>JAWWEV010000134.1:35579850-35639877 GCA_035583235.1 Hafferia zeledoni | reverse complement strand
CCCCCCCCCCCCCCCCCCCCCCCCCCCCCCCCCCCCCCCCCCCCCCCCCCCCCCCCCCCCCCCCCCCCCCCAGAAAAGAATATACCCTACATGTGATGACATTACAGAACAGAAGATTACAGGAATGCTATTTCCAATTGAGATTATTCCGTCATTGACCTAGAAACTCTTATTCCTACTCCTGCCATGCCCATTCCCAACTGATGTGGTGTAAAAATATAGATGGCTATGCATACAAACATGGCAACCATTTCTTTCCTCCATTCATTGCCCGAAATAAAACAAAAGAAATTCCAGATTGCTTGAAATGGGGGGGGAAAAAAAAAATTAAAACAGGGTGCTGTGAGGTCAGGTGGTCAAAATGAACCATGTAAACCTTTCAAATCAATTTTGTTCAGCTCTGTTCTGATGTTGCACATCATACTGCTTACACTGGAATATGAAAAATAAAATTGAAATATATTTAGTCAAGGGGATTCTAGAGTTGAAACAGTAATTCCAAATGTCTTAATTTAATTCATATGATTCCCAGATAAGACCTGGATGTCATGATCCTGTCTGAGATTGATTAAATTCCCACGTGCTTATACCTAACAAGATAAATAAATAACAAGAGAAGATGCATAATATCTGGCTGACAGAATTTGACCTAAAACAACTTCTAGTATATTTTAAACCAAAAACTTACCAGCTTCAAACACCAAAATACTGATATTGTTACTTGCATGTACATTAGTGAAAATAACATGCACTAGTAGTTGCAATAAGAACTATAGATAGAGCAAATACAAACAGTGAGTGAGTCATTAGTGTCAGGGCAGCAATTTTTTTTTTTTTTTTTTTTTTTTAATAGTGTCTGAAGAATTTCACAGAAGGAGATAAATTGCACTTAATTTTTTTTTTTTTTGTTTAGATCTTTTGGTCATAATTGCTGTAGCAAAAACCCAGTGATGCTGAGACTGAAGCATATGATGTAGAGCACATCCATGATCCTTTAAAAGCCATTCCTGAAAGACAGAGAACTGAATAGGCTGTACAGCAGATAGGTCAACCTTTCAATAATGAGTTTAGTTGCTTTAGTGGCTGTTGAGATAGATTAGACAGGCTCTTTCCACAGACTTACAATCATCAATATATACAATTTTCTTTATCAGAATTCTGCAGGTGCCTTATTTCCTTCTCTGATTGCTTTACTATACTCTCATGAGAAAATACTTCTATCCTCATCTGTCACATTCCTGAATGATCCACACCATTCTATCTAAGATTTTATGTAATGAAAATAAATGATGCCTTTCCATAAATATTGTGGAATTTCTAAGTTTTGCATTTTGATTTAAAAATTTCAGTTGTTCATCTCAAACTCATGGGAGTTTTCAGGATACCCTGTCACAGGTTATGAATTTGATTTTGATACAAGAAAGCTATTTATAATCAGAACCCTCCCTGCAAATTACAGTACCCATCTTTATCAGAAGCTGGACAAGTAGCAGACATTCTCTGTCTGGGAATCTGTAACAGAAGAATCAAGAGCTTTCTGCACTTAACAGCTCCACTGTACAGGAATAACATGATTCCTACCAGCATGGCCATTAACTCTCAACATCCATTTACTCACGAGTTGATGATAGGGAACTGGATAAATTTCAGGAGCAGAGCAACAGGAATATATCCCATTTTAAATGGTGTATTTCTTAGCAGAATGGAGTCCAAATGGACCACCAGGAGCAAAACAAGACCAATAAGGCCTCAAGAAATGACTGAGTGCAAACAAAGACTGAGCCTGCTGTAATGCTGAAGCCTGACATTGAGAAGCTGGATGTCAAGGCTCTTGAAAGACAACATCTGGAGATGACAGTCCAAAGCACCTCTAAGAAACAGAGGTGCATCTTTTATTCAGCACTCCTCTTCCAATTAAAAAAAAACCAAAACAAAAAACAAAAACAAAACCCACACAATTCCCATCACCACAAAGTGCTTCTTAGTAGAATATTCAATTGCTTAGCCTATGTTCTGCTTTGTTTTATTAACATGAAGAGTTTCAAAAACAAGAGAAAGTACAACCCCGGTAACTATTGACCTGTCAGCCTCACCACTGTGCTTGGGAAGATCACGGAACAGATCCTCCTGGAAGCTATGCCAAGGTACATGGAGGACAGGGAGGTGATTTCAGACAGCCAGCGCAGCTCCACCAAGGGTGAGTCCTGCCTGACCAACCCAGTGGCATCTTAGGATGCATCAATGGAGAAGAGATAGGTTACAGATATCATTTATCTGGATTTCTGTAAGGTTTTGACACAGTTGCCCACAACATCCTTCTCTCTAAATTGGAGAAGGATGGATTCAATGGGTGGACTGTTAGATAGGTACAGAACTGGTTGGATGGTTGTATCCAGAGGGTAGTGGTCAATGGCACAGAGGCCCAATGAACATTAGTGACGAGTGGTGTCTCTCAGGGGTCTGTACTGAGATAAGTGTTATCTGATGATCCCTTTGTCTATGTCATTAATGAAGTTAAGTCACCCTCATCAAATTTGAACATGAAACCAAGCTGAGTGGTGTGGTCAACATAACTGAAAGATGGGATGTCATCTAGAGGGACCCGGCTTGATAAGTGGGCCAATAGGAATTTCCTGAGGTTTAACAAGGCCAAGTGCAAAGTGCTGCACCTGGGTTAGGGCAATCTCAAGTATCAATACAGGCTGGGGGATGAACAGATGAAGAGCAGCCCTGACAAGAAGGACTTGGGGGTGCTGGTGGGTGTGAGGTTGGACATGAGCTGGCAAAGTGCACTCACAGCCCAGAAAGCCAAGTGCATCCTGGGCTGCATCAAAAGAAGCATGGCCAGCCATGCCTTTGCCTTGAAGGAGGTGATTCTTCCCCTCTACTCCAGTGACCTAATTGTGGCCTTCCATTACCTAAAAGGAGCTTGCAAGAAATCTAGAGAGGAACTGTACACAAGATAATGTAGTAATAGGACAAGAGGGAATGGATTCAAACTGGAAGAGGGTAGGTTTAGATTAGATATTAGAAAGAAATTCTTTACTGTGAGGTTGGTGAGGCACTGGAACAGGTTGCTCAGAGAAGCTATGCATGCCCCATCCCTCAAAGTCTTCAAGGCCAGGATGGATGGAACCCTGAGAAACTGGATTTAATGAAAGGTATCCCTGTGCACAACAGGGTATTTGAACTATATGATGTTTAAGGTCCCTTCCAACCCAAGCCATTCTATGATTATAGGTATGAAGGTAAGTTTTTATTGGCACAAAATGGAATTGCATGAATGTTGAAAAAAAAAAATCAAATCACTGTCCTGAATGTTATGGAACTTTAGGGCACACACAGTTTAATGACAATTTTGTTTTAAAAGGAAGTGGCCAAAGCCAATGTTTAATTGTATGCTTCTACACAAGCCTGAATCAACTTAGGAACAAGGCTTTGTTGGCCAACACAGATCAGTAAAGAATAGTCAACATTAGGAAAGTACAAAACAAGACAGAAATTAAGAAGTGCAACCGGTAAGTACACAAGTATTTTTATAACAGAGTGGAGGTAAAGTACAGGGAGCTTAACCTTCATGTTTGCATCACAAAAATGTCTGCAGAAAAATTACAAAATCTCTCTGATTTCCACTTTCTCTTTGAGCACACAATAATAGAAATAGAAAAAATCTTCACATACTGCGCAAGATTTGGTACAAACCATGTAAAAAATATATAAAGTAATATTGGAGGTACTGTCTTTAATAAGGTTATCAAACATTTTATTGTGATAATTTTAGAAGTTTTTAGTGGGAATAAAGTCAGTCTAGGATCTCTGAAAATCAAGGATGAAAAAGAGAGACCGGACAGACCAAGGAAGTAGGCATGCATGTTAATACTGAGTATGAGGAGAAAGATTGAATGGAGGAGATTCCATCGACTCTTGAAATTATTTCTGCACAGTTCAAAACAATGCAATGCAATTTAAAAACATTTCATACTTACCATACACAAGAGAACAATTACCTTGCTTTTATTTGTTCTACTCAACTATATTCTGAAAAGTCCTAAGGTACGTTGCAATTACCAATAAATTAGATGGAGAATATATTGCAATAAAGTCCCCTCCACCAAACCACCTGCCTTTTATGCCTGCATGGAAGAATCTTACAACTATTAATGATGTCTCTGTATAACTGTTTCTTAAGACATGAAGGTGACTACTTCAATGAGCACAGCAGAGTTGTCCAAACTAGGATGAAACTACTAGTGGAAGAATCAATGGCTCCATCACATGACAAGCAAGCAGTGAGTATATTTGTTTACAGAAGGTTATACATACTGTCTGGAGGGAAGGATACATTATTTAGTACTTTTTAATGAGCTTTTAAACATCATTTTTCAAACTCACAAACCTCTAGGTTTTTAATCTCTTGCCTGGAATGAATAAACTAAATGCAAAATGAGTTTAATTTTTCATGAACATTTAGTTTAAAAAAACCCATTCTTTATATACTTATGTTCCTGTCCAAAATAAAAACTATCTACTCCTAACCTGTAAATTGTAGTCTTTCATTGCTATAAATATTTAGGAAATGTCACAATTTTATTGTCTAGAATAGTTGGTAGCAGGAAAGCAGTACAAGATGGTACTTCAGACTCTGGCAAGCAAAATTAAATTTGTATCTTCTCTGTTGATGAGTTAATAGTGTGGGAAAAGCCAGAGATTTGATCCAGTAAATTGCCACATCATTATGCCTCGCATCAGCCTTCACAGTATATATTACTTCATCAGTCTCACAGTACATATGGATTTTTTTTTTTTTTTAAACCAATCTCCAAGGAAAATTCTCAGGAAAATCATGTTCATTTACACCATGTAATTAAGATATTTTGCCATGCACAGTCTTGACTTTTGCTAATTCAAGAGTTTACAGACTGAAGATTTTTGATAGGATCTAATGATTAAAATGTAAATAAAATTGAAAATCTGCAAGTCTCTTTAAAAGAGCAGAAGAAAAAGCAGAGAAGCTCAGAATCCAAATTAGCTTTGTGTGTGCAGCTAAACACTGTTAGCAATAAAGTTGCAACTAAATTGTTTCATATCGATTTCTTATAGTAGAAAAAAATTAAGATAAGGCACCATTAAAAATTACACATATTTCCTTAAAATTAGTAACACACATTTCTAAAAGCGAACAAAATCCAGAGACATCTAATCTGCTGACCCTGAAACAACCAACTATATACAGACAGAGCACCAGAACCTGTAACTCTTCTCTCAAACAGATTGACTGCACAAGTCGTTGATCTGTTGGCGGAAACTGCGAGCAAAAGCTGACATTTCCTGAGGTAAAAATCACATCGAAACTCTATGAACTGGATTGAGACCAATCTCATCTCATAAAGGTATTCGCTGACCCACTGGAATGCCAAAAAAAGTCTGATCACTAATCATGGTGACCTTATTTACACTGGTTATTTCAGAGTGATAGATTATATATCCCATTAACATTCTCTTCAGCTATGCAATTCCTCCAAATAAATATGTAAAGTAAACTCTTTTCCAAATTATGCCATGATCTGGCTGCAGTTGTATTTATTTCACTTGCAGACACTGAGAAAATCAAGACTACTCAGAGTAGATTAATTATCTCAGAGAGATTAATTCCTTATGTGGAATTAAATTCACATGTGCTCTGATCTCTTGCAAAAGGAAATAAAAGACATTAATTTTGGTTAAGCTGGATAATTAAAAAAAAAAAAAAAAAAAAAAGAAACATGTCGGTTTTTGCACCTCTTTTTCACTTCCAAGGACCTTATCCAGTCAAAAATCTAAGCCTCTAAGCACTGCAGACTCAATATATGGTTACCAGAGATTCACAAAATGGCTGAGGTTGGAAGGGACCTCTGCAGGTCATCTGGTCCAAAGGCCTGCTCAAGCACGGCCACCTAGCACAGGGTGCCCAGGACCATTTCCAAAGGTAGGTATTTCACAGCTTCCCTGATAAACCTGTACTCCATGCTTTGGAACACTGATGCAGTTTTCTTTTAAAGACTCAATTTTTTTTCATCCTTACCATCATTTTTCCTTAAATTGTCTTCCAGGACCGCAGTTAATGCCCACTGAAATACTGATCCATCTTTATTGATTTTAAATGCAAAAATATCTTCCATTTTATCTTTTAAAAAAACACCCTATAACTTGTTAACAAGTTAATTGTGTTAATTATGTCAACTATGAAATGCTTCCTTCACATTAAAAAAACCCCCAACTATTCCAGCTTATTTTCAAAAGCTCATATATAAAAAGTTTCTAGTTTTCAGGGCTCAAAAATAATGCAGAAAAAGACAATTTGTTTAAGCTGTAAACAGCAAACTAAAGCAGTATTATTAAATTGTCTGATGAAGTAGTTTAAAATTAGCAGTTCAGCATAATTTATATTTACAATAGATCTTATGTTACAATGCAAGAGGCACCAATTTTGGCCTACTTTTCAACACTTGCAAAATTAATGTCTTCCAAAGACTTAAAATGAATGGACAGGAACAATGAAAAGAAGCAATTCCTACATCTTCTATGGAAAAGAAACTTTACAGGAAAAAACTCCCAACTTTTCTCAACTAAGAAACAAGACTGTACACTAAACATTCAGAGAAGGTGATTGCTATGTCTTGGCAGGAAACATTATTTAGGGTATAGCAACAAGTGAATAGTTCTTAATTGTCAATTATGGTTAAATCCTCTTCATTAGCAAACTAGATTTTTACGAACATACAGTATCTTTCTTTTTATATATGAATTCAGAAACTGTACCATTTGAAATGTACAAATGTTATCAAGTATAGCTTCAGTTACATGAGAAATAAAAATAACATCACTTGAGCTCAGGGGAGGAGGTGAGGAGAGGGAAAGTGGTCCAACTCCCACACACCTCTTCATAGCAAGGGAATGTGCAGCTTTGCTTCTGGGTGATGGCAGCATGGGTTTATCAAGGTATTGTTTACCTCCCATCAGGTAAGAGTCACAGGAATGAGCATCCCCAAGAGAAGCAGAAAGATGAACTCACTCACCCATCTAAAATCCTGTATTTTAAGGAAATCTTATGGAACCATATTTGCTAAGTTTGCTATCTGTAGATTAGATGCCAAATTGGTTGTCAAAGCCCTCATTAACTTTAAAGACAATGAATAACTATTACTGATAGATAGAATTTTGCTAGAACTTACCTCTGAAATTAGGCAAGAGATGGTTGCCTCCCCTGGGAAATCATAAACACAGACAGATGTTATTTCCTATTTTAAACTATTTTGAGATTCCCCTAGCATTAACATTCCAAATAATCAATTTCAAGTGTGTATCTCTACTGCAAAATCAAGTAAGAAAATAGACATCTCTACCAAATTAAAATTCATGCTGAAAGCACTACACCTTGTAGCCATTACCTCTGTCATATAAATATATTTACAGCCTCATCTGCAATCAAATAAGCCATCAGCCACTAAGGTACCATTCACACATTTGAATAAATACCTAATATTAATGGCTCCTAACTGCTACAGAGAAGAGGGCAAGACTGGAGGGACTGATGATGAATTTCATCAAGTTAAAGGAATTTCACTTGTGTCTTTTGCTTTCTATGTCTACTGTGGCCCTGCTTAAGAGGCAGCATTATTCTTGAACTTAAAACACGTTCTTTCCCAGTGTCTGGAATGCAAACATTCTTCATTGCATAATGACTATTTTTTGGATCAGATCTTTTAAGGGAGAGAAGGGAATTAAGTCACAATACCTTCCAAATCTAATCTCCAGCAATGTAAGTGAAATCAAGACTCCACAAAGCCATCGGACCATTTCCTTATCTGAAATTTGTCCCGCTTTCACTTCCCTGTTTCCAAAATACCTCACCTAGCCCAGAGATCATCACTAGATAAAATTGTATAGATTCTCTTTCCATTCCTTATTTCTCTTTGTTCTGGTGCCTTTCCTTTGTAAATTCAGTCCTAGCTTCCTTCCCCCATACCCATCTCCTCATCAGATTTTGTACCCATTTTTCTCCCTCCCTTTTCCCATGTCACTTACAACACAAATCTTGTGTGCCACATTTTCAATTCTAAGTTTGCCTCAGCAGACATCACAACATTTCCAAACTACTAGTCCATAGGATTCTGACCCAATATACCACAGAATGGTCAAGGTTAATGATGCTAAATGACAAACAGATACAGCTATCTAGAAAGAACTGAAACACCATTGGGAATGCAAAAAGTATTATTATTAAAAATTTTAAAACTTGTCCAAATTTGGGCCTATGTAGCAGACAATAAGGACGGATTTGATAAAATTCTTTTTATCTGAGTAATTTCACCTTCCTGCTTCAAACTAGGACAGTAAGACCATTCAAAGTAAAATAATGTGTACAAATAAACAAAATACTGTTTTCTCTACTTGAGGTTTCAGAAATACACATTTTTGCCTTAAAATCTCTCTCAAATATTCAACCTGATGCAGATACCTCACATTAGAGATTCCAATCATTATGCCTTACAGTCAATAGTCATTCATAAGCCTCTTAAAATCGAAAATTATATTGAGAAATACTGAACAAACTTAACAGACATTTTATCAGTTCTACTTAGAGTAATTGGATACAGAATTCTATATTGCATTAGAGTATAAACTGAGCTAAATCAAGGAAGTCCCTAGATTGCTCTATTACAGTATTAATTGTTAAAGCTGACAAAAGGAACCTTTTGTCAAAAGATATTAAAAATCAAGTACAGATTTAGAAGTATTTGGCACAAGAACTGCAATTATTTTACAAAACAGCATACACTTATGTCATACAAATCACTTTCAATTATCATGACTAATTTGCTGTGTTTAATGATAGGGAAAATTACATAGAGAGGGTTGTTTTTTTTTTACCTGGTGTTTCAAAACTTGATGTTTAGATTAAATGTACCATTTTTCTTTAAAAAACCTATTGCAAAATGTACCTATATTTTTTAGACATGACTACAAATTTATCCATATATATATATAACACTTTGATAATGTGTAGGAACTAGTGCATGTCTAGGAAAGGAGTTTACTACATCCAGCACACTCATCATACAGCATCTATGCCAGCCAGTACAAAAGGCTGACAAGAAAGCTGAGTTCTTTCCCTTCATAGGCTCGGGCAGCTCACTTCTGGCAGATGGTGGCCTTTATCCTTTTTAACTCTTAAATTCTCTGAAACAGGGTCCTGAGCTTCCATGTGAAAACTAAGCAGATAGAAGCAGCAATGATACTAAGCAGCATCAATTCTTTCAAAACATGTTTGACAGAGTTGCTGTTTTACCTGGTTGCTCACTAGTTACAAGGCACACATGATATAACAGAAAGCACAATGCCAAAACTCCTTCAAATAAGGGGCATCTGAATACTTGCTCTCCACTCTGAGAAGGGTGCCTCAGCAAGCTTGTGATAACACACTCTGCATTCATCCTTATACTCTCGAAGCACACCTCTCTGGCACCACAAGGAATCCAGAGATAATTCCCAGATCACAGTGAACATGAAAGAATTGCCATAGCTCTGTGATTAGGTTATTCATTTGGGAGGATGGAGAACTGAGTTCAAGACCCTGTTATAATGAATGCTTAATTCAGAATACTGAAATGTTCATCAGTGTGGAATCTGCAAGGCTGCTTTCCCATCCCAGAGGGCTGCCTTAATCACTAGGTTAAAAAGTTCTTCTCTCTGGCTTAAAAGACATCTAAGTACTTAATTCTAAATACAACAGCTCTATCATGAAAGCCTCTGAAAGGACTAGTCAATTGTTTAACATGAGAAACTGAATGCAAAACTCAGAGAAAGGGAGGAAGTGCGACTCCAGTTTCTCAAATATTTCAACAAAATATTTTAAGCAAAATCATTTTATACCATCTTTCTGGCAGCTCTTTTTTCACCAGCTCATTTTAGGACGTTGCCTGCATATCATTATGGAAAAAGAGATATGAGCATCCGTGCTGTATTTCCACTCTTTTCACAAGTAAGGCCACTGGTGCAAAGGTTCCTTGCAGCTCATTTCACTGGTCACATTTTGCAAGACATGCAAATGCTGAGGAGCAACAAATTTTCAGCTATGGAATTTGAAACTAAAAATCCAAAGGAGTTTTCTCCTCAGTACTTGACAGGTGAGGTGTGAATACATTGACATTTAAAATGCTTGATTTAGATGCCTGCAGGGATATTTAGGCACCAGCATCCCTCTTGCAAATTTATCTCTTAAACACTAAGATTTACAGACAAACAATACTTGTAAAAATGAATTTGAAGAGTTTAATAATAATGTCATCAACTAATCTGTTTAAATTATCTGAGTTCCTTCAGCTAACCTGAATAAAAATGTTGCTTTTAACTCTCAAAGAATCACAGAGTCATAGAACATTAAGGGGTTGGAACGGACCCCAAAGATCATCTAGTCCCAGCTCCCCCTGCCATGTGCAGGGACACTTCCCAGGTGTGTCTCCCTTATCCAACATGGCCTTAAGCAGTGCCAGGGTTGTGGCATCCTCAGCCTCTCTGGACAAACTGTTCCAGTGTCTAACTACTCTCACAATAAAAAAAAAAATATTCCTAATACCCAACCTAAATTTTCCTTCTTTCAGTTTGTACCCATCACTCCTTGTTCTATCATTAAAGTTCATAACAAAGAGCCCCTTCTAGGCTTCCCTGTAGTCCCCCTTCGGATACCAGAAGGTTGCTGTGAGGTCTCCATGCAACCTTATCTTCTCCAGGCTGAAAAGCCCCAACTCTCTCAGGCTGTTTTCATAGCAGAGGCGCTCCAGTCCTCATCAATTTGTGGTCCTCCTCTGGACTGGTTCCAACAAGGAGCTCCATGTCCTTCTTATGTTGGGAACATCAGAACTGCATGCAGTACTTCAAGTGAGGTCTCACAAGAGAAGAGTAGAGGGATAGAATCACCTCCTTTGACCTGCTGGCCACATTCCTTTTGATGGATTTGGTTGGCTTTCTGGGCTGCAAAAAACCCCAAAATGCTTAACTTAAAAATCTAGTAAAGATCATTAAAACGCACAAATGTTCCTGATTCAGAAATTCACAGTACTTAAAATAAAGGGAGAAAATAATTCACTATCATGTCTTATACTGCTTGCATACAATAAACAAAAATACAGTTTTATAAATTATAAGCAATTGTTATTTTTTGTCACAGGTAAGATTTATTAGTTTCCATTTCAGCCAGGTGTTACATAATTCATAATATAACAGCACATGGCCATCAGGCATGCTTTATATGTAGGAAACAAGCAAATAAAACCCAAACCAAACTTCTTTACAGAGAGTGGTCAGCCATTGGAATAGCCTGCCCAGAGAGGTTTTTAAGATGAGACTGGACGTGGCACTGAGTGCCATGATCTAGTAATCAAATTGAGGTTGGATCAAGGGTTGGACTTGATGATCTCAGAGGTCTCTTCCAACCGAGCTGATTCTATGATCATATGAAAACAAGAAACTTCAAAGAAGAACCACCCTACAGAACTACCCACCCAAAATGTTCTGACATAGTTTAGGACCAGTTTTGCTTGGGTCACTGGGCATACTGCAAAGGTACTTATCCAGCAGCTTCTAGGGCTAACTGCTAATGCTCTGAATGCAGAGTTGTAATAGAATTCCTTTATTAATGATCTCCATTATTTTTCAAGGATTTTTAGGAACAAATAACTTCCTGCTGCAATAACGTGAAGTAGTCTACTTTTCACTCTGATATTGATGGGTGGGTTTTAAGAATAAAAATGTAATTTAAAACATCTTTTTCCTACAAGAGCACTGTAGAAGCCACAAGCTGGTATTCAGAGTCATTCTGCTTCCCTAATAAGAAACAACAAATAGCACTCATCTATTTTTGGAAGGTTAAACTTTTGACCATGATAATGACTGCCTTTTCAAAGGCTTATTCACTTTTCTTCTATGAAGGGAGTGCTATACGGATGTTCTCACACATCCAGGCATTGATAAGAATCCTTCTGTGTCAAATAAGGATCTGTGTTCTGCTAAATTACTTTAAAGTATATTAAAAAGAAATACAGACAAACATTCCCAATTATTGTGTATATCTTTGCTTTTAAAAACAATAAAGTGACACTTTTGTTCAGTACACTCCAAATCACAAAGGCCGGGAGATTGAAGTTCTCAATGATTTGACCCTACCATTAATAGATTAATTGTCATGCAATGAAAGAGAGAGGGGAAAAAAAATCTGTTTCAGAGCAAGCAAATAGTATGGTAAACATAGAAAACATTTCCTAGTTTAAGAATAGCCTAACGTGCTGATGAAGAAAGTGTGGTTTAACTAATAAATTATTTTATTATTTCTCATATTACAAGTAAAGACTGACTTCGTGAAATCTTTAGTTTGCCTGCCACGCTTGGAACTCCAACTTTACCAAAAAATAATCAAATACTTCCACTGATGGGAAAGTTCTTTATAAATCGGTGAGACAACTGACTGATGAAAGCATTATATAGAAAGAATATAGCTCTTTCTTGATGGCTTTCACTATTTCAGTTCAGACATTTCACATAATTAAATAACCACCTCTTTCCATTTCTTCACTGTGAGACAGTATGTAACATTCTCTATACTATAAGCATTTTCACAAGACATATGCAACAATAAAGAGCTTAACTGTTCTATTCATGCTCATGATTAATGTGACTTTTGGAGAACAGAGATATAACTAAAAGGCTTGAAAAATCTTACACATCCTTCTTATCATGGATTTTATCATGAATCTTTAATTTGCATTATATGTTACTTATAATTAAGCATGCAGGTTGGAAGTTATAAACATAAAAACAAATCAGAAGGTACAGGGACTTCATTAGAAGAAACTTATTTCCAATACTGGGCACTCACTGAATAGGCCTCAGTATCTTTGGAGATCAGCACAGTGAGTGAGCCAAATAAATAGTAATTAGGATCGCTGTGTGAGGCAACTATTAATAAACCATTAAACAAAACCAAACCAAAAAGCTGTACCTGGAAGGGGAAATAAAAGAAACTCTGAGAAGTCTTTGGGGTGGAAAATAGCCTTTACTTGCTACATAATTATATTTCTTATATACTTATCACTTATTCATATTTTTAAAGTAAATAACTATAAATGGAAATTAATCCCATAAGGTGCAGAAAATAAATCTTCTATACAGATTTAAGCACTGTCATCTTACAATACTTTCATGCAAGTTCTCTGATTTCTGTAAGAAATAATTAAAGGTATGATACAATTTAAAGAAATTGGACTGGACACTAAAAGGCATTTCATAACACTTAGGTTAATTAAACTGTAAGTTAATTTTCCAAAAGTGATTATATTTTATTAAAATGCCAAGGGAGGCAAGGAAGGACAATGTGGTATATGTGTATACCTACAAAGTGGTATTCCTCTGCTTAGGTTTCTACGCTTCATCTATACAGACTTTTGGAGAGAGACAAGGACTAACTGCCCAGGCTCGCAGAACTGAGCTTTTCGAGATCTTCTACTAGCTAACAGCTAGCAAGCATTCAGTCCATGAGAACAGTCTAGAGACACTAAAGAGTAAACTCCTCTAGAGCACACATAACTAGACACCGGGTGCTCAGCAGCATCTGTTGTGCTATCAACACTGTTTGTTGACATAAACTTAGCCAGTGATGGCCACCCAAAACTAAAAAATGGCATATGCAAGCTTGCATTCTGCACTGTAAAAGCACAACCAAATAGTTTTCTTTTATTTTCAGGAGCAAATTCATCTGCATCAGCCTAAGCTATTAACAGAGTCAGCTCACAGTGATCTGCAAAAAGATTACGCAGATTTTCTGTCAGTAGAGGTTGAGCTATCAGCTTTAAATGCTGCTCTAGCTGCAGAAGTCAGCCAGC
Source organism: Hafferia zeledoni (assembly GCA_035583235.1). Classification (NCBI taxonomy): domain Eukaryota; kingdom Metazoa; phylum Chordata; class Aves; order Passeriformes; family Thamnophilidae; genus Hafferia; species Hafferia zeledoni. The sequence goes on along the minus strand of JAWWEV010000134.1, from coordinate 35,625,964 downwards.
TGTAGTGGGTTTTCCCAGTTATGATGCCTCATTCCCAGACAGACTTCCCTGGCTGTGATGCTGTGGGATAAATGGCACTACAAAGAGACAGTGAACCTAAACACAGCCCCATAATGGTTCAGTCACTCTGGCGTAGAGCTCAAGACTGACTGGTAAGCTCAGCTGCCTCCACAGTTCTGTGTTATCCAATTTACAGAAACCTTCAGTGACAGCAGCAAACACATTCTCACTGCAAAACAGTATTTCAGCACTTGAAATAAGAAGCTTACTTAAGTTTTAAACTCAGCATTCGTTACAATAAACTTTACCAGACTATAAAGAACAAAGTACCCTGAAAAACAAGAATTTCTTATTGTTCAGCTACGTGCACCAGCTGCCTATCCTTCACACTACTTTACTATATTTACATCTATTTCAAAGGAGTTTGGAGGGAATCCAAAGAGCTACCAGATGCTGTTTGCTGTTCCCCGAAGAGAACTACAGATTATATCATAATAACAGACTGCAAATCAGAATTAAAAGCGATATATCATAAATCCCTTTTTATGATTTCACTCTCTGCTTTGAGGTTTCTAAATATGATTTTTGTGGGTTTTAATATGTGCTTATATTTTCTTTTGTTTTCTGCAGCTTGTTTCTTTGGCTATCTTTTGTGCTGCCCAAATTGCAGACAGAGTATTGTTCCTCATATTGACCTCTGCAGCACTACTTGCTGACATTTTAATTTAGATTTCCAATACTGGCACAGAGAAGTGTACAAGGCTTCTTGTATTCATAAAGTAGATGATGCCAGCAAGCATTCAAGAGATGTGACATTAGACACATGCAGGCCTAGCACAAGGCAAAATGAAGATAATTAAACTCAGTCCCACCCCAAAAGAGACCATGAACATTTCCATCTGATCTGTAGACAATTGTGTTTTGAGTAGGACAAATGTCTGTATTCCAACCATAACAGCAGAAAATCCAAAGCAGTACAAAATCCATCCTTGAATCTACTAAAACCACAAAGTAACATTTGGTAATATTTTACTGGAAATACTTTTTCATTCATCATGTTTCTTCTCATCAACGGAGAATTAAGAGAGAAATATACTAAAACCTTGCAAATTCCTGTGTACTTGGAGTTTTTTCCTAAATGACACAGAGGACCAGACTCTTAGAGTGCTGAGATGATCCTCTTCATATTATTCACATGATCCAAACTGGTCTTTTCTCTACACATGTATTTATCCTCACTATGCTTCCTAGGTAAATATACAGAAAGACGAAAATCGTATCTAATACCACTGCATCCACAAAAAGCATCAGACATCACTTCAGAAGCAGACACATTTGAAAAGCATCCAGAACAACCTATGAATCTAATGGGCCATTTTGCCTCTCTTCTAAAATAACAGAAATACTGTTCCTCATTCTTAAAGGAAAATTTCTTAATTTCTTATTTTAGAACAACAGATCTCTTTTGTTTAAATTGTGACACACTGCTCTCTGATACAGGTAGTCAACACCACTTGATCATTTCTGGTCTTATTCAGTATCTCTGTTCACAGAAGAAAAGGTAAATAATTACCAAATCACACGACTTCTGCACCTCACACATCAGGAGGGCTGTGATGTTGCACTCCTACCATTATTTCACATACCAGCTTCTGTAAGGCTGATGTGATAATAATACACTTTCATTTCACCAGCAGTAATAGAAGCACTGAACTCTTTGTACAGCAAAATCACAAATGAAACAAAGGAAAACCATGAATGTATTAAGATTGGAGAAGCCTCGTATTTAACTTAAGCGTCATGTCATGTAATTTTTTTTTTTTTTTTTAATGTTAATACTGGAAGACAATACTTCATAATAGCTGTTCTGCCACCCATAGAATAAATGCAGATAAATTGGACAAGTACTGAACTTTTAATAAACCAGCCCAATAAGTACCCAAAGAACTCTCATGTATTTACATTACAGCGTTCTCTACACTTCCTTTGCATCAGGGAACACAGGGAAAACTAACATTTATCAGCTAAGTGCAAAGTTGACACAAAAATAAACACAAAGAATAAAGCACAAAAATTCTTTGCAATCACCAATGTCATGATCCATTCCCCCTCCTGCCACTGCAAATGCTGCACCATGTCTCTTCCTGCCTTCACTCTAACCCCTTGGCCATGCTAACTAAATTTCTAATTTTGAATTAGTTTAATTTCCAGAAATTGCTTTCCTTTGTAATTCTATTTTATTACTATATTACTGCTGTTTTATACTGCATTATAACCTACTGGTCTATACTATGTCTTCTCCATATTCTGTATAAATATTTGGCCTTCATATTCAAAGTTTTCCATGTTTCACCATACCTTTATATCTTGTTTTTGGGAGACAAGATTGTGCATTTTTGGGTGGCTTTTTCTGGCAGGGGGTGGTGGTGGTGTGGCATTTTGATGCTATTATTGTAATATTACACTTCACCATCATATGCTGCACTAAAGAAAACATGTTCCTTAACTACAAATATTTCCAGCATGTTCATTTAAAAGAGATAACCAAAAAAAAACCCAAAAATAAAAAGCCTTGCAAAAATCTCCACATTAGTATCAAGGGATTTGAAAGTTATTTAGTTTGTCAATTCAAGTGAAACATCAAGATTTCTCTCAACTCCATTAACCTGTCATTTCCAAAGTATCAGAATGTCTTTCTGCCAAAATGTCAACGTGCCTTTTGCATCATGTATTTTTGGAAAACAATGTGCTAGATCTGGGGATAAAACAGCAGAGTAATGTTAACAGAATACTGATATATAAAGGGATTAGTGATAGGGTAACAGACTTGCCCTTTACAAAAATAAACGTGAGATGATATTTGCTAATTGAAGTTTCTATAGTATGCTAGAAAAATCAGAATATAAATCCTTTTGCTTTATCACAAATGCAATAATATTGTGACAAGAAAAGTCTATGGCAGATTTCTAGCAAAAATAACGCATTAGCTCCTTATGGTTGGTTACTTTTTTCAGCATATTTCTTCAAATATGTTACTAGGGCTGCCAGTTGTCATGACATATTATTTATGAGGCATATGTCTTTTGTTAAGCGCTGTTCTTTTTACTGACTTTTTGACAGGTTTTACTTACTGCCAGATAATATACTAGAACATTTTACTGGCGTTGGTCATGTTAGAATTGTAAATTAAAGCATTGTGATAAGACACTGGAGCATACTAATTCAAATTATAACTGTTAGAGAATAGGAAAGTTGTGATATATATTAGGAAAATAAAACTTTCTGTATTATAAAACACAGCTGATTATTTGTGACAAGACATGCTAAAATAATACTGTCAAAAAGATCCATTGTCATCAAGAACAACATCTCCCTGTAAAACAACGTAGGATAGTACCAATTATATCATTAGTAGACAAAGTTTTGTTTCATTGCTCCCAGTACTTCAACTTTAAGCGTATTTACTTAACAGAACACTAGGAACTTATATTAACCTATAGATATAAAAGAGGAAAATGCGATTTAATCTTTTCTGCTTTATTTAATTACCTACACTACAGAGTAATACATACCCAGGTGGAGTACTGTGTTAGCTGCTAACTGGCAGCTGTATGCAATTATCTTGTGCCATCTGAAAATAGTGCCCACTAGGCTGAGCTAGGTTGAGTATCTCTGCTTTGTTGTGTTAAGCAAACTTTATTCAAGAAGCTTCCCATTTTTTAGAGAATGAAAAGGACATGCTTTTAACACATTAAAAATCTGTGCATCAAATCAACATACCAGTAATTCATCAGTGCAGGTTTTATCTAATTACTTCACTGATACAGGAGTGATATCCTATGATTATGAAGAGCAATAGCAGTGAACACACAAACTAATATACAAGGTCTAGTAAAGAATAACTCATTGCAGAAACCTGTAAAGCCATGACATCACTGATGATCCAGGCCAGCTCAATTAAAGCTAGAACAGATATGCATAACTAATCTGGTAGTCTTACATTCTGACTGCAGTACAGAAATACCCACAACAGGCAGGAAAGCCTAAGTGATATTTTACACGTTTTCATAAAGCCATTCACCTTCTCATACACTGAAAACCAAAAAACACAAAAAAATCCCAAACGAAACATCAAAGGTAGACTTTAATATTGTGGTTCCCCTTAGTTGTAATTCCACTTACTTTCTCTTTTTTTTTTTTTTCTTTTTAAATCTTTTTGAGTCTGATGGATACAATTAGACCAAAATTAATTAGATGAAAGAACTGAAGGGATAATAAATCTCTTCACAGTTCTAATGCAATTACTCCAATTTAGGAAGCGGTCTAAGCAGAAGGTTGAGCTAGCTCAAATTCAATCAAATTCAATTTAAGAGGTCCTACAAGGCCATAAACTGGCTCAATCTCAAGACACTTATTCTGGTTTCTGGAAACTCAGTACTGCTTAAAAGATTTTCCTAGCCTGGAAACAGAACTCACCTGAGAAGTTTGCCTTATGAGCTCATTCACTTGCACATACATGCATATATATTGCATGTATATGACCTTATGTGTGTTCAGCAAACAAACACCTACCATGCAGAAAATTACCTATAATTATTACATCAATTTAAAGACTTTCTGGAAATGTTTAACTTCAAATAACGCAACCATCATGCAATTTGAAGGCAAAGCAAGAAAATCCCCACACCAACACCACAGTTTCTGCTACTTACAACACAATAGCTGTAGAACTCCCAAGATGAGTACTCTGAATGCAACTTGACAGTTACTATTTATGGGTCTAAGGAAAGACACTTACCTTCAAGAAGGTAATGACTGTGCTGCTACCTCTGCATCTCTTGCAGAGACTGTCTTTGAAAGACAAGGATGGGGGTGTCAGACCTATTAGGCTTTATAAGATACATCTGGGTAACACCCAGGAATTTGAGGATTGATGAGCTATTTTACAGCCTCTTTCCATCTACTTCTGGTCTTCCTCCATGCATTTAGCCCAACATCTTTGTGAAGTTCTCTTGTAATTTCTTTATGTGAAGCCAATTTTCATACCTTGTCTTTTGGTAAATATAATTATAAGCATTTTTTTCCCCTTCAACAAGAAGTCTGGAGTTACAAAAATTCCAATGTGGGGCATTTTGCCTAAAATTACAGATTCTCCCAATCTGCCATAACTAGGTCAACTTTTCATACATATTCTGATTTCCTGTTTTGATACTTACCTTAGCATTATTAATCAAGCTCCTGGCTTATTCAAAGGAGAGCAATAAACTTCTTCAGAGGATAATTCAGCACCTGAAATTAGGCTTCTGCTGAAGAATTGCTCTCTGGAGAAGACATGTTCTCTCATATAATTTGAAGAGATCCTAGGGAGATTAGTGAGGTAATTTAGCCTGCTAAATTAGATACTAACAGTCATGCCATATTGATATCTTCTCCTAAGTCTGAATATAGTGCAACTCCACTTATATATTTCAAATGTGAGTTGGTTGTGTTGCTCATCTGCATTTAAACTGTTCTCCAAGGCAAATAAAATTGTACACACATTACCTTTACATGGACACCGTGTTAAACATAATGATTATCATTAATATCTCTTACATTATTGGTACTTTTACAATGGCTCATAGCTCCATAGTAATCTCATATATTGTGTTTGGTGACATACACAATGATTAAAATTTTCCTAGGACTGAAAAAAAAGACAAAAGACCTGAATAAATGTTCTTATTTAATACCCATTCAACTGATTTACAGTTAGCTACAGAATTAAATGCTATTCTAAAAAAAAAAAAAAAAAAAAAAAAAAAAAAAAAATCCAAGTTACACTTTCCTAAAGGAAAAATGAACCTCATTTACCTAACCTCAAGAGAAGAGGAAAGAGAAACAAAATGAATGTGTGAGAAAGAAACCACTTGAACAGTCAAAGCAATAAAAACAATTAACAAAAAAGAGTTGTATAATTAGACCTAAAATATTTCTTATCTACTGCCTACAATCTCTTGGTAAACCACAAATCCATAATTTATTCATAAAAATATTTTTTATAATAAAAGTTACTTCATAAGACATTTGACCCCAGGTTTACACTATCCCTGTCCCAGACAAGAAGAGAAGTACTGGCAATAAACTGAAATTACTTTCTGAGGCCTTGCTCCTGCAATGTCAAAAACCATGAGAGCAGCACAGGTGCAATTACCTTGGCAAATGAGGCTGCCTCTTTATCCTTGGCCATCTCGCTCCCTGCTGCAGCTGTATCATTATTCTAAAATGGTATGTCAGTTTTTCAATTTACATTCTGATCTTGGCCATAAAATGTTTCAAAGCCCATCTAAGGATGCATATGATTTATTGTCCTACTGCAATCTATGTCACATTAAATTAAGTAGTAACATAATTCATTGCTTTTTTAAGACTAAATACTTCATGTATTATTCTGTTGGAAATAACAGGAATAATTGAATCCTTGACATAAACTCTGTAAGAAACATGGGATTCTGCATCTGTATTTCTTACACTTAACAAACTACTGAAAGAGATCTACTTTTACATTTACTTTCTGTGTTGTACAGCATGTGAGCTATCATATGTGACAGGATAAGGATGAATGGTTTTAAACTGAATGAGAAGAGATTTAAACTAAATATTAGGAGAAATTCTTCACTCAGAGGGTAGTGAGACAACAAACAGGTTGTCCAGAGAAGTTGTGGATGCCCCATCCCTGGAACAGATAAAGACAAGGTTGGATCGGGCCTCCAGGCAGCCTTGTCTAGTGGGTAGCATCTCTGCCTATGGCCAGGGTTTGGAACTAGATGATCTTAAAGGTTGCTTCCAATCCAATCCATTTGATGATGATTGTATAATATAGCCATCAAAGGAGAGCCGTTACCTTCCCAAACTTTAAGAGGGGAAAAAAAAAAAAAAAGGTCAGTTAAAAATCAATTATGCATTTATAATTCACTATAACAACATAATGCTTTATTTTTATTTAGAAAATAAACTGAACATTCTGAAGTTTTTTTCTGTAGTTGACCATTTCTTTTCCAAGTTCATGTTGCAATACTGTAACTGTCAATTAGTGATCCAAGGGAAAATATCTAATACAAAAAAAATACAGAAATTGAGTCCTCTGCATACTGTCTCATAGTGTTTCATTAAAAAATTAATCTATTATTGGCACAATCTTATGCCATTATACAGCTTGGTATGCCTCGATCACTGTTTTGCTTTCTAGTTGACTTCAAATGGAATATATTTAGTTCTTCCTGGTTGCTTAAATGACTGCTGTAGAAACTCTACATTTATCTTGATAAGGCTGAGAAATAGAAAAGGTCTTCCTACCATGACTCATGAGTAGTGACGACACTACAGCTGCAGACATTAAATAGGCTTATGATTATGTTAATGGACTTCTATTTCCTCTATAAGAACTCTATTTCTATTGTATTTACAACTGAAATATGTCACTGATTGCTAGCAAGAGAGCCCAAAGAATATTCTTAACAAACTCAAGAGCCCTCTTACATTGTAGCAAAGAACAGAGAAAGGTGAGACACATGGCATGCATCCAATCCAGCCGGGATTCACAGCACAGCTGGAGGAGAGCACATTGAGGGTAACACTGATGCAAGGTCAAGAGTCAAAGGAGAGTGGAAGGAGGAGCTCTCACTAAAACATTCAGCCACAAAATCACTGCTGCTTGGAACACCTCTGCATGTGCTGCCCTGCTTACACCCTCACCCTAATCAGACTGACTACTTCAGCATGTCAGCAGCTCCATTGCTTCCTTTCCCCTCTACAGTAAGAGTTTCTATAAACAGGAAGGTTTAAGAAGGCCTTACAAAAGACAAAACATTTTGCAAATCCATCCTCAGTACTCCATGTCTTACTAAGACCCTAAGAAATGCTTGCATAACTAAAACCATAGCCACAGAAATCAACAGTTGCTACGTTTATGGCAATATATATAGCCATGATGATTTGTCACATAACCATTTAAAGTGGCAATCCCAAAATTTCAAAAACAGCACAAAAGAATGTCTGAAAAAAGCCCAGCATTAATACAAAGATGATAAAAAGCACGACCATGTCTTAACCATGCTCTGTTAAATAGGAAGAAGGTGGAGTAAGCAAGGTTCAGGTGAAATCACAATTTCATCAAGAATCAGGAGAAAACATTCTGAAGGACTTAACATTTTGACTAAAGATATACTATTTGCTGGATAAATATGACAATAATTTGAGACAGACTTTATCAAGATACACATTAGAGAGGAAAAGCTCTAAGAAACAAATGTAAACCTCAGAAAATACGGACTAGGTAATAGTACTGTAGGAAAAGATATGAGAAAAAAATATGCTAAATGGGAGGAAAATTACAAAATTAGCAGTATATGCTACATATTGTACAATAGAGAGGCTGTACAGAGAGTTTTAGTGTGGCAATTATCTTGCTGATTCATTGATATAAACAAAGAATACTGTAAATATGCTGTTAATTTATATAGTTAGAACAGTGATAACAAGAATGCAGAACAGTGAATTGCAATCTGTAATGCAAGAGCAGTAAGTGTGATAAAAATTAGAAGGCATACTTTATAAAGGAATGGGTAAGGGTAATGAGTTAATATACATTAGCTAAAAAAGGCTATTTAAAGAATACAATAACTTCTTATAAAATAAATGTAAAGAGAGCTAATGAAAATTATGAAAATACATATATCAGTTATTGTCAGCAGTGGAAATAATACAGCCTCTTGGGTTTTTTCTTTGTTTGTTTTTTAAGTATTTTCACAGTCCATTCACCTCAAGTATTTTCTATAACATTAAGTCAGATCACAGAAAGATAATCACTATCATAGGTAACATGAAACAAAAGGTTTATATCATACTCAGACTCTGGAATTTCAGCCCATTTCCATAAGAGATAGTACTACTCACAATATAACTGGCTGTGACTATAATTACTCCTGAAAACATCTTAGAAGCATAATTAGAAATTTAAATAATCAACTGCACAGATAATATTAGTAATAATTGTATTTTATTTCTCAAGTACTGATTTAAGTTTTCAATAGGTAAGATTTTAAGCTATAATTTAAACTTCTTTGGGAAAGTCAGTTTGACATATATTTGAAGAGCACTACAAAATTATCTGGCAAAAATTACGTATACCAAAATATGTATTTTTATGGCCCTTAAATATCAGAAGTTGAAAAGTAATGTTTTTAAACTGTCTTTGTAATCTCAACTGGTAACACTAGAATCTGTTTTTTAAAAATCTTATTTAGTTTTGCCAATCTCTTCATTGTAATCTAGGCTTTGCTACTACTATTCCTACTCCTCTCTCAGAGCTCCTCTGCAAATCACAAAGTACTAGAAACGACTACTTAAAATCTTGAAAATCTTTCTGCTTGGTGCAATAGAAATTCAAAGCAAAACAACAGCAAACAAACAAACAAAAAAATCCCTAATCCTAATAGTGATAACATACTTCTATGATTCCCTGAATCATAAAACAAGTAATGAGGACACTTGGCATGGAAAAAACCAAATATGGTAAGACTATGAAGATGATGTTCCAGGTGAAAACAGTATTGGTTTCCCTGTGCATGTAGAATAAGTCAAGGGAGAAGCAATTTTAGAGTAGACGCAGAGACAAAACAGAGGCTCTTGGTTATCACAAATATATTTCTATGATTATATCAAGGATCTATTGAAATATGCAGAGTGAATTTATTACTTTTTAATTTGTGGTAGAACAGATATCACTCTTGTCCTTTAGTGAGTGCCATTTATTTTGATACTTATTTTTTTACTCCACTGATTAATTAATAATTAATTAATTAATTAATTTTCCTTAGTTTTCTAATAAAAATGGAATCTTTTCACATTTAAGTCATACAGAAGTTTTTATATTTAGTCATCTAGAGTCTGGTTGACTCTAAATGTTCTCTCAGTTTTCATAATTATAGCAAATTACATCTATAGGGTTTTTTGGTCTGGTTTGGTTTTTAACTATTAGTCTAACTTGATGTCAACAACACTAAATCTAGGTACCAGTTTTCAAGGAAACATCATAGGATAGGAAGGGTATCAAGAAATTTATCATGTTGCGTAAAGTGAGAAAACTCATGGGTTGAAATAAGAACGATTTAATAGTTATTAATAATTCCAGTAATGGTGATGATGTTGCCAATAAAAATTTAAATGGAAGGGAAAACAACAACAAAAAAAAAAAAAAAAAAAAAAAAAAAAAAAAAAAAAAAAAAAAAAAAAAAAAAAAAAAAAAAAAAAAAAAAAAAAAGAAGAGAGAAGTAAACCCCAGGACAGATATATGATATAAATGAAAAACAATTGCTCATTGCCAGCTGACCAATGCACGATGTCATATGGTATGGGATATCCCTTTGGCCAGCTGAGATCAGCTGTCCTGGCTTTGTCCCCTCCCAACGCCTCATGCAGCCCTAGCCTCCTCACTGGCAGGTTGAGGGGAGCGGGAGAAAATGCCCTCACTGTGCAAGCCCTGCTCAGCAATAATTAAAACATTTATGAATTATCAAAGCTGTTTCCAGCACAAAACCAAAATATAGTCCTATACTAGCTACTGGGAAGAAAATTATCTTAGACAAAAACAGAACAAGCTGAAAAACACACTTTTCCAAAGTAACTGAATTATCCTCCACTGTTTCCTTTTTATAACTCTGTAAATGCTTAATAATAAGACAAAAAATGATACCTTATTATTTATGGTTAAAAGGAAAAAAAATTCACAAAAAAACTGACTGGGCAGTGACTGAGTTGAAGTACATGAGAAATAGTCAATATAGCTGAATTCATCCATTTCTTTTGTATATCTAAGTCATTCACATATAATTCATTCTGAAACCTGTCATTTACACAAACCAATCAGATAATTGAATTAAAAAACCAGAAATGAAATACCAGTTTTATAAAAAGTAATACTGCTGATCTTACAAATCTAAAAGTAATTATTTGCCTCTCTTTTCTATCACAGATATGGCAAAGAAATATAACTTTTTGAAATAAAAAACAAACAAAAATTGTTATTTTCTTTATATTTGAAATACAATTCTAAATGAATGTGTTTTGTCTATGTGGATTACAGGCTTTGTCTGTTGTTTCAATTAGGTAAAAACACAGATTCATAAGTGAGGAGAAAACACTGTCTTTCCCTCCCACTTTCCTCAAGCTACTTCTCACATGCATACTAAATAGTAAAGCACTTCAAAGGCAGTACAAGAGCTGCCAAAAGCAGAACTATTATCACGTTACAGAAATTTTCACAAAAGATTTCTACTGGAGCAGTGAAACAATAGGTAGTAGAAATTACAGCTCTAGTATGGTTTTTGCTGTACATTGACGTGCTTGTCCCACCGCCTGTTCAGAAGTAAACAAAGATACAGAACAAATACTGGCTTTTTATTTCCAAAGATAAACTAAATGGTGCACAGAAACAAGAAAACAGAACAGAACAGAAGGAATAGGTTTTCCTTTGTGCAACAGATACTTTTTGAAAGAAGCTGGGCCTTCTTCAGATTGATACAATTCCTCTATATATGACTTTTTCTGAGGCGTGGACATGCTAATGCTTAATGGCTCCATCTCATCATTACATTGTGGGAGATTTTCCAATTTGCCAAGAGAGAGAAAAGTGATGGCAGTAATTACTTTAAAACAATAAAGAATGCAAACTTATTATCTTTCTCCTTCTTTTAAAAGATTACTCTTGAAGAGAATTGCATACCGGATGAATACTGAAAATCTTAAATTGACATTTTCTGTCTTCTTTTTCCAACATGATCAGGATTCAAAACAATGAAAGATGAAAACTTGCTCAAAAGCTGCATGTCATATCCTTAGTTTTCGGCAACTGAATGAAGGTATAAAGGGATACCAAAGATACGATTAATATATTTGCCTTAACTACTAGCAATGAACGTGGGTAGAGAGCAGTATTTCTTACATTCTGTATTTTTAATATGCATGAATATTTTAGTCTTTGTAGTGCCAGAAGTCAGTGCCTCCACTCGACACTCACTCACTGAGGTGTAAAGTATTACATCAAAATGTCAGAAAGTCTTTAATTTGGGGTTGAGAGATTAATCATTCTCATTCTTTGTCAGACTTCTAAATCTTATGGTCAAGCCAAGAGCTTAGCTGTCAGACATGCCCAGAAAATAGTAACAAAGAGGAGCATAAATTCCAGCTCTGTTCTAACAAAAATAAATAAATAAATAAATAAATAAGTCATAGATACGTAAATTTTTAAGCTATCATGCAAGGTAGTAAGTAAAGCACATTAGTTTCTGAATTCAAAAAATTATATTCTTCTAATATGTACTTTTTTTCTGATCAGCAACAAGCACATTTTTCCTCTTGATGCTTTAACCAGTCTGCTTATTTTTTCTTCTACTACGATACATCAGTTACCAACTCCTTTGTAGTAATTACACTACTATATTAATAGAATATAACCTAATTGAAAGTAATATATGAATAATGTGACTGCACATTAAAGTTTCAAAATCCCTCATGGAATTTTTTTCTCTCCCTTACCAACACAGTGTTTTGGGATTTAAGAGAGCCAGGACAAGATGGCCTGTTGAAGACCAGCCTGCCACTATCTGCTCCCAGAGTCAGTTAACTGCCTAAAGCCTAAAAAAAGCATTCCAATGTGATGGCTGGGGAGAGGACTTGTGGAGGTGGTGGGGAGAGAGAGGTTTTCCTGGTGCTGGCACACTTTTCTCCTCTGGCTGGCACCTAAGCAGTCACTGTTTGCTGGCTGGTGGAAGCACTAGAAGAGGGTTTTCTGCCTCACCCCCCAATTATGTGCACTCTATGCCATTCTTCAGGGAGAGCAGTCACCGCTGCCTGGTTTTGCTGCAGACTCCTTGAGCAGCCAACGCCATCTGCAGAGGAGTTGCTTCCCCACCCTGCAATACTTTTTTGGACAAAGGACGGTAGAAGACAGTCCGTGCACTACCAATCGGACAACTTTCATCCCGTCCCTGTGGCCACCATTCCCACGTAAGGTTTTGGAGCCAGTGCCTCACTCTGCCTCACCTCCTGCTGTATGTAAATATAACTGCACCGAAGGGGCAGAGACAGGACTTGATTTGTTTGAAAGTTTTGGTTATGGTGTTTTGTTCTGTTCTGGTTTTGGTTACACATATGTTTATTTGTAGTAAAGAATTGCTATCCTTTTTCTATACATTTTCTGATTATAGTCTCTTAATTTCAAAGTTGTGGTGGTTTTTGGGAGAGACCCCCTTCCTAGTCCAGAAGTGTTCCTCACTTTCCCTGATAGACATATGGTTTCTTTTAAACTGAGACACTGCATAATTTAAAGTACTTCTAAATTAGTTTAAACCTCCTAGTATTTAAAATATTTAATGCCATAACTTCCAGTCTGGCATATTTTCAAAAGGAGTTGCTGTGGATGCCATTAGCAGTGAAGCATGTAGAACTCCTAGGTATCTGGGTCTAAATTCTCTGACTATAGCATTTCAGAAGAAAATTCAGTTGTGATTGATACTTTTGTTTTATAGAATTGTACAACCAGGACAAGTGTTCCAATTCAAATTAAGAATGCAGGATAAGGAGATTCCACTTTGAAAGTTCAATCTTCTCTTCTACTGATAACAGAGATGGTACCAAAAAGGTACATCTCCTAGGTGAACAGGATTCACAGGGGACCTCGCTACATTTCAGAACATTGGCAATTCCTTACCTTGGAGTCACTACAGAATTGTGTACATACAGACCCACCAAAAAAGGCAATGGTCAGGAGAAAACGTATAATGCAAGACCTCTTTTGGCTTCAGAAGCAAGAAGAATGTCCTTCCTTCTTTTCAGCTCATGAAAAACACCTTGAAGTTAGTATACTATGGATTACACATTTTAAATGCAGTGTTCTAAAAAGCATGCAGTAAGAAATGAATAAAAGGGAACGCTCCTTAGCACTAATTATCCTCTAATTATTATAATGTAATTATAGCAAAAAAAGATTACAGTACTTCTAATTACATATTTTGTACCCAGAATAAATTTAAACCCAGTGCTGCTGCAAAACTTCTCCATATTTTCATTCATCTGTTCTTATTAATTTCACACTTACACTTACCACACTGAGCTGCCTTCTAGCTGTGACCAGTGTACACTTCAGACATCAGGCCTTTTTTCTCCATTGAACTAATGATTTAAAAACATCCAGCCAATTTTTCAATATTTTCACATGTTGTGCAGGGCAGTGAGGCTCAAATCAAAAATTCTGTAGATAATGAAGAATCTTACAAATGTTTAACCTGTACTTTGAAAATCTCTAGACAAGTTGCTTAAAAATTACCCTGCAAAAAAAGAAGAAACTTAGTGCATTACTATTTGCAGAATAAAACTTCTGAAATGGAAGTCCAATGCCGAAGCTTCCTGCTCTTACTGTCTGCAGAGTTTATAGATGTAGCTTACTGTTCATCTGCATTAATTGTATTCCAAGGGGTTGGTTAAAAAACAAGGGCTGATAAACCTGTCATGGAAACAAGAGGCTCAAGAGAGTCTTAGCAACATGCCAAGGGTTAACTGTTAAATATAGGATGCTAATACGTGAAATACAGATTGTATCACCATTTCCAGCTGACAGCACCTGGAGGACAGGATCAGAGCTCTCCCTTCCAGCAGTAAAGAGGATGAAAGAAGATTATTTTACATCATCCTAATTCTTTTAGATTTTGATTTTTACCTTTAACTATTACAGAAATCACTCTTCAGAAAAACAGATGGGGTTGTCAATGATCGGTATGGAACTCCATGACAGTATTTATTTAGCATCATTATCCAATGTCTAGCTCACCTGTCACAGCATGCCACCAAGGGTAAGACTGCCTTACCATTCCCACCAGGCAGCACTAAGGGTGTCAGAGAGTAAAAAGGGAAAACACATCAGTATGTGTAGGGAGACTGAAGTGGCAAGTACTCCTGGGACTGGAACTCAGACCAGGCTGGAAGGCCAAACTCCCAAATTTCAGTCCATCAGTGAGCTGGTATTTAACTCCACTGAATATCCCATGCTGATGACTCAATGGCTTTAAACACAAGATGATAACATAATACAGTTGCTTAGTTTACACGACTTGAAAAACTCAAGGGAAAAACTTGTGACAGAGCCAACTGTGCCCTGGAGGATGCTGGGACAGTGGTATGTTACTGTCCTTAAAACTTATTGTGGCCTTGCTGCATTTTGATACCACTATGGAGTGACATAACTAGCTCTACACGATAAAGTAACTACTCAATCTTGAAAAAAGTCCACCCAAAATAAAGAGAAAATATGGCAATCTTTTTAAAAAATAACACGATTTTTAGCAAGGGCTACACCTGTTTGCAACTTTAGTCATGCAACAGCTGAGGAAGCAGAAGCTTTTTTTAAACTTAAAGTGAAAAGCATCGTCAGGATGTCACAGTTTATAATAATCATACAAAATACAGACAGCAACTCATTAAAATTGGCTGGAGACGCCATAGGTAGCAGTGAATGAGAACAAATAAATGTGTATTATGATAGTTTTGTTTGAAAATACTAAGGATATTTCAAAACCCTTTTGAAGCTACTGAAGAAATTTATTTGATTCTCATTAGAGGGTAGTGAGTAAAGTTTTGTAACCGCCTTTACATAAAGGAATGGAATTACCTGTGACCTCAGCGTTTCTTCTAAACCAATCCAAGCTTTACTATTCAAGTACAAAAATCCTCAAAACACTAACAAAAAAATCTAAACCCAAATAAACTGAAAAAAAGGAGAATCATCATCTGTTACTATTGCGTTTCTCTCTCTTTCCAATCCCGAACACTTTAAATTAGTATGATATAACTTTTTTAAATCAAATCAGAATTCATAGCAGGCAGTGCACAATTGTAAATGGGATACAAGGGACCAGGAATTCTTCTAGTTAGAATCACTCCCAGTGCCAATGGAGTAATTTTATCACATGCTCTTATGTCAGGAAGAAACTCTTGGCTAGACTCCATTCCTCTGTTCAAACAAACACTTCAATTGCTACATTTTGCTCTGTTCATTTATTTTTAAATATTATATACGGCATGCAGTTTTAGGGTTTCAGATAAAATAATTCTGTAATATTCCTCAGGGCTTTATGCTTGAGAAAGGCTAAACTGTTTGACAGGCTTCATTAACTTGTGGCTTTGAAACAACCAAGTGTTTTACATACAGCAACTCTACTAATGTCAGATTACTGTTTGCTTTTATATGCAATTGTACTACTACTGCACGCCATACACACACCAAAAACACAGCTCAGGAACCAATAAATAATATTTCTGTAGACAGATCTAAAAGACACTCTCAGTGCACATCAGCTATCACCAGCAATGTGATGTTATCACAATTCTCCTGCTCTTTTCCATGCCATGTTCTCTCCAAATGTCTCTCCTAAACCTAATTGAATGTGTCTTGATTTAATTTAATCTGGGTTGCCCTCTATCAGTAGCTTTACTGCCCTGCTCAGGCTCTCTATTGATCTAAAGGTCTAGATACACAACTGATTTTACACCAGGAGATAAATTGCAAGGCTGGTTTGAGAGATCATGTGTTCCAGTCCTGTCTAGAATAAACTACTTGTGAGATGGCAGAGGGAGGTTTTCTGCAGCTCCATAATGAGCTGGAATTGTACTTTTTCTAAATCCTTAGCAATGTGGAAAAACTGGACATGTGAACTGATAAAGAGCAAAGCCTTTCAGACATGCAAACTGGACATGCCTAATCTTGAATGCCTTCTTGATCTAGATAAGAGGTGCTAGGCAAGTACAAAGATATAACTACAGAACCAAAGTTGGACACCCACTTTTCCATTCCATGTAGAGCTGAACTATTAAAATTAAAATCCAACTGTTCAAAATGCTTTCCTGAAAATATATTATTAATTTTAACAAAAAGAAGGATAATACTGTATAGAATCTCCTTTACCAAGGAATTTACAAATTAATGAAAAATACAATTTCATTTTTGGTTATAAAATTATCACGCTGCAATCTACAAATGAAAAGAAAAAACTCTATGAATTTATTCTTATGAAGTCTACATATACTTTCTTTATGTAATTCATTCAACAATTCGGTGTCCATCTCAGTTGTTTTCCTAACCAGTATTTTGAGATTTGGAAATTCTTTTCCAGGTTATGGGGGAAGGAAAAAAGCTAAATGAAACTCCACTAATGCATCTTTTTGACACATTGTTATCTATGCAGTGGTGTGCACCCCTATTGCTCATATAATGTCTTCTGTATTTTAATTTTATGAATCTTTTAGGCCACCATAATTGTTTCATATATTTTTATACTATCTATCTATCCGTTGTAAGAGAAAACCACAACTTGTCTTGTTTAAACTGACAAATTCAAATTAATCAAAGTCCAAAAACAAACAAAAAATTCCAACATGCTAGATTCAAGTGCAGCTGTCTTGGTGAACTTTTTTCTTACCTTAAAATCAATAGAGATGCAGGGAACACAGCAACTGAAGAAAAGCAGATGATGGGTCAGTCAATTAAAATATGACAGTGAGTTGCAGAAGAGGACAGCAGGTCCCCTTTCCATGCTTAAACTCAGTGGAATGATGCTGTGAAACCCTGTCCTTAGTGAAGTTTTTTGTATACAAACATAGAAAACCTATGAGTCATCTTATCCTCCAAAATTGCCAGAGTACAATTTCTATTGGAGCCATTAAAACAATGGGCTGTATTCTGCCACTCTGGAGAAACAACAGGCCCTGGCAAAGACTGAGAGACCAAAATACTGGAGATGAATTTAGTATGCACTATAGGAAAGTCTTGACATTTAATAGCATATCTGATGAGGCACAGAGAATATTAAAGTATTGACCTTTCCATTTAATTCTTCAGCATAATGACAGGATCTGGGCTTTATGATAAATTTATAAATTATACTTCTACTCCAAACTTCTTTCTTGCATATCTCTTTGTTTATTACTTATGGCTTAACTTTTGCCCTGCTAACAAGTACAGCCATTTAATAATCATGAACAGTCTAGCTGAATTAACTGAAAATAAAGAGATACAAACAGTTAAGTAAATAGACAGGTAGTTTTTTGAGGATTTAGCAGTATCAGTACTAAGCTAGTTACAATGTCAGGATACAAACTGAAAGGAAGAAAGAATTTAAGTCACAATGTACTAGAAACTTTTTCATACTGAAGTTAATTAAAAAATAGTCACACAGGTATGGAAAGAAAGACGAGATGCTGTAAGATAACAGCTTATTGGATTTCTTTTCTATTTTCTACTTGTGATTGCTATGAATTTAATTTGGTCACAGCCACATAAAACCATCTCTGCATGTAAACGACAGATAGTGTCCTTGCAATAAGGATGATACATCTTCTACAGTAATGGTGATGTCCCAACAGTTTCAGGAAAATCTGATATATCTAGGAAAGGCCAATACATGTTTTGGGGAACTCTGGTTAGAAGGGGTGGAAAAGCTGGCAGACTGCTTTGGTTGACTGTGTCAGAGATCCACAGCAATAAGTGAACATTGAAAAGCAATAAATAATCAAGGGTGAACAGGAGCTGAGGAGGCTCTGAATGGAGGGAAGACATCAGAGGGTGGTGCAATGGGCATCAGAGATGGCTGAGGTGAAGGTAAAAACTGCAGAGCTGGTGAAATAAGAGCTAAGAGTTGTGGCTTTGAGGAGTCCAACAACACTGAGGACCTCAATAAATAATTGAAATGGTATAGTACTTTACTAACTTATAGCATATGTTAACCTGCACTATATAATTCTAAATGGCACATATTTCAGATGTGGGGAAATCACTGCATAGGTGAAGTATGTTGTCTATAAGACTACTCCAACTACAGAACTCAAAGTTTTCTGCTGAGTGTTCAGCACAACCTTCTCAAACATCATAAACTGAAACCTCATTATTTTTGTGCTATTCGGTTGAGTCTGTCCACATTAAATTCAGCATGCTGCAGACTAAAAGGTGTTGGCTTCCATTTACATCTTCACCCCAATTCCCAAAATCCATCTTCTCATCTTCATTAACTTCAGAGCTACTAACATTTTAGATATTTTCCAAGAACCCTTCCTGGTGCTGCCAAGGTAGAGAGAAAGAAAATATGCATACTGCAATTGTTTCTTTGCAATCTGCATTCTCATGTCTATCCAGTTTTTAAAAACTCATCATCATGCAAAAGGTCAAAAACTGCCCCTGGTGAAGGCTATACCTGATGACTTGTTTCACAGTAATATTAATGCTCCATTCACTAACATGACTCACTATCTATTGCTGCTTGCTAATATTGAAATTAATATATTCAAACAAGTGTCTTTTTCTTAATAACATGGAAAATTAAAAGGACCTGACTGCGGTATATTTTCCTAAAATTTCATGTTTCCTGTGTGTTTAATTTTCTTATTTTTTTACTAAAATTAGTACCATAATATAATATTTCTTGTATAAAACAACCTGAGAATGACCCAAGAATAGCTACACATTAATTTAACTGCCTGTCCTTGAAAAAATCAAATTCCTTCCTTTCAGAAGTTGCATTTCACTGTAAAATAAGCTAAAATTTAGGATCTGCTCAAAATCCAATAATGTCAAACTTGAGAAAGTCTATGATGTAGTAGTATGAAGTCAGACAGAAGCTTGATGAAAAATTACAGAGCCATATGGAAAATGTACACTACTGAAAATGTTCCTGATCTACGCAACTGCTCTCAAAGTACAGCTTTTTTATATTTTTGTTTCACAGCTAACTTGGTACAGCCTTTTCCCCCCCTTCAAGTCATGATTATCGTAACTGATTCCATACACTGAAATAGTTTATAGTTAACAGAAAATGAGCAAAAAATCCATTGCATTTTACTCTGATTTCAAGACTTTATAGCATATACATCACATAAGAGCACTAAGGCCAATCTTTATTCCTCTCACTTTCGTGGTGCTTTCTGAACATGTCGAAAGTATTACATGCTCTAAATGGAACATGTCAGATTAAAATTTAAGAATTAGTATATTCCACTGAAATATACTACTACTTTTAACAAATCACTTGCAAACTCAAGAAAAATTCCCACAGTTTTCTAAATTCTACTAACAAGAGAAGTAAGTAAGACGAGTTGATATCAAGGACAATATGTGTGAAGGGGATGCAGATTTTTGCATCACATATATCACACAATTTAACATTCTTTTTGAGGAAGAAACAAATTTTTTGCTGTTCTTTTACCATAAAAAGAAGGCCAAAGGTGAAATAACATGTTACTCAATCAATAAATACAATGAAGGATTTACGGACTGACACCTGGGAAAACTGACAGACTGATGGTGGATTTACTAGCTGTGCAGGACTACAATGCATTTGACTTCAGCTGTGGGCAAATCATGCTAAGAAATACTGGCATGTCAAAGAATTTCTCAGAGATGTCCATGTTGTATAATGGCATATCACCTGAGAATTTTATATTCTTTCGTGACCTACTCCTCATCCAGATGATGAAAGAGTCCAATTAGTATTCCTTATTTAGAAGCCCCATAGCATTTATAAATGTCTTGATTATCTCATATCAGGCAACTATAACTACAGAATTGCATTTTTTTTTTTGAAGAAGTATTATTTTGGAATATAATATATTACTTATGTTACATAATGTTGTTTTAAATGAAAAAGCAGAACTTGGGATCCCAAGATAAACAGCTACTTCAGTTGCTTAATAATCTCCAAAATCCAAATTTTTATCATCATCAAATCTAAAAACTTTGAAGGAAAAAAATCAGGTGACATAAATCAGTTTCAGGGAAAGCTACCGTTTTATTTCAGCTAATACCAGGTAGAAGTTAATTCTCTGGTTTCTATCTAGAATAATAATAATCTGAAATGCCACTTCTGCAAAGCTTATGAATATATAATTTTATGAGAACTCTTTTGAAGTTAATGGAAGTTTATTTGAATTTATATAAACATGAATAAAAGTATATAGAGGATCAGTATTTAAGTCCAGAAAAAAACCCCAGTAATTATTGATGATTGGAAACAGTAAGTCAGTATAGTAACATTGTGTGGCTACCCTCATCATTATTTATCAAACTCCATGCTCATTTCTTAATAAAAACAATTAAAACCCTGCTGCCCTTTTCTCTCAAGACTTAATTACCTGTAGCACTGACCACAATACGTGCATTCAAGAAAAGGTTCTCTAGTGGTAAAACGTGCAGCATATCAAAAGTCTTTCTTCAAAAAGACAGTTTTACAGGGAATAAGCATAATAAGCCAAAGCATTTCCAGAAGCTACAAAAGCATGTATTAGAATTCTAGAGTAACTAAAATCCAAATAAATTAGCATGAAGTAACCCAGACAAGTCTGAATTATTGTACAGATTAACATCTCCTGCCACAGATTTCACTGCTGATATGATCAAAAGATCAGATTTTTGGTTTACAGATTTTGCAGCTGAAGAGAAAGTCCAGGATTGATGCCCTGTCGTATCAAATCTAAACCTTGTGTTCAGAATACAAGACTTAGATGCCATGCCTTTTCATTGAATGCTAAGGAAGTTGGCTATTTTAAACAAACTTTTAAGTGCTTCCCTGACTACAGATGAATTTGAAGAAAATGATGGGTTTTTTTCATAAATGGGTGTTGCATAAAGTTAGCTCTACAGAGCTACTGTCTCAGCTATGTGACTACTTAGTGTAGCAAAGCACTTACTCATGAACATGAGTATCTCCCCTGCTCAGAATCTACTATCTAATAACAATATTTACACAGCAGTAAAGGGCAAGAAATTATGAAGAACACTTTATATGATAAATTTAAATTAAAATTCATATTATCTTCACATCTACTACTACTAGTAGTAAAATGTTGGGATGGTATCTTTCTGACTACAGAAATTTCATTGTGAATTTAGTGAGGAAAATATTTTTGGTTAAGAACTGCTAAGCATGTCCCATTTTGCACTTGCCTACAATGTATGGCATCTGCAGTTTACACACATGATTTCACAGAATTCCTTAAGGAATCTACCATAAGTGATATGAGAATCAAATCAAGCACTGAATAAAATGCAGAGAAAAAACCCCCACACCTCTGTACAGCCACAATACACTCTTAGCGGTACTGGTGAAATGGAATAACAACCTGGGTTGAGAGCAACTTTAAAATGTATGTGTATTATTATATTCAGTGCAATTTGGATGACAAAATCTGCACTTGACCTCACTTTGAATGAATACTTGATGAACTAGAGGGAGTTGATATTATACATAAGTTTTCATACTGATGGTCATTTTCTTATTTTCTACAGTGTGTATGAAGTTATAAGAACTCCAGACCCCTTAGGACTTCATCCACTACAGTAAGTCTTAGGTCCACTGTTTCCTCCTCTCAGAACATGTTCTGCCACTACCTTTTATTTTCCTTACAGATTAGTCCAATTAATTTCTGAAGCTTTTGTTTAGCTTACCCTCTCCTCCTGTTAAAAATTCAGTATGAACATGATCAATCCCCCACCAGAACTTCTGTTCTTTTAAAACATTCTGACTTACTCTCATCTCTAAAAAAACCTGTTTCTCACACAAATAGCTCAGGTGTCTGGAAAATGTCTGTATGCAGTCTAGTTTTCTATTTATTTGATAATATAAATTAATAATAATACTATTTTAATCATAAATTAAAAATACAATTTTTTAAATCATCAATTTTAGTGTTGATCAGGATTTCACACACACACACACACACACACACACATCAGAGTGTATTTTGTAATAAAGATATTATTCTAGTAATTATAATAAATGAAAATGTATTTTCAATCAACATAGTCAAGTGTGATGGGAAAAGAACACTCCCACTTGAGAATTATGTTTTTTGTAGAAGACAAATGTGGAGATATACGTTGCATGTCTGTGTATGTGGCTGAGTATGAAGAAGAAATCACAAGTCATATTCCTTCTAATTAAGCCATTTTTCTAGCTGACAACTGTCAAAGCCATCCCAGAAAACCATGAATATTAAAGTGCTGTTCAGTGGCATATTTGGCATTTTGAAGCTGGGCAAATAGAAGTCATGAAATATGAAAGGAGTGCCCCATGTCATTTTGTAGATATTGTTGCCATTAAGATGATGTATGGGAAAATTCACACCTTC
The DNA here is from genome assembly GCA_035583235.1 of Hafferia zeledoni. Lineage (NCBI taxonomy): Eukaryota > Metazoa > Chordata > Aves > Passeriformes > Thamnophilidae > Hafferia > Hafferia zeledoni. Next base: position 35,602,762 of record JAWWEV010000134.1, on the reverse strand, counting down.
ATCTTCTGGGAGTGCTATACAATATTTTCTGTATTACTTTTCTGCAAAAGCATTACTAGTGACTTACAGACTTTGTTTTTGGCTGAAAGAAATTTATGAAACATATAAACCTCAAGATTTTAAATGCCTGTTAATATTGATATATATATACTTATCTATAACTAGTGAATATTTTTATTTATAATGAAATTCTCTGCTGAGAGAGTATTCTAATGCAGCTCTTTTTTGTATCCTCTAACAGTGACACTAAAACATTAGATTATTTCTAAAAAAAAATCTATGATTTTTCACAATTAAAATCCACCACAGAATACAACAAGGACAGGAGACTTTTACTTTAAGATTCAGACTCAACTTTATTTGTGTTATGGTTCTCACATTTTTGTTGAGCAAAATTCTCAGAAAATTTAAATTCTCATCAAAGAACATATTTGCTGGCTCCAACTTGCCAGATATTTCAGAAATACAGGATTCTTCCCCAGACTGTAATGATATAAAAAACCCCCATTAATAAAGTCTGCCCCTGGTTTATGTAACTTATCACCTAATTTATAACATAGGTTAAACACAATAACACGACCTTTGACGCAGTTATCTATTTACTAGCAAACAATTCACTAACAATCTGGATGCCTGCTTTGTTACTCACACATTTAATAGATTTTAAATACTCTATCAAATTCACATTTGGAAGCATGAAACACAGATGCCTGGCCCTGAAAGCAACAGTGTTCCACTTGGCAGAGCCCTGTTCCCCATGCCCATGCAGGCCTAGCAGCTTGTGTAGTCCAAATTTTCTTGATGAAACCTGAAATACAAACTAAGACTGATATTATTCCCTGGAATTCACACACAGCTGGAAGCACCCTAGAAAACAGTAATCCTTCCAAGAGATCTCAGACCTTCCCACTAAGGGTCAGAGAGGAGGCTGCAAAATACTGTCTCTGACCATTGTCACCTTCTTTGTGCTACCGTTCATCATTCTGGATAACTTCATCCTTAACTTATTCTCATATCCAAACTAAATTTCTCATATACAAGTAAGAGCTGTGCTGCAGTCCCATAGCAACTTTAAAACAGATAAATCTGAAACATATCTTTGATGAACATGTCAAGAAGAAATGGCCTTCAACTGATGCTTGGTTACACCATTAGAAAGGTCTTCTAACGAAGCTCTGGAATAGACTGCACACAGTTGCAAGCTCAGAAATCAAGCAGTCAAGTTTGGTGTATTTAGACTCCTTTGGAAGACAAACTCCTAAGCTAATTCCGTATGAAAAATCAAAGGTTCTCTAGTGTACTTTTGTTTTTCCCCTCAGAAAAACAGCATTCTCATTTTTCATCCAACACTGTGCACTGTCCTCATTAAGCAGAAGTATTCACTGGAAGCCTGTAAGAACTGCAAAACCTAAAATATTTAACAATTGCTAAAATCCAGCTAAAATATTACAGATGTATAAAATCATTATAATCTCCTTTCAATGTCTGCATTACAATGTTTTATTTCAGTTCTCTTTCTAAGTACAAATAAATTTATTTTCCTGATTTTTCTTCTCAGAGGAAGGTATGGAGTAATTTAAATCATGGTTATCCATAAGAGGGTTTAGCAGCTTATCTGGCCAATGCTTAATTGGGTTTTCACATTAAAAGAAAATCTGAAAATTACTATATCCAATATAAGTATCTGTTTACAACACCTTATATATAAATTATCACCTTGAGAAGAAAGAAAAATAAGTTTTCTACTTGTTCCAAGGCAGGGAAACCCCTGCTTTTCCTGAAATACATTAGTAGCAATGTCCCAAAGAAATGAGTTTTGATTTCACGCTGGCAAAGTGTAAAGAAACTTGAGTTAGCCAAACACTGACAGTAAAGACACATTAGAAAGGGAACTGAACTTATGTGAGACCCTGCACACAACAAACTTTTTAAACTCAAGTCTATTCTCACAAAAAGAAAGCAGAGCATTTATGCTTTAGCAGCCACTGTACCACTAAGTACTACGACTATTGTAATATTCTCTTTTCAAAGTTGATTCCAAAGATGAAGCATCCATTCTCACCGGCAATCCACTTAGAGACTCAAGCAGTGAATTTCAGATGGCTGAATAAAGTTGGTAGCTATGACACAAAAATTTTCAGAACTTAATTTCCTAGGCTAGAAGAATACACTTTGGTCCTATCTTTCTCTGCAAAATCGTATCATTGGTGCATCCTTGTATGCACATAATCTTGTGAGTAGCTATGCAATTAACTGTTTAGCATATGCGATAAGTTTAAAACCTTTCTGATTTTACATGAACAAAAAGTGCACTATAAACATGTTTTTGGGAACATCTGCATCCATAGCCTGATAACAAGGATCCATTAACAGAAACAGCATCTATTTGTGGAACTGATGGCATTCAATCAATGAAGAAGGAAGATTTAACAGTAATAATATAAGTATATATTTGTATTTTTATGCACAAAAAAAAAAGTGTTCCCCATAGGTCACCTGAGCATATTCAGTGGATGCACAAAGAAATGATGCAGTTAGTGCTTCCACTCATTTAACTCCTGACTATTAAAACTCAAACAAAAGGAATTTAGAGCATCACCAATGATGATGGCTTTCACAGTTTCTCTGGTCTTCTCTGTAGGAATCAACTCACCTCTGTGACAACAGCCCATTCTGAAACTTTCTGGAGGAACCTGTCTTTCCTTTGTCTCACTTTTACTGAGACTAACTCTGAAGACCTGAGCCTGAATAAGCAAATATACACCTTCAGACATACATAAAACAAGCTGTTGTTTCACAGGAAATCCTGTTAGTCAACCTTGAATTATAGCACTCTGTTCTGAATGGTCATGGCAACTGAATTCACCAATCAGGAATTTCCAGTAAATGGAACTCTGGGAATTTACAGGAAATTCCTAATTGGTGCATCCTAGTACAGCATCCAACATTCTTGCACATACCCTCTCCAGGAAAATCCTATCCACCTGCTCAGTGACTTAGTCATGCATCATTAAGGGGCAACAGTTGGACCTAACCCAGCCCTTCTTTGCTGTCTGTATTTACCTGTCACATAAATGATGTATTTCTTATGACTGCTAATTACACTTTTTTTTTTTCTTTATCTTCTGGCTTTAGTCCAACTGATTAAACCAAACAGAAAGAGAATAATGAGCTTTTTGAAAAAGGAATATTACTATTGAATTTTTGTTTTGTTTTTAAAAAGTATTTTCAGCATTGTTATTTGAGTTTAAAACCCCAAGTTCCTGGCATGTCTGTGAGCTATAAATCAATACATCATTTCATCAATGATGATTTAATTAAGATAAAACAGCAGTCAAGAATTTGCTTCTTTATCTAACAAATAGCCCCTAGGATTTTGTGCTGACATCCTGTATGCTTCCAAAAATGCATGGAAATAGAAAAGAATGTTGCTTAAATATGCAACGAGAATTAAGATGGCATGGATCAGAATAAAGGATCCTGAAGATGCTTTTGTGAATAAAGACACTAATATTTAGCAATTGGTTTATCGACTCCTTACTCCTTTAATAGTACATTGATTTTAAGCTGACGTATTCTAAAAGCAGTAAGTTAGAGGTCTACTGTAAATGCAGACAGGAAAAACATCCCTTTTGCTGTACTCCATACAAAATGACTCCTGCCCTTTTGGCTTGATAAAATGATCTGCAATAAATACTTCTCATGTTCCAATATCTTTAATAATTCAGCCAACAATAGCTGTAGGCACAGTCTATTATGATTAATGGCAAAAGCAGTGGCCTTTGTGTAACAAAGCCCTACTGGTTCTAGAAGTTTTCAAGGTCAAGGCTTCATGTAGAAAAGTTCTGTTTATGTTAAATATACTACAGATCTGTCAAAATTTTCATGTCTATTATCTTTTAGGAAGGATGATACAAAAAGTGTATCATGAAACTTCAGACAAGAAAACTCACATGCATCTCAAGGAAAACAGTAGTGGGAAGGTAATGCTGTTGTCACCCTTTATTAAGTAGTGGAAGTACAATCCACAGCTCAGATAATTTTACCACGTTGTAATTTTTTTTACCACACTAATGATCTCTACATAAGGCTGAAGTTAGATAAACTGCCTTTAGCCTGGTCTGTTAAAAAAAAAAAAAAAAAAAAGGACAAAAATACGCTGTGAAACTTGAGATGCTATTATAAAGAAAGACTTATTTTCCAGGCTGCCTTAACAAATAGCTGTACCAGAAAAGAATGACAGTTTTTGATGCAAAAGTTTTGCTCTTAGCCTTTATAATACCTGAGAGATTTATCACTCAGAAATTGCCATCACTTACATACTGAAACATTCATCACACAGTGTGAAAGATAATTATCACCAAAGTTTCCACTGTAAATATATGTTCCTGGGGGTTTCTGTTCCCATATTATTCTTAGTAGTCATTGCCATACATTAAAACAATTTACTACACTTAAAAAGGATGCCTTCACAATCTTAAAGAGAATAATAAAATTTCATACAATATTATATCTTTCATGGAGAGCATATGCTAAAATACTTCACAAAATGAAGTTTATAGCAGTGATAAAAGGAATATAAAGAAATGTAAAAGATCATGTAACAAATGAAGCCCTTTTTTTTATATTGTAAGATGATGAAAAAATATGAATACACATAAATAGCTAAGATTAAAACAGAAAAAAATCTGTTCAATATAAAAGGAGATACATGAAGAGTCCAAGAGAAGTGGTAAAAAAGGTTCAAGAGTTAGGAAATGGCATAGAAAATTACTAAAATTTTAGCCATTCTTATTTCCAAAGAATAGAATTGTTCTGTTAATATCTGGCTTCTAGAATCATTCAATTTTATGGTAAACCTACCATCCAGTTTGGTAAATATATCTATAGTTCCCTGAAGGAAAAAGAAGAAAGAGCACAAAATTATGACCCACAAAACCCTAAAAATTTTAAACTCCGTGTTTGGAGATGGTTTAGAAATGAACAGATTACTTTCATAAATTCAAGAAACCGCGAAGAAAAGATGTTCAGCCACATACTACAAAGTTACCAAAAAAAAAAAAAAAAAAAAGTCAATTGCAGACAAAAGAGGATTTAAAACTGCACCTGGGATAACTAAATTTGTTTTGGGGAAATAAATAAAGAATGTTCATGACATTTTGAGCTGTATACACAAATTGCCTCAAAATATGAGGGAGAGAAGCAAGAAATAGGGCAGAGGCAGGACTGCAAGTCCAGTAGTCAAAATCCTACACTACCTGGTACTTATGGAGGGCCAGCATTAGGCTAATTTGCCCAGAAAATCTTTGTCTATTTAATTTAGGGTAACAGACATGCAGTAACAAGAAGAAGATGTTCTTCCAATGATAAAAAAAAAATACTGCTATATTTTGCACACAGTACTGTCATGGGTCTAGATGACAGAGAAACTAGTCAAAATCATTGTCAGCAGAACTGATAACTAAGTTTTGGTCTTTAGTGCTGTCGATGCCTCTGCCAGAAGAAGCTAAGCTAATTTTCAGTGTTTATGAGAATTCAATGTGCAAGAGTTAACAAAAAACTTACAGAAACAAGTGAAAAGACATTTACAACTAAACAAAACAACAGAATTGTCCAGCAAATCACCATTATAAAAATCACAAACAACACTGTCAAACGATATCTTTAGTCAAGTTTAACACCACCACGTGCTTATTTAATGAACTTATCTAGACAGCATTATCTAGACAGGAAAAAAAAAAAAGGAAAAAAAAAAAAACCTAAAGAAACTACATTGCAATCATCCATGACTAGGATAGAAATGAAATTAAAAAATCATAAAAGAAAAAATTAGTTTGTACTCTTATACTTAGAATAGCTTTAAACTTAACATTTCAGTCAAAATGAAAATGAGCAATCATGAAATCATCACATTTAAAGGCAGAAAAAAAAATGAAGTGGGTAAATGCACATTTTGAAGCAGTATAAATAAACTCCAGCTAGCAGAACCAAGCCTGGCTCATGACCTGTCTATTAAATCAGGCAGTACATCATTTCGGATTAGTGTAAAAGACTGAAAGATACACTCCTTGTCTTGTAGTTGAGCATTATAAAATAAATTGTGAAGCAGCACACAATGGCAAAGTGGAATAGAAAGGTCTACAAGTGAAATAAAAATGGACATATAACAGTTGACTATAATTGCTTAAGACACACAAGAAGTTTAAAAGTGTTCAAAGGTGAGCATATCCAGAAGACATATTGACAGACAAGAGGATGCAAAATATTCCAAACCACATGATAATCAATTTAATCACATTTCAAGTATATTTTTGTACATTAAAACCACATATACTGTGGGCAAGATTTAGTTAGGGCATCAAGTTGTAATAACATCTGATACAAACTACCAGATCTACCATGGCACAGATATCTTATACACTCTGCAGTACAACTACTGACTGGACTGTGTATCCACTGTATATAATTCAGCTTTCACAAAAATTTTACACTCCTATTGACTTCTATTTTAACAAAAAATCATTAGCTATCTGACTGTATGTTCCCATATCTGTTGGATTTTTATATGCTATTGCAATGTAAGAATGGTGAGCTCTGAATGTTAAGCTTGCTTTCACGATTGAAGGATGGAGGCAACTAGTCCCCAAAGACCAGGACACTCATTCAGTAACGTTTCAGTTTGTTCACAGAAAATATTTAATGTGACCTTCAATATGGCTGTGACACTGTCCCTATTTTTAACAGTCTAAACTCAAGTAAATTTAATTAATAACTTCCATATAAAAAAAATAAAAACAAACAAAATACCCCAAACCCAACACTGTTCAAATTATTCATTTTCAAGTGTAAGTCCTCACAGATACTCATTGGTGCTTTTAGAGCTTTGTAAAAATAGTTCAAGCTTGCTTCGCAATATAAATCTGAAAAAAAAACAATCTGTGTTTTCTTGTGACAGCAAAGGGAATTTTAAAACCAACATTGTATAAACTGCTTTCTTTCTGCTTAACAGAACATGCTACGCATAGAACAATGGGGAGGGACAGAGTGCCTTTACATACAGGAGCTGGGCTGAAAGACTGCATACTTCCGTCATCTTCAAAAGGCACAGAGGAATATGGAGCACTCAATGGTCTATTTGTATTACTGATTCAGTAATTTTTCCAAGTAATTTAGTAAGTGTTACACTTGGTTCATGTCCTCCAATACTCTAATGGGGAACACTGCCAAAAGAAGTTCATACTGGCTTCACTGGCATAAAACAACATTTAAAATGTAGATGATCCTGAGCCTAAGTTTACCAAATTGTCTATTTCCCCATCACATGAATGTTGATGAGCAGGGTCTGTTAGAAACATCTCACCATATGCATACAAAGAAAGATTTACTGAAATTTACTCAAGAGAAATGCATAAAGATTGCTCAAAGTTATGTAGTATTTTCTACAGTGGCAAAGATCCACATTACCTAGCTGCTGTTAGCTTGGATGCCCCATTTCTGCTTGATATGTTTGTGCTTGTCCTACCACCAAGTGACGTTAATAAGTTCAAGTTCCTCTCTTCCCATCCATGACAACAGGTGATAATGCTGATAACCTTCTGTTATCAGGAACTTGCACTTCAGCAATGGAGAAATGTTCATTGTCACAGATGCTTGTGAGTGCCACAGCAGAATGCAGAGGCAGGGAGGGTGGTAATTACTTCTTTCATAACAGGTCCCTCACCATCTTAACTATATCAGTGACAAGACAGGACTGCATCTATACTGGGGTTTTATATAGTCTATATTTTTCTGCTCCATTTTCTTTGCTCAAGAATGAAAGCATTCAAATAATGTTAAGTTTCAACTTTTCTTTCAACAGTTAATATTTTTAACCTTTACTAGTAGAAACACAGGTAGATAGACATGCAAGAGGCAAGTTCACAACTCTGCGGAAGTTTTAAGTAGAAACCAAATCAAATGAAAACACAGTGGCTGACTAAATTATATATCTAAACCAGTACAATATTCTATTTAAAATTCATCTGGTTGCCATTAAAAGAATAACCTAAATGACTGAAATGAGTGTTAACACAATCTTTCACAATCTGAGAAATCTGAACCTAGGAAAATAGAAATTCCCACAGACAACACAGAACTCAGCCAAGGACTGAGATTCCTCATGTATATAAGGAAGGGGCAAACCACAGCAGCAAAGACATTTCGGAAAGAATTAACAAAAGCCAGTAAATTCCCTCCCAGTGTTCCTTCTCATCAGAGCAAAATGAAAGAAAACAGACAAACACTGTAAGTGACTAAAAGAAAAATGGCCTTCTGATGACAGCTAAAAATCTGAGAAATAAATAAAAATAGTCTAAGTGCCCTTCTTCCAGAAAACACAGCTATATTAGAACATAAGAATTCACAAGCAGTAAAAGTATTTCATAAAATAAACACTACCATGTCTCATGGGATATGTAGCTGTAAAGATAATTTGATAATCTATATTTAAAACACCTAGAACAAAGGTTTCACTAGGCCAATATTTCATTGGCATTTTAATTAAATAATTGGTCTAAATTCTAAACTGGGACGTGAAATTATGATCTTAATTAAACAATAACTGAAGTCATCAAATGACTTTCAATTAAATTGTTAATTGATTTTTCTTTAATTCCTTAGCATGATTGATAGCTGCACACTTAGTTGCTGTGTTTGTTAATTACCTCCATGAGTCAGTTCCATGCAGTGCACTTTGGTACAACTGCTCTACCCTTGTACTAAAAGAAGAAAAATTTTCATAGTTTTGCTACACCATTTTGCATTACTCAAGCATGCTTCCTGATGCAGTTTACTTTTAAAGAATTGGTAAGGTAGACCAATCATTTCCATAGGACGTAGGTTACAAAATTAACCAGCAGGTGAATTAGCAGTCCAATCATTTTTTCCCAGCAAATTATACACCAACTGGCTTAACAACCTTTCTTACAACTTTCTTATGTTCATTGCATTTTTGGAAAAATATGCAAAACAAGCTACCTTAAACTTTCTTCAACAGTTGGTGTAGAGATGGCAATTCTTTTGGCATGTTCTCTAGCTTCATTTACAGAGTTCTGTAATCTTCTGACAGCAGACCTTCTGTGATTATGTACTAAATAAAGACCTGGAGAAATGACAGCTTGTTTTCACACCTAACTACTGCTATCTGTCTTAATTTGTTGACAGCATAATGCCTATTACCACCAGCAGTGCAAAAGCAGTGTCACTGTTTCACCTTCTTCGAACATAAGCTCTGGATTTAAACTTTGGGCCTAGATAAGCAATTATTGCAGCTCATAACACATTAAGAATAAATAAATAAGTAAATAGAGCCTCTGCTTTTTTCTTAACAAATTCCCGAGCAAGATATGAGCTTCCAAGAAGCCTTTCTGAATGTGTATCTAAACAATTTACCAGCAGTAGAATTTCTCCCACTTGTAAGTTCATTAAAAAACCCAAACAAATAAGTAGTCCACACTTTGCTGAAGCAGCTGTCTCAGCCTATCTCAGCAAAAAGAACATAATTTCACCATCTCATCACCATCAGAGATGGTAGAGAATCACAATTTTTGAACACAATTACTAGAAAATTTGCAAAGGCTGTATGGAGAAAAGCACATTCAGACTACCATCTTACTGGCAATGCGTTTTACCACTGCATACTCAAAAGCCAAAAAGAAATTGCAAGATCTCTTTTGTTATTTCATCTGTGATTAAAGTCCCAAGGATAAATCTGACACCCACCACCACGCAGGAAACACTATACTGTCAGAAGAAATGTGACTGGCCAGGCCATTTAAAAAAAAAAAAAAAAAAAAAAAATCATATTTTCTTTAAAGTACTGTTAAATTGAGATTGGAAAAAATATAATGGGGACAGTTAAAACAAAACAAACAAACAAATGGATAAACCCAAACCACACATAAATGAATAGGAAACTTATTTTCTACAGAGTTCATTCTGACCACAATTACTTCCTTATTGATTTCTCTGGTGGTTTTTGCCGGAAGTTTCAGTTCTCTTACCAAGTGATTATTATCCCTCCAATGAAGTCCAGTGTTTTACTTGAGCCTCTGTTTGTTCAGAACTGGAACACAGAGTAAGGAACAGAAAAACATATATCTGGTATTTTTTTCCAGTTTATCCACTACGTTTGAGGAGATGAATGGTTAATTAGCACCTGCCTCTGCTGTGGACTTCATCTGATATTAATGTCTGAATAAGATGGAGTTTTAAGTCAGGCATTCCATCTGCAGCCGTGTAATTCTAGGTTTTGTTTAGTAAAAGTAAATTGTCTTCTGTTGTTCCAGCATATCCAGGAACTTTTAAAATCAGGAATAAATTGATAAAAAGAACAGCTCTGGAAAGAAGACAAATAGGATAATTCAGGACAGTAAGAGATGTAAGCAAAGGGTTTTGTTCCTTTTGAACTAACATGAATATGGGCATGTGACCAGATTTTTTTGCTTCATGTGGGCAAGAAAGGGGAAAAAATGGACACCCTGCAATTATTTGCTGGGTGAAAAAAAGCAGAGAGAGCTCAAAATTCTATTTGACAAGAAAAACTCATTACAGGTCAAAGGAATATGATACGTGAGAAAGCTGAATAATGGAAGGAGATTTGGTTTACTGGATTTAAAACTGTGACTTTATGGAAATTTTGTGCTTCCACTTTAAAACATATTTTATCAGTCTTCAAATATGACTGCTTACCAAGAGGGTGGCCATTTTTCCTGTAGGTAGCACTTTTTAATAACTGAAAATAGCCATCCTTTATCAAAATGTCTACAGCCATAAGTTTCATGCTTGTGTTAGTGAATTCGATTCCCTTACATTATTTTCTACATTAGTACTTCACTAACAGAGGAATTAAGACACTCAGTTTGTCCTCTTATGATAATTTTCAGCTTTAGAATGTACTCGTTAGCAAAAGGTTCTGTGTTCTTAAATGAGATAGCAAAGAGAGAATTCCCCCCTTTTTTAAAACTCTTTTGAGACGGTAAAGCTTGGAGGCTAGCAGGGACAGGAAGACACCCATGATCCTAGCATTCATGCACCATGGCAAGTCAAATGTATTAACTTGCTTTCATTGCTTTACTTTCCTTACTTAAACTTACAAAACTAAGGCAGCAATGGAAGCAGTACCACAGCTTACAGACAGAGTTTAGGAACTCATGTAGGTTACCTAGAAACTAGGAAAACACAATAGAGGGTTTGGCACAGAAACTCCACAATCCTTCAGGTTGTTATGGTTCTGTTTATTTCCTTCCAATGCTTTCTTCTTTTCCCCTCTATTTATCTTTGTTTTACCCCTAAACACTTACACAAAAGCCTGACATCTACCACCAAAGGAGACTTTTAACTACAACCTGTGAATTGTAGGGTTTTTTCTGTATTTGCATTTCTGCTTAGCCAGAGGCAGCAATTAACCCTTGCAAGCTGTTTTACAACACGGGCCATATATTCCTGTTTTATATCATGTGTCAGCACTCAACAAATTATCCTAATAGCCAAGTTTATCCGCCTTGCAGTGTGCAATTCACACACCAGGTTTTGACCCTTCAAGTATGACTTCAGATATCTTCACTGCTATTTAAAAAAATGTATTCAATCTCAACAAAATAAAACTGGATAGCTGGAATCACAAGCCAAAAATCCTTACACTTAGATAACAAAGAAAAATAAATAGAAAGTTATGAAGATGACTGCAGATGAAAATTGAGGGAAATAATGCCTGGGAGGGATGCAAATGAATTAGTCTGTGCTGCCTACAGAACTATATTTAAAAGATGGTGTCACACTCCAGGTTCTGATCCCCATGCTCTGTAATTTGTCGTTCTTATTTTAAGTCAAAAAACAATTTATTTGTGGTATATTGTGGGATGATCATTATACAACTTATCAGCAAAGATACTCAACATGAAAAATTCATACTTCTACAGTTTGTTGTCAAGATTATTTAGGGGTTTCTGTTAGCAAAACCCTGTCCTTGACAAAAGTGTTCTTGGCTTTAAGTAATTGCAAAATCAAATGTCATCTATTTCTGTCAAAAGAAAGAAAAGGAAAAATACTAAAAAACTCTACTTGCTAAATACCCCTTGCACACCATTCACAGTTATGCTAACGGACCCTATACTCAGGTCTTCTGCTCAAATTAAAGAAATTGCTTTCACATTAAGAAATCTGCATAGATTGTCAATTGTTCTAGTTCATTACCTGTTAGCAAATGCGAAGAGCCAAAGCCAATTCTGTTGTCTATGTGTAATGAATTCATTACAATGCCTGGTACATTTAGCTTTGGGAGAAAAAACAAAGGACAATAAAAAGAAACAATGGAGATTAGATTTTTCTTATGAACATTGGTTGAAAGAATAGTTGCTGGAATAAATTCCCAAAAGTTTATTTCAGCCTTTTCTGAAGTCTTGTATTTTCTTTAGTAGTTTATTACATAACTTGTTTCAGTTTTAAGATATGCATATATAGTTATAAAAAAGTGGATTAAATAAAATATGGCCTTATAATCAAACCAACAGGTAGATTTCCCTTTAACATATTATGCTAATATAGGTCTTCTGATTCACCTGGATTTCAGAATACGATAGTATTATTTCAGCGTTCCCACTGCAAAACAAATATACATGTTTAATATGAAGCATTACAAGAAATAAACAAAGTATTCAAATAGATAAAAGCTTTATTTGGGAGTAATTTATAGAGAAAAAACTGGTATTTCTTCATTATTGTTTTCTGGGTTTAGTCTCCAGATCAAACATTTTTTTTAAATATTCAGCATTTCAATTACTATTCTTTCAACAAACTAGTGTTTTTACAATATAATCTCCACAGTGCATATCAGTTTGAAGTGGCAGCAATCAGAAAAATAAACTGCAGATTTGTTCTATTTGTTCTATCGAGGTAATTTAGTTTTCCATATATAAATATACACATAAAATTCACAACAAGGTTCTATTATGCATCATCTAAACAGGTAGTATGGGTGGGAGTTTCTTTTGAAATTATTAAACAGAAGCATACAAAATTCCAGACTTAGTGTGAATAGGAAGTTTCATTTCCCCAGTTATGAGTTTAATAAAGGACTGCTGAAAACAGCTGCCCAACAAGTTCTCGAGATGTAATAGGAACCATGTTTAGAAAAAAGAGGCAGGTAATCAATTACTAAACCGTTTCATGGATATAGTGTGAAAATATACCTGAAAACTCATTGCAAATGGTTCCTTATAAAACAAGACAGCATATTATTCAGTGCTTTTATTTATAACTCATTAAATTTGCAGACTATGAAGTTTTAGGAGAGCAAATGCTTTGTGATCCAACAAAAGAACACAAAATATTTGTAAACAAATCAAGAAAATTAATTAGAAAGGCTATTAGATCAGTAAGGTCAACTTCAAGATTTTTAGGAGCATCCACTTTTCAATAAACAAGATGGGAGAAGGACTACCTTGGCAGTAGTAAGTAGCCTCCTGTTTTACTTAGGAGAATATTTCTTCTTGAGAGCTAAGAGTTCATGAACTGATGCACCACACTTGATATATCATGAAGTATTGGAATCAACTGACCTTTGCTGCCTCCTGCAGGGGCTACCTTTCAGAACATCTATTCCTGGAGCATGTTGAGTATCTCAGCACTTGCATCAGGCTAAGGAGCAACACACCACCATAGCTACATACATCCCTCTTCTACAAATCCCTTTGCATAGGCAGCTTTTTTTATTTTTCTAGCATGGTCATCTCTGTGCTGCAGCATCACAGTGCCTGTCCCCAAGGGAGCTGCTTGTCTCTCTGACAGACGAATCTCACACTGCCCAAGAGCACCATGAGCTGCCAAACCCTAATGAAAACCTGTCATGGACACTGGAGTGCTACCCATATTCATCAGCATGACAACCGCACCTTCCCTCATTAAAATGTATAGGCAGTGAGGTTAATGATGCAGCTTTTCAGGAGGATTGAATCATTACTTGATTTCATTCTCAGTCCTATCAATAACAACATTTTCAAAAAAGGAGAGAAGGAGATGTATGACTGCACATTACTTAATCAGATTATTTAACTTTAGCTATTATTTTTTAAAAAATCAAGGAGTCTCTCAGCTTGAAGAATGCACTAACAAAAGGTTTTGAATAATTTTAGCTCAACTTCTGACACCATAATTAAAGTCAAATATGGCCTACTTGAACAAACCAGCATTACTGTCCTGTTGCACAGTACACATCTCTTCACAACAAAGAAGAAAATGCAGATCACTGTACACATGTAGAACATAGAGAAGGAAATACCAGATTTCACAGGTCTAAGAGCCAAAGTGCCCTAACAGCCTTCTTCTCTTTTCTCCTTTTTTTCTCTACTCTTACATAGATTTTAAAACTCCTCTGACTAAACTTACTGAGCTTACTGTGTATTCATTGTGCTGAGATGACTGCAGATGTTGTTTACTTTAGGAATGGAAGTGACAATTGCTTAGTGAAATAAACTAACAAGTTAATACTAAAAGATAATAGCTCCTGTATTTAAAAAAAAAAAAAAAAAGTTCACATTCTTCCATTTTCTACAGCTGTATGAAACAGAAATTTAATCAGGTGATAAAAGGTTAACAAAATCCCTACAGAAAAACTACAGTCACTGACTAATTGGTTTTCACTTCTATTTAGCTGTATCATTTTGATACACTTTTACCTCATGCTAAAGCCAAAAATACGCTGCTGTTCTTACCATTACAGTTGATCAATCTTCCCTGTTTTTGAGGGGGAATCCTGTAAGCCTTCTCTTTTCAGCACATCTATCACGCAGACAAAACAAAAGGTAAACCAGGCAAATACAGCCTGCTCGAGGTAAGTGTTAATCTTAACTGGCTGTAATTAGATGTACAAGGAGAGAAAAAGCAATAAAAAACTCAAAACCAGAAATGTGGTAAGATTTAAACTCAAAGACTGCTCTTGGGTTTAATCTAGCTCAGTCATTTTGCTGGTATTCCTCCATGTAGCAGCATTTAAGTCAAAATAATTCTACAATAATTAATATACGGAGCTTTAATGTTCTGGACTATCAGCTACTGAGAAGTCAGCACAGGATTTCACAGGCTCCACTGCATGCTGATCCTACTCATTCAATAAGCCATCTCTAGATCTTCAAGGTCAATCTACCACCTACAGAGGTCCACAGTAACATCTGAAATTCCTATTTGCAAATCCTGCTGACAATTCCAGGCTCCTCTCTTAAACCATTCTTTACAACACCTTTCATTATGATAAGGACTTCTAGTACATTTAAAATATTTCCAGTGTGTGAAATATCTTATTTGCTACCACTTCCAGAGTAAGTGGACCATTATCTAAACAGCTTGAGAACTTACCTTGGCATACAAGCATCATATGAAGAACTGCACATCGGAAAAAATCAGAACATTTACTTACATCCTGTAAGTAGAGACCTTGGTTAAAAGGTGACTACATCATGAGAAACAAACCAGCCTAAGGCATTGTGAGATTCAGTAAAAAGCAAACTGGATTTTCAGAGAACTTCTTAAAATCAACCGAATACCAACACAAGAAAGTTTCTTCCTAATTAGAAAAACAAACAAACAAACAAAAACAAAAATAAAAATCTCCAGAAATTAATGAAAGCCTGAAGTGTGATAGGGTGATTAGCAAATGCAGCTGGTAATTAGAAACAAAAACCCAGAATGTAATAACAAAAAAATGTGAAAGGCAGAAAAACAAGTTTAAACAGGGATTCTGCGAAGAACTTTGATTGAAACCTGTTTTAATCCAAAAGCAAATAATCAAATATTCTTATTTAATTTTGGTTTTAAGTTAAACTTCTAAACTAGTGATTATCTGAAGTCTTTTTGTTTCCTATACACAAGAAACTATTGTCAAAAATGTTTCAAACCAGAAGATTTCAACTTTTTTCTTGGTAGTTGGACATGTGATCAAATAACACGGTGCTGAATGCTCCTGTTGATTTAACTGAACATATTTTGCTTTCTTTGTATTCTCACTTACTTAATTGTCATGATATAACTGGTATGATAAACAAAATAAAATGAGCTCAAAAATGCCAGTTCCTTTGTGACATAAATCACCTACAATCAGCGAGTGGTATGTACCTAGGTAGGTATTAACAGCCTCATGCAGAGTTTAACAGACAAAACTGCTACCAAAACAAACAGCAATATTCTCTGCCATGTCCTAGAAACAGGGGTTAACACTTTCTTTTAGTCCATTCCTATAATGATCAAGAAGAAAAAGAAAGAGAAAGCAATTTTTGTCTGGCATTCCTTAGCCATACGTCAGCATAAGCACCAGCGTAAAAGATTTATCCCAATGTGATTACTACTATGCTGTCAAATCACCGTATCCCAGTTTTCCTCAATCAGGAAGCAAAGGTTGAGTTCAGCCCCAAACACAGAAGTTCATTCCCTACCTGACAGATAATAAATAGCACTAGGAGCATATAAAGGCTTCCCAGATTTACCATGTTCACTGTTTAACTCAAAAATCAATTTCCTGAAAACACATTGCCCTGAGACAAAGCATTTAGTTGTGGCACATGTTTTTGAAACACCGGTGATCAAATTCTGTTGTGAGCTAATGAAATGAACATGGTATAAGTTAAGAAAAGAATCTGTCATTACATTTTAATGTTATCCTGTGAAAATAAATTAGCTTAAGAAAAAGCTTAATTAAAATATAAGATCACTGTTACGAGAAAAAACTCTTCTTTTGACAGTATGGTGTGGGTTAGCTACAAATAGTATTCAAGTTTTAGAGTTTTAAAACAAATCTCTCTCATACACTCCCCATCCTGTTTGAGTTATTACAAAACAGCTTTAAGTACAGCCTATATACAAGTTCTGAGTTTTCCCAACTTGCAAGGCTTCAGACTTAACTGACTTCTGTTGTATAAGCAATTCAATCACCTACATTAAAGCCTTTCTAACAAATTCATTAATAAACTCCTTAAATAATATTATTACAAAGTAACAAGTGACATAGAATTTTTGTTGGTTTCTGTTTGTTTGTTTTCATAGGAAAAATGTTGGCAAAGACAGAATACAGAAAAAAAACAACGTATACAGATAAAAAAAAAAAGACTTCTTTATTGATTTTTAAATAAATGTAATATAAAGAGAATGTCAACAAAATAATTCAGCTCCTGCTTATGTGATGTAAAAAATAGGAGAGCAAAATAAAATGCTGGCAACTGTGGCACATTCCAACAACAGAACCACAATTAATTCTCTAAAATAACTCAAGTAATGAAAGCATAACAGAAATCGTTCTTTTTATTCAGGCAGTGCAGTAAGAATGTCAAATGCAATGGCTGTTATAAAAACGAAAGAATACAGAAACATCACAAAATCATGTAGGCTTGAAGAGACTGCCAGGATCATCAAGTCCAAACTTTAAACAATCACTACCCTCTCAACTAGACAGGCACTAAGTGCCACGTCCAGTCATTTCTTGAACATCTCCAGGGATGGTGACTCCACCACCTCTCTAGAGTTCCAATGCTTGACAACTCTTAGGTGAATAAATTCCTGATGTTCAACCTGAACCTCCCCCGGCACAGCTTGAGGCCATTTCCTCTTGTCCTGTCACTGCTTGCCTGGGAGAAGGGACTGATCCCCACGTGGCTACACCCTTCTGTAAGGTAGTGGGAGAGAGTGATCTGGTCTTCCCTGAGATTCCTTTTCTTCAGACTAAACAATCCCAGCTCTTTCAGCTGCTCCCCATATGAATTACATATATGACCCTTCATCAGCTTCATTGCCCGTATCTGTAATATGGTCTAATCTACCTGAATTAATCACACTTACTGTAAGGAATGGATGCAAATCTAAATGGGGAACTGTGCACTCATACTGCCACAGCCACCATGTGTTGTACCACAGGCACTCTATTTATCTATGTCATGGACAAATAAATTTTTCATAAACTTAAAGTCCAAAAGAAATTCGGACTTGCTATTTCCTGAACTCAAAAATGTAAGTTTATACCCAGAATTGAGTACTTCGTCCCATGAAGGAGAATCTATTGCAATGAAACAACATTCTGAGCACCAGGAAAACAGATTAGCATAAATTACAGATCTGAAGAAAAGGTTCCTAACATTTGTTTGGGATTTAAATCATTTTGCTCCATGGAGTACACTTTGCAAAGTCATTCTCAGCAGAACAAAAAAAGCTTGCTATGATGGACAAATACAGTTTTTCAAGTGGAACTAAGAGTGACCAGGTGGTTAGGGACAAAGGCAAGCACCACAAGTATCTTAAAAAGAGCACGTATTACCTGCAGGCTGGACAAAAAACCTCTCTTCAACCATTATAAACTGTTGAAAATTATTTTGTGACTTCCCATGAGACAGAACACTGAGCACAGGAGGAGGGAGATACACTATTTGAATTTGCTTATGAATGCTGACAACTAAGAAATCTTCTTGTAGAGTATCAGGCATCACAGATCAATACACTCAGTAAAGCATAGTTTTTTGCACACAGAAAACTAACAATAGCTGTATAGTATGCAGGACTGCTTAATTGTGGCCAAACAGAAGAGAGAAACATAGCAAATTGATCCTTAAATGAAAAATAATCTCTCAAATTCTCTAAAATAGAATTCAGAAAATATTTCATATCATTAGAAAGGCATGAAATCAAAAAGAATGTTTGCATATAATTAAGTTTATTTTGTCCATATAATGATGCTATTTTAGTGAACTATTTACATTTAAACATAAATAACTTTCATTCATTTCACTAATGAAATGAACATTAGTTGGATGATGCTGTTTACACATTGAAAGTTACAGAAATTCAAACAGTAATCTCAAAAATCTCAAAATATGCTTCCCCTTATCAGTAATTCTATTATATGCTATTTTATTCCATTACATGGAATAAAAAAATATACATTTTAGCAATGAAAAAATGTATTTTTTTTAATAAATGGGAGAAAAATATTGCATGTAAAAATGCTTTGTTGTACCTACTTTTCCCTAAGTAGCAGCATTTTTACCTAAGCTATTTCTTCCACACTTTTTAAAAACATTTGTACATTTACTTAAGAATATTAATACTTAAACATTTAGTATTTAGTGTTAGTGACTTAAAACTGGTGTTCTACATATGGAAAAATAATATATAGCTAATTGTTTTTGGTTACGTAGTGTAGGATTTTTTTCTCAGAGGTGAAAATCCCAAAACTGGATTTAAACTAAACTGAAAACATGGTAACCCCAGCTCCAAGAGACACTAAGAACTGATTCTTTTGTCAAAACTGGTCAAACAAGTATTACTACTGCATTACTAAGAATACTCTAAAAAATATAATTTCAGCTTTTCTTTTGAGAAATAGGATTACATACACAACTGTGTGAAAACCAGTACTTTTTTTTTTTTTTTTTTTTTTTGATAGCAGAAAATAGGAATCAGATGCCTAGGGTGGAAAATTTCTTCTTGGGATATGAATCTCATGATGCCTTCCAACCTGAGGTTATTTCCGTGTTGTAATGTCAAAGATGCACATCTTTCAGAGATACAGGAAAGGACAATCCAACCTTTTAAGGACAGAGAAAAAAAATCAGGAGCAGCAAAAAATAAACAGATGCTCCATTAGATAAATATAATCTGAATTCATAGAGGATCTCTGTCCCTATGTCTGGGCAACAAGGATGTTCTTTAAAGGCTAAAAATAAGTGCAAAGGGTGACAAGACCAAAGGCAGTCAAAGAAAAAAAACAGTGGCAAAAAAATATAGAATTCACAGGGCACTGTTTTGCACTGGGAAAAAAAAACCTACACACATGTAAATATTTTATGTATGAACATCTATAAATTACAATTACGCATGTGCATAGGTAGGTAGATAACCAGAAAAAAAATCTGAAGCACTGAAGATGGGATCCAATGAACTTACTCAAGCAAAAAATTATGATTTTATCAGTCAACAAGAATTTAGAATGCACATTCTCTGTACTCAAAGAAAAGTAAAACCCACTTAAGAAGCCAAAGACAACTGTGCCTTTGTGACGAAGGAACAGGCATTCCCCTTCAGCAAAGAATAAGAAGAGAATGAAGAGACTGAATATTCACTGGCACTGGGAAAGCACTGAATTGGAAAGAAAGGTAAGGAATATATGTAGAAATGAAGCCAAATATGGAATAATGATAAATCAAAGTAACAGTAAAACAACCAAGAATAATTAGTTTGAATTATTCTTATTTTTGCAGTATGCAATGCTGAAGGAGCAGTCATTTCACAAATGTGATTCCAGTAACGCAAGTTCCGTGCTGAAGACTGAGATGGGAATGTATATCCTGTTACATTACTGAAGAGATCAGGGTGGAACATAAATTTATAGGAACCAGATCACTGCGAGAGCTAAAATCAGACAGTGATTTTAATAAAGTACACAGAGAACATAATCAGAAAATGAGAAGCAAGAGATATTTCATGCCTCTGTACAGATACTGTCTTAGAAATCAATCAACTGAGTCACATAAGCACTGAGAACATCTCTGCAGGACAATTATGATCAAGGAGATACATCATACTTTCAAATGTAGCAACTTTATCCCCTAGAGAGTGTGCAGACCTTATAATTACTGTGCTAATTCATTAGTGGAATAGCAAGCTTTACTATTTACCACCTAGGCATTCTAATTTTTAAGACCTATGGGAAAATGTGATGGATCTAAGACAAGCTCCTGAGAAAGCACTTGCTCCTCAAGAAAGCACTCTTTGCAATCTGTTCTTGTTCAAGGGACTCCAATTAGTCTAACCATTTCAGTAAACTTTTGGATAGCCAATCTTGAACATATATCCAGAACTTGACTTCAATTTTTACCACTGCAGGTGAAAAGATAATTAATCAATTGGTTGCTCAGACACATAGACTGTATATCTCAATATAGTGATATGAGACTTTATATATATTTGCAAAAGTGAGTAAATAGGACCAGGATACCAAAATACTTCACTGCCAGGAAAAAAATCTAAAGCTCTGTATTCCATTTCAGAACTTCATCTCCTTTTAACACTTGAAAAGTCACTGAATGTCATGTACACATTTACTAAATCTCACTTTGTTTTTAAAGTCTCTCCAAACTTCTGATATGAAACATTAAAAAAAAAAAAAAAAAAAAAAAAAAAGATGGAAAAGGAAACATACATTTAAAGCAACACACCCAACGGGCATAACAATTAGCAACACCACACTACAATTACAGCAACAGACTTGCTGCTGCTTTCAAGTGTGTAAGCCTTCAGCCAGGTCCTCAGTGCTGAAGGCTTGTATTACCATTTCTAAAACAAAAGTGCTGATGGGGCACTAAGATTTAAGCAAAAATTACATTGATCTCCTCTGGAGGTAGAGTCTATGGGCATTGATCTGAGCAATCCTGATACAGACATCAAATTGCAACTGATAAAAAGCATTGCGTTTAAATGCTCTTGACAGGACTAAGAAGGTAGCTGTGATGTGACAGAAATTGGACGAGACTGAGAGTTGTGGGTATATTTAGAGGTAGTTGGCTCAATAATTAGAAAACAATTTTGTACAGCATTGCCTGACTCTTGTCTCATTCACTTGCTTCTGAGAGGGAAAAGCAAGCAATTACCTATATATCCATTAGAAAGTTTAAAGTCTTAAACTGTGCCATTACTGAACATTCTGTTCCCACTGGCTATCAAAAATCTGCTGCATTTGAACATGAAAAAACAGATTATTTTCCCCCAGCAGTTAGCTGTGAGCTAGAGAGAGGTCAGGGGAATGTTTGCTATCATGAGATTATACACAATAACAGTTTGGTAATCCAAAATGGACTTTAAGCATCAGCTGCTTTTGCTTGAGCCTCACAGATGTTACTTATTAGTTGTGGGTAAGCTATCCCACACTAGAAAAGAATTCTGTGCTAGAATAAGAAAAAAAAAACCCAAAAACCAAAAAACAAAAAACAAAACTAAAACGAAGTTCATCACCAAATGTTACGAAATATCCAAATCCAGAAAATACACAACACCTCTCTACCATTTTTACACATGTAGTCTAGAACACAGTTATGGTGGGCCAAAGAACACTGTATTCAATTGAGGATGCACCTGGCTTCCCAAGAATAAGGATACCTTGTTTCTGTCGCATGCACCACCCTCCAGTACCTTTACCTGGACAGTGAGAGAACAGTTTTTACTGTTTTTAGAGGAAGGAATGCATTGGATCATAGACTAAGTTAATTTCTGTGTAACAAAAATATAGGAAAAAATAAAAGCAAATGCTTGTCTGCTATTCTTGTAGCATAAAAAAAAAATCTCTTTCAGATACATCACCTTATGTTCAGCAGATTTGCACTCCTTTAAGTCTTTTAAAATCATTGATGTCCTGTAACTCAGGAGTCTGAGAAAATTAAGAGAACATGTTCTTTTTTTACTTACAGAAAGATGAGAAAATAACAAATTCAGCTGTCTGCTTTAGTCATAATTTCATATTCTTAATGTCTCAAGACAATGCAATTTTTAGGTGGAAGGCATTATTTGATTTTTCAGCTCATTGATTTGTCTCATTCAAAATTTCGAAAGATTCTTATAAGTTTTTATTCACAAAAGGCATTACTTAAAAATCAGTGTTACTGATGTGTGACAAGACAGCATTTTCAATACACAATAGATCATACAAATACCTACACTCATCAGATCTCTTGAAATACATGATCTTGGTTTTATAAACCTTCCAAGAAAACATCGCCATCTGAGTCTTCTAACAGTCAGCTGGTGATGATGATTGGCCAGGCTTTGCGAACGAAGATTTGGGAAGGGCTCTACCCACGTGGGTGTGTCCTTCGAGCCTGTGCAGTGGATTTTTTAGGTGAGGCACAGCATG
>JAWWEV010000134.1:35546228-35564695 GCA_035583235.1 Hafferia zeledoni | reverse complement strand
TAGGCACTTGGAGATAACAATTTTCTTAGCTGTTTTTAAGAGTACACTTGCAATGTAGCATTTGTTTTGTTAACGGAGTTTCTAGACAAACCACATGAAAAAGGCAGCACTACTGACATGATTTACTAATGTGAGAATAAAACTGTTAGGTTGAAGCCAACAAAATTTTTAAAGAGTATTCACACTTCATATCCAGTGATGAGACTCAATGCAGTAAAGACCTTTTACAGAGTATGTAAATGAAAATACATCTACCTGCTTAAATTAATGCAACACTGGGAAAATTTTCCTGTGGGAAATTGCCAGATAACACAAGTAAAAAACTTCTAAGACAAAATTTCATATAATTGGAATAGAGAATAGACGGATTAGTGACCAGATCATTGGCTTTGCAAAAATTGTGTAAGGTATTTCTTTTAATTTGGCAAATTTATGGGGGGGAAAATGGTGTAGCCTAAATAAAACCTTAATATGAAATCTGAATATATTGTGATTTATACAATGTATACAAGAGTCTTCACTTTAATGTTTCAGAGTGTGCAAATGGCACTATATTTTGGAGGTTATTTATTTCTGTATCACTTTCTAAAGTATACATTTGACTTTTATGAATGCACACATTTACACTTTAACTCCAAGCTGGGATTTGTGAACACAGTCCAGCATAATGTAGGAGTCTTGCTCCTGTCTCTATCGTGTCTGCCAGGTGAGATCATAGCCAACATGAAAGTAGATTTTGTTATTATGTAGGGACTTAGAGTTGCTATAATGACTCTTCTTCAACTTCTGCAACCTGTTTTGCAATAAAGACCTAATGCTAGTGATAAAAAGACAGAGTCATCTGTGATTTGGAAACCAGAATACTACAAGGTCTAGGGAATTGAAAAAGAATAATAATTCCAATGCTTGAAGAGTATTGTCTTTGTCAAATGCATAGCATTTCACCAGGAATAACATTAAACTTGAAGCTTGACTTTCTTTTTCCAATAAATAAGTTTCACAATAAATCAAGGAATCTCCTGAGTAGATACAGACATGTTATATATGTGGAACAGCATAGCTTTTCTATGTAATGATCATCAAGTTGAACCTTCAAACAAATACCATGTCAGCTAAATCCTATCACTAAGTGCCATGTCTACTTTTTTTTTTTTTTTTTTTTTTTTTTTTTTTTTTTTTTTTAACACTTCCAGGAATGGTGACCCTCTCATTTCCCTGGGAGCCTGTTGCAATGCTTAACCGCTCTATTAGAGGAAAAAATTTCCTAATATCCAATCTGAACATCACTGGGTGCAACTACAGACTGTTTCCCCTTGTCCTGTTGCTAGCTGCATGGGAGAAAAGGTTGACACCCACCTTGTCACAACCTCCTTTCAGGCAGTTGTAGAGAGAAACAATGTCTCATCAGTCTTCTTGTCTTCAGACTGAACAACTCCACCTCTCTCAGCCACTCCTTAGATTTATGTTCTGGACATTTCACCAGCTTTGTTACCTTTCCATGGCCATGCTCTATTAAAATATTCCAACATCCCACATTAAAATAGATGGTCTCAGTCAACAAAACTAATAACATAACATGTAAGTCTGACTCTAAAACTCAGACTAGAGCTAGGAGAACAGCAATCCAATATGATGTAGCTGGATTGTAAGTAATCCCATAAGCATTTTTATAGCATTCTTGGAACCAGTCAGGGAAG
The DNA here is from genome assembly GCA_035583235.1 of Hafferia zeledoni. Classification (NCBI taxonomy): domain Eukaryota; kingdom Metazoa; phylum Chordata; class Aves; order Passeriformes; family Thamnophilidae; genus Hafferia; species Hafferia zeledoni. The sequence goes on along the minus strand of JAWWEV010000134.1, from coordinate 35,562,998 downwards.
GTGTAAAGTACGACAGTCAAGCAATATGTTTAGGATAGTAATCTAGGTAATTTTTTCACCACAGCAAAAGGAGAATCATTCCACAGAATCAGATGCACACCTGCACCCACATGTGCACACAGAAAACCTGATCAGGACAGCAGCTGCTTTTGCCACTTGTGACTACTGGGAAGTCAAATAGAACAATCACAACTAAACAGTAATAGGGAGCTTCTTAATTCAAAGGGTATTAAGAGAAAAATAGTTTCACTTTGTGACATTAAAATGTAACATTCTGAAAAATTACACAGAGAAAAAGACACTTTTCACATTGGGGGTGGTGGTGGTATTGAATTATAGTAGCTCTTGATGTTTAAAATTATAATAGTGCAGTATGCTTTGTATCTTACTTGTAATCACAGGTTAACAGCATAGCAGCAGGAGAGAGCAGACAGAGCATCAACCATTCCTAAAATACAAACCGCAACATAGTATTTTAAAGAATATAATATAGACATGCACAGAACTCAGCCAAAGTTTAACAAACTTGCTTCTAAAAAACTGTACGTAATTATAAATGCAACCTCAACCAGTTACAGACATTCCATGGAAAAACTAATGAATTTTTAAATTAACGTTAATTTTTTTGTGATTACAGTGAACGTCTCCGATTAAATTCTTTTCTTGTAAGAAGTTCAAGATATATTATGGTTTCAGAACATAATGCCTTTTAATACCTAAGAGATATTTTTAATGTTCAGATCAATCCTTTCAAATCTGTTCATAGATGTAACACTATTCTATTGATTTATTGTTGTAGATAAATAAATTGTTTAAAAGCTATTTCTTAAAAAATACAAAGAAAATTTCCTATAATGAATATATATAAATTTTGTCCGTATAGATGTTTATAGTATACAGTATTTTTTCCATACAAGACTTTTTATCTCAGGATTTTGACATTTTCTTAGTTAGTGATTTGTATGTAAAGAAAAAAAAAAAAGCCAGCTACAGAACAGAAACATATTGGGGGGATATATTTGCATATTCAGATACAAAAGAACAAAAAGGTACTTAGCCTAAGGTGTTCTACACAACTTCTATTCTGACACAGTCCATTTTGATAACAGTTCTACATCCATCTGCTTTATTACTACTAAACATGGCATGTTCATTTATATTAAAAGAGTCTGGTGGAGATCCCTGAGACCAAAAAAAGCACAACAAAACCTCTAAATAACAGTGAGCCACATCCTCAGCTATTTCTACAGAGATAGGCTGATCTTATGGCTGTTCTTTGTTCAAATTTTCACCAGCTACAAAGAAAGTTTACTGTATGGAGAAATCACAATGAATATGACAGAAATTTCTGACCTAGTCAGTAGAAGTTTTGAGATACTACAGAAGAAGAGAAGAGAAAAAGAACATCATTTATTTTAGCTTGACAAAATGGCTTTATTCATATTTCGGTTATTCGAAGTAATAAAATATTTGAGAGCATAAAGGTAAAAGGAGATAACTAATTCTTCCCTGCAAAATAACGTTTCCAATCACTCTACTATTTTTATTGTATTTTTCCTGCATGAATGTAGCATTTATTTGTATCACATTTGCAATTACATATACACAAAACCTCACAAAGAGTTATATCCAAAAGAAGACACAAGTTGTAAAGTGCATATATATTATCTCCTGCAAACTGTAGGGTATAGGGTTTTTTTTATTTTTTTAATAATCCATTGCTTTTGTGAAAAAAATAATTTCCTCAGATTTTTTTTTTAACTTTAAGAATAAGACTGTGAAATAAACATCGACCTACCTACCCAAGTGTCACTCAAAGTTGGAGCAGTGAAAAAAAAAAAATAAAATCTTATTTTCTTAGGAAAGACAAAACCAATTTCAGCCAATGACTAACTTAAGCTCTGATTCTATAAGTAACAGATTGAAGCAGTAGGAAAATGGAGAAGAAAAAAAAAAAAATAAGCAAGAAAAAAAAAAAAGAAATCCACAGCTCTATTTTTTTCTGCAGGAATTCTACATTTAACAGTAACAAAAACAACTAACAACAAAAAACACATACCTTTTACTGCAGCAATGAAGTAAACCAGAATTATAGGCTTGGCTCTGTAGAAATATCAGTGCAGTGAACAGAGAAAACACTGCAGTAAAAGGGGCAAGAATTAAGGGGGCGTTAATATGTCTATATACATACATGCATATAAAATACATAATGTGTATATGCTTCATAAAGTACCTTACATTCTCAGTTAACAAGCTATGAAAATGCAGTAGTCCAGATACTGAAGGGAATAAATTACAGAAAAGTCTTATGATTCCTTCCCAAACTGTTTGTAAATGTACACATTCTTTCAAAGAATGATCATGACTTAGCTAACCAACAGGGGACAAGACAAAATTGAGGCTAATATTGAAAACACAAAATAATTTTGTTATAAAAATAGTAATTTACTATGTCCAGTTGTGTCATACATTTATTTACCAGTCTAATTTTCCCTTTGAAATTATATAGCAATCTTCAATATTGTTGACATCTGTCATGGAAGTACTTTGAAGATAAGGGGAGAGTATTTTGCCTCTTTCCCTTAAAAGCCCTGTGTGACAACTTATAACAGGCTTTTCTGGTCTCCTTGGGGAAACAACAGACCTCAAAAGTGTCATAATCACAGTACTGCACATTATATAGCCTATACCCCTGATCTTTCTCTATAATACTATTGTGCTTACAGTTATGGTGGGATGAGGATTATAGAGCTATGAAATCATTTAACTCACTAATATGTAAGCATTACTTAATAAACATGATTATTTTAAAAATCTATGCTTTATTACACCTTAGATTTGAGAAATGTAAAATATTACCCTTATATATATATATATATAACTAAAATATTACTTAACACTCATTTCTTTTTTTAATATCAATTTCATTTTCTTCAGCTTTTCATGAGCTTTAATACATAAATAGTGCCAAAAAATTCTTCATGACTATTCTGCTTCCAAAGCATTTCCCTTTTTTAAAAAAAGCTGTGTAATAGGAGACCTTCATACAAATGAGACATTCCATTTACCAGCTGTTTCCCATGCAGGACAGATTTTGCCTTTGAAAGGTTTTAGCAAGCCTGCTGGCTTTGGGCTGCCTTGTTCAGCTGCTCTCCATTGATTATGAACCTTCTCAGGGAGCTCTCTACCTGCTACAAGTTATTGTGGGGTTGCCACACTGAGAGAAAAGCAAATCCTCTTGTAAAAGCTCCAATTATGTGAGTCTTAGCTGGAGCTTCTTTATGAAAGCTGTCACCAGCTGAGAGCACAGACCATACATCTTTTTTGTGTAACAAACCCACTAAAGCAACAAGAACAAAATACATGAATTTATAGTCCATATTTTTACCTGTTTTCCTTTTTTTTTTTGGCTTTTTTCACCTCTAAGCATAGCCAGTGACTCTGCTAAGAAAGACCAGATCTTATATGCAAACTGCTGAAGAAAAACACTTTATTTGTGTCAATTGTATGGATTTCCTCTGCATTGTGAAAGGTCTAGTAGAGGAGAAAGTGACTGGCAGATCCAAATGAAAACACCAAACATCTAGATTATAACTGTTCACTGTTCAGAAAAAACACTTATGCAAATCTCACAAAGACTAGGAAACTCTCTCTTCAGTCACCAACAGTCTCTATTTTGTAATAATAGCAGCTGCTGATTCACAGTGATTTTCTGCAGCAGATTTATTTTGAAACAAGCATTCAATAGCAAAATAAAAGTGTATGACCAATTTTTCACCTCTATTCACTACTAATAATCCTTTACTGTTAGGCATACTACCAGGCAAAGATAATCCATTGTAATAGTAGAAAAGAAAATGGGAGATTAATAAACTTCTCATCATTCTCTTTCCATTTATAGTCAATCATCCAACTGTACTAACAAAGTTTAAATTTTACACCTTATTTACATCATCTGTCTCTGTTTCCTTACTGTCAATTCATTACACTTCTCTTTGGTTATTAATCATCCTGTAATTTTTTTACTCTTGACCTTTACTGATCTTATAGCAAAGATTATGCAGATACTGGGCATAAATCTCCCTCCTATTTCTATTTGAAAATAAAAGATTTTTACTGGCCATTTTAAAGAAAAGGGTTCCTACGCATCTTTGGAAGGCAAGACATTTTTGTTCCCCTGCTATTTTTCTATGAACATAGAGGTAATCTCCTTATAGTATCCACTAGACATATACCTAAGAATTACACATTACTGCTTGTAAAAAATACAGTAACTCATTTTTATAAGCAGTTTATTTCGCCACTTTAGAAGGAAACATTCTGCAACATGAAAAAGGAAATAAAATTGTTTTCTAATGTTATTACTAATGTTTTAGGGCTCTATAGTTTTAAAAATAACTGTGTATAAAAGCCATTCATTCATTCATTGGAATCTCTGGAACAGATTCTGGCATACTTTGTCAGAGTTGATAAACGAGAAGCAAAAGACCTTTCTTTAATGTTAGCAGTTCGAATGCAGAGTAAGGCAGTACTTACTGCAAGTGTATGAAAAAAAAAGGTATTTTTTTTTCCTTTCACCTGTATTCAGTCAAGAAACATCTGCTGCTATCTGCTACACAGCATAACAAAGAGAAATTAAATACTAGTGCAGGACTGATTTCTGCTTGGCCCTTCTGTAGGGATGCAAGAGCAGGGGCAGGAGAATATATCATTTCTCCATTGTTCTTTTTTCATCTGTCAGGTGATGAAAGACATCACCACCATTTTCTCTTTCAAAGGTTATTCCATACAGTCATTTTCACTGACTGAGCATCTGCAAAGGGGCCACAGATAAACTAGGAAACAAAGGGATAGGCACAGGCACTATCCAGGGGAAAAAAAAGATACCACATGGAGTTTTGTTTTACAAGAGAATGGAGAGGGGGGAAAAAGCAGAAATTATCCAAGAATCACAGAACTCTTAGCGTTGGAAGGGACCTCTGAAGATCACCTAGTCCAACCCTCCCGCCAAGGCAGGGTCACCTAAAGCAGGTTAGACAGGAACACATCCAAGTGGATTTTGAATGTCTCCAGAGAGGGAGACTGCATGATCTCCCTGGGCAGCCTGTTCCAGTGCTCTGCAACCCTCAATGTAAAGAAGTTCTTCCTCATGTTGAGGTGAAACTTATTGTAGTTTAGTTTACAGCCAGTGATCCTTGTTCTGTTGCTGGGCACCAAAGAAAAGAGTCTGGAACCATCCTCTTGGTACCCGCCTTTGAGATATTTCCATGTATATCTGCTATCATATAATAACATATGACAGTCTACTTCCAACTCACTTGGCCTAATCATGTTTTTTACCTAGCTGATTCATGCTGTAAACTTGATTGGTGCAAATATCTGAATCCAAGAAGTGGTTTCCAGACAAAAAGATCTAAGAAATATGCTGCTTTTTGCAACTGAACTATCTCCATCATGCAATGTGAAGTGAGATCAAAGTAAAGTTGGAACCTTTAAAATTTTTTCAGAGTATCCTGTGAAAGGTAACAAAATCCACTGCTATTGTAGTATCTCAGGGGAAAGAGGAAAAAATGTGAGGCATCTAGATCCAAGTTAAATACTAAACTATTTTAGAGATAAAGTACAAAAAGTGAGCAAGAACTGTTACCCATTTCAGTTAAATTAAATTTTAATTGACAATTAGGTAAAAGAGATACAGAAAAGTGTGTCTATTCTGTGATTACAATTTTTTTAACCATAAAAATTCTCATGGGTAAAATAATAATTGCAGTATTTTCAACAAAACGTTTTTGAAGGTGTGGGGGTTTTTCCCTAAATATTTTACTCCTGGTGCAAAAGTTGAAGACTGTAAACTCTTACAAAAGATCACTGTAAATTAAAATATGACACAGAATAATAACTCCTCTCCTCTGTTATTTTTAAGAGAGAATTTTCAGGCATGATTATGCAAAATGAACACATTTCTTAGGCAGCTTATAACAATATTCTCCAAAAAACCCCAAACCCATAAAGGCATTATAAAAGTGATATGTAGAAGGATCAGGTATTTCAAGTTTCCCTGTTAAATGTGCTCCATCTGTTTTCAGCATAGCTCCAGTATACTCTCAGTGCTGCCTATTTATTTACAAAAAAAGGTCACATGACACTGGATGAAAACAGAATTTTCCCTACTTACTACAAGTTTATAATCAAGGTTTTTAAAGAAAACCCAAAACTTCAGGATGAAAACGTTTCTTTTAAGAACCGAATACACTAACACATTTTTAAAGAGTGAAATTCACTTGTATATGGAACACCAGATAAAGGACACAAACACCAGTTGGTACAAGCAATCAATCTCATTTTATCTTGAGGACAAAGGCTCAGATTCAGATAGTCTGAATTCTATTTATGTTCCCGAGACCTTTGGTTCTGGAGGCTTACAGGCAGTCAATAAAGAAAAAAAAAAAAAAAAAAAGATGAAGGGGGAGATCTGGGTAGAATTTAGGTCACCTGGATTCACACAAAACATCCCACTTCTGCAAGCCATTGAGACTCTGCTTGCTGATTTTGAGAACTCTGACTGAATGGAACAAGTTCAAGGATAAGACTGTTCCAGCAATGTGTGAACAAGTGACCTACCACATAAATTAAATTTTCCCTAATCAAATACCTGGCATTAATCTCTGGGGAGAGGACACTTTTGATACACTGTTTGCCTCTCTTCACCACCAATACCTCTTAAAGATTACTCAGTGACATAGCCATACATTACCTAAAAACGCCCAACAATCTAGCATACAATTTCCACAGTTTTTGATGGGAATTATCTTTTTAGAGTCTATGATTTTGATATAATTTATACAATATGCTTTTAAGGTAAGGAATTATACCAAAATACTTCACAATTTCTTAATTTTTTAAAAATTGTACAACACAACTCCATTCTTTTCAAACTCTTAAAAAAAAGGGCTTCTCTCTCATTTTCAGTATAGGGCCTAAAGAAATTACTAGCGTAACACTGCGGAAATAAATTCCCTATTTAAGAAAAGAAAAAGTCCTGATAGATTTTTTTTTAATATATTTATTTTTGAGTGGAATTACAGTCCAGCACTTAATTGGGCAGGACAGTAGTGGGGTCATGATGGGTATTTCTTCAGATATTGGGCAAGGAAGGACAGCAAAACAAAACAACAATTTATTGCATAACAGTTTAATGTATTAATTACACTACACATTTAATTAACAAACACAGAAACTAAACAAGAACCAATTGCAAATGCATATTCAGGAAGACGGGCAGGAGTGATTGGTAGTGGTAGGAAAAGGCTGGATGAGGCAGACAGGAGTTTGGGTTCTTCTTGGTAACTGTTGGTCTTCAAAAGACAATTGACCTCTGCTCAGCATGCTTCAAAAGGAAAAGCAGTGAGGCACAACTTCTTTGAAGCTACAAATCACCTTAAAAGAACTGGGTCAGAATGACATCCTGAATCCCCCCAGGCACTTCCAGAGCTAGTAAAGTGGTCTTGAATACCTCTCTGGCTGCTTCCAGCAAGATGAAAGAAACTACCTGAAGTTATCCTGCATTATTAAAGTAAACAATAAATAAATGGCAGAGGAACCAGACACCACACACAGACCATTGTGATCAAGTGAATGCCCATTTATTACACACTACACATGGTTTATATAGAGTTAAAGTTACGTTCTATTGGTTAAATTGAACCTCACACCATATAACTGCAAATCCCCATTGGTTATAAACAGTATCTCACAAGTCCAATGTTTTGGTGAACTTATTCTAACTGTTTTCAGGAACATCTCCGGTGTGCTGTGAGAAACCTGAGGAGTTCTCATGAGAAGCCTCTAGGGAGTTGCTACAAACTCCTGGGGAGTGAGCTCCTCCAAACAGCTGTGGCCTTGTATATTCTCAGCTGCTTTCAGTCTCACAGGGTCTTATATAGACCAGAATTGCTCACTCTTGATTTTTCTGCACCTACGCACTATCTAAAAATTCTAATTTTTTGATACATTCTTCTGAAGATGCATCAGTGTAACTTCCATCAGGCTCAGGAGTTCTGCTCACCAAGTCATTCTTCAAATCAGGAAAAATCCTGGCATTTTAATCCTATGCTCCCTGATATTTTCCATTTGTGAATTAGAAAGCATGTTTTAAAATTACAGAACTACATCTGATGTCAAAAATGGCACAGTTTCTACCCTTTTCAGAAACAGTGGAACAGTTTTTCAGCTCCAGAGAACACCATCTGAGGACACACAGTATGACGACAGATATACCAAGTCAAGCACAAACTACTCCCCTGCTCAATGGCCCTCAGAGGTGACATTTAAAATTAAAAGTATGTATAATTAAAAAAACCTTCCAGTAACTGTCAACTCTAACTAGAACCTCATCTTCTTTAAGGATACATGTTTTTTTGCATAGTACAGTGATCCTGATTAATCTGAGGACTAATGAAATCATGTCAGATGTACAGTTAAAAACCCCAAAACCTAACCATAGAGTTTACTATTATAAAGAGATTAATTATTTATTAATGACTATCAGAAATTCCCATCTGGATTTATGAGTTCCACAATCAGTCCCCACTGAACTCACTTAGGAGGGAATCAATCTATTGCCACCTGTTTCTTTTTCTTTTCCCTGACATCTGAATAGATCCAAAGAACTAGATTGTATTTCCCCTCTGGCTTCTTTTACATCCCACCCCAAAGGCAGTTCATTTCTGCTACAAAGGAGCATTTGCTCACAATACAAAAATGTATACAACTACTCAAAGGGTTTGAAGTCAGAAGTGTAATATGCAGTCTGCTTTTATTCCCCTCAGAAATTTGTCCAGAGCATATGCAGCCACAATTTACAGAAGCTGTGTGCTAACAGCAAGTCCAACATATCCAAGATGACCTTACTTTGCAGGAAAAATTGACACCTGCATATTGAATCCAACACCATCACAACCCCTCAGACTTGCCAGGCTCAACCTGCAAACGCTGCACACTGGGTTTATCAGCTATGTGCTAACATACTCACAATAAGGCTCACATTTGGCTCACCGTACAAATGCTGCACTGATTAGAAATGGGAGAATCCTACACCATATTGATAAAGACATGAAGCCAAAGGGCACAGCTGGGACTGAAGCATGTTCACGCTTCACCAGAGAAAATTTCCACCCTGTTTGTTAAATAACTGAAGGAGTAGAAGCTCCATCCTGACAGCTCTCTAGTTTTCACCTTACATTATTTAACCTAAACCCTACGTTCTTCAATGTTCTTGCATCAAGTACCAAACGGAAGTATTTCCTGGATTCACTGGCGACGAGTACCACGGACCATGCTCCTATGGAAGTCAGTAAGATAAAGTGAACACAATTTATCAGGACTCCCCAAATTTATTCTTAAAAATACAAATGCATATCATTCTCATAGAAGGGAGAAGTCATCAGAGGACATTTCATTAAGGAGACAGTCCTACTAGAGACACTGCCTCTGACGAAAACAACAAGCTACTCAAGTATACTCTGAAACAGTAGAAAATATTAATTCTTTACACAGATATTCTGAGTTGATCCCCTCACTTACAAATGCCTAGAATGATATTCTTGCTTGGAAACTGACAGCATGCATTAGACCAGTCACCAGTTAAAACACTCATCACACAGAGTTGTGCTCAAACCAAATAATGAAGAGTATCACACTTTCTCCTATATTGACACTTCAAGAGTTGCAGATGACTTTTAAGCAATAGGTTTATGATCCTTCACTACTCTCCCTGCTAGGTAGTCTGGCACTTCAGATCTTTGGATTTCTTTGCTTCAGGAGTCTCCACCAAACTTTATCCATGTTGCCATTATGCTGCCAGACAACAACGTTATTCTCTTTGACTTCACTGGGACTGCAGTCAGAACATACAAAACTTTGTCTGGACCTAAGAATCTTTTGTTTTCATTTATGTTATTCTTTTTGCCATCAGGCAATAGAACAGGTAATAACTATAGCTGTTATCAGCTAAAAGTAAAAAGCAATTTAGTACTAGTAGCAAATAAATATCTAAATTATTTCAGGACTTGGAATATTTGTAATAATGTTAAAATGAGTGCTATAATAAAATGTAAAATGTGTCATATAATAAAATGTGCAGTTACTCTAATTCATAAACTCTATCATTTTGATTATCATATTTGCCTGTGCTGGGTCCCTGTTATACCTAGTTGGCTTTTTATGAAATTTTTATACTATCAACAATAAAGTGTGTGGGTAGTACAGAGATGTGACAGATCAATAAAGGAAGAATCTACATCTATAAATATGAAAATATGTGAGCTAAATAGCATGTGCACATACATAAACACATAACGTTTCATACACATGAATACAGATCCACATTACACATAAATTGAAATGGCCAGTTTTTCTCACCTGATAATTACTACCACTGAAAATTTAGAGACCAGCACGTGAAAAACAAGCATCTGAAGGTAGAACAGAAAACCCATCTCTACTTGATGCCTTTGTCTAATGAAGATTTTGCCACTTATGCATCAAAGTCTCAGGTTTAATTTAACTTATTGTCAGTTAAGATTGAACGAGTGACAACACTGGTAATGCCCTCATTATATCCTAGCCCTCATTTAGCAATGATGCTTCTTAAGTAACAAATCTTGTATACCTGCAAAAATATCAGCCACACTGATCTTGTCCTAGTGATAAAAGTTGACAACAGTATGAAACCTTTATTTTATTTTTCTGCTTATCCAATGTAAAACCAGTGAGACAGTATAGTGTCATTTCTCCATTATTTTCCACAACAATAGACACATTTGGAAACTCTCCAATTTTAAAGTTGTGCGCTTTGCAACATTCCTTTAAAATAATTGGACTGGACTATACATAATTTTAAGCAGAGACTAGAATAAACTAAATGTACAAGAAGAAGTGCCAGTACTCTGGAAGAACAGCTGCTTCAACTGGCATTTAAGGCTCCCATGAAATTTATTGCAAGAACCCAGCAATTTGAGAAAATTAGAAATGTAAGAAATAGATGGTTATAAAAAATCATTTTAGTGTAACTGGTTGTCAACTGATGGAATTCATAATTTAAACTCTCATACTGTAAATTGAATTGCACAGTTTTACACAGCTAGAAGAGAATTATGAGATTTCTTAACACATCACATTAACCAGTTATTAATAAGAACTGTAAAAAATATTTCATATTTCATTACTTATTAACATGATTTCAGATTTGCAAAGCTTTATTTATGAGCTACAACATTTACTCACTTTCAGTAAATTTAAAGGGAAAAAAATGTATGCTGTTTATATAGTCCTATTGATTTACATAAGATCTTCTTTTCCATTATTCAGATCCTTGCAGGAGTTAGGGTACCAAGCTGAATCTAAAAATCAGTATTTAGCTGTCTAAGGATGTAGATTTTCGCTGTTTAAATCACCCGTGAGTAAGGGATATACATTACTTCCACTTAGACACATGTATGCATGTATGTATGTATGGCCAGGCTTCGTGAACAAAGATTTGGCAAGGGCTCTACCCATGTGGGTGTGTCCATATGCCACAGTCGAGTGAGTTTGGATGGTGACAGTGAAGTCCTCATGACTAGAACCTACAGCCCCTGGTATTCCCAGGAGGTCTCCCATCCAGGTACTAACTGGGGCTGACCCTGATGGGATCGCGCATCAGGGTGGCATTTAACTGCCTTTAGGCACATGTAACCTTTTCAAATATAACTTCCTTGTGCAATACCTTAGTGCAACACCCACTTTTAATTCCAGTTTCAGAAGAGGTTAGAAAACACCAAATATTTTTATCACTGAAGGGTACACACAGGAATGTATGTGTATACAGAAGAGGGTGATTCATAAAAACATTTTAAAACTTTGCCAGAGTTGTGGTTTTCCAGTCAACAGTTGATAATATACAAAGAGCATTATGAATAATTTTAAAGCCTACATTAGAAAGAACTGTATAGATTCACACTTTATACACTAATCTCCCTGGTATTTCAAAACTGATGTTCTTGGTGCTTCAAAACTTTTCAGGAAGATGGCTGATACGTATGTGTATCAATTTGCAACAAAAATGCTCAAGCCCATTAAAGTTACCTAGTTATAAAACTGACAGATCTAAGAAATGACAAGAACAACTCTATCTTATGTCAGAAAAGACAGAAATACTATTGAGAATACAACTTGCTTCAATACATACAGTGTATCCTACTGGAGGAGAGGATTTTAACTGCAGTGGCATTCCCTAATAATTACATATGCTTTTTCCACACCACATTTTTTCCACAAAATTGAATTAAATAAATTTACTAGGAAACAATTTGATATAATTTCAATCAGCTCAATTAATGAACTAATTAAACAACGGTTTAAAACAGAGGAGCAATGATTTGCAGAGTTTACTCTGCAACTCTATAGATGGTATTTTTTGTTTCAAGATCTGCCTTTTGCACCTTGTATTTCCACAGCATGGTCATGAAATAAACATCTGTGAAGCCCTGAAATACCTCTCCTCCAAAGGTCACTACCTACAGAGTGAAAAGCTGTGCACATTCATCTGGCTGTTTGGAACAGACACTCGTTACATCATCAGGGACATTGGAGTGATGTAAATTTGGCTTCCAAAATTTCACAGGGTACCTGTGGTGCGTATGAGAGGGGCGGGGGGGGGGGGTGTAACTATTTTTAAGCAAGTAACATCTCTGAAACAAGTTTTCTTTTGTCTAGACAAAATGCCTTATGCCACCAGTTACTTTGTCTGATGAGATCAGATTTTACAATGGTACTTGAGTACCAAAAACCTTCATCAGACTTTGCATAATCACTATTTTTCCCTTTTTAAAGTACATATAAACTAGGGAAGTTTTGCTATTTTTTTCTGAAAAAAATCCTAAGACTTATATTGAGTATTGATACTCAAACTCTCTCACAGAAAAGAGGTTCTTTTGTGTATCTCCATTTACTTCAATTAACAAGGTATATTAATTGTCACTTTAGAGTAGCTGGGTACATAATTTCAGTGTTGGCAGGGTAAGTTCATTACAATACAGAGACAGGAACTCCATTCATGGAAAACATCCATCACACTCAGTGGCACTCGGAAAATGTTTCCACCATCACAGATTTTATGTAATGGTGATCTCTCCAACTACCTTGGAAAACATACACAGTATATGCATCCTGCTACAAAATGACAGGTTACAGTCATGATGCCTCATGCAAGTACTTTGTATTGTGCCTGAAACAATGGTTTCTGTCCTTAACGTTAATGATCATGGTTATGCATCTGGAAAACACGTTGGTCTTTGCTCTTTCTACTCAGGAGAAGTTTATGCAGCATGGTTACAAAATATCAGAGCTAGAGCTAAACGACCTGGTGGCTCCAAGCGACACCATAAACAAGCAGAGTGGATGCAATTTCAAACCTAGAAGCATAAGCAATTTCTGGTACACATCATTGTTAATCTCCACTCATCATTACAGATGTCAGTTACATTTAGTTACTTGGGCAGTATCAACTCAAGTACCTCTGACATTTTAGGCAAGTTGTTAAGGTAAAAAATTCTTGCCTTAATCAAGTAGGACATTGCCTCGAACTTGTTTAACTTGTAGCACTCCTATGGTACAGATTTGCCCTTATCACTAGGCTAAAATAAAATGATTGGAGAAAGATTGTGGCATTTTACAAACAACATGCAAAAGCTTTTGTTTTCATTGCAATACAGAGCAAATACAATTTTGGATCCCACCCAGCTGCTGCAAGGGTGCAATGCCCATGTCCCAACCAATGTTCAGAAAGGAGCTGCTTTCAGAATTTTAATAGTAGAATTTTTTTTTTTAACTTAAAATTTCTCACGCCTCATTTTATCAAAAGTGATGAACTCTAGATTCTCACTCCAGAATCACCTGGTGATTTAGGTGTTTTAGGAATGGTAATCCCTAATTTATTGTCCCACTCACTGAGACTCTCAAATCAGAGAACACTCACTCCCCTCCCCTGCCCTCTGTCGGGAGACACAAAAGGCAGAGATCACATGTTGAGATAAGAACAATTACTGGAAACAACAATGGGATAAAAGAATGAACAGTACTGTAACAATTACTAATAGCAACAACAGTGTACAGAAAAGAGAGTGATTTACATGCAAAATACCAAGCTGAGACAATGAACAATAACAGATGGAGCCTATATCCATCAGGTTTGCCCAGGACCAGAAACCACACCCCTTCTTCTCAGAAGTCCCTTTACCCTGCCCCTGGCCATGATGTAAGAGGGTACTGAATAACACAAAGTCTTGGTCATACCACACGGCTCCAGGCTCCCCCTCCCTCACATCTACTGCGAAATTTAACCCTGTCCTTGGCTGAAACTTGGACACCTGTTTAAAATCCTTCGCTTACAGATAAGTAGGTTTGGAAATGCTCCATCAGGTATGAATCTCAAAGAACTTGTGCTTCCAAATGGCACACAGACAGACCAGCTGTACGCTAGTGGATGTCACTGAGATTTTGGTCAAGTGAAAAAAAGTATGCCCATCTATAGAAGCTTATTATGAAAGAAAAATGTACTGTTACTAGTCCAAGTCTCTGTCGCTGCTAATACCAAGAAAAGTTAAAAATCTATCATTCCTAATTATGATGATGAAATACAAACTTCTTTCAAACACCACATTTGACAAAACTTCTTCAGGTATTCCTTGCTGCTTTTAGCAGTTGCTCTAGCTACATCTTCTAATTGTACTTTTAAAAATCCCCTCTCAAAGTATTCAAGGAAAAGCAGAGGCTTCCATTACGATTTGGTTTAAGACAAATTGCTGGTTACTAGAAGATAAGCAATATGTCACATTTGTTAGACCTTAATGCACAGAAAATATAATTTTTCAAATATTAAATGTAGTATTTAATTAACAGATTTAGATAAGCCCAAACTCTGGAACATACTTCAATAATGCCAGAGATCGCTACACTGATAGTGTTGCATTAGTATGCATAGTTAATGTATTCACAACATGCAAATCTCTTATACTCCTTTGGGATAAAGACTATAGTTTGCAGAGACTTTATTTTTTCCTCTCTCTCAAAATATAAAGGTTATATTTTTAATTTTTACTGAAAGCATTGTGGAATTGTCTCTGCTGATTTTCTCCAAAAAAAACCCCTATAAAATGTTGGCCACAAGAAATAAGGAACCTAATTCTCACTGGGGCTCCCATCCATATCTCTCATTGACCCTCAAGTCCAATTAGAAATATCAAGACATTTTTGACAATGAACAGATCAAATTTATGGAATACACTTTAATAACTCTATTCCTTTACTATACTTACATAGGTTACTGTCTGAATTGGGTGTTTTTGTTTGGTTGGTTTTGTCGGTGCAACAATATCCACTTTGTATTCTCACAGAACTACAACATTATCCGTACACAGAAAAAAAGCACATGCTTGTGTGCCTGGGTATGAATGAGCTACAGAAAGCAGAGACCATCTCAAACTGAAAAATATATATTTATTTTTTTAAAAAAAGAGTAACCTTTACTTATTGAGTAGGCTTCAGTAAAGTATTCTACTGGAGGTGGGAAGGAAAGGTGGAGAAGAGGGCAATCACATAGTAAAAGTGCCTAAATATTGTTAGGTATTGTTATTTATTACCTTTCAGTATTTGTATCTCTGTTAATGATAGTTTAATTACACCAGGTGCCTGTGTCCCCTAGTTATTCTACTCTCTGAAAGAAGTGACATGACCACAAAGAGATCAAGAGAGTAAAGATAGAATGCAAACAATTGCACAAAACTGCAGGGATGATATTCAAAATAAAACTGCTGAAGCATCCCAGCTGATGCCTTTATAAAACCATAAACTAAATTCTTAGTCATTGTCCTTGAAAGTAGTGGATGCAGCTCCAATTAAAATTCCTAAATATGTGGCAACTGTAAATTAACACTTTTTTTGCCATTCTCTCCCCTACAGAACTCATTACTGCACTGTTGTTACTCCCCTCCTGCCGATCATCTTTTATTATCACAGCATCCAAAATAACTGCCGTATCTGCAAAGTCCTTTTTTTTTCTTTCTTCTTCTTCTGACAGTTTTTAAAAATAGTTCTACAGTTTACTAGATTTTACTATGAGTAGCACTGACTCACTTCTAAGTGTCTTATAAAGAACATACCTATTTCTTTAACGGAGTTTCTACATAATCCAGATTACAAATTACAATTTCATTAATTCTAGGGAGTGACAGTGTGTTTGTGGATCTCCTAATGTCTGAGGTAACTGATGAAGAGATTGATAGTGAGCAGTTCAGAGTGTATCCTTAAAGGAAAGCAGTTTGGAGGGCACCCTTAAGGAGCAGAGAGCCACCTGTAGAATGAGGGATACCTTGCAGCCAGTGGAAAGTTTCCATGTATGCTTAGCTGAAATAACTAGCCAATAGTGTGATGACATGTTGAATACAATGGGAGATCAAAGGTGAAGCTGTAACTGAAAATAAAGCGGTTGTGAATTCTAAGCTAAGTGCTAAGCCTTCTGATCAAGCCTTCTGATGCCTGCTGTGCATAACCCTCTTCTGATCATCATGAACTAACCCCCCTTACCCCTACAAATGGTGACCCCAACAATTAATCTGCTCGTTTTGTTTTTTCCATTGACTACTATTCTTAGGATAAGCTAAATCACTCTAAAGGCTCTAGAGACTGTATTGTTTAGCCAGTGACTACAAAACTATATAAATAAAAAAACTGCAT
>JAWWEV010000134.1:35521096-35532093 GCA_035583235.1 Hafferia zeledoni | reverse complement strand
CTCTCTTTGTTAACTACTGGCATGGACAGTTAATGGCAGGGGAGAGAATTTACATAATAATTCCAAACTACAACATAGTGTTTGCCTACTTCAATAAAGTTCACTTTTAAAGTTTAGAACTTGCCTGATACATCAGTCTTCTAAACACTTCCCAACACTGCAATCTCTCATTTCTTAGCTGATAGATATGTGTGTGTACACATATATATATGATTATATAGATATATACACACACAAACTCGGCTACACCAGTCTATTAATTGCAGCATTTTACCCAAATTCCATGGTTTGCGTTTTTACCTACCTGAAATTGTCAGTGCACTAACACACTGCCCTCAGTTATTGCCAGAATTGCAAATTATATGTGCTAGGTAAAAGTGAAGTACATACTACAGACAGTGCTCAGCAGATATTCAGGAACACAGAATGCCAAGAATTATTAGAAAGGAACATTACTGTGCTGCTGCCTAAGTCATGGTGTACCTACATTTTGAAGGATGCATGAAATTTTATTTCTTCCTAATTTCATAAGCTATAGTAGCACTTGAAAGAGATGATCACAAGCACACAACCTGTCATCTTAAAAGGCAAGATTAAAGACTGGAATTCTCCAACTCGGGAAGATAATGACTGAGGAGAAAACATGATAGATGATGAAAATCCCTAAAAATCGTTAATGATATGGAAAATGAGAAGGGCACAGGATTATTCACTGTTTTAAAACTCATTTAAATTCCTACTTTTTCAGTTACTAACAAACCGGGGAAAATCCATTCTCTACAAAGCCTTCAATACAGCAAATTTCAGTACAATAAGATCAATCTCACCAACTGAGAGAAATAAAGAGAACAGAGAAGTCCTCCCACTGCTGCATGGCAAACAAGGATCCAAAGCAAATGTGGCTCTAAAAAGCAGAAATTCAGATCAGTTTTATGTAACAAAAAAAGCAAACATAAGAGATAATGTCAGCAGAGGCCAGAGACAGTGTATTTTTCTGATCAGGGTGGTCATGATCAGCTTGTAACAGAACAGTATCATAAAGATTCACACATGTTCCTAATCCGTGTTATCCTAACTATCCTTCCTCATAGTTCTAGAGCATCCTGAGGAGGAGAGAATTAACAGTAGGAAGAAGAGTAGCTGTAACAAGGTCAGAGCACACAGAGGGAATGAGGAGCAAAGAAATGACCCAAGAACAACCAGGAGCAATACAGAGACAGCATTTCCAGTATCACTTCAGCTCACAGAGATGATGATGGCTTGGGGGCAGTGAGTACAGATGGAATTGAAAGGAAAACAAAGATGCCCTAGGGGAGAGAAGTAAAGGGAGAATTTTCCCATGATCAGAGAAGTGCCATGGAAGCTCTGAAATTGGTAAAACGTGTAAGGGCATGGAAGCAAGCATGTGGTAAATTCAGTAGAGGAGACAAGGAGACCCTGAGCTGTCAGGCACAGGTAACTGGGGAGAACAGGAAAGGAAAACAAAGGGCAGCACGAAGGAGGAGGACGAAAATCACGTGTGCTTTAACAGAGCATCACAAATGCTTTATTTAAACTGGAGGCAGAGGTGGGATGAATCAGAGTTCTCTTGAAAAAAAAAAAAAAACCCTTAAACCCAGTCTTCCCACAGCTTCAGTTCTTTCAGGGAGAACAAAGGAAAGCAAATGAGATGTAAATTTGAGACAGATGTAAAACACCAGGTATGCAAACCCTGACAAAGCCATTGCAAAATAAATAAAAAAAAAAAAAAAAAAAACAAAAAAAAAAGAAAAAAGCATAGTATCTAATCTATTTGTTGTTATCTTGGAGTAATGACCAGCAATTCTTATGTGTCCTTCCTGGCCAAGTTCCCTTCTATTAAATGTTCAGATGGCTTGCTTTTTCTTTCCATATTTCCCCTTCCAAACCAAACACTATGTACTTTAAATAGGCATAAAGCCTCAAGTTTAGTTCTTAATTAGAAAATACAATGATTCTGCCTCATCCCTAAATGAACAGGAACACCTATTAGTCTTATGATCAAGTTTAGATAGGTTAATTAAATCTGCTTAAACACACCTCAGAAGTCATATTTCTGAGTCATAGGAGTTAAATGAGTTCATTAGTCAGGGTTTGAGACAAATTCTTGCTTGATGTATAACAGCACAGGTCTGTTGAAGTCAATGGTGCTGCTTCTGTCTGCATGATCCAGGAACTGGCTCATTATTCTTCCCTAACTGCATTTGCATCTTCATGTTAAAGCATGTTATTCTGCTGTCAATGACCAAACAACTACCATTCTCCAGCAGGTGAGGGCCACACCAGTGATGAGCTCTTAAGCACTTACATAGAATCACAGAAAAAAAAAACATCCCATGGCTCCAGTTAAGGCAATTAAAAAAAAATTACTTTCTAGTGTCTGGATGATCCCAAACTATAGAGCAGAGTTAAAGACTTAGACCCCAGTGTTAAGGAATTTTAGGGGGAAAAGGTTTTGTTTAAAAAGTAAATGTGCAGTGACAGCATGTCGATAGCTGTGCAAAATGCATTCACTGCTGTCATACTTAAAATAGGAGAAACCTGTAAAAAGTGTTAAGAAACTCCAAATTTAACCCAGTCAATACTGATTTAATGAAATACTTCTTATTCAAATACTTATTGCCTTGCAACAGAAGTGCACTTATGGACTAAGTCAAGCTCCTGGCTTTTAGAAAAAGCATTTGTTTGAAATGGTCTTTATGTATCACCAACTATTGTCTTGCCTTCAGAAAGGCAATTAACAACTTGCTGATTCTTCACATTGGTTTTGATATTTCATACCTGATTTAAATGACCTTGGTTGGTCTGTGTGTGTGTAACTTCAGGTGTTTCTCTTGCTTGGCACACCATTGCACATACTCCAGACAGCCACATGGATAGCATTAGGCACAGGTCCTGCTCTCTCTCCACTAGTTTTGCATTGTTGGTGACATGCTGTGGATTACAACATGCCTTAACACCTCCCCTCCTTGTCACCTCAACCAGCTGGTATTGTGTAACAGGGAGGGCACAAGATACACACTCCCTCTGTGTTCCCCCAGGAGCTGGTCAACAGCCCTAAGTTATTGAGTCAGCACTTCCTCATCAAAGCCATGTTCCTGACAGCTGGCTTTCTGCTTGTAAAAGAGACTTTCTATTTTTAGGACAGCCTATAATTATAGGATTGACTTAGGCTTGCACTGAAACACTGTCAGCACAACTATTTCCATTAGAACAGCACAGGAAATCATCCACAGCCAGGTACCACAGGCAGAGCTACTTTTGTGACAACTAAAAAGATTAATACTTAAAAATTTCAATGATTACAGTAAGTTGACAGAAACTGACACATTAATTAATTCCCAGTCAAACACTAGAAGCTCGGACTATGAAATTGAGGATTCAACACTGGCAAGTCATCTGTTAAGACATGGAAAACTAAAAAAAACAAAACAAACAAACCAGGAGGGATTGTTGAAATGATGTAGGGATCCATCTATGCAGATCCTATGAAACTCATTTTCATGAACTCAGTAAAACATCATCACTGAATTTAATCTAAAGTATTTTAGATTTTTTTCTAAAGGTCATTGTGAAGTACTCTGAAAAACGTTTTAAAAATGTCTTTTGCTGCCACACCTATATATATGCAACAGGAAACAACTTTTTATTTTGAGGCAAGCAAAACATATTAAAACATGGGCAAGTGCAGGAAAACCTAATATTCAACACTAAAGCAATAAAAACTTGCATAAATTATATAAATGGTTAAGTGATTTTAATAAGTTAATCATTATACTGGCATATTTCCAAAGTATATATTAACTCAGAACTATAAATTTTACAACAACACTGTAGTCCCATAACCAGTAAACCCCCCAAAATCTACAATATAAATAAAATGTAGTTGGCATAGGTTAATTTCAAATTGCCCCACTGAGACCTTTCCCAAATGTTTTTCATATTTCATATTTCAACTTTAATGACCAGTGAGCCAAGCTGAACAAACAGACCTCAAATTCAGAAATCTGGGTGAGATCGAAGGAAGGGAGAGATACATCTTAATTGCTTTTTTAATTATTATTATTAAACTCAAGAAAACATGAAACAAAATGTCTCTGAACAACTTTGTTGGAAATTACTTTCAGTAAGGTTTGTGGGTCTTTATATACCTTTTGATCAATCTTTCATCCAAGTCATAGATCAAACATAAGAAGTCCTTTAGACTGAGCATATGGAAACCCATGTGTATGTTTGGTGTTTGCAGAGCCACTGAGTTCCATTTCTATAGGAATTGATGAATATATTTATATGTATCTATATATGTATATATTTATATATATTCATGTGCATATATGCAAATAATATATTTCTACATCTCAATACAGGCTGAGGATGAAGAGATCAAGAGCAGCCCCACTGAGAAGGTCTTGGAGGTGCTGGCGGATGAGAGGTTGGACACAACCTGGCAATGTGCACTTGCAGCTCAGAAAGCCAACTGTATCCTGGATTGCATCAAAAGAAGTGTGGCCAGCAGGTCAAGGGAGGTCATTCTGCCCCTCTACTCTTCTCTGGTGAGATCTCATGTGGAACACTGCATCCAGCTCTGGGGTCCCCAACATAGAAAGGACATAGACCTGTTGGAGTGAGTTTAGAGGAGGCCACCAAGACAATCAGAGGGATGGAGAACCTTTCCTATGAGGAACGGCTGACAGAATTCAGTTTGTTCAGCGTGGAGAAGAGATGGCTTAAACTAGATGACCTTTAAGGTCCCTTCCAACCCAAGCCAATCTATAATTCTATGATTATATTTCTGAGAGCAAAGTCAGAGGAGCAGGAGACAAGTAGTTGTGATGCTGACCACTCTTTCTCCCACTGTAGTCAGGCACTGCATTAAAAACAGTCATCTGACATATTACTGAAATACACCGAAATACTACAAACACATGAATTTTTAAAATCAACAGATTATCTGTAAGACAAAATACTCTTTGTATCTCAATCAATCCAGAGTTGTTATGATAAAGGACACTAAAATTCTTCAGGTACTACACAGTATTAACAATACTAATAATATAAAAACGGAGGTTAAAGGAACGTTATTAAAAAAACATGGAAAGCATTTGAACCTTCTGTGCTAAATAATGGTGTACCTTTCCTTGAAAGTGCCAAGTTCTTTACAAAACTAGAAGAGGAAAACCACAGAAAAGAGTACAGAAAATCACTAAGGATAAGCAAAACCTGAGCGACTAACATGAGCTGTATGAATTATGACTTTATATGAAAACATGAAATTATAAAATAAGTGAAACTCATGTGTGGGGTTTGTTATTTAATATCATATCTAGCTCAAGAAATAATTTTTTCCCATGAGAATCCAGTATAATAAGCTGTTTTAGCAATACAGAATTACATTAGAAAATACATTCTGAAAAGGTAAATGTGGGTCTCAAGCTTTCCTCTGGATTATTTTGATAATTTATTGTCTTGCATTGTGTGGTGATTCAAAAAGCTAAAAGTTTTCTGTATCTTTCACACTAGTTCTAGTCAATCACCAATAGCAATGGAGTGAATACACTTGGGTTTCCTGAAATATGTGAGTTTTGTTTAAGATTTATATAAGCCATGGACTAGCACACAGCTCAGAAACTGCCCTTCAAAGCAAAAATGGATTATTCTGTTTTATTCTAGGAGGTCTACAGGCTGATACATTTTTTTTTCCATTCAAAAAAAACACCCAAAAAACAAACACACAAGGAGAATATTTGGCTGTAGACAGAGATGGCACTCTTCCCACCTTTTGTTTTTTGGAGTTTTTTTTATAAATTACTGACATGTTAGGCACCAAAATTAAAATCCATCCATGTCTGCCCTTAACAATTACCTCCCTTCCCCTTTCAAGCTCTTTCAACAACTTAATTTCCCTCCTGCTCTTCTCCACCAGAAAGGTTTCTTTATCAGGTAGATTTTTTTCATTTCAGGTGAATTGCACTTAATCCAACTTGTTATTTTGTTTCCTCTTCACTTCAATACCTGAATAACTTCTGGACAGATGGGTGTAGAAAGACTACCAGTACAAAAAGGTGATGGATACCAAAGCCAAAAACTCATGAACTAGCCAAACCCATCTGAAAGCAAGAGGCATAAAATCGCAATCTGAAAAGAGGTTTCATAGCCCATAAGAGAGAAGAAAATACCAACTGCCGTCTTTCAAAAGGTAATGCTAGGAGTGTAACAGTTCCGAGTTAGTCTTCCTAGATAGTCAGATACCACAAGAAAAAGGATTATCACAATCCTCTTGTACTATCCTTACAAGAAGATTAAAAAATTAAAAGTAACACTGCTGCACTGGGTTCAGATAGCAATATCTGCATTTATCAAATGTCTCAAATTTGATAAAAAGCCTGGGTGTTCAGTCTGCACATGATCTGTAATAGTTCTGGTTTTCTCAGCACACATTGCAAACAGACAGTATGTCTACACTACAAATCATGGCATAAAAATGAAGTGTTAATTGTGTGTATTTCCATGTCATGCTTTTTTTTCAGTACAAAAATAAACATGAGAAAGAAACTGTGCTTAGATAACATCGGGTTTTAGTTATTTTAAAGTATAGGAACTTCCATTTGAGCAAAAGCAAAGGCCTGCCACTAAAGCTCTAAACAAGTAAACATTTATCTAGGAACTCCCTGCAGCAATAAAGAGAAAAATATTTTCGATTGCCCTATTTTCCATTAAATAAAGAAAAAATTCTGGTCAAGAATGAAGAGTAGGAGTGTGGTATGCACTGTGTGTTAACATTTATATCTTCTGAACCAGGTGTGAAACACTGCTGTTCTATTTTGGTAGTTTTTTATTCCCACTTTAAAAGCACACAAGTGACAACACAAGGCTAAAAACCAAACCAAACAAAATCTAAACACCAGACAGGAAAATTGGTCCCTTCTGTTTAAAATGCAAATTAAAGTAAAAATTAAACAACTAAAAAACAAAACAAAAAAAACCCCAAACATCCATGGCACATCAATACTGAATCCTTTAGTCATTCAAAAACATGTAGAAAATTTGCAATAATGTAAAATCACCTTGAAAACCAAACTTGGGAGCACTAAAAAAACTCCAAATCAATCACCTTCTCAATACACTTACCTCCATTTGCTGGATGAATCTCATATTTCACTGGTTTACATTATATTCCAAACAACTGCATTACTTTATTGCATGTTATTCAGATTCTGAGCAGAAAAGAGTAAACTTAAAATAGCAACCTTGATGAGACATTAGCTTTCTATGCTAGGTCTGAAACTTTACTACATGTCAATGTATATATTTGTAGAAATGACACTTTAAGGTTGTTCCTTCAAGTACTACCAAAGTAGTTATATAGAAGATAGGAATCGCGCTTATTCCATTTCTGAAACTGTTCCCATTGCAGGTTCATGAAACAATCATAGCAGCTAAAGCACAGGACATTGCTCAGAAATTCATTTGCCACAGAGAGGAGAGGCAGCCTTAGCTACAGTCAAGAGCCTGGCAACGCTGCCACCAAATAGTTCGCCCACCAAATAGTATGGTCTCCCATGGTCTCCTCTCAAGGCTCCTTTTCTCCAAGCTAAACAACACCAGCTCCCTCAGCCACTTCTTGTAAGACTTGTGCTCCAGACCCTTCACCAGCCCTTTTCTACACATGCTCCAGTGACTGAATATCCTTTTTTTGCAGAGAAGGGCCAAAAATGAACACAGGATTTGAGGTGTGGCCTCACCAGTGCTCTTCAAATTTTCTCCTTGCATAACATCACAACAATCTCCATGGGGTTTAAGTTATAGAGGCCTTAAGGGTCATTAGGGTCCAGTGACAAGACCTTACACCTGGTGCAAAGGAAGCAAAACTCAACAAACAAGAGACATTGGACGCTATGCAGTTCAGACTACATGTTATGCCCTGGTAGCATCGAAAATAGCAGTTACAGTGCTAGATGCTCTTAAGTGCACCCCCTATTATGCCCTTTGCCTCTTTAAGGGGCTGTATATATATAAAATACAGATCTTCAAGGTTTAAATAATTCTTGTAGTCCTAAAAACATCAGCCCTCATTCTCAAAGAACAACTCTGGATATATAAAAAGTTCAACTTGTCTTCCTTTAACATGGGCGCCTACTGACTTCATAAAATAATTTTCCTTTGTACCTTTGAAATGTCTATCTATAAAAAAATGTAAGGACTGCATCAATACAATTTGTTCTAACAACTTAGCTTCAGACTCAGCTCCTCCCTGTCCCTTGTAAATATTTCAGATATTTCTAACCTAATAAACCACATTTTTTCCAGTTTCCGAGCTTCAGTGTTAGTGACAGATGGACACTAAAAGAGTCCAAAACCCCAAGTTAATTATCTCTGATGTCTTATCAGAGCTGCACATGAGTTCTGCCAGTTGTCATGTCACCAGAGGAAAAAAAAGCACAGCACTGCAGATTTTCCATCTCAACTGCCACATTCTTAAAACAACCAATCCCCCCCCCCCCCCAGTTTAAAATCTACAGTCTTCAGTGACGTAAAAAGCACTACCATTAGAGTTCTCTGCATATGAATTCTGGGTTTATATTTTCTGTCTCAAGTTATTCTTCTTAGCTACAGCTGTACGCCTGTGTTAGCATCGATGGGGATTACACAGATGAAACAAAGACCAAATTTGGCTAATGATGCTACTCTGCTGGCAGAAGACAGTAGACTATCACAGAGACTGACTAATCTTCAAATAACAATTACTAAATTTATTCCTTTTCTAAACGATGATGAGAAGATTTGACAGGCCCATTTTGTCAGTGAATTAGTCAAAAAAAGTATCTGACAAAACACACTGCAGAAAGAGAACAAACCAGGAACTCTTGACATGAGATGTCTCAGTAGAACACAGTGAGGATCTTTTAACACAGACTTTGTTGATACCTACTATTTCACAAAAAAACCTGTAAGTAAGGTAATTTTTTTGTTTCCATAATAAGATATTTGACCCTGTATTTCCAGAACTCATGTTGAATAGGCTGACCTCATCTGTAGGCTTCCTTCCTTCAGAAATCCACCTACCTCTCAACCACTCAGCAGCTCACCCCAGGCTGCATTGAATGTCTTCCTCCCACACACACCATGGAAGTTGACCAGTAGCCCCTATTTCTTCAACCAGTTAGGTGGCATGGATACTGAGCACATCTGAAAGTTAAGATACTTGAGAGACAAGACACTGAAATTACATATTTTCCCTGGATGATAAACAAATGTTGCATTCTCTTCAAGTATACCTTCAAAAGGCAGAAAAGTGAGCATTCTTACCCTAAAATTGCCTGAAAATTGGTAGTTTCTTTCTCCAGAGAGATGAAAACTGACCCTTAGCTCTCTTCAGGCAAAGGAGGAATTAAATCTGAGTCTAAACATACCCTCTTAGCTACATGAATGTCTGAAAGAAAAATGCTTAGGAAAAAAAGATGCAAAAAAAGACTGCCACTACATCTCCTTTCGATGAAGAATGTTAAAATACAGTTTCAAGGTCACCACTGAGGAAAGCTATCCACATCTCCCCTCAGCCTGGCTTCTCAAGAAGCATGCTGTGAAGGAATCACATGTTGAGCAGCATTGAGTAGCATTTTTTCCAGCTACTTCCACGCAGGTTCATTCCTCCTGTCTTTAAGTTATGCAGGTCACAAGTAAGCATATCATCAAGGCATTTAATCCTCAGGGCCAAACAGGTTTCTGCATCCTGTGCACTTGCCTAAGCAGTAAGTGTTGAGAAGTCTGGCACTTCTAACATTCAGCCCTCTTTTCA
This sequence comes from Hafferia zeledoni, assembly GCA_035583235.1. Taxonomy (NCBI): domain Eukaryota; kingdom Metazoa; phylum Chordata; class Aves; order Passeriformes; family Thamnophilidae; genus Hafferia; species Hafferia zeledoni. The sequence goes on along the minus strand of JAWWEV010000134.1, from coordinate 35,522,279 downwards.
GATCTAGTCTTAAGTCAAACAAGTCAAAGCACAAGCTCACAAATTCCCAAGGTGGATTCCATAGAATTATCATCACAGAAATATAGATTTCTATGGCATTACCAAAGTTGAGATATTATCCTAGGATTCCAAGCTGGTTAGAACCCAAAAACAGGATTCAAGGCTGACTTTTGTGCCATAAAGTCCCAACACAAGGCCAATTTGAGAAATAATTAAAATACTCTATTCAGTGTCCCTACTTATTTCCTGAGATTTTGGGGCAATTAAAAAAAGAGTATAAGCAAAGCACATTCTCTTGACATCCTACTTCTAGTACCTATTCTACAGAGAAGCCCATGTACTCTCTACATTATTCCAGGGGGATTAACAAGGTTGTTATTACAGTAATTAATGTATCCTTCTATTGCAGGTTACACAGCAAACTTTAATAAGGCTTGGATGCAGAATAAAATGAGGAACGAGAAAAGAAACAATCCAGACAGAATTCCAAGGAAATTCGAGAGCTAGCATGCCTAAAGAAAATACAGTCAGAAGTGGGGACAGGGTGGGGTAAGAGCCAGAAAGACAGACCCACCTACTTTTTCCATTAAAACATCGTTTTGCAACACACTTCCTTTTCTTAGTAGTTCTGAACACAGTGTTTCAAGGCATATTTTCAAACCATTAGCAGATTTCCAACAACAATATAAAAATACTATGCCCTAAAATCAGGAAACTTTACAGACAGCAATTCTTTCCGAATATTGCACTGAATCATCTTCACTTTTTCATTGACAAATTCCATGCTGCCAATAGGTGTTAATCACAACTTAATCAGTATGCAGAGTGCTTTCTATTGTGTGGATGTTCATTACAGGTAATTTTGCAGCTGTTCTAATGTGTTAGCAGTTTCAGACATGTAGAATATGTAATGACGGCTTTACTTTCTGAATTTTTATTTACTCACTAATCTCCTCCGTAAAAACATTGATTTCAGATTAAACCAAGTCACGATGCCCTGGTATTAATGCGAAAGAGAAGAATCATGGTGTGATTTACAGGTAAATAGGATGATGTGTTCTGAGTCATCTGACCAAAAGTCAGTCTTGAGAGCTAAAACAAAGGGATTGCTGTAATGGGTTTGACCCATGGCTTCCTCGGTAACCAGGGTTTCCAAGGAAGTGAACTTAACAAGTATTCCACA
>JAWWEV010000134.1:35480256-35495366 GCA_035583235.1 Hafferia zeledoni | reverse complement strand
ATTTGCTTAGCAAGAGTTAAAAAAAAAAAAAAAAAAAAAGAAAACAAAAAACACAGGCGGAGAGGGCTGAGGGCGGCGTGGCGGCACAGCGCGCCCCTCCGCGCCGGGGAGGCGGGCAAGAAGGGGCGGCCCCGCGCCCCCCGCCACCACGTGCGCTGGCCGGGCCGGGGGCAGGCGACATCGGGCTCGCCCCGCCGCGCCCCCTCATCCCGGCCGCTCCATGTGCGCCATCCGCCGGCTCCGCGGCTGTTCCCCCGGCGGGCGAGGCACTGAGCCTGAGCCCGAGCCCGGCGCCGGTCCCGCGGGTCGGAGCCGGGTGGTGCTGCTGCCGATGCTGGTTCTGCCGCCGCGCACCAGGGACAGAGCTTGCAATTCCCGTTCCGGTCCGTCCTCCTCGGCGCTACGTGAAACGCGGGGGTAACCGCGCGGAGAGCCCGCGGGCAGCTCCCTGCCCGGGGTCCGACCCGCTGCGCCAGGCGGGGCGGGGGCGCTCACCTGCCGGGCTTTCCCCGTGGTCCCCGAGCAGCGCCGCCTTTCCCGAGCCCGCCTGGCCGCAACCCGAGCAGCTCAAGCCATCCCCGAATCGCGGGGGTGAGGTCGCCCCGCATTTCGGTAGCAGAACCCAGGGAAGGAGATGTTCAAAGCGATGTCCCTCGGGGTGTCGATTTGTACTCAGCTTGTTACAATCGGACCCGTTTGGCCATCTGGTCTGAGTTCAGCTACTCATTCTGACTACGCAGTGCAGTTACCTTTACATCTCAAACTCCTCTCAGCAAAACAAGAGGACGCTCAGGTTAAACTTACTAAGACCTAGTGTCCTTTCAGCTTTCTCATATCAAACAGTGGAAAAACGTGTACCAGACTTGTAATGTTAACGTGTCCAGAATGAATATTGAAAAATAAATGTATACCTAACTTGATTTTTTTTTCTACCTTGCATATAGAAAGCCATCACTTCAGCAACAGTCCATGTTTCTGTTGGTGGCTAAAATATTCCTGGATGTCTAGGTCCTAATCCTGTGGTAAGAGTCCTCTTTCTATAACCACAGTTCATCTTCGCAAATGGTGAGAAGTAGTCCTGTCTTTTTCCATAGGTGAGATCAGCATTGTCCATCCACAGAAGTGTCTTGTGCAGAAAGCATTTCTTACATATGCATGAAACAGTAAAAGAGGCAGATAAAGGTTATTTTTAGGAGAGTAGCTGGAGATAAAGGAAAGCTTGTGGGAGGAACAGGAAAACTGAACCATGAAGGTGGGATGGGAGGAAATAGCATAATCCTCAATACATAAAAGTAGGACTAGAAGGGACCTTGCAAGGTCAGCTCCTCCGTGGCTCTGCCCCAAGGCACGATCAGCTACATCTGTGTCATTTTTGACAAGTGTTTGTCTAACCCATTCTGAAGTCCTCCAGCGACAGCACCACTCCAGCCTCCTCAGGCAATCTGTTCTGACTTGCCGTTGCAAACTGTTCCTTAACGTTTAGCCTGAACCTTCCTTTCTGTAATTTCAGAGTATTACATTATCCACCAAAGGGACAGCAAGCAGAGTATTCTTCTCAGTCTTTACATAGTTAAAGCCCACTTCCAAACACTGTTCCATAGGCACTCCAGGACATCTCAAGAGCTGATGTCTCTTCCTGCTTTCATAAGGACTGTCTTCAACTGATTTGTATCTTATTTGAGGTGCAATGTCCAAAGCTGGTGCTAATAAGCTACTTGGAACCTTGTAAGTGTTTATAAGAAAAGAAGAACTGTGCGTGTGTCACAGAGTGTACTCTTTTTTTCCATGCTTCCATGTGGAATGCAAGCTTTAGTTGTAACAGCAGTTGGTTGTTAACTAATGACCATTTTATTTAAGCACTGGTTTGTTTTGTTCCCCTCAAGATCACCTAATTAGTTTTGTTATTTCTATGGCTGAATATTTCTCCCCTTTGTACTGTCTTTATTGAATGTAATTTTCTTTCCAGAATATTTATCTAGTTTGTCAAAATCACTTTGAATTTAAGCCTATTTTCCACTGTCATATACAAATGTAATAAATTTGTTCAATTCTGCAATCCAGACTGTGTGTTCAGATGCAGGACAGATCCTTGCAGACTGCTGTGAAATGATATTGCACCATTAATACTTTGTAGTTTCCAGACAATTTTGCACTGACCCTGATAATTGCAATACCTAAGTAAACTAATCTTGCTTAGAGGAATCTCATGTGTGAGGCTTTGTTCTATTGTCTTAGTGACAAAGGATGTACTTAATTGTTTCCTTTTCATTCCTACCAGGTAATAAGGATGTCATAGAAGATCACCAAAAATGCTATGCAAGCATTTACACTTTTCAATTGTTGCAGCTAACCAAGGAGGTAAGGTATTCAGTTCAACTGAACTTTAAAAATTTGGGGGTTTATTCAACAGCTGTATCCACCCAAAGATGAGAAGTACTCAGAAAGCCAAAGGGCATTTATCTTGTCAGAAAATCCACTTACTTTTTAGGTTATCATCCAGAATTAACAAATTTACCAAGCATATAGAAGATTTTGATTCAGCTGCCTTTTTGTCTGAAGACATTCAGCCCTGATCTTCTTCCACTCAGTGCAAAAAGCATAATAGCTAAAACCATCCTAAGTATAGAAATTATTTCTATGAGATCATATAATAATTGTATAGAAAAGTAGAACTACTGGTAGGAAATATTTAGGAGATGTTGCATCTAGAATTCCACAGCATGCCAGTTAAGTTTGTCTCTGGAGGTCAAAGTGAATGCAGACTTTGACTCTCAGGAGATGAAATTTACTTTAATTTCCTGAATCCTGAGAACAATTTTATCTTTGGGCCATAGTCCACATCTGAAAAATCCAGGTCTGCTTTGTAAAGAATTAGAGGTATATTTTTCAGTAAATAATTTTTTCACACAATCTTAAGCCAACTAGCCCTATTAAGCACTGCTGAACTTTCAACATGCTAATCTAGTTTAAAGGAAGGTAAAAGAAAGTATCACTGTTGTGTAAGTTAAAAGCTGGAAGTACACAACAAGACATGTGGCAATGGCTTATGCTTGCCCTGGAAGAACTCACAGGAATATACAGTTTCTTCACTGGGAGTATGTACAAGCCTTCAAGTATTTGATGTTTGAAATCTCAAGCCATAAATGATAAAGAATGAAAGAGGTGCATCCTGAAAACGTGCATACCTTGGCACCACAATTTAGTGTATTGGGGACATATTTTCATTTCCACTCTTACATGTCCTCCTAAGCCCTAAGTTCCACCATGATTTCTGATATGATCTAGGACAGGAAGTAAGAGTGTAAAACACACTAAACAGGGATGAGAACTACCAAGCAAGATGACTATGAGAAGCTGTTCAGACATGCATTTCAAACCTAGAAGCAGAACTCTGGCAGCCTGTGAGGTAAATTTTTTGAGATCACAGCTTTATGTATAGAATTTTTCAAAAGGGACTTCAGCTCAGGAGTAATCAATACTCTTCATGCAGGAAAGCTACTATGCAATATATCTATTGCAGCAGCCAAACTCTGAACTCACATGAAAGAAATGTACCCACCCTCACTTTCACTGTTACAAATAGCAGAGGTTGATGTGCTCTAAGCAGAGAATGAATCTAGTAAAATGATGATTAACCATCTGTAATATTGCCATATAAAAGAGTGAATAAAGGTAATGAAATGGGAGTTTGCTTTGATTGCAGTATTTACCTCCAGGTAACTCAGAATGTAAAATGGCCAGGTCTGCTCCCATGTGTATTTTTCAGTCTGCTTAGAGGGACAGACATGTAGTGTTGCAAACCACTCTATAAGGAAGCAAGATGAGGAAAGTGGTCTGTTCTTTAACTAGTACAACCCTGGTCTGAAACAGTTGCAAACAACTGGTGATTCTGGTATATAGGGGACTGACATGCTATATCATGGCTGGTTTTAATCCTCAGACCTCCAAGGGTCCCTCAGAGCACCTCACATCCTCTCTCTGTATCACTTGTCTTATGACCACCAAAACCTCAAGGGAAAGGCATGACACTGGTAGAGCACTGGAAATAGAAATGGAAATTCAATGTGATACAAAAGTACTCTTTTCCAAAAGCTCAAAATCCAAGATCCTATGAACTCCCACAGGAAACATTTGTTTTCAATGTTTTTTGTATAGAAACTATTCAGTGTATTCACCTCAAAAACTGAAATGCTTATTTTTATGCAGGCTCTGAGTATAAATAGCAATACATACAAAAGGGGGTTTTAAATGAGTTTCTGTTCCTAAGTCATTTGGGCCTTCTCTGTCTCCAGTTTTGTCATCAGGTTTCAAAATTTTCATCTTGTGTTTGTACTGCTACTAACTGTGGAAACATTTTTTGTAAATCTCATTTGTTGGGTTTTTCTTGGAATCAAATTATTGTTCTCAATGTTATTTGAGAATTTCAACTAAACCAGAAAATTAGGAGCCCTCCTATGCATACAGAAAATAAAGAAATTAACTTCCCAGAGAGAAACTCAGGAGAAGTTCCCTTTATTAAAATCTTTGAATCCTGACTTGTATTTTGTTAAGTTACAAGGTTTGGCAATATTGCATAAAGCAGAAAATTTACTTGAGAAGTATACTAGAACCATTTATTAAAATTGATCCATTTATAAATCCGAACACCTATTTAGCTAGTGGAAATTTTCTAGTCATTGTACACTTAAAGGTCCATTATCTTAAATAAAAAGTGTAATAGCAATGAAAAGAACTAAAGTACATGAAAATATTATTAAGGAAATTGTGTGTCCCTTCCCCCATCCCCACCTCCTTACCCTCCTCTTCCAGAATTACAAAGTTTGGTTTAAATTTTGAAGAAAAACTTCATTAAAAGTCAGATAGAACTTAAATGAGTAATGCTAACACCATGAATTATTTCCACTTTCAGATCTTTATTCTGTTTGACTAGCTGGATGATGGATGATTGCTTCTTCATTGTTGCTGTGCCACTACAAACTAAAGAAAGCAAACAAAAATGCTGATGGATCAGACTTTTTGCCAGTTACCTCACAAGCTGCACATTCACTACTGCACAAAAGAAATCACTGAAATGTAAGGGTAATCAGGAAAGTTTATTTTGAGAGAGAAAATCAGTACAATATCAAATATTTCTAAATAGCTCAGTAATCATAAAACACTGATGTCAGGAAAAATAGTTGCTCATTCTTCCTTTCACAAAAATCCACAGTGATTTGGACCTAAATATGGTACAGGAACATGGCATTCGCAGAAAGTTGGATGAGAATAGTTATCTTCTTTTAGATGATCTTTTTCAACAAACAGAGGCAATATACTAGCTTTACAAGAACAGAACAAACTCAACTCTGTAATAGCTAGCACTTTGCTTTTTTTGAAGATCAACGCTCCTTTTCAGTCTTCTCGCTGTCCCATTTCAGAAAATTTGCGATACATTTTTCAAGTATCTAATATGGCCTCTTATCACCATTACTGTTTTCATATGCGAGAGACTCCTTGGTCTGATAATATGTAGGGCCTTCACACTCTCATCACACAATCTGATCAGGTTGGATCTAAAATAACATATTACTGGAAATAAAACAGTACATTCTGCAAAAATTATTTAACAAGGTTGAAAGTCTCATCTCACCGAATTTTTATAATATGCAGAATGCATCAAAAGGTAGCAGATGCCACCTTCAGCTCTGTCTTTCCACTAGAGGCATCACCATCAAACTACAGAGATGTCTACGCTGATAAATAGGGGAGGAAAATGGGCTAGAGAGAGCTTCACACTGCTTAGCTGCTCATTTGCCTTATGGGTTTTTTGGGATGATACTTGGCTGGACTGTGCCTGGGTCCAGCACTGGGAATCATTTATGTCCATTAACAGTGTAAAAGGATGAATGGATGAGGTAGCACCAGGCTCTTCACATCTCTGGCATCTTTATATCATCCTCCCAGTCTGCAGAGCATCACATGCTCCAGACCCTTGTCATGCCTTGCTGCCATTCCCTATGGTACATTACACATCCTTGAGGTCTGAAAAAGTTGTTTTAGCGGCTTGCACAGAGACCTCATGTCACCTCACAAGCTGTAATGGCCTGCATATTTTTCTCTCCCTGTTGTGTCAGAGCTCAAGATATCAGCTTGAAAAGTGAGCACACTAAAATGTTGGCTTTCTACTTAGAGTTCAAAATACATGCAGAATTTCCCTAACTCACCAATGGTTGACAATTTCTGTGAATTATACCTAGGACAATGGATGCTATATAAATACTTCCTTCATTTGTAGATGAAGAAACTGTCAAAGAGAATTTAAATGAAGATCATAATGCTGACAGCTCCACTTCCATTAGTGCAAATTTCTAGTATACTTGTATATAAAAACATGAAACAAATAATAAGCAGCACATTTCTACAACATTAGTTCATTGTATTCTGTCGTGTACTGTAAAAAGGCATAATAGATGCCATAGAAGCCAAGATAATGGTCTATTCTGGGTGCAACTCTGCAATTACATAACCTGTGTTCTAATGACTGCATAGTGCTCCATCATTAAGGAGAAAATTTCATTTTATTTAAAATGATAATCACCCAATCAAATGACTTCTGATGAGCTATGCGAATGTGTGATTTGAAATACTGATTTCACCATATTTGGTAAGAAATAAATGGTGAAAAAAACAGGGCTCAAGATAAATAGTTTATATTGGAAGGTATTTTTTGTATGGGATGTCAGTAAGTTTTTTCTGCTTTTTGTAATTAACATTTTTGACATTTTATGTGCAAATATTGAAGAGCAGAGATAAGCCAAGGTAGAACATAAAGGACTACAATGCCACTCAAAAAAAGTGCTTACCAGTATCTTTATAACCAATAGCTACTGTCAGAATGATCTACAGTCTTACTAACTAGATATTTAGTTCTTCCCATGGATGTTGTTTTTTATATTTAAAATAGCCATCATAAGAACTGGAAGATTTTTTCAGATATTGCAATTCAGACATCACAAGCTGTTTTTTCAGTCTCAGACTTCATTCAGGCTCATAGGATATTCCACAGTAGTAGGACTCAGAATACATTAAAGGATCAAACATAAGAAATACAGACATCACCAAATATTATGAAGGAAATAAAGATGAAACGAACCAAATAATTTCTTCAAAAGCATATATAAAATTTGTAACTGTAATCTTCCATTTTGAGGAATTACATAATAGTGCAAAGGTGAGGAAATAAAATATTAATGGCTATCAAGTATAAAAAAATGTTACGTATATCTAATTAGTCCTGAATTTAAAGAATCCTAGGAGGAGTAATTTTTTTTTTTTTTTTTTTTTTTTTTTTTTTTTGATAGGGAGAGAAGGCGTATTCTCACTCTCTGGATAAAAAAAACTAGATAATAACTATCAAGAAACTGAGAGCAGAGAAAATTTTAACGAATGTGTGGACATTCCATGAGCTCATGCTTATTCTTTTTATGAATGTTTGAGAGTTGCCAATTTCTAGTTTCAAAATATGTACAAATTTATTGTCTCAAAATACCCAGCTTACTGTGTGTTTCTACATGTGATTTTGACTCCAAATAAAGAGAAGCAGCATCAGGTGCTGGAACTGCAGTACCTTAACTTGAGAGCTGATAGTGCTTAGACAACACTAAAATGTATGTGGGTAAGCCAATAACATCCTCTGCTGTCGTAATGTGAATCAATAAGTATGCTGTCCTGTCCTTTCACTTCAGAGTTAGAGCTCTTGAACACATGTATCTGGCTTGAAGTTTTTCCTTAAGTGAGAACAAAAAGAGCTGCATTTTAGCTACAGCAGTCAGGAGTAAATGAGAGGTAAATCAGGCTACAGGCAACAAACCAGTACTTGTTCATGTGGCTTGACAAACTATTTTTTTTTTTAAAGCTAACATTTTGAAAGAGAAATGTTATTCCATGGTAATGTCCAATCTTAACAAATGTAATTTAGAAATTTTCCCACCTCATTATATAGAGAAAACATTTTTTATAACCAGGATACTGAGGGCCCTCCACACTTTGGGGGGCTAATTTTAGTCCCTAAATAAGATATCAAGACAATCATTCCATGGTCAAGGATAGAAAATAGCTAAGAACAGAGCTAAATGGATTTTCAAAAAACATTCATCCTGAAGTTAATGATAAATTTAAGAATAACTAATGTTAAGGGCTTTTTTATGAAGTGATTAATGAAGTCTCTCAGATAGTAAATCCCCAAATCTCTAAAACTTTCCAGCTACATGGATCTGCAATTTTATATGTACTAGAGGAGAGAGAAAAAAGTAGGAAGAAGCTGTCTGCTATAATGAGATTGTACTCAATGGGAAAAAAATCTGAATTTGACTTGATGCAGAAGCAAATTATTTGGTTAAAAACTAACCAACAACAACAGAAAAAAACAACCCATCAAATTTAAAAAAAAGATAGAACACAGCCACAGTAAAGCAACTGTTAAGATTTGAAACAGCAAAACCCCTTAAAACCTTTTTAAACACAGCTCAAAAAAAGTATTCCATTTCAATGTATATGAGGGCTTTTGCTTAATCAAAAATTAATTTTCTTTTTCAGTTTTTCCTTTCAGCCATCAGCCTCCTCCTCCTGCCCACCTGTGTTCTCCCCACACAGGCTTAGTTGAAGAGTTTTTTACTTACATCCTTCCCATGCTTTAAATGACCTTGCATTGACGACATTGCTACATCATGAATGTAGACGTAGAATGTTGTAGCTAATTACTCTGATTCATGTTTCTGACCTGAAGAGCATATAATAAGCTTATGAAATCATATTATACTAAGCACTTTGCAAGATAAAGAGCCACTACAGTTTGAACACCTCAGCAATAGATAGGAATTTTGAAACATCTTATGAAAACTTCAAGCTCATCTTCTCAAGGTTTCACACTTGAGTTAAATTCTTCCAGTCTTTGGGAAACAACAAAAGCAGATTGCATTAGTGGTATTACATTTATTACATATGTTTCAAGCTTTTTAGGACCATTTGTCATCTAAGGGTGAGACTGAAGACTGTATCAGCCTATATACACAAGAGTTAATATTACAAATCAGGCTTCTTCACTATGAAATGCCTCTTTTTAGATTATGTTTATGTATAAGAACAAGTTAAATTGTCATCTCTTCTTTCTTTCAGGTCTCATACTATGGCATTCTGATAGCAGAAAACTTCCTTGCCAAGAGAGCGGGCACCATCTGTCATTCACTCTTGTTTCTCAGCACAGTTAAAAAGCCTGACAGTTTCCATGAATAACAATGACACATACTCTTGCATCTTGGACACATACGTTTATAACTTGCAGAGAGGCACAAATTTTATTGATGAGAACGGGGAAAAAACCCTCAGTATTTAGAGTTTTCTCAGCATTGCTTATGTCTGGTTTTGAGTGAAGATGGAACTGCCACTGTATGAGGCAATGAACGTGCTTATAGCTGTTACCACATAATTCTGACATAGGCCAGTGCAACTAAGGACCTGTTCTCACACAAACTCTGTTTTGTAACCAATACCCCATGCTTTTACAAGAAAGATTCTTATGTATCTGAGTTCCAACAACTTCTAATACGCAGTTGTTGACCATGTTTATGCATCTGCACTTAAAAAGCTACTTAAGCACTGTTGTATGAGCACTTTCTTGGAAAGTATTGAAAAATCATAGCAGAGAGGTATGTTTTAGAGGAGATGATCACAGGCAGCATGTAGAAGATGTGCTTTTACTGCTATGAGAGCTTTCCATGATAGGTTTAACAAACATAACTGTATAAATATAGTTATAGACACACACCTATACTACCTAATTTTCAGAAAAAAGGCATCTACCTATTTGGTAGTAGGTTTATTTTGTCAGTGCAGAAGACAATGGGACAAAAATTCCAAGAAAGGAAAATACCTCACTCAAGCTTACCTAGATTTTGTGATTAATAGTGCAGCACTACATCAGTTATTGGTCAGCCTGATGTCAGTCAAAATTTTATTCCTAGCTCAAGCTAATTCAAATTTCAATATGATAATTTCCTCTGGTCTCTTGAGGTTCTGGGAAAATTAGTTCACCCATGTCCCATACTAAATGTTTCTGTGAAAGAAAAGGGAAGCCATCTGCATATAGACCTGTATTTAGAAGCACTTTTTATTATTGCCATGAGTGATTTGGTATTTTGTTTTTCCTTCAGCTTGAGTCTTGTATTCAATCAAGTTGACTGAGAAATATACTTATGTCCTCAGGGGACATGCAGTATTTCAAATTATAATTTAGATATACGTGTCTTCTTCTTTTTTTTTTTCTTTTTTTTTTTTTTTTTTTTTTGCCCATAAATCTATCTTCACTGTGTAAAATTCAGTTCTTTTAGGGGCTGGTCAAGCACCAGTCTTTGGGAAAAATGCTGCTGATCATTACCTTAGATCTTAGCACAGAAAGAGGTATATGCATATGACATTTTGAGAATCATCATCAATAAAGGAAAAGTTTAGAATGTTATAGAGGAAAAGATAGTATACCTTGAGGGCTAGAATAAGAAAGCAAAACTGACTTTAGTATAGCATGGGACAAAACCATATATAAAATATCCAGAAAAAAAAATCATGAAAATTTGGAATGAAATTTTATCTAGTAGACTAAAATTTCATCAAATATTAGAGGAAAACAACTTAATTCTTTGAAAGGGATCTTTTTAACTTTACGATTAGGAAACTACATTGTGGCTATGTGCAGCAGCAGAGACCTTGCTTAATAGATCAAGGGAGTCCCTTACAGCTGAGGGGCTTGGCTGATTTGTTGAATCTATTTGACTCTTACCTCTGTCTGAAACTCTCAAAATTCTGTGTTGTCCTTCTACTCAAGAGTCAGGCAAATTGTCTTATCTATTTTCCAACTACTTACTTCTTTTAAGGATTAGTATTTTAAAACTGGATCCTTTTGAAAATGCTTACATTTCAAAGTGCTGATGGCTTAGTCACTTTGAGAAATCAGCTGCTAAACAAAAAGAGCAGAAGATGAAGCAGATAGACCACAGAAGAGAAATATTGTTTCTGCTCAACTAAAACCCTACTGAAACCAAGCTGGAGTAGGGTCAGAGTGCCTTTTAAGGGAAGCAATAAAGCTGCTTCTACGAATTGGGTCACTGATTATGTAACGAGTCACATAAGCCTACTATTTCATCTCCATCTGATTCAGAACAAAGGTCCAAAATCAAAAGATAAAATAGGTCTTTAGATTTTGTTTGTTTATTTGTGAAGCAAGAAAGCTCTAACACAGCCCTAATAGTTTTGGTCAGTGTCGCTGTATAAGGACATTGATAATAAGTTGAAAAGCATCAGAGTTTCTCAGTATACATCATAATATATTCCAACAGATGAAAATTCTACATTTGGTGGGAATCCACCCCATAAAGTTTCTGGCTTAGTGAGATATGAAATACTGGGGGGTTTTTTCATGGCTGGACTGTCAGGTATTTTGCATGGCTAAAGCTCCACTCATGTTCAGCAATTACTTGCCAGTAAGTTCTGGAAAATTACCTATCAACCTGCCTTATAAAGAGGATGGCTGAAGTAGGCTGGAAATAGATTTGCACACATTTATTTTATTTATTTGGCATAGTCACATTTCTTAAAATTCTGAAAAATTCAACTTCATAAAGTGATTCATATATGGGTTGCCAAGATTTTGAAGCAGGAAAATCTGTTTCTAAATATAGTAACCCCAGTCAAGCTTGGCTAGTAAACCTTCTTGATTAGTCCACACCCATCAATCTGTACCAGATAGAAGGACTGGTGAATCTTTCCAATACAAACAAAGTATGTCCTAAAACTAGTAACTGCCGCTCCAGCTACCTATCTCTAAAATACAGCAACCCTAACAATGTGAACTGTGCTATGCCCTTATTTGAGGGAATACCAGGATGTGTAATATGTGATATGTCAGAATATGCAACTATTTTTTTTGTATTTCAAACATTTTAAAGATTTTTTTTTTTTTTTTTTTTACGGTCATGGGAAGAGTTAGCCCCATTTTGGAAGACAGCAATAGAATTTAAAAGCTGAGGCTAAAACAGCTTTCAAGGTGGAAATCACAAGAAGTGTCACCAAAGAAGACCAAAATTCTGCAGTTTTGATATACATACCGAGATGGTTCAGTAAGAAACCTATTTTTATGACTGCCAAAAGTTCATAAGCATAGGAAAATGATGATGAAGTTAAAGAACTCCAGAAAGTTAAAGAGTTGTTTGATGAATAGGAATGTACTGAAACAACTTATTCACTGAAATTTTTAAAGATTTTTCTTTTGGTTATGTTTTTATTTCTAAATAAAGTCTCAAAAATGGATTCACTTGCAAACTTTACTTTTGATAGCGTGGCAATCTTTTTTCCTCTTTCTATTGCTCAATAAAACATCATGTGCTTTTAAAACGTCTTATGACCCTCTGAAGTTATACTACAAACAGGTAGGGTAGAGATAGTAATATAAAGACATTTAAGTCTAATATTCAAGTAGTATGATGAGTGTCAACAGTGCAGTTGCAGTTACAATTGGTAGCTCCATGGTGGAGCCAAAAGCATGGGCTTTAAACTTACTGCTGAGAGAGAATCAGAATCATAATGAAAGTGTGACAGCATCCAGCTTCCTACAGAATCACTTTGTTCCAGCATACCCTACAGAACAGTTATTTCTTGAACTAAGCTGCAACTGAAGTGTGTCAGGAAGTCTACTTCATTAACTGAAATAGCTAGTTGTTTTTAGAGTGCCAGTCATCAAGTTTCATTGCTGCTGAGTATAGATTATATCATAAGTATACCACAACAAGGGGGAAATTTCCATTTCAGAAAGGAAATCATACAAAAAAAAGCTATTCCACAAAGATATCAGGCAAGATATCAAGTGTCCTGGGGACAGTCAGTATCTTTGATTTTGATAAATACTTTCATATGCCAATAAAACGTACCATTCAGTGTAAAGTATCTTAATTCAGATGAAGTGCATAAGTAATTTGTTTGCTAAGAATCATTCCAAAATTAGCTTCATAAAACAGAGAGTACTCTTTCTTTTTCACAAGCATATTTTAAAATACGAAGGGCCATATATCAGTTTTTAGTGAAGCCTTAATCTCATTTCCAAAACTGAAAGTTGTTTTGTTCTTTGAAATGATTACTTTTTAAGTATTATAAACTTTAATGTTCAGATACACATTAAAATAATATGAGCAAAAATAATGATGTAAAATAAAAACAGTTCTAGGTTATTTTATACTAGATATGTATAGTTGTTTCATTAACAATAAAGGCATAAAACCTGACATCATGAATGAAGCTTGAAGCTACTCCCAGCGTCCAGTCAAGATAGATTACTCTTAGAAGGAGAATGGGTGCTTCCTAATGCATTTCTTCTTGTCACATTGGAGATACAAAAACGCACTACCACTTTACTACATTGCTTGTGAATTTGCAGAAATAGAGTTCAGATGTCAGGTTATTATAGTGGATGAACCACTGAGTGTAACAGACAGTTAAGCTTATTTGTTGCAGGCATAGGATGATGGTCTCTTAAACCAATTAAATGCTATACATTCGTGTGAGAGAGATTGTTGTTGTTGCATGAGGCAGTACAATTCTCTGGCTTTGTGAACCTTCACTTTGAAAATTTCTAAAAATGACGTTATCAGAACTCACTAATGTCTGACAACAGGGGGTTACTTCTTGTTTTGAAGCAAGCAAAGTGCACCCTGATTTGAGGAGCCCAGCTTTCAGTTCCTTGTTACAGCTGGAGAAGATTCCTTTGACAGTGCTAAAGTTTTGCCTGGCTGATGTAAAGAATTAACAGCATCCTCCCAGGTTTCTTAAACAGTGTCCTCACTGGTAATTAACACTCCAGGAATGACATTTATTCCTCATTTAAGAGTGGTAACAGGGTGTCACTTCTGCAACTTTCTGGAGATAGAATTTTCATGTTTGTGCCCTTTAAGGATACTTATAAAAGCAAATGAGCAACAAAAATGGGTTAAGTGTTCATTTGTATGTATGAAAATCATCCAGTATATTAGCAATTAGGGAGAATATAAAATTTTAGGTTGCATATGCAACTGGCATGCACATCCTGTACTCATTTTGGAAAGGGTACTTCCTATTCAGAGGTAGATACAGAATGCTAACAGGGTACATTTTCATACATAGCTGTTGGCCTATCATGCTTAATCCATCTTCATTCATTTAAACCATTCATTTAAACGTGAGAGAACACTAGCTATTGAAATATACATTGCGAGTTTGTAGTGAATTTCCATTTGTCCTAGTGTTAGAGGTTAAGTAAGCTCTGAAGTAAGATCAATCCTGAGAAGTACTGTTTGAACTAAAATATACCTTTCTAATTTGTAAGCTCTTCAGTTAAGAGATGTATCTACTTAAACAGTATTTCTGAGATGGAAGACAGAGAGCTGGAAGCATTGCTACAGCTACAGGTGAGAGTGAAAGCTCCTGGCAGTAAGTACAAGATATTGTGCAAATTGCCTGGAGCAAAAGTAAAAATGCAACATTAAATCACACATGATTATAAAATTGTATGATGCCTCTAAGGGCATAATTTGCCATTAGAGACCTGCTTCAATAGAAGGAGCTTTCAGGATACTAGCAAAGTTTTTATTGCAGCACAGTTTGTTATTGTGACATACTACTATTTGCGTAGCTGGTGTAAAGTGGAAGATCTGTTTTTGCAAAATAGTGTACCAAATCTCCATAAGGAAGGAGGCTAGCCAATGAGAACAGGCTGCACTTCCACTGATTATGATAATGAACTAATGATCTCAGAAACCAGCCGGACATCAAGGAGGCTGTTGCATTAGCAACAGGGAGAAAAGGGTGCTGAGATGACAACTGTCACGCAGACACCTACTCAGCATATTGCAGAGAAGTTCAGCTGAGATGACAAGGAACATAAAGCTGCTTATA
Source organism: Hafferia zeledoni (assembly GCA_035583235.1). Taxonomy (NCBI): domain Eukaryota; kingdom Metazoa; phylum Chordata; class Aves; order Passeriformes; family Thamnophilidae; genus Hafferia; species Hafferia zeledoni. The sequence goes on along the minus strand of JAWWEV010000134.1, from coordinate 35,480,417 downwards.
TAACCAATGCCAGTTTTGCTAAGGAAAAGAATTGTTATGACTCATCTGAAAAGCAAAGGAATTACCTGAAATCTGGGGGAACAAGTCAGATTAGTGCAATGCTAAAAATTTACATATGCTGCTAACCAAGATGAAGAAGGTGGCTAAAAAAAAAAAAAAGG
>JAWWEV010000134.1:35438574-35479898 GCA_035583235.1 Hafferia zeledoni | reverse complement strand
GGAGTAACTCTCTGCATGAAAAATCTGTAGCTAAGTCAAGTAATGATAATGCAGAACTGTAACACATATGAATTGCTGAAGACATGGTCTAAAAAACCCCCATATTTAAGAAACTGTGGTAGTTCAGAAAGATCATACAAATATTTGAAAACAGTTATTTTTAAAAAAATGTTACCATGATGATGTAGTCCTTAGCTGTTCTTCCAACATGCATAAAGAAAACTTGGATGGATTTTGGGCAATACAGTTTTATCAAGGCATGTAAGATACAAACCAGGATAATTATAACAATGTTAAAAAAAGAAAATAACTACCAAGCTCAAAAGACATTTCTTTTAACTACAATTTTATTTTTATTTTGACATCAATATGTTTACTTAAAATTAATAATAACAGAAGAGGATATTTTTGGACCCTACAGAGACCAATAACAATAAAGCAGCTGCCCACCAACTTCTCCTCAAGGAAAAAGAATATAGTCCTAGACACTAAGAACTGTGTTAGTACATAAATTTCCAAAGGAGTGATTTCCCTCAAAATAAAGGCCATCATAAGTCAGATAGGTTAGAAAACAATATTTAAAGAGAAAGATGTAAAAAGAAATTTGGAAACTTTTAAAATAAGATGGCTGCTAGAGTGTAAGAATTGTGCAGCAACAATGCTGTTATCCAGGCAAGAATGATATCCAAAAGCATGTCCCAGTTCAGCACAATGTGAGTACCTAACAGTATAAGAAAACAGCAAGAAGGAAGTAGAAAATGAAGCTATTTCAACAATTAGTGGGATTAAGCCTTGCAATGCTTTATTAATAGGATGGGTGGACCCACATGCTTTTTTCTGGAAGACATATGTTATCCATGAATATTTTTTGGATTCAGTACGGGGTATCTTGGCAAAAGAAAAGGACCAATTTCTATAGAGGTCAGGCTAAATGTTCCAATAATACCTGCATTCAGTGAAACTTTGAGTAATATCATTGCAATAGCCTCTTCTCATGTCTTACTTATTAGAGGAGATAAATCCCTGGCTGTATGCCCTGGGTCTGCTTCATGTTGTTAATCACTTTGTAATTTCCCTTAGAGGATATATTTGCTAAAATGCCTCAGTCTCAAAATATTCCTTTCCCCCTTTATATCTGTATGAAGCATCTGTAATTTTTCTCCACACTGAAAAAATAAAATAACTTTACTTCTTTTAATATTTCAGTGTTCCAGACATCTCTCCATTTTCTCAAATTTGAAATAGCAGAGAGATCCTTTGGAGAGAAACTCCAAATTAGCAGAAGGCTTTTAAAACCTTTCCTCCATAGTAACTGGGAAACTGCTTTCCAGAAATTTTCAGTTCCTTCCAATTCTTTTTCTTTCTTCACCTCTAATAACACTTCAGAAAAAGTTACCTATATGAAAAATAAATTAATAGGAAAAGGAAATTTCTTTTTCCATAAATACCTTTCTGGACTAAATGCCTCAGCAAATGCCTTCCTAGTTTGACCAGTTGGAATGAAAAAGAAAAGAAAGATTATTTTTTCCTGCAGTTTTATCACAGCCTGTGTCTAAAACATGACATTTCTCTCTGGAAGATCATGTCACAAGCTGATAATGTTGAAATTAAATTAAAGGACAATTCCTGGTAAGAAAGCCTAAGGCAGAAATTATACACTTTGCTGATAATCTGGTGTGAAGCTGGGACAACCAGTCTCAATTTAAGAAGGTGATGGTGATGGGGGAATCTAATGGGTCACCTGTGTTAATATATTTTGGACTTCAGAGCACCTGTTTTGATGCTCTTTCCCAATGTGGGAGCTGTACCAAAATTCATATGCAATCAATTGAGTCAGAAAAGCAATTAAAGTGGAAATTACAACAGCAGTAAATGTAATAATAACTCCTTCTTATTAGAAATTTACTATGATGAATTTATATATTAAGACCAATATCCAGAGTTGACTGGGACTCTTAGGATCTGTGACCACTAAGGATGCTCCTAAGAAAGATCACATCACATCAAAATGCATTCAAAATGTCTCTTTCTACTGCAAGAGTGGTAAAAAAAGCTTTGGTGTCAGTCTTACTGGCATTCCCTTTGTCAGTGAAACATAAGATGAACCTATAAAATTATGTAAAGCATATACAAATGTATGTTAGTCACTATATGCAATATCTAAACTTTCTATCTATTGCTTCAAGGCACAAAACATTTGTTTGATTTTTCTTTGGACTTCACTCAAATTTGAACTCTCCTTCAGGGCTATAAGATGAGCTGCCCAGAAGAAGCTCAATGGAGCTTGAAATATAGCAGGTGCTGAATGGATGCACTCCCTTGCCAGCAGCTGTAGCATGAAGCAAACTTGCCTTTATTGGTTTCTAAGGCAGTGAATCTGCCCTAGTTTTTCAACACAGCCCCAGGCATGCTGCTGATCATTTAGATTTAAGCTTATTGGAAGTTCTAAATGCCTCTTACTGCAGCTACCTGTAGCTTTTCAAAAAGATGCAACTGGCAAGTCAACTCTGAAATCTGCCTCAAACTTAATCTCAATAAATTACATTTAATCCACCTACTGTTTGATACAAAAGTTCTTTGTTAAAAACACGTCCAGCAGCTTTGAAGCACAATGTGGTGAACAACTGAAGAGTAGCAGCAGCTGCTTTCAAAAAATACTAATTTTCTGTACATAACAAAACATATAAACATTTAGAATATATTACTGTTTTATATAACCTTAGAAAATAAGGTACTACAGTTTTAGCATTCCAGCAAAGAAATTAAGTCTCTGGCTGTTAAGTATTGCTCTCCAAGTATTTTGGGGTTTGTCCTTTCTCAAATTACTCTAGAGATAAGTAATTATATTTCTTTGTGAGTGAGACAGAAAAAATACTGTAAAATGCACCCAGTTAATCTACTTTCACTTTAGATATATGGAACTTTAAAATTTATGTAGAGTCATATTCTCAAAGGGCTGTTCCTTTTTGCCCTGTATATATACAGACCATCTCAATATGAAGCAAAACTTCTTTAAAGTTACGTTGAACATGATTGTATTTTTTTGCAGTGGGAAACCAAGCAAATTCAAACATTCCCAGCAACTAAATTTTTAAATATACCTACTCATTTACCTGGAATAATAATCCAAAGGATGATCAACATAAAGAGTTGCAATTTAAAGACTATAAACCTGGCCTAAGTTGCTTTGTAATTTGCTGTTAAAATGGTAGGTTTCAGAAATATTTGGTGTAGATGTGTACAGCTTAATATATGATGATACATATATATATAAATTTCAGGATTTATAAGATTATTCCTAAGAGTATGCCTTAATTATAACCAAATATAATAAAATGTATCCATAAAATAGATGAATTCTTCCAGAGCATTGAGAAGCAAAGAAAAGCAAAAGGAAGATACCACACCAGCAAAATAAGAGATCAAATTGGTCCAGTACTGAAAGATTCTTGCAGAGTCCAGTCTAACATTTAGAAAAGAAAGGTTCTAGTATTTAGAAGTCACTAGCTTAACAAATTTTGATCAAGTTTGAACTTTTTAAATTACTTTACTTTTACTGGTGGAACTTATATTCCCTTTAATTCTTTGACTTTATGTGCCAATGCACTTGTGGGCCTAAGGGAGCATCTGAAATATAAAACTGGTAAAGACCAGATAGGCTTCAGAAGCAAGCTTAGTCCATCTTACTGACAGGGGTCATTTCCATTAACATCATATCTTAATAACTATGTCCTTAGACTGGCACAGAGCCCTGAACATTAGCTTTTCTCATGAACTCTAGGATTAAAAGTTGTTTACAAAAAGGATAAAGGCACCACACATGGTTATAAAAAGACATACTGCATGTATTAAGATTGATCTTATACTTCAGTACACATACTTCTAAAACATCCCTGTTCCTTTAGGCTGAAGGTGAGGAAGAATTATATCTTGAAGTCAAAATTCACAAATAAGCTATTTTTCAAATATTTCTAGAGCAAGCAGCTCCCTCTGGTGAGTAGTGACTATCAAGAAGACTATATTAAAGAATAGATACCATCAACTCTCACTGTTCTGCTTTTGTGTTGCACTGACCATAGTAAATAGAGATATGTATGTCTGAAAAATCCTGCTACTTCACAGCTATTTAGCCCTAAAGTGATACTCACCACTTTATAGGTACTAGGACTCAGTCAAAGGCATTAGCTGGTCCATGCACACATCTCCCACATCTACAGACTACACCACATTTTATGATTCACTTAATGCATATTTGCTTGCAAATAAAAATGTAGTTTCCCCATCAGATTCAACCTAACAAAGGAAATTATCGAAATCCAGATTTTTAAAACCTAAAGCACGGTATATTATATCAGTGCATTTCACAGTAAAAGGAGGTAAAGGGAGCCTACACTCAGTTCTTAAGAGGTATCCAGCTATGCTGTAGTAATTTAGTTCCTTTGTTTATCTAAGCCTACCTTAAGGATCCTCACTGTGGTCTTTGTTGCTTAATAGTCTCTATTGTACAAAACTTTTAAATGGTGAGAACTACCTTCTATCTCTCTTTCTTGCTTAGAAATGGCTCAAATTGCTGAGAACAGGAAGCACATTTCTCCTTCTCTTACCTAGCTACTTCCCATGAACACGCTCTTCACAGACTGACAATTTTCCTGTTGTGAATTCCAAGCTTTATAATTACTTCTCTTGTGCCAAATAATCTGTAAAAAAAAAAGTACACACCATGAGTTGTTTGACCTTTGCAGACCTCAAGATTTTTTTCTTGATCAAGAATGAAAAATTATTCTAGTTAACTATGTGAATACAATTTTCAGAAGAAAGTAAAAAAGAGAGCTCCAATTTACATGAAAATTCTGAATGTTACTGCAACGAGACATAAAGTGTTATCAGAGCTTTTTTAGTTTGTTGTTAACTGCTGCTGAGGAAGTGTCAGACTAGTTCCACAGTTACCTAGGGTAGCACTAAAAGGCACAGAAAACATAACTGGGAAAAAATGGCTGAGAAGTTGTAAGTGTAATACCTATATCAATCATAAGGAGGCTTTTCCTTTATGAAGTTGTGATCCCTTTTTGTAGACACATGAGAAAATCATCACCAGTAAACTGAATGAACCCCGAAGAGTTGGAGGAGCATCAACGGAAAATGATAGATCAGCCCTTGGATGCGCAGTCACACTGATTGTCAGACACCACTCCCGAAGGGGGTGGTCTGTGTTACACAGGGGCTTCTTCATCCCCCGTGGATCTGCAAGTGGCCTGGACATTTGGGCTAACTGGAGTATCTTCTTTCCCAGCCATTCACCTTGCTGATACAGGTTTGCTAGTCTGTGAAAGCAGTCACAGCAAGCAAGACCAAATGCCCAATCCTATTGTATCCTTGTCATACATTGTCCTATGGCAACATGCAGATCTATTCTATCCCTTTTGAGATGACCCAAAGGACTGTGCGGAGTTTTCTAAAAGAGGAAATGTCATAGTTTTATAGAGTACCAGAAGGACTTTTCCTGTTTACTCCTCTTTTGGACTGTGTTTGGGATTTTTTGAACAATGTACATTGACATTCTGATTTCTTAGAAAGCATCTATTGTAATGTGGATAGCTTTGTCTGCCACAGTCTCATATCTCATCCCTGAATAATAATAGTCAGCTCAGAACTCATATAAAGTTCAAGGACATATAATCAAATATTTTCCTTAATATTATGTACTATTATTTTCATCAGCCATTTTGTCACCCAGTCACTCAGTGGTTTCATTGTCCCTCTATAATTACTCATTGTTGGTCTTTTTCTTTACTGAACTCCTGTAATTTTTGCTTAACAGCAAACCATTTGTTCTCTCTTATTCAACTCCCTTTTCAGGGTATTTAAGAATACATGACAGGTTCAAATAGATATCCTGGTGGGACTTCAGTGTTGACCTCTTTCCACAGAAAACCCACTATTTATTTCTACCTTGTAAATATATGTATTTTAATAAATAAGCCACAGAAATAGCACAAGGGTTTACAGCAGTTAAATACTTCCTATAGTAAGAAAATATCAACATATTCTGCAAGGCCTTCACACAATTAGCAGTAAGTTATACTTTTAAATGTTATTAGTAGCATGTGTCTCTGTAGGCTGTACTTCTCTATAGTTTGTATCTTTTATATTTCAAATTAAAAAGCAATCCTAAACAGCCTCCAAGGAAGGAACTTGTGTTTTGCTTCCATGATTGTTAGAAATATAATAATGACAATTCACATTACTTATTTCATACTGTGAGAAACAGTTAAGTACAATTGGCTATTTGTCCGGAAAATACCTACATGTTTAACTTGTATAAATACTCCAATCCAATTACTTCATCTGGTTCCTGCTGTGGGATGGAATGCCAAATGGGCTGATCAGGCATGTGATTAAAGATGCATATTTAGCTTTCAGGCCCACAACAGGCACCAAATGAAGTAATTGGGATTATTAGTGTAAACTAAGTATTGCACTGTAGTGGGACTGCTAAGGTGCATAAAGATTAATAAACTGTTGTTAAAACCAGGAGCTGAATATCTTAGCTTTAACAGAAAGAAAGTTTTTGAAAAGAAAAGGAAATAAAACAATGAATGATGCTGAGCACCAAAAGGAGAGATTTCTATGTGGAAATTGACACATTTGTTTTATTTTATTTACAGAAGAGTCACAGAAATCACAGAGAAAAACAATAAGATGGTGGAGAATGAATGATGAGTAAGAGCACAGCATGCCGATGTTAAGAGAAATGTTTCATTCCATCTAACATTATAGCTGAATGATGCTATTTCAAGAATTATTGAGAACTTTGCCTTAGCTCTGACCTTGCAAAATAGGTCAAGGCACTTTGTATTCTCAAAACCTTCTGTAAGTGAAAACCTAGAATAGACCCATCTGTTCCAGTTTTCTTTTGTTTAATTTCTTCTACTGCAGTTAACTCTTGTTACAAGGTCTTGTAAAATTTGTGCTGGGAAAACAATGGCAAAATATATTTGAATATGCCCAGGCTTTTTGATCTTGAACTTAGGTGTTTGAGCAATTATTTCACTAGATTATGAGACATCCATGTGAGAAATATTTCTCATTTCTCAAAGTTGTGTGGTAAGGATGGGAAACATTAAAACTTTCCCACTGTTTTCCAAATACATTTCTTGCCTGAACTCTGAAGCAATTTTTGAAAAAGATGATGATGACTTGTTGGTCCCCTGACATTGATAATACTGTTTAAATAGCAACTTTTGCATCAAGAATTTCTATAATCAAGTATGTTCTATAAGCCATTTTTAATATCAATACTGCCAATAATAGATGTTTTCAGACTGGACATTTTCACCCATAAACAAGGGAAAAAAAGAATCCCACTTTTGCTGCTACATGAAATTAGTGGAATATTATTCATTTAAAGCAGTTGCTCATTTATTCTGCTTTGCAGCAAATCACTTGGGAACATTTGCTGCTTCTAATTTGCCAGGGTTTTCTCTTCTACAATCAAATTTTAGTAACCAAGTTTCTTGTTAGGCAGAATTATAATGAAACTGGAGTTCATGGGCAGTTAGGCAGAGCTGTCCTAAGCCTTTGTTTCTGCTGGAGTCTGCTGCTTGCTAACAAGATGCCATCATAGGACAGGAGTGCCTAAGGCTTCTGATATGACACAAGTGAGAATTATTGGGGCTACAAAGCTCACTGAGCATCCAAACACTGTGCTTTATGACCATATTTGAATCTCAGCCATGTAGTTTTATTCTTTTGACTGTTTCTTGTTATGCAGCTGTACTAAAATATCAGCAATGCCAAATTCTTCCTTTGCTATGGATCATAAAGCACCCATACTTGTCTTTGTGTATTATAACATTGTCAGCATTTCTGAAGACAAAAAATGTTTTTTTCTCTCTCACAATGATCCTGTAAATTCTTTGTAATTCACTGTAAACACTTGAGTAGTCCTCAATGACTAAGGCTGACTAGTATATACAGCAGCTTTAAGATCTGTCACCAGCTTCACAAGAGACCGTTTTTCTAAGTGGACCCATCCTGGTTGCATTCTTTAGAGGAGTGGGATTATGGCATGCATACATTACATGCTACATCAAATTGAAAGAAAAGTCTCAAAGTAACCACTCCTCTTTGCAAAATTGTCACAGAAAGGGTTTTTGTTGTTTCATATCGTTGCAGTTTGGTTTGTTTTGTTTTTATATAAAGCATGCATTTATGTTGTGTAGTAAATCAGAATGACATGATACAATTTCCATTTCTTGCCTGTTCAATAGTGTCATGCTATTCCCCAGACTTTAACTATTCATTCTAGAATTATAGGTCAAAAGGGAAGACTATATTTTCTGAACAGCTACAGGAACATCTATTTCTTTCACTCTTGGAGATCTGGACTACAAGTATAAGACGCTGAAGACCTTTCTTCACCTGAGGCATTAGACAAATTTCCCAGAGTGACTATGACTGCAGAACTGCACTCATGGAGGGACAGCAGAAATGTTTAACATGACACAGTCTGTTTCCTTTTACAGATTATTGAAATTAGTTAACAGATTACATTGATAGGCAATTTTAACTACTACTTCAGTTTAGCATTTCCTTTGCACTGGCATTTATATGAAGTGCCATGGGTTCAGAGAAGGATACTAGAGTTTTGTACAAATGTAGTGTGTAGCAAATGCACAGGTTCAGCAAAACAGAGGCATACCTTAGTAATTTGGGAAAATATTTCTTCCATTTATCTTAAAACCTCGTCATGTGAAGTTACAAAATACACCTGAAACATGTGACAAAAGTCTAAATTAAAGCACAATTTCTAGCTTGCATTTCTTCTCATACAAGCAACTTGCTATCCTGCAGTCTGGGGAGAAAGGGGAGATTTTGGTTCTTGTGTAGTCTAGTAACAAATAAGTTTTACTATATTCTCCATTATTCTCTGTAGGCAACTTTATTTCACTTTATTTCACTCTTACAGAACTCCACAGTTCCTCTGGGGGCTACTTCTAATTTGGTGGTTTGGTGAAATTTGCTTTAATCTGTACACTTCTCTTAGAATCACAGAAGGTGCTGAGTTGGAAAGGATCCATCAGGATCATCAAGTCCAACTCTTGGCCCTGCACAGGACACCCCAATAATCACATCGAGGGCCTGAAATCATTGTCTGGATATAAGATTCTTCAGCTTATGGAAGACTTTTCTTCTTCCCTGTTTAAAATTTTTTTCTTTTCATTCCTTATCTGTGGACTAGATTTCCCATGGATGTTTTGAAATTAATATTCCCAAACTAATTCTGGGATGCATTTTAATAGTAAGTACATTTCACTGTATATGAGTACATCAGAAGTTTGATTGATCTGTTTTTAGGGCAGAAGAAAGGCTGAATTAAACTCATGAATGTATATCTTGTTTCAAGAGTGGTCAATAAAACTATAAATGAAAAGATAATCCAGAGTGGATAAATGTCAGATGGTATATAATTTAAAGTATAGGTTTTTGATATCACGTATGACGTATGACTTCTACTCAAACCAACTCATTGTAGAACTTGCAAAAAGATAGGAAAATCAACCTGATTTAGTTCTGGGTCAAGGGCAGAATTTGGTTCAAATACCCTTATCAAATAACGACTTTGTGACAGTAACCTATATCCATATAGAAATAAGTGATACAGTATTAACTATTCATAATACTTTTGCTTGCCTTTAATTAGCAGTGGTATATAAAAATGTGAAGCTTGTTAAAAAAGGAAATGAAAAAAGAGCAGTTGACAGGGTAAAATACATCATGGAAAATAGATAAGGACACCACACTAGCCATCAGAATAAAAATAATATTGCAGCAAAAGCCCATCTAAAAGGCTCCATCTCAGAAAAAAAGGCCATTTTATTTATAGGATGTACCATAATTAAATGAAAGAGAAGGATCTTAGAGCAAAAATAAATCAAAGATGGGGAACTTATGAGTAAATCAGGCCAAGAGAATCATTACCTTTGATAACATAAAAATGAAAACATTAACAATGCAGGACAAACAAAAGATTTGAGGAATGTCTTAGTAAGTACTCCTAGGCTATGAATAATTTTAGTATCTTATCATAAGCATGGAATCTGCCCAAAGATCTGTGATTTTGGGGTGAATAGATCCAGTAGGTACAAAAAGGAGTGTTGTGGGAAGAAAAAGCCATCATAGAAAATTTGAGCATTCCAGTGCTTTGATGTTCATAGCAGAGAAGCTGAGGAAAGCCTGTAGCACAGACCATTCTTTACAGGAGATAAGTCTTAGGAATTATTTCAGTCAGACATGCTAATAAATAATTTTCAATCAGAGGTCAATGAATTGAATGGTAATAAATCACACAGACCATGTGATATTTGCTCAACATTTCAGTGTGAAATTTCCAACATGTTAAGTATATTACTTATGCTTTCAATCAGCTTTACTGCCAAGGAAAGGAAGATCACTGGTGGAATTTCAGCTTCCTAGAGGAACCTAGGTTATTGTGCAATAATGCGCAAAGAAAATTGATAAATTTTGTTACATAGACTTAAATTAGTAATCAAAAAAACCCCTAGATGTCAAACAAATGGTGATGAGTAGATTTTATATCAAAATACATAGGCAGCTATATATTTTCCACCGTGAAAAAGGGATCACTTGGGAAGGTTCTGATAGAGTTCTGTGGGTTTATGGAAGCTTGGAATTAAATGGAAAAAAAAAATTCTATTCACTTTTTCCTGCCAAAACACCTGAACTAAGTGATGTCCTTAGACTATCAAGCAACAGATTTAAAACAAGTGAAAGAAAATAATTATTGTAAATTATATAACTTTGTCATGGCACTTAGCAGTAGCCAAAATGGGTTAAGAAATAATTAAAGAAGTAATAAAAGAACACCCATAAAAAGTTGGTGTATATGATGTGAGAGAGAATAACCTAATAAAATATAAATTATTGAGTTTTGGAGGAAATACTGAAGGATCGTGCATCTACTCTACCTATATGTTCACTACACTTTCCCTATGCACCTGTGACCACCCACTGTCAGAGACAGGATCCAGCAGTGATGGGCTGTTGCTCTGACCTCTAGGATCATTCCAATGCAACTGTGATTGCTACATTTCTAAGCCTACAGCATTTAAGCAGAAAAGGATACTAGGGTAATCAAATCACATTCTGATAAACCAGGTCAGTTAAAAGTTTGTATCATATACTAGTAGCTGAATTATGAAGTTGCAATTTGTTTGTCAATAACGGGAATAATTCGGTTGGCATTTTTAATAAATCTAGTCATGGCTATGATTTTATTATGTGTGAGGTGGGCTTCCCTTTTGCAGGTGAGAGTGTTAGTTATCTTTTTTAAAAACGACACCTAGTATGCATATAATTTAAATTTAGATGTTTACATTCTTTTTATCATGTTACTCATTAAAGCCTAGAATAGTGCAAACAAATTGGGCAAAACCTGAGGGAGAGATTAAATAACATTCAGACAAGGTACAGAGTTCATGGGAGAGCTACGCCATAGCATCATTCAGATATGAATTCGGACATGATAATCCTTATTTGTTTTGACATTTGCCAGTGCCATGACTGACTCTTACTTACTTAGAAGGCTAGTTTCATGTAATTTTTATTCTCATAATGTATTTCTTCTGACATTCCTTTGCCTTCAGTCTTGTTGTTATATATTTGAATATTATAATCATTGAACAGAGTATATAAAAACACACTGAAATATTATATGACAGTGTGTTTGTGACTATCAAAATTTACTTTTAAGTAAGTGTTATGAATTCTTTCTTAAAAAATATTGCTCCTGACATTCACGTGTAAGAGCCTTGGTTGTCTCTTCAGAAATAAATTCTGAATTAAAACAAACAAACAAACAAACAAACCCCCACCACCACCACCAACAACAACAAAAAAACAACCAACCAACCAACCAACCAACCAAAAAAAAAGAAATATATGTGCTGTTATTACATCTACTCTATACGACACCTATAGTTAAGGTTGCAACCAATATTTTTAATACTTACCCATGTCTTTTCCTTTAAAGGGGAAAGAATTATTTTTTGTTTAGGTGAGAAAGCTGCAGAACTTTTTCTCTTTAAACTACTTAAATTCTTTGTAGTGGCAGAACACATTCAATAAGGTTTTAAAAATGTACTGTAGATTATGAAACCTCTTTTTGTGTGTGGCATTTTGTCTGAATGCCATGACACAGCACTGAAAATCACATATCTTCTAAAAGTGTCACAATGCAAATGTATTACCTCTGCAATGGAGACTGCTGCCCTTTAAGAAAACAGTTTTCTTCCTTTGATAATATTTTGAGATATGTCCTGCTGCTGATCCCTTCAGAGTGCTGCCTTATCTTCCTCTCTTGATGATATCCTGTAAAGGTAGGCTCCCTTCCCATCAAATCGTGCAATGTGGAGCACTTCAGGCACTGCAGAGTTCCTTAAATATTTGGTTGAAGGTCAGCCCTGCCATCCAGGAGAGAAGAAACACATAGTTTTATTCTTTGCTACACTAGAAGAAACTTGGAATAAAAAAACCCCTTCAAAAACAGGGGAACCACTTTCCGAGTATGATGTTTTAATTTGTAACCCTGTAACTCTATAACTTGTGCAAGTAGAGACTTGCTAACAGTAACAGTTGAATACTCAGGTGTGCATATTTCACTTATGTTGCAAATCAGGAGGAAACAAAGACCCAGGAAAGTCATACATGAGAAAGGGCTGGGCTTTTCCTGCCAGTGCCACTGTGTCATTGAATTATGGGCAGTGGTTTGGTGTGAAGCTTTGATCCCACTGAACATCAAACCTCCTGTTGTTATCACTTCATCTGGGGAAATTAATGTGGAGTATTTTGGAATAAATCATGAAGACCTAAGGTGCCAGAGAAGCAAAGCCTTTCTTTCACTTTGGTTCTCTTACTCTTTATGCCAAAAGCCTGAGCATGGATAGAAAACACTTCTTTAGGCAGATTATTTGAAAATCCAGAAGTAAACACAGCAGGACTTCAGTGCCACTCTTTACCTAGAGCTAACATTCATGCATATGCACACATCATTTGCTTAGAAACACACTTTAGGAAATTTTCTAGGAAAACAGAAAACTTGATAAAGCTATGATGTAGCCTCTGAATAGCTTCAAACAACTACAGTGTTTGAAAGAAAGCAAAGTGCTTTGCTTTCATATATGGAATTTTCTCTCTGAGAAGCAATCCTAAACTAGCAACATTTAGCTTTGCATTAGAAAAATGTTTGGCATATGATACTTCATTGAGCCTCCAATAATTGGAATCCAAGGAGTCTAAGTTCCTAAAAGCAAAAGGGGCCTCTCTTTTGTAACCTATAAAGAGACAGTGAGACTTGGGATTATGACGATAAAACTGAAGCTTTACATGGAATCATCATAGAGTCATAGTATGGCTTGGTTTGGAAGGGACCTTAGAGATCATCTAGTTCCAATGCCCCCATGGGCAGGAACACCTTCCACTTCAATTTCATAGATTTCTGAAGTATACTTATTATATATTTTGCCCCACATACTGAGTATCCAATCTTTATATGCAAAAATAGGTGTTAATAAAAAGTGATACAAAAAAGTATTTTAAAGACAGTATTTTCAGGGGTTTTTTCTGTAAAATACCTAACAACCACAGAATATGCATTGCCAAAGTATGACAAATTGTTTCTTGACCACAATAGAAAGGCTTTCTATATTTCCTGCTTTTAAGGTGATTCTGAAAGTCACTCTGATTTCAGCATCTATAAAATCTTCATTGCATGTCATCACAACACTGTTTTACCTGCATGCTATGCTTGTCTTTGCTTTGTGCACATCATTCTTCTAGGCTTTTTTTACCTTCTTTTAATTTTCTTTGGCTCTACAAGCAAATACATTTTTCATGTTATTCAAGCAATAAAGTGTTTTTAGTGATTTTCCAGGCTCATAAGTCACTGTTACCATAGCATCTGAGACCTTTCTTTATGATCTTACACTGATGAAGATAAACACAACAATAAGGTAGGGAAAAGTTCTTATTTTCTACATGGAAAACAGAGGGACCACAATACTAAAGCATGAAAGAAAGAAGTACTGGACTGGGTTTTCCACTTAAAACCGTTGCTTTCTGTGATGAGTTTTGCAGTGACATAGAGTGAAGAAGATTGGAAAAGACCTCTAAGATCATTGAGTCCAGCCATTAACTATCATTGCTTAACTGAAACATATTTTCACTTCTGCAACAAAGTGCATATATTGATCTTGGGGTTGCCTGTCTAAGCAACCAGACATATTATTAGAAGCATATTATGTGTAAAAATATATTTTAATTCAGTTTTGATTAGTTTCTACCTTAATCTCAATTATATATCCAGCAAATACCTTTATTAACTTAATAAGTAATCTTTGCTTGTAGTTTTAATGTTAACAAAAGACAACTTAATTGCTTTTAGAAATTTACTGTTATTGTATTTTCTGTGACTTATCAAGTGAATATTATGTACATCAATCATTGTTTTATTGTTGAAAAAAAATTCAATTACAAGAATAACTCACATTTTAATAACACTAAGTGGTGTTTCACTATATAAGAGTCCATTGTCAAGATGCATAATATTCAGATTTCCTTTCATTTAATAGCAGGGCCAATGAAAAGAAAAAAAAAAAAGAGGTATAACTTTAGTACCTTCATATTTTCATTTCTGTTAAATATCACAGTGAGTATGGTTCACATTTATCAATTTGAGTATGCAGCAGTTATGGGCTATGCTTTTGTGTATGTAATTTCTTTTATTAATTTTCCCACAAATCAAATTATATGAGAATAAAAAAGGGAAATAAGGATAACAGTTTCATAAATATCTTAAGGGCAAATGAGAAATTGTGTTACAAATAATTGCTATATTATTCTTTTTCTCTGTATTTCAGCTGGAGAATGAGGAATCAGAAATTCTCATATGAATTTATTTTTCCTCTCAAAATAAATCAAACAATGATTTAAATGGTTTCAAGCCTTCTTTTCATATACTTCTTTGCTGTATTACATAAGAAATAAAAATTAATATTTTGTTTTTGTAGTTTGTAGGGTTTCTTTTTTTAAAAAAAATTATGCATATATTTCAAAAGCACATGCAATCACAAAAACATTCACTAAACCAAACTCCTGTCTTTAAGCAGCAGTCTTCCTTCCTTGGAAAATTAAAATATTCACCTGGATTTGTGAATGCTTTTTTTCGCCCCCTCCTCCCTTTGCCAAGCTGCCTCTGACCTGGTTCCCTTTTCCTTTCAAAATACCATTAACAGGTCTTTTTACTGTCATAAGTCAGAGTCCTACAAAATAAAGCAGGCTGTGGCCCCTGAATGAAAAGGTTCTGTTCTGACTGCTAAGCACAACAGAGGCTGGGGGTGGGGGGCGGGGAGGGAAAGCTGCTCCGTGGGATGCTGGTATGTGATATTGAAGGTCAGTACTGGTGGCAAGAGGTCAGGAACAGCCACCTTTTTAGCCCCAGAACCTGCACACCCAAGTCTTAGCCCAACCACGATGTATATTGCATCCCTTGGAGAGCAAGGTAGAAGTAGAAAAAGTAGACATAACCACAAGGAAAAAGTAGACATAACCACAGAGGTTCCCTCAGTGATTACCCATTCCCTCAACAGTAGATGAAGTCAACGTGCACAGTTCTTCCTGATTTACTTCCTCCTGTATTTGGGGATCTGGAATACCTTTGTACAAACTAACCCCATCTGTCTGTAGTGATGTAACCCCAATGAGATCTGAATTAGGAATTTCTCAGGTGCTGAATATCAGCATCTTCTCCAGCTGTAAGTTTATATACCACCTACGTATGTTAAGATCTAAAGACTGTATCAGCAGCTATGCTTTGTGCATCCTAGGGAATATCCAGTGAGATCTTAAGCCTGATTACAAAGAGTAGTTGAGGAAAATGAGCTTGTCAGACGTCGTGTTTCATATCTTTTTAAATGTAGGTAGTTGAAGCATGATTTCAGAAAGAAGGGCTGTGGTGCACTTCTGAGCAGAATTTACCTGATGTCTTTTTGCTGCAAACTGTGCTGAGAAATTACTGGTACAGGATCAATTAATTTCATCTTTGACTGCTTTGTCAATCAGCGTAAGAAGATATTAAATCACAATAGAAAATACTTTGTAATACAGTGATTATTCTCCTGGGATGTCGTAAAGCATGAAGAGCAGCCAAGAGTTTTGTACAGTACAGGACAGTAATTATCTCATGACAAGGATGGTCCCTGGAGATCACTTTAAAACTACTTTAAAGGTATTGTGGAGAAAATATATTGTACTAGAAGATGACAAAGATGGCACTTTACAGTCACAAAAATTAGTTTTAGCTGGCTGTGAGGTACACATTGATTAATTTAAAGTGTTAACAGCCAATTGAATGCTTCTTCAGTTGAAACATATTTATTATAGAGTGCAACAACCAGTTAATAACACTTTGAAGCTGTAGCATAAGAAAGAAATGGGAAAACAATCTTTTTTTTTTTTTTTTTTCCCCCAGCCATTTAGTTTGATATAAAGCGCTTCCTTTGTGGCTTTGCCTCTTAAAACTACTTTGAAAATGCAAGAGCATTTTTCCTTTTTGAAAAAAAAACACAAACCACCACATTTGATACAGATGCAGAATATTGGTAAATAAGAATGATTTGAGTTCTGGGGAATGTCAATACCTGACCTAAATTAAAATCAGCTTACAACTCCTGCAATAAGATATTCAACCACTTTGCCATATGCCTCATTCCCATCTTGCAATACACATTTGCTTACACAGTTCTAACACTAGACTATTTTAATATGCCTGGAAAACTCATACGGTTACTGTTTCTCCTCTTAACACAAGGACAACAACTAAAGTATTTCTTCTTCAGCCTAAAAATTTCCCTTTCACCCAATATGTTTAATTTCTATTTCTATCAGAATAAACTATGTCATAAATATATCCTGTGTGCTTGGTTGCATGTATATGTGTAGGAAATTTTTTCCTGAACCATCTGCTTTCCTTGAAAATGTGACCTGCATGAAGTATACTGAAAATTGAATTACAGTATACATAAATATTTCCATACACACTTTTTGTGTGATAAAACACTTTAAAAATTAAAATTATAGTCAAAACCCCAGCAAATTAATTAAACTGCAATACACAAGTATTGATATTGTAATACACAAGTTGGATATCAGAAAAAAATTCTTTACAGAGAGAGTAATCAGGCATTGGAATGGCCTGCCCAGAGAAGTGGTGGATTCACCATCCCTGGAGGTTTTTAAACTGAGATTGGACATGGCACTGAGTGCCATGATCTAGTAAACGGACTGGAGTTGGACCAAGGGTTGGATTTGATGATCTCAGAGGTCTTTTCCAACCCAATCAACTCTACGATTCTATGATTCTGTAGGTCATCACTAACCAGGCTTTAAAGGGGAATTCTATAGCATGATGTTTAGAAAAATGTTCCTACAAAACACATCCCTGTTTGCAGATTTAAGACAAGATATCACCCTTACTTCTATCAAGAATCATATGAATACAAGGTGAGTAGCAAACATCTGTGGATGCAATATGCATTCTTTATGCATAATAATGTCAAGGGATCAAAAAAACTACAGTGCTGCCATATTGATTACTCTTTTGGATAGGTGGAAATAAAAAAAAAATAGTAATAATGTATTTACAATTTTTTATAAGGTCCCATAGGGTGTATGATAATATTGAAATAGGACAGGGGAAAAAAAATTTAAAAAAAGAAGGAATATGATTTTGAGGATATTATTTACAAATAATATTTATGAAGTGCCAGTGAATTTCTATTTTCTTATTTTTTCTCTTCTGTAACCAGCCTCTGTAAGATGAAAGAATAGAAAAGACATTACTCAGTTGCCAGTATTCTAGTCACATTTTTTAATAAAAAGGACTAAAATACATATGCATTTCTAAAGTGCATAAGGACTATTTAATAGAAAGAGAGGACCTATCACAAAGGAAGAAATCAGAAATTCAAGCCAAAAATTGTGAAATTCATCCTTGGAGAAGGGCCAACGCATAGTCCATGTCCTATTAAGATTTTAATTTGACAACTTCATTGAGTCTTGTGTAATATCATTCCCAGTGTCTGCTCCCGGGATGGATTTCACTCAGGATAATGCAATATCACAGAGTATGCTCATTTGGAAGGGACCCAGAAGGACAACCAAGTCCAACCCTCAGCCCTGGAGAGGACCATCCAGAGGACCATGTGTCTGAGAGTATCATCCAAGCACCTCTTGAAGTCTGCCAGGCTTGGTGCTGTGACCGCTTCCTTGGGGAGCCTGTTGTAGTGCGCAACCACCCTCTAGGGGAAGAACCTTTTTCTAATATCCAACCTAAACCTCCCTTGGCACAGCTTCAGGCCATTCTCTTGGATTCTGTCTCTGGACACCAGAGAGATCACTGTCTGTCCCTCCTCTTCTCCTCACAAAGAAGTTGTAGACAGCAATGAGGTCTCCCCTCAGTCTTCTCTTCTCCAGGCTGAACAGACCAATTGACCTCAGCCACTCCTCATATGGTTTCCCCTCAAGGCCCTTCACCATCTTCATTGCCCTCCTTTGGACATTCTCTAACAGCTTAATATCTTTTGTTCATTGCAGTGCCCAAACCTGCACATTCCAGAAGAGGCTGCCTCAGTGCAGAGCAGAGTGGGACAATCCCCTCCCTTGACCGGCTGGCGATGCTGTGACTGATGCGCCCCAGGACACAGTTGGCACTCCTGGCTGCCAGGGTACTTCTGACTCACATTCAACTTGCCAACGACCAGGACTCCCAGGTCCCTTTCCATGGCACTTCTTTCCAGCATCTCATTCCCCAGTCACTGTGTACATCCAGGGTTGCCCCATTCCATGTGCAGAATCCAGCACTTTTCCTTGTTGAGCTTCATATGGTTGGTGATTGGCCAGCCCTCCAATTTTTTGAAGTCTCTCTGCAGGGCCTCGTTGCCTTCCAGGGAGTCAACAACTCCTCCCAGTTTTGTGTCATCTGCAGACTTGCTTAATATCCCTTCCAGTCCTGCATCCAAATGATTTGAAATGTTGAAGAGTACCGGGCCTAAAATGGAACTCTGTGGAATTTCGCTAACTGACAGGTTTGATGTTACCCCATTCACTATTATTCTCTGTGCTTGACCCTTGAGTCAAGTGCTCGTCCACTGTATAATGTGTTTATCCAGCTGTGTGATGGACATTTTGTCCAGTAGGATACTGTGAGAGACACTTTTAAAACTTTACTGAAATCCAAAAAGATGACATCAACTGACTTACCGTGTTCAGGTAGATGGGTTACCTTGTCATAAGAGAAAATCAGATTTGATAAGCAGGATGTTCCCCTCATGGAGCTGTGCTGGCTCTGACTGATGACTGAGTTGTCTTTCAGGTGTTTTTCCATACCTCCCAGAATAATCTTCTCCATAACTTTACGAGGCACTGAAGTGAGACTGACAGGCCTATAGTTTTCAGGATCCTCCTTCTTGAAAATCAGGACATTTGCCAGCTTCCACCCAACTGGGACCTCAACCACTCACAAATCATCAAGAGAGGTTTTGTGATGATATCATCTGGCTCTTTATATTCTGGGATGAATCACATCAGTCCCCGTAGGTTTGTAGAGGTTTGGCTGGAGCAGCAAGATTGTGCACAACTTCAGGGTCACCTGGGAGTTGATCATTTTCATGGTTATGATTCTCAGGGCACTGAGACACCCTTGGCCTGTTATCTGTGTTGAAGAAAGCATTATACACCTCTACCTTGTTGCTGTCCCTGATTGTGAGGTGACAATTCTCATCCTATAGGGATCCAATGATATTTCTATACTGCCAAATGCCCTTAACATATTTGAAAATAGTCCTTTTATTGTCCCCCACTTTTCTGGCCAGCTCCAACTGCAGTTGAAATTTGGCCACACAAATTTTCTCCCTACAGCATCAAGCAGAATCTCTGTATTTTTTCCATGTTATTTGACCTTGCTTTCACTGGGAATACACCTTTCTTTTTTGCCTCATTACCAAGAGAAGATCCTTGCTCAGCCAGGCTGGCCTTCTGCCTTGTCTACTTGACTTCAGACATTTGGGAATTGCCTGCTCCTGTACCCTTAGGAGGTGATATCTGAAAAGTGACCAGCATTGATGGACCCCAGGACCTGCAAAAACATTTTCCCATTTGCCTGGTGTAAAAGTTAGTGGTCTTACCTGTCAAAATTTGAGAAGGAGAAGGAACCTTCTTCCTGGTACATGCAGTGACCTGCTTCTAGCCTTCATCTTTAACAGGCCCTTTGACTAATTACCCTGTAGGGTTCTGAGCCTACCTGCTTGTCCACTGCAATGGAGGTCCAAGACTCCTGAGAGTTTTGACACTGTAGCACCTCTGAATATAATCTGTCTGTTTCTTGCCCATTCATCCAAATGGTACAAAACCTCTTCACGTCTTCCCATAGCTCCTTCACCTGGAGCCACTGCTCTTCAACCATGGCACACCTTCTTCAAAATAACTGTTTGTCATCCCTAGCCTCACAAAGAGCCATCAGGCATTCCTGGCACCCTGTGTCCTGGAAAGCTGTGTCTGCCATCAGCAGGACTGACTGCCTGAAGGCCTCTGACATGGCTGGTTCAGTGACTCCAGGAGACTGAGCCTTACAGTGAGTCAACACCATAACTGAGGAAACTTAAACTAATATGCTGAGGCTGAAAGGATCTCTTTGCTTTTCCTTACCAGCTACAGAGTCTGTTTATTGCCTCCCATGGCTGCTCCTGGATTTTTCCTGCTTGCCCTGCCTGCATGAACTGCCATGCCATGCCATGCCATGCCCCTGTTTGCACACTCCTGTTCACTGTGCTCCCTGGAGCCATTTAAACTCCCCTTGGTCTCTCCCAGCACTGCCCCCTCTTCACCTGGTTGGCTGCCAAGGGGTTCAAAGTTGTGGGGCTGCTGCTTGGGTGTTCCTGGATGGAGGAAGCCCCCTGTATATCTGGGTCTCCCCCACAGACTTCCCTTTGCTCACAGCTGCTGGAGCCTCAGTGACTGAAGGTTTGTGCAGGTCAAAGGCCAAAGAAAGCATCAAGAGCTGTAGTGTTTACAGGGCATATATAGTCTGCTTAGATATAAATAAAGTGAAGGAGCATCAATAGATGCAGCTATAGGTTAAGGTTCCAAATGAACTACCAGTATTTTTTCATGTCCTGGATTTATATTAAGAGGAGGCACTTGCTGTGCCCCATACTATTCTCCTAACACTTATTTTCCCCTCTTTAATATTCTCTTCTTCAGTTCTCCAGTACAACACATCAGGCATTACACCCTACCTCCCCTACGACATGTCCCCTGTCTCTTTGCAAAATAGACCTCTGCTTACAAAAGACTAAAGATCACCACCAATAGACAACTCAGGATCACCAGTGTTTCAAGTGCTATACATTTTAACCTTTAGTTAAAGATCAATCTGTGAGAAGAGGTATTACTTTTTTTAACTCCCTCAAATCCCATGGGTACTTTCTGAAGACAAATTCCACTGTTTATGTGTAAGTAGAAAACAATAACCAGAAAATGCTAGTTTCAGGAAACAGGATATTTTCTAACAAAATTGGAGCTACATAGCAAGCAGAAGAAAAAAAAATAAAAAAGGGAGGTGTTTGTGTTAATAAAACTGGTATATTCACAATCCATGTATTTTAATTTAGATTAATTTTTTTTTTTGTAGCCAAATGGGATGAAGCGTTTAAAAGCCTCTTAGCTTTACCAGTGGTGGTGTTTCCTTTTACCACTGTTTGCAATTATCTATTTACACTAACATAACAAATGGGGTGCCTCTAGCAAAAAGCTAAAGGTTGATGAGAAACAGAATGAAAAAGCATCTAAATGTTAGATTAGTCAGCAAGATTTTCAAGTTTGTTAAAATTAATACAAGCTATCATTAGAGTACTCTACAGTTCAGTGCTTCATAAATATTAAAAACAAAGCAGTAATGCTTTTTGTACCTTTCAGCTTGACTTTTATGTGGTTTTATCTTCCTTTAACAAATCAGGATGCAGAACTGCTCATAAAGCTTTCAGTATAGACCAACAGTATAATAATTCACTATGTGTATCCTGAGGCACTTACAACTTGAATGCATACAGAATTATTGAAAAAATATATCCTAATTACATCAAATACAACGAAGAACAAAGAATTATCTATCTCTGCTTAAAGGTGTAGATGGATACCTCTTCAATACTTTGTCTGCTTCATTAACTGATCCAGTTGTTTTTACAGAGCAAAATAAAAAAGTTTCTTCCACTTCTGTCTGCTGAGTCCTACATGTCCTGAAGAAAAGTAGGATTCCTTCCAATCGGTGGTTGAGGCTTTCCAAAATTAAATAAAATATCGAAGTACATCTCTATAATTTATGCACCAAAAAGCATGGCAAAATGCCTCAGACTGAGTACTGAAGCTGCTTCAGAAAAATGACATAGTGAGAGAATCAGTACCAATTAATTTCAAATTTTGTAATGTTAATTCAAAATGAATGAGTGCATTATTTACAATATAATTTTATCAAGATTAAAGAAGGTAATTCCCACAATGTTTTAAGTCACTCACAACCTTGATCACTCACCATGAAGCTTCTTTGAAATACCGAAGTGTGTGAAAAAGTTCTTTGGTAGAACACTGAGTTATTCAAACATTATTCAAAAAACATTTGAAATTCTGAGTGATAAATTAATTCAGAGAATCATAGGGCATTTAGTCATAAAAGTTATATGTGGGAAGGCATACACCTTTACTAAGATGCCTATAATACAATAACTCATTTCACTAATAAATAAATATTTGATTGACTTGGCTCACAAAAATAGGTGAAAATAGCATGGAAAATTAAGTGAAATTAAATCTACAATCTCAGTAGCAAACATAAACTGTGTCTTTTACATAATCAATTATCAAGACCTATGAAAAGTGGAAAACTGAAAGCATATGGTTGTAAAAATGGACATAATAGTTTTACTTTCACTTAATGATTGTAATATATAATGTCCAGATATCTTTAATGAAAGGTGCCAGATTCTAGAACAAAGCAAGAAAGATGGCACTTCTTTTTTCTGAAGTGCTAGAAGTAGCTAAAAGAATGAACATCATCACCTTTTTTATACATTACATGGAATATTTGGAAGGAGAAAATGCATCGATCCAGAATTAAAATTTTCAGTGGCAGTCTGAGAACTCCCCTGCAAGTCAGCAAAACTTCTCTGCTCAGGACCTGCAACACAAGGCCATTAATTTTACTGTGTTAATGACTGATTTCAAAGCCATTGTTTCTAAAAACCATATATTAAATTAAATATACTTTCTTTTCTTTCAGATGTGAAAGGTATGTTAGAGAAACTGCTAACATGAACAGAAAAGTCAGGTTACTGCTACCGACATTTTACAAGGTTGCAATAGATGAAATAGTATCTTTTATTTCTTTTTTTGGAGAGAAAACTCAATAGGTATCACTGCCCAGAGCTTCTCCAAGTGAGACCTTTTCCTCCTGTTCCATTTCTATAAGGAATTTTCCACATGTTCGATGCATGTATTTTCATCAAATATTCAGAGGGCATCTGGAAACAGAATCAAACTCAGAAAAGCAGAGATGTTAAACAGAGTAACCAAAGTCCAGAGAAGTGTTCCCTGTTGGTAGATGATTCATCCTGAAGTGGTCAGTAACTCAAAACTTGTGCCACCTTCTACTCAGCAGTGTGGAAATAGATGCTGTGTTGTTATGATTTAACCATTCATCAGGGAGAAAATCCATAAATTCATGAAATATCCACAAAATGGAATTTTAACAACAGATTACAAGAACAGTGAGAGATTCAGAAATTCTGCTAGCATATTCCAGTAAAGATTAATACTTCTCTGACAACAAGTACGACTGAGACTCAAGGGTGCAACCTGTAATAAAAAGTCCTGTCTTCCTGGTTGAGGACGAGGGTAGGGCCAGTGAATTTACCTTGTTACTCAAACTGGACTTATTAATATGGAATTCATTCTTCTCCAACTTGTAGAACAAAGTTCAGTAGCAGATGAAAAGCTATGAGGTGCAGAGGTTAATGGTGAAACAAAAAAATAATGAAGAATAAAATATGCTGTTTCCATTGTAATGAAGTCCACTTGGCTTCAGTTTTAGAAGCAAGCAATTTTAGGATCTCTAGTGATGCAAGGATTTAGCAATGAAATATATATTAAAAAACAGAAAGCAAACATGTAAAAACATCCAGAATATTTGTGTCATCAATATGCTTTAATCTTGTCCAGGATTATGAAAAGGATTCCCAGTTTAAAATTTAGTATCACATTTGCTTATAAAATACCTGGATTTGGTATATATAAGTAATTCTTTAAAAACCCACAACACCAATCACTCCCAAGTTTTCTGATTTTATATCAAAATGGAAGCCTCTGTTTGACCTCTTTCTGTCTCATCAATGGTTTCTCATGATCTGCTCTCTGCACTGCTGCCCACTATTGCTTCCTATTGACACCCTGTCAGGGAGTGGCCTCCTGTCACCTAAGTCCCACCTGAACCAGGACCATCCATCTCCTGCACAAGCAGAGCAAAGGGAAAACCTTGTCTAGACATCAGTCCTCAGCCTGTTCCTCTAACCGCTGTTTGGCCACAGTCCTTGAGAAAAGCTGTTTTGGTTTGACAGGATGCCGAAGTCAGTATGAAAAAGTGTCCTCATTATGGTTTGAAGGTTAAAGCACAAAAGTATCAAGTGCCTCATGGAGATGAAGGCAATGGCTGACAAGTTTCTGTGGAGCAGCCATCTTATTGAACTGTCAGGCACTGGCTTTATTCACAAATCTGTGAATCCCTAAGAATGCTACAGCAAAAATCCTTCCCTTGTGGTGCATCTCCAACTACATGTTCTCAGGAGATTTAAACCCCAGGTTTTACTGTCTTTTTCATTAATTTTGAACAGCAGAGCAGACATGCAGAATTCTGTCTATCTTGTCATTGTCCAGTAAATGAAATTAGCAGGAAAAGTGTTGCAGAACCCACAACCCCCAAACAACAGTGTTGCAATCTGACTCTTTCATTTGAGAAGAAGTGCTACCTGTGAATAAAGACCTCATATCCCCAGTAGTGATCAGTTCCACCAAATTATTGTGTCAGTTTTGCTGAATTTGAATATGCTGTACACTTAGGACAAAATGCTGCCTCACCTTCATCTGACATCAAGTCAGTTTTAATGAATCTGACCCCCTAACTCTCACTTTAGAGCCACCAGCACTGGTACAATGAACTGACACACTGTATAGCGTATATTTTTTTAAAATCTCATTTCATTTTATAGTAGATTTTTTTGTCTTAAAACCTTACACTTTTATTGAGCAATTAAACTACGTTCTCAGTCAGGGGGAAGAAATGCTCATAAAACAGAAATAAGCTAAGCAGTAATTTCTAGACAAAAGTTGCATTTTTATTTCCTCCATCATAATAGGAACAAGTATTTGCTTTGTAAAATAAGATGCAGAGTCTTCTAAAGAGCTTAAAATGACAACTGATTTTTTTTTTCCTCAAGTGAGATTAGTTTAGAGGTCTTAGAATAAATATCTGCTTCTTGTATACTGGCCTTATCAGATAAATAAAATAAAGTGAGCAATAGTTGTTGGAATCTTTTTCTACGAACATTTTTCTGACTGATTGGTGTTTTCAATGCATCACGTATATTGATTTTTTTTTTTTCAGAAAGCACCTCTGCTTCAGTTCAAACATTTTAAAGGTAACCCTATTGCTGCCAACAAACTAGTAAAATCCTACATCTGTTGTAAGCAGTTCTGATGTTAAAACAAGATGACTGGAGGCCTCTTTGAGATGGTTCAATGACTACCAGTGAATTTCACAGATGATGTTGAAAAGCATAAATCATTATATACAGTATCTATATGTGTCTTCAAGTATAATAATAACAAAATCAGGTTTTAACAAATGTTAATTTGAAGGACATTGAAATTTGTAAGACAATATCAATGCTTTTTATTTCACTTATCTCCATTCTTATTCATTTGCTCTGATAGCTTTTAAAGTATATTTCTATCCACCATGAGTAAAAAAGGAAAAATTTACACAACATAATTACACAAAACTGCCTAAAATATTAAAAACACCACCACTATGTATTTCATTTGAAGAAAGTATTAAACCACAAACTATACACCACTAATCTATGCAGAAATTCTCTTTTATTTTTCCACTGTTAACTAAAAGTCACTGAACAAATAAAAGAATTCAATTATATGTCTTCTAGAAAATACTTTGTTAAAATATCTCTATATTATGGATAGCTACCTACTTAGTTACTTTAATGTTCAATGAACACAAATACCTCAAAAATAATTTGGATAGTGAAGACATCCACAGAGCAAAAGAGCAGACAGAAATATGTGACAAGTTGGTGAAAGACTCAACAACTAACAGCTTTATGAATATACATACAGTTCTGGTACCCTCTACATAAACACGTGGAACTGTTAGAGCAAATCCAGAGGAGGGCCAAGAAGCTGATAAGGGGACTAAAGCACCTCTCCTATGAAAACAAGCTGAGAAAGTTTGGGCTATTCAGCCTGGAGAAGGGGAGGTTGCATGAAGACCTCATAGCAATCGTCCAGTATCAGAAGAGAGGCTACAAGGAGGCCAGAGAGGGATCCCTCATCAGGAAAAGTAGTGATAGGACAAGGAGTAATTGGTTCAAACAGGAAGAAGGGAAATTTAGGTTAAATATGCAGAAGAAAATTTACTGTAAGGATGGTGAGGCTCTGGAACTGCTTGCCAAGAGACGTTTTGGATACCCCATTCCTGGCAATGTTCAAGGCTGGGCTGGTTGGGGCATGGAGCAAGCTTGCCTAATGAGAGGTGTCCCTGCCCATGGCAGGGGGGTTTGAACTAGATGATCTTTCAAGTCCCTTCCAACACAAACTGTTCAATGATTCTATGCTTAAAAGTGGTTAAGACCTGCATATTAACAGAAATGCAGTATCCAGACGAATCCTGTCACCAAGAGAATAAAAATAATAGTTTGTCAAACACTTTGATCTTTATGTAGATGTTAAGTAAATGAATCCTTATTTTAATAGGGCAACTTTCTATAGGATTATAATCATAGTCCTATAGAAAGCGAGAATCTTACTGATTTAAGTCCCCATCTGAAAAGCAACAGCACCTAAAACTGCTGCACCCCTTGAAAGACATTCTGACACATAAATACATTAATTCTTCTGAAGCATGATGAAGAGAAGTGGCAAGAAGGTGATTTTATTCGTTATTATACTGTAGCTTACAGAAGATTGAAAATTTTCTGATTACCTAAACAGTTTTGATCAACTCATACTGATTTTATTAAATCAAAACATATCAGCAAAATCTATCAAAAGAATTTTGGAAGGATCATTTTGAATATCCTTCCAAAGATATTTTGGATGCATATTCCACTGCATGAAAAACAAAAATTAAAATCATTATACTTATTTCTGATGAAACAGACATTCCAAATTTTGAGCAGTCTTGAATGGAGTCATGCTTCATCCCTTTTACAGTATTGCACTGTGTGGAAAACTGAAGAGTTACAACACTGAACTTTAATGACTCTTAGATCAATAAAGCACTATGACATGCTGTACTCCCAGGTGAAAGGAAAATTGAGCTGGCAATTGACATCTCAGATCTGCCAGTTCCTTACATTCACAGAGACATTATTATTTAGTCTGGTTGAAAGCAATATTCTAATATAACCAAAGGTCAGGGTTGAGTAATAAATCTGAAGCTAGAGTCAGTTTATCATAATACTGCCATGTAAAAGTCACAATGTGTAAGTAAAGGTCAATTTTAGCAAGTCATATTCAAGTGTTTTTCCTTTCGGCTATGGTAAAAAAACATCCTCTTCTGTGTTATGTGAGAAGTAAATACTGAAAAAGTATAAAAACTGCTAAGTAATATATTACAAATTATCTAATTTTAATCCTGCTGTGTGTAAGATTTTTAGAGACTGCACCACCATTCCAGTCTGTTCCTTCAGTTTCTCAACATATCACCAAGTTAACCTTTCCATACATTCTTCTCAACTGATAACTGGAAATATTATTAGCTCATTCTACAGCTGTTTTTGTGGACTTTCAAAGTTTCCTTACTTTTTGTTTCTCTAGAGTCATGGAGGGATTACCATACTATTTGAAAGAGCTTCACTTAGTAAGCAAGCTGAAAAAATTCTATGTGAATCAGCCTGCCTTGCTGTGATTCATTTTTGTAAACTTAAACTGATGTAAGTAAACTGTACCTTTCTGCCAGCAGACTAATGATCTAAAAGCACCATGCTACAAGCAGCTGAAAACATAAAAGCATTCACATGCCGTTCCTCCTTAAGACAGCACATTTCATCTGAAACCTGCTCATGAATCAAGAATTGCTATCTAAACCTATAGTCCTGAGAAAACAACATGTGAGAGCTGTTCTACAATGAAAAATAGTGAGAACATTAATCTTTGAATATTACAACTTGCTGAGAACTCAAAAGAATACCCCATAACAACCAGTAGTACAATATGGCCTCATGCTCTGTGATAGAAAGCAATGGAGGCAGTGTAGTTGCTGGATCAAGAAATATGCAAGACTTCTGAGTAGTTAGGAGTAATTAGTGTGTAAAGTAGTAATGTAAGTATGGTGGGTTAAAAGAAAACAAACACACAAACCAAAAAAACCCAAACCACAACAACAACAACAACAAAAAAAAAAAAAGAAAGAAAGAAAAGCGTTGTAGGACATAGACTATAGTCAATGTCCATTCCGAACTTCTTACTTACCATGTTTGTTATCAGAGGTCCACTGAAATTTTCCACTGCTGTAGACATTTGTATCTCAATTGACATTATCAAAACTTTTATGAAGGTTTGCCTAATATCATCAATATTTATCTGCTTTTCTCCTTCCCTCTTCCTATGCCTTACCAGAGTGTTTAATACAGAGATGTTGAACACGGATAAGAATTCAAATTATGAAGATATGTACACTCCAGTCTGTTATTTCAGGAGCAGAAGAGGTCATGTAAAAATTATTGGGTTTATTCTGGCACATTTTCTTACACAGAAGAAATTTCCAGAACTCTGCCTTTTCACTTTTATTAATCTAATCTTAGCAGTATTTTATTGTGCAGCATTGGAGGGAAGAGAGATAAGTCTCTACCTTCGCCTTGTCCGAGGGGATGCAGAGAAGGGAGACAGAGACCAGAAGTCCAGGCAGTCCAGGAAGAAGAGCGTTTACTGGGACAATATACCACATATTATAAGATATCAGGGGGAAGATACCAGATCTGGGGCTGGATTGGGTGAAAACTTGGGAGGGGGCAGGGTCTAAGGTCCATTAACCAATGGATTTAGGACAGGGGCAGGGCTGGCTGAACTCCTGGCCCTACCCCCCTAGCCACAAGGCATAGGGGTCTTATACGTGGAGCTTCCCACCTTGGAATATCAGGGCAGAGGGGAGGGGGGCCCGGGAGCCTTAATAACCACGGGGCTCCTCAGTGGGGGCTGGCACCACCTGGCCCAGGATGAGACAAACCAGCTTAATGGCTGCCTCATCAAGAGAACAAACAAAGCTCGAGGGATACAATAAACAGGGTGTGGTGGTCATCAGAACAGCACAGATGAGGTAACAGAACCAGGCAGGGGAATGCAACAAAAAAAGACCCTATTAAGACCCTATTAAAAGTACAACTACACTTTAAAACTTCAACAGCAAGCCTTAGTAATTCAAGGTGTTTCTCCAGCGCTGTCCTCCTTGGGATTCATGTCAGCATTTCCCTACATTTTATTCCTAATCTAATCGCCTATGATAAATGTTACAGTATTTATAACTATTTCATTATTTCTCTGGAGTGGCCTATAGTTACCAAGATTCCTAATTCTTTTGTACAACATCCTTTAGGTGGTTCTCATAAAAACTAGCAATAGTAAATACCATCTGTTGTCTTTACTTCTCTCCCCTTCCCGCCATCAGGTATTTGTACACATGGATAAGCCTGAGCTTTCTTTTCTCTGGGCTGAACATTCTCAGCTCCCTCAGCCTTTCCTCACATGAAATGTGCCACAATCCCTTAACCACCTTCATGTCCTTTGCTGGACTGGTTTCAGTATGTCTATGCCTCCCTTTTAGTGAGGAGCCCAGACACAGACACAGCACTCCAGACATGTCTTACCAGTGCTGAGTAGAGGGGAGAAGAATTACCCATGTTTTCAAGATTTTTATTTTACCCATAATAAGTAGAAAAACCTTTTTCAAATGGAATTTTTAATATCTTTCCGATATCTTTATATTAGTGTGTAACACACAATTTTGCTTTTTTTGGTAGTTTACTCAAGATATATTATTAGAGAACTATGACATAGAAAGATGCTAGTTTCCCTTGGAATTTCTGTAAGAAGTTAAGAACTTTCTCTGCAAATTTCTAGTCCCTACTGTTTTGTAGAATACTTGTTTTAAGACAAGTTGTTATAATCAATATTTCAACAACATCTCTTGGATGAAATAGGCTAAACTTCTGCATACTATAGTATACCATAACATACCATATTTGTATCCATTTTCAGTTTCTGGTTCCAGATGTAGCCAGGGCCAATTTAGATATAGACATAGTGTTAGTGGGAAAAAAACTCAAAACATTAATGGGGAAATAAAACCCATCTCCTACACTAATCCAATTAAAAAAAAAATTATAAAGAAAAGTTATGGTTGCCCTTGATGCTCTGGTGTGTTTGTGTTTTGTATTTGTTTCTCTTAAATAAGAAGCAGCTATTCAGACAGCTCTAAATATCGTGCAGTAATCTCAGAATTTATGGTAACTGTATGGTAACCTCCTGGTTACAGTTACATACGATTTTGAATATAATGGCTTAGCTCTAGCTTATTGCCATGCTAACCACTGCAGGCTCCATTACCTTTCAAGTATCTATCATAAATGCTGCCATTAGCCATAGCCTTCCATTTGTGATACTGTTCCTAATTTTTCTAGATTCAACAATTATATCACTGTTCTTCAGAATATTACCCCTCTCCTACCTGATGAAAAGGTGCCTTTGATTCTAACTAGATCAAGCTACTTTCAGTCTTGCTTTCTTTCTACTTTCTTGTAGGCTCTATAACTAAATGGGTTTTGGTTCATATTTCAACAGAACTCAACTAGAATGCCAAATTCTACGTTTCTTTCAAGTCTGGGGCACTGAACTGAGAAAAGCATTCAACTAGAATGCCAAATTCTACATTTCTTTCAAGTCTGGGGCACTGAATTGGGTTAAAAGCAGGAATACAGGCTTCCTAATTATATATGATACTGCACTGCAGAACCATTGATCTTTTAAAAATAACATACTTGTGCTTCAGGAGGCAGTGAATGGTTTGTTGGCTCTGAACGGAAAACATGAAGGGTAATACAAATGCACAATTACTGTTGCAGGGGAACTTTGGAATGTTTTGGGCTTCAAGCTTTCTCATTCATGAGCAAGACCCAGCTACTACTGCTGAAGAGCGTGAAATTAAGCTGTCATTACATACTCATTATATTTTATTGTGCTAGGAATCATTAGGAATCAAGTATGTGAGAGTCATGAGAAATGGCGAGTTTATTTACATCAAATTCTTACTGTTACTCTACTCTTTCCAATTTAGTATTATTCAAAATTCTTTAAAATTCTTCAAGAGTATTTTATTTTTATGAAATCTTTGTAGTATGTCAATACTAGAAAGGTAACTTTCATCTGTTTCTCTTCTCACAATGACCCTATCTCTAAGGCATCCCTTAAAACGGAATTTACCTCTGATTCTTTAAGACTATTGACCTTTACCAAATATCCTCTGCCCTCAGAAATCAATGGCAAGCTCATGCTGTTTGAGATTAGCCCCTTAAAGGCTTCCTTTGAATGGCTGAAGGTTTTCTATATAACCACTAAGGTTTGAGCAGTTCTCCTCCATTGTTTTAGCGTCAGATACTCTTTAGTGAGCCACTGATGGGCCTTATTTCAAGGGAAACTGAATTTCTTAAATTCAGCAAGATGATTCTTGAAGTGTTATTTTGGTTTGAGGTGCCTAAGTCTGGATAGACATATTATAAACAAAAATATTTTAGTAAGTTAATAGAATACTACATAATGCAGACTTATATATATACTTCTTCACTGTCAAAAGTGATAAACTCGATCATATTGTGCAGTAATTATTACTGGTGTAAGAAAGAGTAATTTATGTGAGTAAATTTATTTGAATTGATTGGGAAATACACAAAAGTAGAATTAGAGTGTAATTTAGTCCAGCTTTCAAGGATGATATTTTTAAGAACTAGAGAACAGGAGGATTGGAGCACCTCTTCTGTAAAGGCATGAGAGAATTTGGGTTGTTCAACCTCAGAAGAAAGCTGGAAAGGGACTTTTTACAAGGGCATATAGGGATAGGACATGGGGGAATGGCTTTAAACTGACAGAGTGTAGATTTAGATTAGATATTAGGAAGAAATTCTTTACTGTGAGGGTAGTGAGGCTCTGAAACCACTTGCCTAGAGGGGCTGTGGGTGCCCCATCCCTGGAAGTGTTTAAGGCCAGGTTAGATGGGGCTTTGAGCAAACTGGTCTTGTAGAAGACGTCCCTGCCCATGGTGGGGGACAAATTCAAACCATTCTGTGAAAAGATGAATCTCACAGTATCTTGGCTAATGAATCATATAGGGTCATCACTATCATTTTAACGCATCAAGGTAAAAATAAATCCAAAACATGGTATCATATTGGCTACTAGAAAGAAAATTAAGTTTATTGTAGATGAAACCAGGACACATCTGGTTTAGTCACCAGAGCCCCAAGACTCTCAGAATTGCAGTATTTTCTTATGTGATGGGCCATTTTCTTCCCTTCACCAGACCACTTCTATGAGTGGTAGGTCTGTCTGAGGAATGTGGAATTAGCTACTGCCTTGACACTACTGATCCTGATACCAAGGTTCGAACAGTAATGAATTGTAGTTTTAAATTCAGAAGTCTAAATGAAATTTGATGGTACTAAATTTAGTGCTCTGCATCTCTAGTTCCACTAGCACTGAGAAATAAAACATAATTTTTGGAACTTGAAATTTGGAACTCATTTTGGTGTAACCACTTGGGTTTATTTGTAGAGAAATCCCATCATTAACTATAAAGCCTAACATGGTTACATATCTTTCCCTTCACACTTTAAAGAATGCAGGGAGGAGTTAATTGTACAGCTTTGCTGATAAGTAGGTTTTTCATTCAAGGCTGTGGATGAGCATGATAAGAGAGCAAAACAAGACCCAAAAAATTACTTGACTATATTTAGAAAGTGAATAACATTAAAAAAAAAAAAAAAAAAAAAAAAAAAAAAAAAAAATTCTCTAAACTGGCCCTGAAAATACAAGCTAATTTTTAATGCAACTATTTGAAAAGTACTGCATGACTGCTCTGAGAGGGTTGCAGAACATTTAAAAATGAAGAGAAAGGTGGGACTGCAAAGAAAGCTCATAATTAGCACTTTCAGTATCTCAGATGCACAGGATAGCATGGACTTTCAAACAGCATTACTACAGTATCTCTTGTAAAAAAAAAAAACAAACAAACATATGTGGGAAGAGAAAAGAGGAACCTAGAAAATTCCTTCTGTAAAAATTTTGTTAAGAGGAAAAATAGACAATAATACACAAAGTCAAGTCAATCTACTTTATCTTATGAATGTTCTCGCCACTAGTGAAGCCCTCAGTCCCCTGTCGCAGCAGCCTCTCTAACGCTAAGTTTTAGATGTTATGTATGTTAAAGACCTGGTTACAGATTAGCATTTACCTTAAGCCCTGCTCCAGGCACCTGTATTAGTGAAAGACATCTAGTTTTATACAGTGAAGCCGCATCGCTCCAACCTGAGTGCAGTCTGTCTGATGGATCTTACCACACTTTGCAAACGCAGTACTGGAACCCTTCCAAGGTATCAGATTTTCTACATGACATTGATGACAATGTTGCTGCAGGAAGAGAAGACAAATACAGTGGCAGGCTTGGGGTAGTTATATCTCTTCCTGGCTTCTGCAAGTAAGAGTGCTTGCAGATAATTTTTCCCTACAGCATTGTAAGCGCAATTGTGTATTCCAATAACTTGTGCACAAAACATAATTGAGGGTAAAATGCAGTTCTACACAGAGCCCATGTTAGTAACAGAGTTTGGTCTTATAGAGGTGACTTGATTTTTCCTATAATTTATTGTGTAAATTAATTTATCTATGATGTTATATAGAAATAGAGCATTATATAGACACTGAGTGTTATGCTCACTATGAATTTCCATATATATAACTAATAATGCATTATGCATACATATTGTCAGTGTCTATACAGTAGATATACTCTTATGGAGATAAATACTATGAATAAAAATGGTCTACTTGAAAGCTAGCACTCTGTCCTAAAGACCTATTACATAGTGTCAGACTAGACAGTAATGAGAAATGAGATAATGGTGGTAAGATGAAAATGAAAAATAGAGAGAGACTGTAGTGAAAGTCCTTTTGGTGTTTTATCAGTGCAATTGATGGAAATGTGAATAATTTTTAACAGGCTGTACAGAATGAAAAAAAATTAAAAATGTCAAATATGTGAACAGAAAATAACTAAATATAAATCTTTCATAACATTATAGGCCTTCTTTCTTGAAAATGAACCCTCCCGTAGATTTTGCATTTATGGCCTTAAAATGAATTCAAAGATGACCTCCAGTCTTCTTTGCATTGTTACATGTGCATAGGACAATACATTTATAATTACAGAAGTGGAAAATTGCTCAGATAGTGTGTTTGATGAGTTACTGAGATTCTTCTACACAAAATCCAAAAAATGAAGTTGTGTATGAACAAGAGATAAGAGAACTAGCTTAGCAGCTTCTTTATGGAGGATATAGGTTTGACTCTGCCAAAGCAGCATTTTCTAAAAGAGATGTTCAGTACCAGAAAATTTCAATATAGAGATACTGTACTTTCTAAATACTGTTTACGTCAGAGCAAAGATCTCTACACGATGTCACAGAAAAAATTTATTAACACTTATAACCTTTCTGCAGTTGTAATCACTAACACTCGTAAGGAAGAGATCTGAATCAGGACTTGGCTGGAGTTTTCCAACAGTCCAAGTACAAAATTGCAAGCATCAAAATTGTCTAATTTTGTCCGTTACAAAATGGGGAACATGTGCAGTTCTCCACATTTCTCACCTCTTACCTTCAAAATAAGTGGCAGGCAGGAAACACCTGTGGGGAAAAGATGAGTCTAAAAATAGGTATCAGAAATACAATCAGACTGATGAAATTAAAATATCTATTTTGTATTATCCACCTTCTAATCCAATTTTCTTTTTAATAAACTTCAGAATTCTGATGGATTTTTTATATAAGTTCTTTAAAATGTCTTGCTTAAAAATAGCATCCCTCTGAATACTTTTGTTGTATTGTTTCAGGTGTTTTTTTGTTTTTGTTTGTTTCCTAAAAAACCAGCTTGCTCTAGAGAACCTAACTTTTAACTTCTTTGATTTATTTGCTAAGGCTCACTTTAGAATACAGTCTTCTATCTTTGGAGACCTAGAATAAGAGCTGGGAACCAGCTTCTCATTATGCAGCAAAAGTAAGACAAAATTTCACAAAGGTGAAAAAAACTAGGAAACTGCAATGGGAGAAATAAACAAAAGCTGGTGGAAAAATATATTTACCATACATTATTTGGATCTAGAAAATTTAGACATTTCTCTCATAATGTATAGCAAGCTGCATAATAAAGGGAAATTTGCTATTATTTAAAAATTATATATGAGATGAAATAATAGATATTCTATTATTTAAATCTATTATATTGATATATTAATATTTTACTTTGGTGTTTGGGGTTTCTCTCTCTTTTTTTTTTTTTTTTTTTTAATTTAAGAAATTTCCTAAACACTTGATTTCTTTATTCTTTTGTGATTCTTAAGTTATTCAATATATAAAAAGAAATGATTGGGTTTCAAGCAATTATCACCCTTATACAGATGAGAAGAGAAATATGTGAGACCCTCACAATATAAGTATATAAAATTTTGTTTAATTAGGAGAATATTTTTGATTTTTCTAAGTAAAAATCAAACATTTTTTTAAAATTATCACTTGCATATATTGTCCTGTGAAACTATGAAATATTTTCCAGAAAATATTCCAGATAACTTTAATTTTGAAGGTCAAGATGCTTATGAAAATATCTTGCATACGAAAAGCACTCTGTTTCATAATAAAAGAATGTTACTATAGCAACAATTCAAGTTGTTATGGTAACACGGTCTGTGAAAAGGGCAAATGAGCTTACAAAATGTTTAGGTATTTTTCCTTGCCGAATTGTTTGTATTCAGTTTTTCCATTAAAATCCTTTCAAACTGATTCAGAGGATAAAGTATGGAATAAAAGAACTACAAAGAGATACAGTCATCATTACTATTCTGAGTTATAAACACCTGTTTTGTTTGCACTCTTTAAATGTTAATGATTATATAACATTTGTATACTCTGAAAGAAAAGGGAGAATAAGCTCAATGAGACATCTTATTAGGCAGCTTCTTGTTTCACTCAAATTTGAAAATTTGTCAAATAAAAAATAAAAAAAAAAAAAGAAGAAAAAAGGTCAGTCACAGTCAGGCAATTGAAATAGGGATTTGATTAACAGAGTTATTCAGGGCTCATCAGAATTTTCAACTTGGTTGAATCACATTATTTCAGAGGTTAAATGTAGCTGTTGTGTACATGCAGGACAAATGAAGTTTGCTTGGTGCAATCTCTCTTTCACAGACTGGCTGCCTGTGTTTGCCCACACAGAGCCTGGGATGGAACCATAGTAGGGGCTATCAGGATGGGGTAGAAACAGGAGCCAGCAGGCTCCAGCAGGATGAGAAAAGCAAGTTGTGGACTTCTGGACCATACAGGCAGGAGGCTCAGGGGAGTCTGAGCTTTGTCTTTTCTCACTGTTTCAACAAAAAGGGTGTAGTTGGAAGACAACATATTAATGTTTTTTATCAATGACTACTTTGTGGTCCCAGACAGATCTCTCGTGTTTCTCACCAGTGTGAAACAGGCCTTATTAGCAACTTTATTCCTTACTTTGGTGGTACTCACAATGGTTTGATTGAATTTCCAAGCTTCCCAGGAAATAATTTCCATGCTGACAGTCCATCTGCCATACCAAGTGGAAATAAAGCATACTTATGATACTACAGCAAAAAAAACTTCATGTGACCATCCAAAAATACATGAGAAAAGGAAATTATAGAATTATTCAGGTTTACATACTGCAGATATTCAACCTATGGCCATTGATTTTGACCAGATCATAACTGATCTGACTAGTATTATGATGTAACCAATCTGGGCCACTTTCAGCATGGGGGAATTTGATCAAAATATGGGAGAGCAATAGATAATTTTGCTGAAGATATGTATTATAGTATCAATTGGTTATTTTAGTGTTCTAAGGATTTTTAAATAAAATTGATCCCTAATTTATTTTCTAATTCAAACATTTTGGAGAAACAAGTAATCACTTTTATTATTGGGCTGTGAGTGAGATCTAGGATATTTTTATATAATTCATTTATATTAGAAGAAATACCCGCTTAAAAAAATGAGAAGAAGGTATATTCCATGGATTAAATGCACTCCTTATAAAACCCCAGAACCTCAGCTCAATTAAGTAACTTCATTTGGACTAGAGAATACTGTAAGATGACAGAGAGTATTAAATACGTCTCTGTAATTAGTATAGCATTTGAAGTAGCTCATAGTAAAGTTTAAAACTACACCAGACACCTCCACTGGCAGGTCATCAATAAACTAAAAAACCTCTTTTTATTTGGGGACATTATCTGAATTACAGACACCAAACATAATTTCTGGACACACAATGAGGGAATTTGGTAGATGCATCCACCCAGTATATTATTTTTAACAAAATAGGTAACCAGTTTGTATGAACAAAGTAAAAAAAAAAAAAATATCCACCTCATTATGTCTTTTCCTATCTATTATTCATGATTCTATACAGCTGCTATGTGAACTGTTTAAACAGTAAACTCTATTTAAACATTCAAAAATATTTATTCTGCATGTAAAACTCATTCTAAAGAATAGCATAAAGTGTCATTATATAATCTCAGCTATTGTATGTTTCACTCTATGTGGCAAGAAATGTTTCTATTTATAAAACCTGGAGAAATACTTCATAATTAATACTGCACTAATTAATTTTACTTTTCTGCTTCTGAAGTGTTTGCAGGTAGGAATGTCTGCAGACACAGAAGCTTATGAATCCATTTTTAGCCTTCTGTAAACAGCCCCAGAAAAAAAAAAATCAGTTGTTTTTGAAATGTATTTGATATTTATATGTATTTTTGATATATGGAGAATAAGTTTTTGTATTTGGAGAGCAGTTAGAACATCCCTAATGCATGCTAAAATAAGTGCCCTCCGCATTTGTAGATCTAAATTTTCTCTGGTTTAACACCAGAATATTCCTGCAGATAAACTTCCTGTATACATAGAATTTACTGAAAAAGTTTCAGAGATGAAACAGTTCCCAGCTGGTCCAGAGTGGCACGGCTAATGCCTCTACAACATCATTCTCTTCTTCAAGATGTCTGTGTCGATTATTTCTTTACTGGAGTGAAGCTGACCCTGTGCAGATAACACTTTTAAGACCATTTGTCATAATCAAAGACTCTTTCACCTCTGAGGAAAATATTTTGGTATCTGATAAAGACTTAAATTTAAAAAGGTTAGTTTTTAGAGTCTGATGCTGTAGAACAGCATAAATTTTCTTACATTAAACAGAAACAGCAAGTATTTTGTCTAGGAAGAATTGTGTCAATATTTATTACAGTACCATTTTCTACATAAGCAGAAACATGCAATCAAATGAAGTGGTTTTCTTGGACATATTCTTTTTGTTTGTTTGTTTTTGTTATTTATTGACCAACTTCAATAAAAATTCTACCACAAAAATAAAAAAAAAAAAAAGGCTTATGGAATGAGATCTTAAAACAGCAATTGAGGCATTAACATTATTTTTCTGTTAACAAAACTAGCAATTTTTTATTCTGTAAATTTTTATTCATTACTTTCTGAAACTTTTCTTCAGATTGTATACTTCATTCTCCCATGTGCTAGGCCATTTTAATTAGTTCTTCAAATTGCATACTGCACTGATTATAGTTCATTATATTTGAACCAAGTCACAGTTATAATGTATATCTCCTGATACAACTATATATATTTGTGAAAAAGGCAACTAGTCTGTCTATGGCTTTATATGTAAAGAAACTAGATTTAAGTAAGATTATATTTAATTTTCTTGAGCTCCTGAAATAATCTATGAACTAGTCTGCTATGCACTGCAACTAAATATCCAGATTATTTAGTATCTCTATTATTCCTTTCCTGGTATATTTTTATGTATACACAGAGTACTGTGGCTCAAAAATGCAAATATATGCAGTGCTATTTTACTGTTCTGAAACCTCTGTTTATATATTCCAAGCTAGCTGGAACTTTTTCAAGAACCTTCATTATCTTAGACTTTTTGAGAATGTTTTGAAAGCTTGAATAAATGCCTAACAACCTAATGCCTAGGGCAGCTAGGCAGTGTCTGAAGACTTAGTGAATTGAGTGACTCTTGAATTAGACATTTGCATGGTTATTTTTAATTAATCACCATATAAAATGTAATTAACATGCACCACTTATCATTTGAATAGCAGTTGGCAATTTTTTTATTTTGTAAATTCTTCACAGAGCACAAAGTTCAGGAGGAAAGAGGGAATCCCAGAGGCTGATGTCAGGAATAATCAGGGGTGATTTAGTTGGCTGTTGCTCAGGATATAACATGCAGTTTATTTCACTCTTTATTGGTCAGGATTTTTTAACTTCATCATAGACAACTGTCTGTGCTCTTCTTATTTCCCCTTTCTTTTTGGAACAGTAATGTTCTTGAAAAAAAAAAAAACAAAAAACCAAAACACTATGACTCAAACAGAACCTCATTCTCCAGTGCTGTGTGTTTTCTTTGGATGATGACTGTAAAGGCAGTGACTAGCTCAGATGCAGGCCCCCACTGTCTTCAATGAATATGTGTCAGTGCTGGAATGAATGAAAATTCATAATGCTGGTTTAAAGTGGAATGAAGAAAATACACGAAGAGTTGTAAGGCCGGGAGGATCCCGAAACGAACACTGGGAAGCCAATTTCTTCCTGTCTGGAGGCAGCAGCCCTTTGATAGGATTCAAAGGCACTGATCCTTCCTAACAGACAAAGGAGTCAGTATAAAAAGTTGCTGCACACCCCCAGCATCTCCTAAGACAACAGTTCTCACCTCCATGGTGCCCAGAGCTGATAAGGACCTTCAGAATCATACAGATGCATTTTCAAAAACCACACAGAGAACATTATCTGTGTATACTTGAACAAGCCCTTTCCCTACAGTCATATGACATGGTTGGCAGGTCCTGCAGCATACTGATTGTCTGGACTCATTAACATCTGCTTCTGATGACATATCTCGAAAAGGCACTTCGTTCTGGAACTAGTAAAGTTTAGAATAATGCAAAGTGATTTCTGACAAATGCAAACTGATTTCTGACAGACTGTGTTCCCATCCTAGCTACCTCTGTAGACATACAAATAAGACCACACTTAACATCTACAGGCTGTGTCTCATGCTCCAGCCAACATAGATTACTGCAACAGAGCAAAGTGAAAAATGTCATGGAGTTTTGCTTTCTTTCAGCTAAGTATACAAATCTGTTAAAGGTGTCTCAAGTGCTAATTTAAAGTTGATCATGTCTCCAGAAGAGCAACTACAGCAAATAAACTGAAATTAGAACATCAGGATTGACAGCATTGCCTTGCTCTGAGAACATTCTTCCCTGTGAGTCACACGGCAGCATATGGGCTGCATCTTCCATGCCATGTATCACCCGTGCGCATTGCACTCAAGAAGGTGCTCCTCAAATTTCTAAAGATAAAATTCTTTCTATTGTAAATGAAAAGACCTAAAGAATCACCTAATTAGAGGATGAGTTAATTACTATGTTGCATTTGAACACTGGCCAAATGCTAAAAATAAGCAGAAAAGGCTTTCTGGAAGCCTTTTTAAACACAACTCACATTTAAAAAAAAAAAAAAAAAAAAAAAAAAAAAAAAAGGCGG
>JAWWEV010000134.1:35400122-35435486 GCA_035583235.1 Hafferia zeledoni | reverse complement strand
ATGGAATACAGTATCATTGGCTAGAAGAGGTCAGCTGTTAGCTAGCTCAGCCCAGCTCAAGTCACCTGACAACTTCAAGCCTAATCTAAACTTTAAAGCCTAAATTTAGCCCAGCTGGCCAAACCCATGACACCTATTTCTTTAATTTTAGCTCTAATGGATTCTTTTCATTGTTATCTTCTTTCACTCAATTTGCTTTGTTAGTGCCTTCATGCTGCTGTTTTTGTCATGCTCGGGACTCACTGTTTATTTTCTTCATTTCAGAAAAGTAGTTCCAGTGTCTTTGTAAAACTTAACACAGATTTATACAGATCTTCTTTTCAGCTATCAATGTGTTGAAGCTAAAGCTACCCGAGAGTCAGTTTTCTATTTCACAACTCTAAGCAATGTCATAGTTCTAGACCTATATACACAAAATTGTTATTTCTCTTACTAGACAGATGAGATGTAAATCTGTGGTCAAGATTTAAAAAAAGAATATATATTTGCACCCTAACTTCCTTACATGAATGTATTAAATGGTGAACTCAGTAACATTAATATTTATCTTTTCAGGTTGGCTTTTATAAGTATTGCCTTCATTTAGCTGTTTAAAATTTACATCAACTTTTTTAGTTTTATGTCTTTCTTATTTCTAGTTTTCATGATCATACCTTGCTCAGGATAAACACTATGGCTCAGCTTCCAGACTCCTTATCACCTTCAGCAAGAATTAAATCCAAAGATTTTCCAAATTCAGAATCCAAATCCCACAAATTTTCACAGATCTATTACTGCCTGGACACCAACATAATGTAAAGAAACAGCAAGCTACGATGTACTATTTTGCTTTGCAGTTTTCAGATTTAGCTATCTAACCACATGATACTGTTTTTTAGTTTAATTTTTTGTCTTCATTATTGACATTATGGATAACATAAAAATTTGGAAGTAAAGCCTCCAAGACCTGTCAGTTGAGTAACATTCAGTTAATTACACTAGATAAACAATTGTCTTATGTATGTCCCAGCACTGTAATTGTGTCATGATCTATTAATACTGAAAATATTAATTAAGATGTGTCTACTGTAAATATTCATACAGCAAAAGATAGTGTATCTATTGTTAATCCCAGTAATTCTGAACACCAAATATTTCAAAAGAAGTCCAGCAAAAAAAACAACAGTAGAAAGCTGAAAGGAGGTGAGAAGCAGCAACAGAAAGGAAGGACTGAGAAGGACAGAAAATGGGTCATATGAGAGCAGAAATAAGTGGAAGCAATCAAGGAATGGCATTTTATATAAAAGATCCCAGGTGAAGCAAAATTGGTCCAAGTTGTCATATTTAGGTGACATTCTTTTCTCTGTATAAGTAATGTACCAATTCGTTTGCTACATTTACTGATTAGTAGAGGCTCAAAATCCTTCCAAAGAATAGATGAGTTTTAAAAATGAGATACAGCCATAATCATAGGCTTTATGAAGTAGATGGGAATAGCTAAATACACATCCAACCTCAGGAGACACGTAGTAACTACAGAAAATATGAGGAATATTACCTGAAATGAAGAACAGTTTGCAAGAACAGAAAGCAGGTGAATGAAACTAGGGAAAACTGGTATCATGGTTGTTCGGTGCTTTAAAGAATTTGCTTTCAAATTGGATTTTCAGTTTCTTTTAGAGACAACATAAAAAAGAGTATTGAATCATTTTCTTATTGCTTACTAAAACAACATTGGCATAACAATAAAATCATAGAATATCCAAAGTTAGAAGGCTAATAGAGTAACTCCTGGCCCTGCAGAGAACTTGTTGTGCCACGAACCACGCCATGTGCCTGAAAGCATTGTCCAAACAGTTCTTGAACTCTGACAGACTTGGTGCTGTGACCACTGCCCTGGGGAGCCTGTTACAGTGCCCAGACACCCTCTGAGTGAAGAACCTTTCCCTAATATTCAGCCTGAACCTCCTCTGACACAATTTCAGGCCATTCTCTCAGCCCTTGATCAGTGCCTGCCTCTCTTCCCCTCACAAGGAAGTTGTAACTGCAATGAGGTCTCCCCTCCTGAGTCTCCTGTTCTACAGGCTGAACAGACCAAGCGCCCTCAGCTGCTTCTCATACAGCTTCCCCTCCAGACCCTTCACTATCTTTGTGGTCCTTTTGGATGCTTTCTAGTAGCTTTATATCCTTATATTGTGGCACCCAAAACTGCACATAGTGCTTGAGGTGAGGCTGTACCAGCACAGAGCGCAGCAGAACAATCCCCTCCCCTTCCTTGGCTGGTGATGTTGTGCCTGATGCATTCTAAACTTCAGAGTAGTCTGCTGATATTTTCAATATTTACAGAGAAACTCAGATTCTTTTGGAAGATTCTTTTGCAACTTTTTCTGCAGATATTGATTTCTTTTTACAAGAAAGCTATCTCATGTTTCTTAAAACAGGACATTTGTGACACTAAGTTCCAATACAGGGGTTCAAGCAGAAAAGCCATGTGGTCTTGGTGTAAGTGAATATAAGTTTTTATTTGCATTTTACATAAGGTAATTAAAGAATGAAAGCAAGAAAATAGTAACATTCTCATTTTGCAGTGAAAATCTCTGAAGCACAATCCACATTCAAGCTCTCCAAGTATTTATTCTGTATTAGTCAAAGGTTTTTCCAATAAGTGAACACCAAAGTATGTTCATGGCAAGGGAGGAGTTATGGCACCTTGCTACAGGAACTGTCCCAGGGCATTAATTAAAACGAACCTTGTTTTTCATACAACATTTTTTTTGTTTTGGTTTGTTTTTCTAATTAATCTTTTCCATATAAACTATTAGCTTCAGTGACAATAATCAGAAGCCCAGTGAAAAGATCTTGAGGTACAGGTATGCAATGACTTATTTTATTTTTGAAACTTTGATAGCACTCTGTTATTTGCTACAGAGTGTTTTAAAACAGAGCATTATATATTGTAGTTTCTGTTTATTGGTATTGTCTGTAGTTAAAAAAATACTTTTGCAGTTATGTGATGGGCACAATCCTGATTTCACTGAATTTAGAGGTGGTTCCTCTCCTGTACCATCTCTCCACCATATATTGCTCTGAAACATGATAAAAACCTAGTGTGGCAGACAGAAATGGTTAATGGCTTAAAAATTGTTAAAATCACTGAAGGACTTGTCCACAGTAGCAAATTGTGCAAATAAGCAACGGCTCATCTTCAACCACTGAAACCCACCCCTTCCCAAATATGCCTTCAGATTAGAATTTGGACTGTGATGGGAACTTGACATGAGATAAAGCTGGTACTATTGTCCAGTTATCTCAGGCCAAAGGAGAAGTAAGCAAAGCTTAGGGGAGAAGCAGGTGTCCACAAGGAAACTAAACTCAGCAGCTGTGTTGAAAATCAGCTCTGAATGGGTTCAGCACAGAGAGGCCATAGCCAACAGGCTCATTTGCTGAGGCTAGGTTTGCATCCCCTGACAGGGAAGGTACAAGCCAGGTTTTGAGGCCAATTAGAGACAAAT
Source organism: Hafferia zeledoni (assembly GCA_035583235.1). Taxonomy (NCBI): domain Eukaryota; kingdom Metazoa; phylum Chordata; class Aves; order Passeriformes; family Thamnophilidae; genus Hafferia; species Hafferia zeledoni. The sequence goes on along the minus strand of JAWWEV010000134.1, from coordinate 35,431,995 downwards.
CCTGCGAGATGGTGCTTCTTCTCACAGTAATTGTCTTCCCCTACACTGGCTCAGTTGTTAAACTCCACCCCCACCTTCCCCAACTCCCACCTCCCACAATTTATCCCACGGGATATTCACATGAGAGGCAGCCAAGAATGGGTCATAAACCATCTAACAAAGTGCCTGTCAGACTCATTCCTGAAGCCTTCCACCAGAGGACTGTACGTGATCCAAAGGTCTTGCAACAGATCCAGAGACTGTTGCAAGAGACAGTGTAAAACTCACCGCCTCTCCACACTCAATAGGGGAGGTACCCAGGCATTCCCACCTAGTTTGAATGTAATTAATCCATTGAACTTTATGTTTCTTGGGACCCTCATGACCAAGAGGACCAGAAGAGGAGGACCAATAGGACACCATTAGAATTCACATGGTGGTGACTATCTGTCTCCTTAATCTGTCCCTCTGTCACTCTCTTCCCATCTCCACTACTTTTTCCCGATTTCTTTCTATCTCATATTTACTGTTAAATAAAATCCATACTATTAACTTCAGCATATGGTCTCATTTGCACTTTAATTCAGGCAGGGACATCTCTTTAATAATTCTAATAATCAGATTGTAACACCTAGGAAAAGCAGGACTGTGAACACGCTGTAAAAGATGTCCCTTAAGCTGTGATGCTAGACTTGTTTGACCCACACCTTGAGCCTGTCTCCATTAGGCAAGGCTTCTGTCTCCTGTCTCCATTATCATGTGCATTCCCTTCTGTGCTTCAAACTCAACACTTGCAAATAGGTCTGCTTTTTGACAGTTTGGTGATGCTAATGTTTCTGCTTTCTCTAGCCTCATTGAATAGAGATGACACAACGGATTTCATTGAGGCTTGTACAAATAATTGTGCACACATGGAAAGTGAATGCCATGTCCTAGATTTTGAGAAGTTTGTTTAGCTTGTCTCAGCTTGTTTGTGATGTATGTTTTCTGCAATAAACTGGCATTAGTTAGATCATCATAAACTAGTGAACAATAAGCTCTTGTTCATGCTTCTGTGGAAAAGCATATAATTTGATAGGTGTTTGAAATTTGGCTTAATAAAAGTCTTTAATGTGACATAAAATTTCCAAATGGAGAAGAGCAAAATGGCAGGTTAAGTGAGGTAATCTGCTGTAATCTGCACTGACTTCTTAACAGGTAGATTTATAGGCACGTTCCATTTCTGTCCAGTCAAAAGGTGTAACAACACAGTAATCCTCAACTCACATTTCAGTTCTACCTAAGGACATAATTTTGTCCTGATAAAACTGCAGTGACTAATATATTGTATATTAGGAAATTACTACACAAATGCAGATTAAACACAAACTTCTAACATACAAGCACTTTTCACTCAAATATGTGTGCTCTTCTGGGGTAATTTTCATAGTTTTTTCCATCATATAACTGATTCATATCTAAAAAACCCAACCAAACAAAAGAAAATGAATATTCAATAAGAATGCTTGAAGGCTGATAAACACAGCTCAAAAAAACCCCAGGGAGATGGTAACTCAAAATCGTCATTCACAGCAATATGATTCCTGTATATGTCACATAAAACACTTGGGAAAAGAAAATCAAATCAGTGTATAAATGATAATTATTGTATAGATGAGTTATAGTTTGATATACAATATTACAGTAATCTCATCATATAGAAAAGAAAATATTTGTGAAGAATTCTGGGTTTTTTTGTTGTGTTTTGTTTTGGTTTTTTTTGTTTTATTTTTAATGTATAATAAGTATCTGCTTTTGATCTGAATGCTTAAAGCCTTTCAGGAGCTCTGACAGTGACTATCACACAGGAGCCAGATTTAGTATGGAATGGTAGCAATTTAGGAACTCTGATTTGCAATTTTTAGAATTTTCTTTTTTGTTTTGACTGCTCAAAGGACTTCAAGTCTGAGATTTAAAATAGCAAATATAAATAAATCAAGACATTCCTCCTTCCCTTTAGAGAGTATATAAAACATGTTTGTCTTTCAGGAAAGTATAAAAAGATATATGAAGCTAGAGAAAACCCTTACTTATTAGTTGTTTTCCAGTGTTTTTCAATAGTATTTTGCAACCTGGAAAGAACCATTCCCTCAGGACTCTGCTATCCTTGTCAGTTAGGTTTCATCCTCCAAAGGTCTGCTAGTTTTAGTTTCTTTGATGGATACTGAAATGTTTTCAGAGAATGCAAAAAGCGATTTGGAAGTATTAATGGTGAAACTAAGTTAAGAAGAAAAAATCAACTTTTTGAGAATTAACAGATATGAATGTTGTAAAAGATTTTGCAAAATATTTGTGATAATGTAAATGTATTTGTATTTGGTATTATTATGCTAATATATAAGAAGCAATTTTCACTTTATTAATGGAAATTGTAGTAACAGTGTGATTCTTTCAGTTTTGCCTCTGTTCTGTAATTGCCTATTTCCTAAAAAGAAACTACATATTAGTTCTGTACTAGAGAGCTAGTTGAAATAACATACCTGAATTTAGAGTTCATAACAGATTTTAGGGCTTCATGATTGTCATGTCCTCAAGGCTGGCATTGTGTCTGAGTGCTATTGAACACAACACTAAGAACTGGATTAACACATGAGAATATTCAAAGCCATCTCTAAACTTTACTGTTCAAAACAAACCTTTCCCAAAAGGATTTCTGTTCCAAATATAAGTGACCTCCCTTTCCAAGAAGACATGTGAAGAATTTTGACTTAGTTATATGATACCTGAACTATATGTACGTGAAACATAGAGGAAAATATGAAATTTGGACACAATCAAAACTATCTGCACTGGACAGGAGGTACATGTAGTGGCTTATATCAGACTCCTGGTCCCCTGGGTGCCCTCCCTGACAGTGGGATCACACTTTGCCATTGCTTTCTCATAACAAGCAGAATATCATAACGCAGAAGTGGAATCACTCCTGTGAGGAGGATCCAGAAGAGGTGGGATGGAGCTGAGAAGGCATCTGCACCAGAGACGTTATCGTTTTGGAGTAGCTTTCTTCCAGCTCACAAGTGCTAACTTAGGCTGAGAAAGGTTATTTCACTGCTCAAAACCTTGAAAGCTGTTTAAGTTAGGTTTCAGTGTTAGAGACAAGGAATTTAGAAAAATCACCAGTATTCCAAAAATAAAGAGCCTTTAGGATTCAAGCTTCCCTTATTTTGTGTGTTCTCTCTCTCTCTCTCTCTCTCGATGCTCTTGGATGAGGAATATATATGTATATTTACATGTGTATACATCCAGATTTTTCTGGCAGATTAGAATGGAATCATGGGGTTGATGTTTGAGTTCAGGCCCAAACCTGGTATTAGCTGTCTCCTAACATAAGCTGGACCTGGATTTGTGTAAAGAAAGGCTGCCTTTAGCTGACATCTTCATTTGCTGAGGTATGTAAGAGAAATTAGGCCACAATCCTGCACAAGACATCCTGATTAGCCATTTTATAACAGATGATGACAGGAATTTCTTCAGTTGTGACACTAAACAAGAGAGAGAGAAAGAGAAATTTGAGAGATGAGAATGACTACACAAATGACAACTTTTGGAAGTTCTTTGTCTTAATGTAATATTGAATGTATGTATGTATGGCTGGGCTTCACGAACGAAGATTTGGGAAGGGCTCTGCCCGTGTGGGTGTGCCCTTCCAGCCTGCGCAGTGGATGTTTTAGGTGAGGCACAGCGTGTGCGGAACTGGCCCCACCCTTTAACTCCTAATGTTCATCTGCCACGGTCGAGAGACCTTGTACAGTGACAGTGAAGTCCTCAGGAGTAGAACCTACAGCCCCCGGTATTTCCAGGAGATCTCCCATCCAAGTACTACCCAGGCCTGACCCTGCTGAGCTTCCGAGATCTGATGGGATTTGGTGTCAGGGAGGCTTTCAACTGCCCAATTAATGTAATATTATTCAATCAAGAAAAAGCATGAGGCAATAAAAGGTGATGCTCAGAACTAATTTTATCCAAATCTCCCATGTACTCACTACATCCTATTATACTAAATTTACCTGTATTTTTTCACAACCTCTATAATGTCAGTAAAAGGAATGTCTTTATTTTAATGTCGCACTGAAAAATGGAGTTTGAAATTATGTAAGTAGATATATGTCATTAGGATGAATTCTGAAGAAATTCAGTATTGTGGTATGGTCTATTGAGTGTTACAGACTAATATTTTATTCCAGAATTCCTCCTCTATCTTAAAATGATCACTGTAGAAGAGCAGCTGATAAAAAGTATTTGTGGTAACACTGCTTCTCACATGATGGATTACTGAGGCTTAAAAATTGACAGAGACTTGTGAAATCGTGGTGTAAAAAGGAGCAGCCATATATTTTTACACACTAGAATTGAAGTTTTAAACCTAAACTACAAGATGCACTTAACTAAGTTATCAGCCCACATTCCATGAATCGTCTGTGAGAAAATGAGAGTAACTAACACCTCTTCACAAGATCTCAGCTAAGTTAAACCACATGCAGCCTTTTCTTAGGGAGAAAACAGCTGGGCAGGAGATTCCATTGCCTTTCTAAGATCTGCAAAAAATGTACTAGAAATTTGTGGTTCTACCCCCAAATATTTGTCTGCATGTGCAAACTTTTAACACTGCAGAATAAAAACTTCTATTAGTCTTAGATTGTTATCATGCCAAATGACCCCATGCCAGGTCAGTGCAAATAAGGAAAGCTTGGCTGGTCTTAACCTATAAAATATGTCAAATGGATGTCTCTCAAGTGTGTGATAAAAATGCATCTTCACTGCCTCCAGCAGTATGGTATCTGACCCAAGAGCATTAGAGAAGAGAGACCGTATTGAATGCTTTCATTTCCCCATAAAATGCTGATCATGATAGTTCAGACATGCCAGATGGAAGTAGTAGTGATAAATGGTGTTGATGCCTCAGGAGAAATGAGCTAGTAAAGTTATATTATGTTCAGTTGGGATTTTAAACATGTTATATAGTTAAAACTGTTATTCTCCTGCAAAATCATACCCCTCATATTTCAGTACCATATCATATATGGGAGAAAATATTCCGGCCGCCATTTGCTACTATGAAAAGCAGATTTGCTACATCACAACAAACTATCTCTACACACAACATATATGATATTTTTAGTGTACATAAATGTATTTATGAAATTATGAATGACAAGTATAGGAAAATCCAAAAATGTTATTCCTTGTTTATTCCTTATGTAGGTATAGCAATATATATCTGGAAACAGGAAGGTAACACAATGCTAGATTAGATAAAACTCACCTCACATTTCTAACAGGTCCTTTGTTCCTTTCTAAAATTAGTTAGGAATTCTGTCCTAAAGGCCTTCAAATACTGTAGGAGGTACAAGGCTGGTTTTAATTCCCAGTTTGATCTGGATAACAGTTTAACTGCAACTAGAAGACATTTTAAATTTTACTGATCTAGACATAATTTGTATTTTCTCCAAAGAGGCGACTCTATGAAATTTTCCCTTTTAATGTCTGAGGATTTTCAAGGGAGAAGGTAGATGTTCTGTACCCTGTAAGTCAGTCTGTTCCCACAAAACCTACGAACTTAAAGGGCTTGAGGCAATTTGCTGAAGGAATCCACCTTCTACTTGTACTGCAAGAGCTTAGATCACTTTACTGCATTCATTCCTTTTTGCTGGGTTGTCTTCCACCAGCAGCATTCTTTTGATCATCCACTGTATGAGTTGAAACACCAGAGAAAAGAAAGGAAGTTAAAACCAGCAGAGTTGTTAGGAGAGGTATTATTCAGATATTCATTTTAGAGTGATAGTGAGAAACACCTTTTCCTAAACATCACCTTTTCCTATTGTTCATGTCTGAAGTTTCTATTTATTTTTCATGTTTCTGTGTTAAGAATGTGCTACAAGAGTATATGATAAATTTGTTCTTGGAGAGGAGGTGGACTGCTTATAAGGGAGATTGTTATATCCAAGTCAATGCCAACTACACTTTTTTAGAAATTAGTGTTGATGGAAAGGAGAAAACACATCTAGCAAATACATATTGTTAATAGTACCGTGCATACTCACTACTTATACTGAAAACATAAATAAACATATGTTGATTTCTGCATTCTTTGTAAATCCTTGAAGAACAGAGGTGCAGCAAGAACTATGATTTTTCATGCTTTTTGTATACATTACTCAAACTTTTTGTCCTTTGGCAACTTGAAATTTAATTTCCTTTGTCTAACTCTTCTAATTTAATTTTATTAATTAGAAGCCAGCCAAATTTAGAAGAAGAAATATTAGAGGCATATAAGAAATAAGACAGTGAAAAAGTCTATCACGTAAAGATTAATTTGTCCAATTTCAAAATGTATATTGCAATATTTTATAGCTGACAGGTGATCATGGGCAGATAGTCATTACAATTTATCACAGCAGGAAGTTGTTAAAATGACAATATGGGCAGGTATAAAATTATATGAAGGAGAAGCTACAGAAGATAATTTTGAAACTCTAGCAACTTGTCCTTTTAAAGTTTCAATAACCAAAAGAACATAATCCAAAGTGTAATTATAATTTTAAAAGACATACTTGGAAAAAAATTGCCTGTTGAGGGGGGAAAAAACTTATGCAGGCAAATTTTCATTGTTACTTCCTCCTATTATTCAAAATTTATGTTTTGTTACATGGCAATTGCTTACCAGATTTTTGCTTCACCCATTTTTTCATTTATTGACTGCTATTCCAAGAAAAAGAGAAGGGGTGTCCAACCCCAATTTATGCCTTTGCAGATTTTTCTTTCTCTACTGTTGCAACCCTATAATTTATAAACAGCAGCCGCATGTTATTTTTAAGTGGAAAAGGAATGTTCTTTGGCACTGATCAGCCTTGAGTGGAGTTTTATAGCAGTCTTATAAATTTCTCAATAGCAGTGTTTATAATGAAATTGCCTAAAGTACTCTGACCTAGTCTGCCAGTTGGCACAGAAGGCACTGCTGAATGGGTCCTTAATATGAACTAACAAAAGGAGCTTGAAATTTTTCTTTCCTATTGCTGCTAGCACTGCTTATTGCTTTTACAACTCTGCAACAAAAGGTCCATGAGTTTGAATATTATGGGCTTTTCTTTAGGCTTTTCTGTGCTCCGTTTGGATACTGGGATCCTTTGCATGACTAGGACCTGAAGATCATAAGCTCTTGGATGCAGGATTGTATTGTACTGTAGGGTACGATGTCTAGCACTGAGGAACCATTGATCTGACACTTTCTATAGATGCTGTGGTAATAGAAACACTAAGAGATGATTAAAGTGATGTATCAGTTTTATACTTTATGATATGCAGAGTGAGCAGAGATATTAAGATATTTCCGAGACTTCTTTTTTCTTTTGATCTGCCTTTCAAGACTGAAAGGTCTGTCCTAAAGGAGGGATATTCACAGAAGCCTAGTGGAAAAGCTGCTTCTGGCAGGAGCACTTCAATAATGAAATACTGAAAGGAAGGGAAAAGTGCAATAAATATTCTGACCTTTCCTTTAGTTTATTGGCAAAATTTTAAAATTATCTTCATGAACTGCAACTTTGAAACTAAACCAACTATTTAGATAAATTTCAGCCCACCAATATGTAATAAGCAAATACTATTTTTAATATTTTATTTATACTTTAGTATAAACACAAAATCCATATAATCAGTACAGAGGCCCTTCCAACCCTCACTGAAATCAGAGTGAGATAAATCAAGACATGACTCCTGACCATGTTATAAAGCATTTCCTGAAGTTCCAGCCTAAGTTATTCTCTGTCTCTGGCTAGGGAAACCACTAGTCACACAGCAAACCAAAGTTCATCATTAAGAAAGTTACAATCTAATTGTATTTATCTAAACTTTCAAATTAACCGTTTCGTGCTTTGTACACAGAAACACAAAACATAACCTTTTCAGTTTTAAAATGACGTGTCTCAACAGAACACAGTTTCCAGTTGAAAAGTGTTACTAACTTACATGAATCTTAAATCAAATGTTTTGGCACATTAGTGTTTGTTAACATTTCTACTCACGTGTCAGCTGGTGAGTACCGAGAATCACACTAAGCAGCACCACTGACACAAAAACTATATGAGACAAGACAAGGATTCATGTGAATCCCTGTGGAAATATCCAGATAGGTGGTACCACTCAGCCAGTAAGGGAAGTTCGGCTGAATCTGAAAAGAGAAACAAGTCCATCTGTGTTTGAAATGGATTCCAAAACATAGACACAGCATTTCTAAATTCCTATTGCTTGAACATATTCACTCAGTCCTTCTAAAAGCAGGATTTAGTTCCTGGAACCCAGAATGTTATTATGATGTTTAATATTGATGTGGCGAAATTCTTTTGAGGACAGATCTGGAGAAAGATCTCTAATATCTTATAGTAAGCACACTATTGAGAAAATAAATGGAATATCTACATTACTTTGCACTTCATGGGGAAAAATTTTGGTTTCAGCTGAAGCCAATGGCAAACCTTTTCTTTTTTTCAATGAAGCAATTACCCAACCACTGAGATAAAATACAGAGTGACTTTGCAAACCCTTAAGCAAGGATTAAGTAAACTTAGAGTCCTTTATAATCCTTGCACAGTGAATGGATTTAATATATTTTCCTCCATTTTCTGAAAACCCTGTATTTCACCCACTGATACTGACATATAGGAGGAGTCCAAATATTTTTTTTTTTATTTTACTTGCTAAGCAAGGTTGAAATACATATTTTCTTTTTTTTTTCCTATTCTACTGAGTAAAGTGAGATTTAAAAAAAATTTAACTCAGTTGTTAAACGTTGCTATAATAATGTGTTTTTAAAAATTGAACATCTTGTCACTCTTGTATCACTTATATACTCACAAAATCTAATTATAAATTTACAATGAAACATAAAATGCCATAAATAAGCAAGAGAAATTGATTTCATGTACTTTTAGCATATCTCATTCACCACTGTTCTGGTTCTACAGAATATAAAAAGGAGAGCATTTTCAATCTTATTTGTCCAATTATAACACATTGCAAAACCATAATTACTGTTCAGGAACTTGCAGTTTTGTCTACATTAAACTGAATGTTTCTTATAACAAAATAGACTTGTATCCATGTAGGAGGTCTTGGCTTATGCATCTATTGTTATGAATAATAAGTTTTTAATTGACTACCCAGGACTACAGTCATGCTATGCAGGCATTGAAAATCATGGATATCTAGTCCAGAGGCAGAAGTTACCTGCATGAATATTCATGAACTTAACTAAAATTCCTATTAAAATTCAATTCTATTGCTTTATTAATACTATCTTCTTATATTTAAAGTACTTCTGAGAACAACATCAAACATTATTATCTGAGAAAGATGATTAAGTAGCTTTTTATGTCCAAAATGTTCATGCATGACTGTAACATCCATATGGATAAGTTTAACACATTTCCTTCTGTCATTTTCTTACATTATTTAACTGTACAAAATTCAATAAAGCACAGACTCTGTAGTTCACTTGTCAACATCAACTACGGTTTGCACAGGCTTTTCCAGCTAATTCATCTGAATGTAGATCTTCTTTGCATTTCTTGAGTAAATTTATTGCCTCTCAGTTTACCCAAATAGGCCCAAAAGTTTAAACATGAAAAACATGAAATTCACGGGTATTTGCAGAGTTAGTGTCTATTGCTCACAAGACCTAAAAGCCTAAACAAAATTCTGCTGCATCTCTACAATCTCATCTGGTCACAGCAATATTGTCTTTCCTTTTTACCTCTCCAAGCCCTCAGAGAAAGCATTTTCTATTCCTATTTTCTTAAAAAAGGAAGGAAAACAAAGGATCGTGGAGTGCAAAACTAAGCTAATGAGTACACTGAAAGCAAAGAATTGCCCCAAAAGTCTCGTGTCAGTTCTCTTAATAAGGATATGGTAGCCTCAAGCCAAATCATCTTTCTTAGTGCAATACTACTATCAGAAAGCCTGTGTGAAGCTCAAAGATCAGAGTCATTTTTGGAATTCAATGAAGGCTAAAAACAATCCAGCTGTGTGGTTCCCCACACAGTACTGTACAACGATCAGCCTCTCCTTTGAAGATATGGTCTGCCTTTCAAAATTGCAATGTGGAGAAACGAGAAGGGAAAATACCTACTTACCTTCATATCCTAGGCCTTTGTAACTTTTGCAATCAGTAAAACTTTAATGGCATAGTGTAAACAAATAGACACCAACATATATTTTAATATGAAATATAGAAATCCACAATCTGTAGGGCCTGGTGCATTTTTTTTTTCCCCTTTTTTTCTTTTTTTCTTTTTATAGCTTAACTAGTTAGCTTGCTTTCTCCTGCTTCATTTTGTGCAAAACAGATATGCCTGCCCTGATTGTTTGGGTGTTTAATGTTTGCAGCTTAGCAAGAAGAAATGTGATTGTGAGCCTCACTGCAGGTATTTAAATGTCTGATCAAAACATTCAACAATAGATGTAATTAAACAGGCTCTAATTTTACTTATGTGATTCAACATAAAAAAGAAGCTCCATTACTTAGTGCTTATGTCATTCCTTGGAGAAATGACCTTAATTTATAGTAATTTCCAGTTGGAAGATTACCAAATTGGTTTTGAACTTAAGTAGCCCTGTGGGTGCGCAGTCTTTTACTGCCAGATTATATGAAGTACACTGATCACTTTCAATTATAAAAAACCTTATTTTACTTAATAAATAAGTTTACCTTGATTACTTAATAGATACTACAGTTTAACTTTCCTATTAGGATCACCTTCCACCAAATAGTTCATAAAAATATCTTTGAAAACGAAGATTCAACTTACATATTACATATATAAAAGCATAATTTTGTGTATCACATGAACTTAGCCAAACAAAATAAAGGTTTATGTGACTGAGCTGAATTTTACACAGAATAACCAGGTTTATGTAACTAATCTTAAGACAAAATTTGCAAAGTATTTAATGAGAGTATGTTAAAAAAAATACGTTTTATAACTCATGTTACCATAATGAAGACAGTCCAGCTCACACTCCAAACCATTTGACAGTTTCACAGTTCAAATTTTCATTAAAATATTTGAACTTCAGTAGAACCTCCTGATTACAGACAGCTATTGTATAGGAACAAGCCATTATACACAAGGAAAAAGTCAAAATAAGAGCTCTATTTTGGACTCAAGGTAGTTATAGGTTTCACAAAATACAGAAGTGTAAAAACCAAAATTACAGATAGAGAATCTCAGCAAGGTAGGTATGCAAATTGGGGAAAAAACCCCCCAAAAACATGTGCTCAGATCAAGGACATTTTAAGGCCACAATTACTAATCATAAGTCTTAGTAATGCCTTATGATGCCAGATTTGGAAGTTTAACAAGTCATTTAGTGTCATATATCATGCCTTACAAATAAACTTAATCTAAGGGCAAAATATGTTTCTATTGTCTTTATGTTACCTCTTCTCCTAGTTTATCTTGAAAGCTTTATGGTGATCATCATTTTTGAGCTGGAAGAAAGCTGGGTTGTATACATTTGAGACCTGATGAAAATCTCTAATTTTTCACCTGCATTTCCTGTGAAGCAATTTTGCTGCTAGAAAATACCTTCCCATTTTATTTTGTTATACTGAATTCAAGGTTTTCAGACTTGATCTGCTTGATGCTACAGAAATGGTACAGAAAACACTTTTATGAGCACCTGGAAAACACAATATTGGTCAGGTCCCCATAAGGTGTTTTTACTGGAGAGAACCCCAAAACAATTAAAAATTTTGTAATGGAAAAAGGGTGTGTGTGGATGCATATGTACATGTGTCTGTATGTATATAGGGAAAAAGCCTTTCTCCCAGAGAATTTTAATTGGATGTTTTTCCTGTTCTTTATTAAAAGATGGATTTGTGATGTCTCATATATTTTTCATAATGAACATGGTTAGCAAATTAGAAATTCAGAGGCCATGCCTAGAAGGGGATCTTTAACATTCAGATAGGATTCCTGCTCAAATTGGAGCATTTGTCATGCTTATTGTGGTGATATCATAATCTGTGCACAAAATAACTAATCTCATTCAGGGCTAAGCGCAGTACGCTCCTACAGAACTAAATGTGGTTCAAAGCTAGATTAAGCTTCCTCTGTGGTCCAAATACCTATTAGGTTTCTTGTCACTTTTCTGTGTTTTTATATAAAATACCTACAAGAAATTCATATTTGTCACAAATAATTGCATCCTTATTCATCACTGGAGCAAACTGAAACCAATACAACCCCAGATTAAAGCAGTATGGATTCTTTCCTTGTGTACACAAAAGGAAAGATTAAATGTTCCTTTAGGATTGTTTTCTTCTTTCACTGATAAAGTGATTTATTTATTTTTTACTATGTTATCAGAAGTGTCTGTACTGAAAGTTATTTTCCTTTCTCAAAACAAAATCTAATGCCTGAATAAAATTCTTTACTTGTTTAGTATTTATAAATATTGCACTATTTAAAAAATTACTAAAACTGAACACAGTCAAATAACTTGTCTATCAGCTATTAAATTATTCATCATAAAATATGCTGAATACTTACATGAAAACTCTAGGATTTCCAGTGCTCCCTCTCCACCTGTAAACTTTATCCTCCTTCCTCTGTACTGAAACTTACTTTTTTCACCATTATCAGAATATTGAACACATATGAAGCATTACCAATAATGAGGCTCACAGGAAATTCTGAGTGAGGTGGAGCTGTGACAGCCTAGGTGCCATCAAACTGGATGCCCTAGAACACTCTGAAAAGATATGCAACAGTGAAGTCTGCAACAAAACCAGACACAGGTTAGGAAGAAACACAGAAGGAAGTTTAAGGTCCACAGAACACAAAGCCAGGTCATTTAGGACTAAAGGCCTACATAAAGCACTGGAAACATCTTTAATGTCCCCAGGTAGACACCGAACTGGTCAAGCTCTGGAGTTCCTTTTTATCAGGAGCTCCATGAACTTGGGTTCTACTGCAGGTGCTTCTATGAGATCACACGTGTCACTTATTGCATTTTTCTGGAAAAAATGGTTGTCTGATCACCAGAATAATTTTATGAGACTTTGTGTTATAGCCATTGCTTTCCTGATTCAAAGTAAAGGAAGAAAAGCAAAAGGTCCAGTTTACCCACACTGACTCCTCTGACTTCCCAGAGTGGCAAATATGTCACTTTGACCTTTGGCAGCTGCCCACTAGCCATTGGTTTGTTTTCAAGTAGTGGTAGTTAAATGCTAGTCTGACTGCCTACTTGCCAATCTGATAAACAGCATCCCCTAAGAAAAAAGAAATGACTAATAACAACTACTTAAACTTTATGGAACATAAAGTCCAGGTGCTTAGCAAAAAGAAATTTTAGGTGTACCCATATGCCAAAATCCACTCTCCTTAGAAAGATAGTATGAGATAACTAACTATCTGTGGCTATTTGCTGGTTCTCACTGGTGATATTTCAAGTGAGAGTTTATGTACACAGCAGTCAGCATGGAAGTGTTGTGAAATTGATAGCACACCCTTTTCAGTAAAACTACTGGCATAAGAGTGAACCATTTGCATTTCAGTAGTTAGCAGTTCAAATGCTCCTCTCTTAATTTTACAGTCTAAAACACATGGTATAATGATTTTCTATGCAATTTCTGAATTCAAATCAGCAATTAAAAGATCACTTTTATTAGTACAGGACTCACAGCCTAAACACAGTGCAGTGGCATTGCTGATGTTCATACTACGTGTAGTTTCCTAGGATGCTGCCTGAACCGGGGACAGAAGAAGGTATGTGACATATGCAAGAGGATCTCAGAAGGGTTTGTACATGAGGCATATCAAATCCTCAGGCATCTATCTTAGCACACGGTACTCAGTGTGTAGGCCAATCATCCTTTCTTGTTCAAAATTTAATGTAAGACATTATGAGGTAATCCAGTCTCACCTGAAAGAAAATGAAAAAGAAAACAAAAAGCATTCTTCAAATAAAAGAGTGTTTAAGAAAACTAGATGGCAAGCAAAGAGAAAGGCAGTGCTTCTGAAGGTTTTATTTCTTCAGAAGGGGAAAAAAAGGTGGAGAAACTTTTGTATGTGTTGTGTACAGACTTGAAAAGAGAGTAAAAAGTCTGCAGCACGAAAAAATCATGCAGAAAAAAAGACTTACATTTTTACTGAAAAAAAACCAAACCAAAAATAAAGGCCAACCTCCCCAGCACCTGAAGTGTAACAGGACTGGAGAAACACTGTAGGACTCCTGAAATATTGAAGAAAGTTTTTACTTAGAGGACAAGTGAAGTAGGATGATTACTGAAAGTCTGAGAGGAAGAGGGCATGATAAGAATTAAATTCTCCAGAAGAAATCAACCCATGGAAGAATGCACAAAAATGCAAATATGGCCTGTGGTATATCCACAAGAAAATTATATCAGCCAAACTTATAAATTTAACCATTGCCACAAGAAACATCACACACAGAAACAGCCTTTGACCTCCTCATCAGCTATGATCTTTTTAAGCCAGCAGTGGGTTCAGAGGCATCCTCTACCCTGTTAGCCAAATATATAGAGGCTATTTGTATTCATAACTTGAATTCTGCCAGAAAGGATAGTGACAATCTAGCCTAAAATATTCCTTGCCCGTACTGAAGGGATATGATGAATGTTCACAAATGCTTCAAGCACTGTTTTATTGTAAGATTAAATGCCTTTTGTTTGGATGCTTACTCTTTTTGAGAGTCATATCTGATCACACTTAACAAAATTATTCCTGTCAAGTCCAAGAGTTCCATTTTCTGTTGGACTTCTTTGATCTCATCAGCACGTCCTAAGCAAGCTACATTTCTTTTTGTTTTCATGCACTCCAAAAACTCATTTTCAAAATTACTTCCTTATACATAACTATTCATTAGGATTTCTGAATCACTTACAGTAATCGACATTTTAGGAATAAAAGTATTTGCCTATTAAGGAAGCATTTATTAGCACCCTGTGTAGTAGTAAATTATGAAATTCACCATCATGTAACATCATAAAGGATCCAGAACACTCTCTGTAAGTGGTGCTGTCTCAGGGACTTTAAAAAAATGGTTTCTCTGAAACCCAAAAATACACTTCTAATCACTGGGTCTTGGCATTAGCCTGAAGGTAAATGAAAATACCCTTTAACAAGACAGAAAAACACAACAAGAAAGAAAAAAGCTTCCATGGATAAAGCACAACAAAGAAGAAAAAATAACAATCACCTCATTTTACAAAGTTCACATCTGTTCCTGAAACATATATATTTATATGTATGTATGTAAAGTACAGAGATGGGTTAAAAAGATAAATCAATCCTTCTTTAAAACAAATAAGCACAGGGACAGCCGTTATTTCTGTGCTTAGAGACCATTTCTCATTTCTTGTCTCTATCCAGACAACTGGCTCCATGTACTATTGGAACAGCCTTTACCTCCCTCCTGTTCAAACAAGATATCAGAGGTAAGCTCATGACACTTGGACTCTTGCCTATGCCCTGTGTAATGCTTTGATATCTCTTAGAGGTCCAGCTTAGGGCAGTGCATACTTGCCACAAACTGTTCTGTTGTTTCCCAACTGACTGTTGGGCTGGAGTTATATCAGTGCTGTGGAAACTGTGTCAAGAAGTCCCTGGAGAGGAAACTTTGACTAATTAAGAATGGTTTTTATTCTTGAACCACTATTTTCATCAATATTCATTTCACTACAACAGCACATATTGACTATTGAGGAGACTGCAGTATTGAATCATACTCAGGAGTTTGGGAATAGATTGCTTTGCACACAGTTTTGAAGTGATGAGGATATTTGGATTGTGGCAAATTACAATAATTTGCTAAAACAAACCCTGATCTAACAAGAAAGTCTACAGATACACGCCTTTTGAAAACTTTGAGAGGTTTTATTGACCTTACTCTATTTTCCCCATTAGCCTGGCAACAAGCTGTCATACTGGGTGTGTACTACTTGACTCATAACCTTTGGGGTAATTCTTCATTTAAAGTTAGATTTTCCATAAATTAAACATCAAAGGTATCCAAGGATAGATACTTAGAGTAGAACAGGTGAATATTTGTTATGGAAATTAGCTGTCCTAATGATATTTGATAATGTACAAAGTTAAATTTCTTTTGGTACAAGAGACAGAAATGCCCCAAAATAACCTGGAAGGGTTTCAGTACGAAATCTAATCTGTTACAAGAGAACTAGCATAGAGTAGAAATATTGCAAGGCCAGTGCCATCCAGAAGCTATAGCTTTATATACCTTTTTATATTTAATGACTGCTGAAGCACATGGTACTAAAGTGAATGAAAACATTTGCAGTTTCCTGTATTTTGAATAGTATCATCTGATGAAATATTTTGTAGAAATTTTTACTGTCCTTTAGCACCACTAGCAGGACCTTGTAACTATCAGTAGATCTTAAGTCTGTCTCTCAACAGGATAAAAATTCTTTTTTTCTATTAGCAAGTTCATATCTAATTATTTTATTGCATTTGTTTACATTATTTTTATCTATAATTAATCCTGTACTTAATTTTTTGTATCAGCATATGTCAGTGTTAAACTACTATCTATAATGAGTCTGAATTATGTCTTGATTTGGTTCCTTCTATTTACATGCACAATTCAGATGAAAAATAATACAATGATAATTTCAATTTTTGTTCTTATTTCTGGCCTAACTCCAAAATAACAATTTATAAAACACTAAATGAATTACAAATTTTGAACTTAGGTAAATGGTACAAAGGAAGAACAGTTATATATCCTAAGTGTCCATTTGCTCACATTAAAAATCCATTACATCATTCATCACTACTTGAAACACCTCTTCCAAATAAAACTTCTGCCCTTACTTGAAGCCAGTTGGAGATTTCAGTGTGCAGAGTTAGCAACTTCTGACAGGGAGTTCTTTGCCTCCTGCAAAAAAAAGTGATGCGGAAGGCTGTGTTTGAAATTTCTTAGCACAGTTGTGTATGCACTTGGATACAGCAGGTAAATCCACTATAAAGCTAATAGAACAAGACTTAGCATTTGGAATTGACAAATTCTGTGTGAATTTAATGTTTTGCAAAATACTTCCACAATGATTCAGAAGTTGGTCTCACAGAATGTTACCAGAATTTCTGTATATTTTGCTGCCCTTGTTTGTTTTTTTTTTCCCCTAAGAAAGTATGGCAAGCATGATATGAACAGGGTGAGCAGGAATTCTATGTCATGGTCAGGTATAAAAGAAAGACAAGAGTTTCAAACATACTGAACCATGTCTCAGAACGTGTAGTTCATGTGTTTTGCTCTATATTTGCAAAAACACTAGCTGGGTGTTATCGTGGCTCAATGAAAGTCAATTAAAGTTTTACGCTTACATATGCCAGAATCAGAATCCTCATTCTTTGCATTATTCTTCCAGATCTTACACTCAGTGCAAAGCAGGAATAACATTACCAAACTTCATGCCAGCATCTGGTGACTTCATTAATTCTGAACAGTTGTGTGCCATGTTTCTCCTCTGGCTTCCACAGATTCAGTTTCAACCACATTGACTTCTAGTGTTGCCTTTGTTTACTCTGTATATGACTAACCCCAAGGTTCTTGAAGCTTCAGCTAAATTCTGAAATCAGTAGTCTTTACAGTTCCTTAATTTTTTCAGAAATATAATTATTAATATTGGACATAAATGTAATGGGAGCTTCCATCCAAGAACTACTTGAATTTATTTTCTTGCTCACATCAAATACAAAACAACCACCAGTTATTCTTAATGCCACATTCACAAAACCTCTCCTGCACCCTTCCAGTGAAGCCTTGCTGTGAGATTTAAAGAGACTGAGATCTATTCTTCCCAGATGTCTTCTATACTGGCTTAGAAAGTAAGTTCTTATGATTCTGAATCATAAATCACAGTCTTCTTTAAAGTAGACCTATTATTTGGGGGGAGTGAAATTAAACTCTGACTGACATGCTAATAGATGGTGTTACACATTGGCTGCATTGTCCACTATTTAAGATAAGGCAACTCACACTGAGGGGTTTTTTAATGTTCCTCAGCAGATTGTAAATAAACCCAGAAAGCATATGAATACTAAAAGGAAAGTGCTTGTACCATTTAGGTTTGAAAATCAGGGGCAAATACATAGAATTTACATTTTAGGAAACTTCAGCTAGAATCCTTTTTATCAGCATTTAAGGTATTCTGAAAAGCAAGAAAACTGATAGAGAATGCTTGCAATAATATAATCAAACCTTAAAATATTAGGTCGTTTCATAATACATAAATCCCCCTGAAATTCACACCCCCCCCCCAAAAAAAAACCCCAACAACAACAACAACAAACCTACACACCCTCACCCACACTGCATGCTTACTCTTACTATAAGTTAGAGCTTGAATTCCTCTCCTTGGACAGAGAAGTTGTTAGATACATTCAAAAGCACAAGTAAAAGGAATTTCTTTGCCTTGCCTGAGTAATCCATGGTGGCTGATATAATCCAGTGGACAGGCAATTATCTAATTCTTGTAATGAGCAAAGAAGAAGACTTTTGAAGTCTATTAAGATGGTTCATTCCTCAACATGCTGATGCACCAATAAAACATTAGGTGCAGACTTACAATGGAAGATGAAGGCAAAGAAAGCAGACTCCTGGTGAGCTCTGCCTAGTATGGAGAATTCCTCCCCTTGTGTGGTGTGATTTCAGTGCCTCAGCACTCCCACTCCTGCCTCGTCCCACTCCCGGTTTTCACCTTTCATACTTGGTATATAACCTTTGAAAAATTTCTAGTCTACCTTTCCTTGGCCAGGATTTTCCCTCCTACAACAAAGACAAGCAGTATTTTTCTCCACTTAGACCAAACAGTACTTTGATATCTAAAGAAAATAACGATAGATAATTTTTAACAAACAGGGAAGAAATGTGCCTTTGTATTTCTTGGCTTTCAAGCCACTTACACACACTAGAAAAGTTGTACTGGTCGAAGCTTACCTGAAAATGGTAACTCTATCCAGGTTGCTATCAGGAATTTAGATAAGGTGTCAATACTTCTGTAACTGATTAATTATTAAAATTTATTTTAGATTAGATGGGAACATTAGTCTTACCTGATATGAGAGTCCTCAGGTTTATACATTACAGGGTCAAGGTGGATGAGATGCATATATTATTTCCTTATTAGTTTTTAAATTCCCTGCTAGATTTGCCAAATGGTTTCACTGTCACTAACACTGACACTAATTTCACTAAATATTCTTCCAGTGCAAAGCTGCATGATAAGCAACTTATTTGCAATAACTCACTGATATATCTTACAGCTGTCAGGTGCTGCTGAAATTATAGCAACACCTAAGACATTGCCAGAATTATCTAAATCTAATATCTTAATTCCTAATAAATAAAATGTATCTCCAAAACATTGAGCCTACCAGGGCATAAGGTTTTGATAACTTAAAAAGAATTTTAACTATTAGTCTCATTACACTAAAAACGATGGAGTGAGCAATTCAAATTTTTGGCTGAATTTGTTGCTTCGCCTACAGCCAAAAATAATAGTAGCCCTTTGATTTCCCATCCCTTTACCTGTTTGCCATAAAAGACACAGTTTTAGAAGCCTTCAAAGTCTATTTTCTTCTGAACATCCAAGCAGCCATAATAGGACATAGGATAACATCACCACACTAGTGAGCAGCTGAAGCTACTTTTGGATTTTGTGTTTGCCTGTTGAAATGCAGCATAATTAATTGACATAATTTTTTGTAATACAGGCATGCTGTATATTAGTTGGAGCTTAAATCAGGTGAGGAAGGTGGAAAATGAGTACCTCGGGGCTCAGTTTTGGAGACAATAAATTTCTGATAGGCATCCTAGAAGAACAAGGTGTTTTAATAAACAAACTAGACACTTTGATGGAATATCATATGATTCAAGTCATGAGCATTCTATTCTAATGGATTCCCATTTCTATTCTGCACCTGTTGTTCCCTTAAAAACTCCAACCAACCAACCAACAAACCATCCAAAACAGACCCTAAATGAAACAAATGAACAAAACAAACAAACCCCCCCCAAAAAAACAAAAACAAACCATCCCAACCCTAAAGCTCAGAAGCACAGAAAATAAGTACAGAAAAGACAGGAACTATTTGGCTGGATAAGATCAAATTTAAGTAACTCTGAGATTCCCTGTTGCAGGTGCACATGCTAGACCTTTCCCTTCATAAGAAATCATGACAGATGGTAAGGATTAACTGGATCAGCCACAAGCAAGAAAGGGGAAAATATCAAATAGTTACAAAAATGTTGTAAGGATGTAAAGAGCACAGCTGCCTGTCTCAAACACTGTCAAGGTCACAGAGGGAACTTGCCATGAGATAAGCTAGCACAGCAGGAACTCGAGATAAGCACAAAAGGGAGGAATTTGCTACAGATAGGTGCTGATTCCAGGCCTGGCAGAGGTAAGATCTGGTTATCACATCCTGGTTAATGCATCTGGATAAAAATTACCACTGTGGCAAACCACATGAAAGGAAGCAAGTGTTATATATGTCACCGGTGAAACAAAGATCACCCCAAGTTGTGGGAATACATCTTTGTGGATACTTGGAACTTGGACTGTGTGAAGGTGGTGTCCCTCAGAAGAACGTCTCCAGAACCGCCCTCACCAAGAAGCCCAGGGTGAAGAAGGACCAATGGGATGCAGCTGGATCCATGGGTGGTGACTATCTTCTGCTTCATCTCTCTCATTCTTGCTCTCTCACATGCTCACTTGCTTGCTCTTTCTCTCATTCACTTTCTCTCTCTCACCTCTCTTCTATTTCTTTCTCGCTCTATGTATCACATTTGTTGTTAAATAAAATCCATATTATTGACTTTGGCATATGGTCTTGTTTGCACCTTAATTTGGGCAGAGGCATCTCTCACTAGCTGGATCATAACTAGTGGTTAAGAGCTGAATGTGTATGTATTGCAATACTTGTCAATCAGCAATCACACAGAATTGGAGTGCAACATGGGTCTAATTTATTCACTGTTTGAGCTCTGACTGATCTGTGTATTGCATAAAATTAATTTTTGTAAAGTGTCCAAATCTCATGACAGTGAGCTATTGCAAGAGTTACCAAAGTGCTCCCAAAACAGAATTTTTCTACACCTGAAATATTTCCTATATGTTCTGAGAGTTTCTGTCATAATTATGAAGGTTGAGACATGCACATACTCTTTATTGCATGTATAACCTTTGACACTGATTGCAGTAAAAAGACCTGCAAAATACCAGTAAGATTACTTGATACAGGCAAACATATTATTCTTGGGTTTTTCTCTGATATGCTGAACTTCAATTTTTGACATTACTAAGTGACATCAATGTTTTTGGTTATGAATGAATCATCTGTAACTGGCTTATTGGTATTTCTCTTAGGTTATATAACAAAAATAGATGGAGTTTTTGCTGACAGACTGTTAAAGGACTTGATAAAGTCAAAGAGTTGACTATGGAAAGTACTTTCTCTGCTCCATACTGGCCATACACAGTTACTGTAGTCACAAACTGTTACTAAAAGTGCTGATCTCTTTCTGAGAAGCTCTGCAGTGACCAAACATATTACATGTTGTTCTGTAAATATACTACTAAACCACAGGCCATGTATTAATATGAAAAGATTACTACACTGAAGATTCTTGTCATTTTTTAAATAGTTGCCTAAAAATATACAGCTGAATGCAAAATGAAAAAAACAAAGTAGAGATGTTAATTTTTAAACTTTTTTTTAAACATCCACAAAATAAGATAGTCATAAAAAATCTGGAACAATATATTTTTCTTTCAAATGCAAGGATTCTTACAAAAGCAAAAATTGGAAAAAATGATCACTTACTTTACTTGTTACTAGGTGCTCAAAGACCATTCCAACTAATAAACTTGAAGCTTTTCTTCTCGTAGGTAATAACCAACAATAAACAGAGCTGCTCATCTTTTTTTTTTTTTTTTAATACTAACATAATCAAAGTGAATTACTTCCTATTTAAGGTTTCTCCATGTTAAACATAAATACACAGTATGAAAATATTTTGCAAGAAGAAAACTTTGGATGAAATTTTGAAACTCCCCCTTCTCAATGAGTTCTGATATTTTGGCATGATTCACTGATTTAAAAATAATTTTTAAGAAGAAGAGCTAAAAGCTGATTCTGTTTTCATAGCACCTTCTTTACATGAGGAACTTCCAAGAATAGGTTCATTCCAGGTGTTGACTAGAACACCATGTCTGAAATGCTCTGTACCTTTTTTTTTCCTCTATGTCATGCTCTGAACGAGCTAAAGATACAATCATCTTTAAAGATCTTAACCATTTGCTGATGAGTTTTCTCGGGTAAACAGTAAGAAAGATGGTCATATCGTTCTATCACTCCAAGAAAAATCAAGTCGAGGTGATTTTAAAGTTAAGACTTTAAAATAAATATGACAAATATACATATAGAGTGATGACTGCCTTCTTGAAATGAGGCTATATTTTTTAGAAATATGACAAACTAAAATTCTATTTGACACATAGGATAATAACATAAGATATAAAGATAACTTATTTTTCCCGCAGTATGCAATATATATTAAATAGCAATGTATTTCAGGAAATTGCAACATATCTGCACACAGTCAATTTTTTTTCCAACATGTGATGATATGCTAATTTTTTTCAACTCAGTTCAATTTTCTTTAGGTTGCTACCAATACATTTATTAAATAAACATATATGCTAGGAATAAAATAGTGCTACTATATTCACTGTTGTTTTGTGATAGTAAAAAATTATTTTTACTTCCACTTCTCCACCCCCAGATCAGTATGTAATACAATATTTGGGCAGTCAGTACAAAATCATTGAAGTACATTTTAGACAGTTTTCAGTGTAATCTCAGATCTAAAATATAGCTTTTGTTATCTTTTTCTTTGCAGGTTTTAGCTTACTGAGTTAAATGTATTAGCTAAACATTAACAACACTATTTAAACATGACCTCTTTTCCTGGAACTGTAAACAAAGCTCAGCTTGTTTCAACATTAAACTAAACAAAACAGTGTGTTGTATTTACCATGTAGGGCCATCTTTAATGTTTGTACAGCATCTATTATAATGGACTCTAATCTTGACTGAAGCCTCTGACTGCTACTAAATAGACAAAAAAAAAAAAAAAAAGAAAAAAAAAAAAAGAAAAAAAAGCAATAATGATTATATTAATTTTCCTTGTAGTAATCCATGGACCCAGTAACTCAACCAGAACAGCTGGCATTCTTACTTCACATATCAGCAAAAACTGAATAAGCAGACTGTTATAATGAGATCTCATGATATTAAAACATCATTTAAGTTATGGCAGTTATTGTTATGGGCATGCTGTAGAACAAAACATTTCAAAAACAAATTACAAACCAAACAATGCTGTGTAAGATTACAGAGTAATGAACTTTATGTGATACATTGATAAAGTAATATTTATTTTACTCTGAGGCTAGGAATCATTTTGCCATAAAGGGCACCTTTTGAGACTTTAAAGACTCCACATTTTTTGTCATCCCTTTTTCCTTTTCAACACACTAAGGTTGTAGACAACATACCTCCAGAAGACCAGGGCAAGTTTTCCTTGCTTTTACTGCTGGAATATGAATAGCCAATATACCTTTACCACATTGCTGTAGCAACTAGGGGACATTTTGGCCTTGGTATATCATCTTAAAGCCTTTAGCATGATTGAAAGGGCTCTCCAGTTTGCTGTTTCAACCTAGAATACAAACATTATGTTGTGCACTACAGTAAAAGATCTTTTTTTTTCTCCCAGTAATTTCTGTATTTTATGCTTCTATTGTTCCTTCTATAATAAAGAAAATATAAGTGTTACTTTTCCTGAGTTGCTAAACATACTGATCAAATAATGGGGAATATACTTCTCTCTGTATTTTTTTCTGATTTCTCACTGGGCTTTTTCAGAAACACCTTTGTAGGCCTGTTCCTCACATTTTCAGTTGGGGAATTTTGTATCCAGAATTCCTCTTTCTATGTGGTTAAAGGCCTAGAAGGTAACTGCCTTTAGACAGCAAACAGATGGTTTCATATCAGCCTGCAATTTTTTTCTCCTCTTCTCAACTGGTCATCAAAAGGCAAGTAATGCCCAAATGGAGCATTAATGTTAATATAACTTAAATATTTTGAGTGGAGTAAACAAGATAGCACTGGATACTAAATCAATACTATTTCACCCATAGTCCATCTTCTTCACTCTTCTCCAAAGAAACCATATGACTTATATGACTGCCTTTTCAGTATTGATTTGAAATACTTTAAGCTGCAGAATTTTGCCATTTACATATAAGCACAGAGAAATGTAAAATTAAAGGTGCTGTAAGGGGAAAAAGAAGTATCTTAATGAGCAATAAGTTCTTTCAGTGACCTCAGCAATGTTTAACAGTATAGTGTTTGTTCTCAGCAGCTACATTAAAACATGAGTTCCACAGAAGGCCACGAGTTAATCGTATGTCAGGGTAACTGGGAGTCAGTTTGGTTGTGGGCCAACAGGAGCAAATAGGCAGGCTGCTATTCAAGAATTCTCACTGTACAGTTTACAAAAAACTCTTCTCAAGCACAAAGAAAGAGAATGCATTTGTGACTAAATTTAGGACTTCAGTGATATGGCAAAAAGGTTTTAAAATTCTAACAAAGATTAGATTACTTTTTCTGCCTTTCATTGCTCTCCCTTTAGGTTAATCCTGCATTTCAGTAGGTTGCTGGATATACCAACTACATTCTAATGATAGAGGAATGATGATTTGGTACCTAAAAAGAATGAAGGCTAACTAGGTAAGAATAAAGATCCAACCATCAGATAATATAGTTAGTATTTTACTAGATCTTATACAGGGTAAACTGTGAACAATTTTTTTGTCTTTCTTAGGAACCCCAAATTCTCTTCTCCATTTTTTTTTTCTCTGTAATGATGTATTTTTTGTTTCTATAACACAAAACGGTTTTTATTAATAAAATCTTTCAGAACATGTATCTATCACATAATTCTTCCTGAATCATGACTATAAGAAGTGACATAGGAGTTTTCTTTGCCTTAAACCGTAAAATCTCTGTAGTAATAGCTAAGCATCAACTTTCTCAAAAAACTCCCAAACCCTGGAACTATAGAAACCATGAAAGCTCCAGATCACCTGATGCCTCTTTTTAAGCATAATCTGTGCTTCTGAATGTAATCCTGGGTTTTATCTTTTGTTCCCACCCAGCAGTAGAGGTGGATATCAGATCTGGGTAGAAGTGTTGCAGTATATAGCCTTGGACACAGGATTACACCAAAGAAAATATAGAACAGTATTTGTTTATTTATTGCCACCAGACACATCTAATCATTCATCAGCTAGAAGGGATTCTGGGAGTTCTGACTATAACCACTTTCCAGATAGGAAAGAATGCTGGCAAACACAGCAGTTCTTCAATTTTGTGTTGATTAAGTAAGAGCATGTAAGTAGCTTTACAATCCAGAGGTCGTCAAGATATTTAAGTCTTACTTTATTATTTTGTCAAAAATTAATATGGTACAACTTCTTGATGGAATCACTGGGAGAAACAGAGCTATGAGAAAAACCTCTTTTCATCTTCAACTTTACTGGAAGCTTTAGCTATATAAAAAGAGAGAACTCTCCATCTTTCCATTAACATTTTAAGTATGTCTCAAAATAGTTTTTGGTTCTTTAGTACCATACTTCCTGTAAGACTTCAGAGGATTTAGGGCATACACACAAACCCCACTGCTTATTACATTTACACTTTGCATATGCAATGAGCTGTGGAGCATGTTTCTGTTTTTCAACCCAGCATGAGCCATTTCCTGTGCCAGAACAATTAAACAGCAGTGTGGAAACTATGATGGGGTCCACTATTTTCTCACAAGCACTGGAAAGACCTAGATAAGCTGATATTATTAAAGCATTTATCACATGTTGATGGCAGAATAGAACCTATGCACTTTGTTATTTCAACACCAGAGGATGGATGTGAACCTAAATTATGCTAAATTCTCCTTAGTTGTGAAAGTAGTCTGTCAGGTCAGAGAGCAGATTTATATCTCACTGATTAGTGGGTTGAATCAACCATCTTGTCTCTGTGAGTGTGTGTATGGGAAGGGCTGGGCTGGCTCTGTGGGCACATGGTGGAACTTGCCCAGAGCACACAGGCTGTAGCCATGTGGCCACAGGAGCCACAGGGTTGGGCTGGAACTCAAGCAAGGTCTGCCGGGTAAACCACCCACACCACACCACCTGGAGCCTCTAATCAGCTGTGACACCCCTCACTGTTGCTAAGGAGACAGGGAGTGGTTGGTGAACCTGGTGAACCAAAGGTCTGGCTGCAGTGACCATAGCAGATGAGGGGACAGCACCAGGTCTTCATTGTGGGCTCTGGCCTGTTACCTTTGAAGCCATCAATGTGTGACCTTCTGAGCGGTAACTATGTTCTCTTTCTCTCTTTATCCTTTTATCTCTTAATTTCTCTTCCCTTATTCTTTTCTTCCTCTTGTGAGTAACTTAAACACTTATTTTCTCTAAGTTATGGGTACCCAACTTAAGTAGTGTGGAGTCTGCGTTTGCTGGGTGTAACAAAAGTTCCTTACTATAGCAATGCTTGCTAATCCTGGTAATTTGTTGTAAGGCTTTTGTACAGTTGCATGATATCTTTGTAAAACTCTTTTTGCCGAAATAGCCATATTCTCACCAAATTAAAAGAAATTAAATAATATGTAGTTATTCTCTGGATGTTAACTCAAAGCACCAAAGAACCAATGGCTTTACAAGGGTTTGTGTCAGAAAAATCTTACGAAGCCTGAAATTATGATGCACACCTGGTAAAGTTGGATCAGGGTGTAACAAAGCCTCACTTTAAAAAAGCTTCAGACAATATAAAAAAGCAGAAGGTAATACATATCCGCAAGGTTTTTCAGAATTTAATCTGCAGCAGCAACAGCTTAATAATGATTCTTTTTTAGTTGGCTACTCTGGCCCTTATCTGAAATCCACTATTGTATTTTTCATGGCCAGAACAGAATCATTCAATGGAGAAGTCACAGGAAAGTCCCGTAAGGTTCTCCTGGTTTTTGAAGGACAGATTTTAGCATAGAAATTCTATTCCCTGGTCTCACCCAAGGCAAAAGCTGACTACTAATGCTCTGTGAGCCTTGCTTCATGATCATTAATTTGACACAGCACTCCTCTGAGTTCTATTCCAATTCAAAACTTTTACTAGGGAAGTTTGTGCTCACTGAAGTGAGGATCATAGATAACTTTAGATTATTTATGTCATAACCAGTGAGAAACATTAATAGCATTAGTTTGGTTCAGTCATGATTTTTCTTTTCTTTTTTTTTTTCTTTCTTTCTTTCTTTTTTTTTTTTTTCCAGAACCAGATGCTATTTCATTTAATAAAAATTAGACTGACACATTTATACAGGCAGCATTTAATGTCACAGCATCCCTGATTAAACATTTAGGGTGGTATATCAAATTCTTGGCAAAGTCCAGAATCACTTCAATTTTCCAGAAGGGATTGGCATATATGTAACATCACCATTTATCACAAGTCTGCTGAGCTGCATTTTTAATGAAAAAGAAACATCTACCATAGTTATTCTATTCTGTGTAGTTTACAAAGCATTTAAAGACTAAATTTTAAGATGAACCATACACTGGCAAATGTCTAAGTCCTAGAGCAGTACTTAGTGTTAAATTTAATGTGCTAATCCTATAAAATCAAGAACTCAAAAGACAGCTTACCATTTATAGATCCATGAACTAAGAATCCAAAGTCCTTGCATATGTTCTGCTTTACTACTGTATCAAGCAAAATAGTGACAGCCAGAGAAGAGATAGTACAATTTCTTCCATTCAACCCTTGATGTCACCAATACCATTCCAAACTTGTTTTCACATGGATTCATGTTTTCATATGAGAAAGAAAAATCAGAAACTGCCTTTGAAAAAGCAGACAAGCAAAAGTAAAAACATTAATGATATTTTAAAGGAAATTCAAATATTCAGGCAGGTAAAGTGTAACTTTTTCACTATTGCCATTATTTACTGTCTTTAGCAACAGGAGTAAGTCTTTTTGTATAGGCCAAAGATTTGGTAAAGTTTTTGCTCTTACCCATTTAGATACATGGCCAAACAACAAAATTGATCATTTTCCCTTTAAAGCAGAGAGAATAAGGATATCTACAGGCATTGAGAGCTGTAAAAAAGTATACTTGAAGGGACACTGGAGATTGAAACAATCTATACTAGCAACTTTCAATAGCATATGGCCAATGTTTCTCACCAATGGCATGAATTCCTAATTACTTCTCTGGATAATAATTAAATGTCAATATAGTACATGAAAAATTGTGTGCTACATAATTGTTCAACAGCATTAAGATCTTTGTGTTCTTACTTGGACCTGCAAGTGGTATTCCATATGGGTCATACTTAGAAACAGAATGACTGCTTTACTCAATGTATTGACATCAATTACTGAAATTTCTTGGTTTATGGAGTTTATAATAATAGTGCTTTAGAAGGCATTAATAGAGTATATAGGCATGTCCTCTTGCAAGTATCTCAATGTTTCTGGTGCGCCCTTGTCTTCATAATATATGTTCACCATTCAACTGCATATAAATATAAGGGGGATAAAAGGAATAGCAAAATGCATCTATGATTATTACACTGAATGATAACTTCAGGTTATCACAATTCAAGGAAGATATCTAGGTGGCAGAGTGCATCCATTGCACAGACTAGCTGATCTGTAAGAGAAAAGGCCACTTTTAGAATTGAGGCTTTAAGTTTCCAGCTTATTCCTGGAAAGTCCCAGAGAAGATATCATCTCCTTTCTATTCATTACCCTTGCTCATTTCCTCCGAAAGTGCATGTTGTTTGTATCAACTAAAAAGCAGAGTGCCAAGCCAAGGCATCAGTAAGATGCATTGTTCCTCTGCTAACTATCTCAAGAAAGGACTTTTGACTGTCACAAAAGATTGAAAACAAAAATAATAATAGCAAAAATATAACAGTTATTTCAAATGTCTTGTTCTGCTTTAAATTCTTCGGAGGCTAGGGGAATGTCTGTGGACATTTTCGACACACAGCTTGGAAATGGAGACTTGGTGAGAGAAAAATTTCATTCTAAGGAAGTTTACAGTGTTTGCTGAAGCAAGTTTTTATTGGGGATTGAAATCTGACTGTTTTTTTGGAATACTGAAAAGTCTGTGTTAAGCAGAATTTGTCCTATACAAAAGAGAAAAAGTCAAATGTTCTTCCACCTACAGTCACATTGATGCTGGTTTTCAGAGGACTCACTTGTCCTTTTGGTTGATATTTCTGTATCTGGAAAGCTGTAGGTTTTCAATTTCAGGACAGGACTCAGGCAGAGCCTGTCCAGAGTTTAGGGCTGAGCATTGAAGGCGAAAAGGGAAATAAGGACAAACAACAGTGAAAAAGAACCCACAAGCTTATTACTAGATTATGTGGTGAAACAGCTGTAGTGATATTGATCATCCATACAGCTGGAAGGCCAATCTTTTCTTCACTCTCATTATTAAAGTTATTAAAATATAGTTCAGGTCCCTCCTTTTGAAGATACTGTCACTGCAGTTTAGTCTCCCTTCTGATACATTCTATGTTGTGCATTGCCACAGCGTGTCCAGGTTTGATCAGCAGAACACCAAAGTAGTTATAACTACAGTAACCATATACTGTAACACAGAAGGAGGAGTCATCCACAGCTGTGCACTACACAACCTGCAGCAATACCTGATAACTCCACCTGTGCAGAGAGCTAACAGTGTGTCCACCTCCTTATCTATCCTACCAGTCTTCCAGAGATATTCTTAATGGAAAGTGAGCACGATAGCCCTACTGGCTTTTTTGCTCTCACAAGAACAATTTCCAAATGGGAAAAAGGCTGTAAATAAGAAAATAGAGAACCACCCCAGTGTAAATCCACCACATTCATAGACTAGGGATCTGCACTGCATACACCAACCACAGGGTATTAATTTGTGCATTCCTTGGAACTCTTGGAGTGTCTCTTATGCAAGGTATCCCAGGTATTTTATGTTCCCTGTTTGTCTCTAAGGTTTTTGTTGATAAGATGTCTGATCCGGTTGCAGAGTCTCCCAACTTATTAAACTGTTGCTGTGCTTTCTAAAAGACAGATCTTTGTGGAGCGTGAAAGAAAATACTAATTTGCTGGGAATGAGTGATCCCATTGAAGGCAGTGGAATAAAGTTCATAAAAGTGCAGATTGCATATGAATCAAATGCACACAAATGTTTCAACTGGAAATTTTGGTGCTTGTTCAACAGCTGACTTATATAACTGAATTTTCAAGGTTAAAACTAACTGAAATATTTAGAATTCCCCAACAAATTAAAAAATCTCAGATTTTGACACTCTAAAATCACATTTGCAATTGATTTTTAATAGATTAGCTTCTTTTCAAGCAAATGGAAAGCAGAACTTTTAGTTCCTAAGAAGTGTTTTACCACCACTCGCTGAGAAGCCTCCATTATCAAAACTAAAAAGACTCCTACCAGTTACTTCATGCTGATTGCAATTTCCCTCCCCACAATTTTATGTTATAGTATGTACAGAGAAATAAGTCTCTCTAGTGCAATATACCAAAAAGGGAAATGATGGGTAATGCGTTTGTTCCACTGTATAAATGCTTCCAGTAATTTATCCATCAAAAGTAAGAAAAGTTTAATTATAATGTTGTACAGCTGCTGCAGGAATATTTTATCCATTAGAAATGACATGCACAATTATGGCCTAGTGAAGTTAAATACTATAAAAAAGAAAATAATTCATACCAGAAAATTCATGCATTTTCATTTTCTCTTTTAAAAATACTGCAGTAGAAAAAATTAAAATCTCTGCTATGAAATAATTCACTTTTCAACACTATTAATTCAGTCTACTCTGGCATGAATACTGATGCTTTGCAGCACACCATATCTAAGACCAGCAATTTCAAGGGTGAATATGAGAGGGATTTCATTTATTAGATTTCCCCTCTTTCCTTTAATTTCTCTTTTCATAGGAAGGATCATTTGGGCTTTGTTTCAGATCAGAGCTTTTTACTCTTAGTCTTCATTAGTGATGAAAATCTCGAGACCTACAACTCATTTAATATAGACTAGATTAATTCATGCCTGAAAGTGTAAAGAGGAAGGGGAAAAAAAAAAAGAAAAAGAAAAAGCAAACCTCCCTACTAAAAGGTGACATCAGTCATTTCTCTCTGTCATTTTTTTGGCAGATGATGTTCTATGTTTTGTAAACCATTATATCTAAAACAACAGAAGCTGTATAACTAATGTTGTAGATCAGGGAAAACAACCAAAGCCAGGTCAGAGAATCTGAACTCATGGTACCAGTTCAGTCAGTCTTGTGTCACATCACTTACTCTTTATTTTAGCATGCTGGCTTTATCAATATCACTGCTTATAAGGCGTACTATCCACTGCACACACATTTAAGAGGCCTTTGCTGCATATATATAGGAACTGGAAGTTTTGGATACAAAAGGAGTAGGACATTTTCTCAAAGGATGTATTTGTATAAAGACTTTGTAATGAGAGGTTATGATAGAATTACTATTCACGTCACAGGAAACAAGAAGAGTAGCAATGAAAAGGAAACCAGTAATTGAAGCAAGAGAGGTAAAGGACAAGAGGCTGTTATTAAACATGGGAGGTGACTCCATTATTAATGGCCCAACCTTCGCGAATGAAGATTTGGGAAGGGCTCTCCCCACGTGGGTGTGCCCTTCGAGCCTGTGCAGTG
>JAWWEV010000134.1:35380473-35396538 GCA_035583235.1 Hafferia zeledoni | reverse complement strand
CATTAAAAATTACAGCTGTGAAACTGTAGCACCTTTCATGTTTCCTAGTTGATTTTTTTAAGGTAATGATTTTAATTGTCAAAGAATCATTAAGAATGAAATTTTCCATGTAAGGTTACTGTAATTTGTTGTGTCTTGATTTTAGCAAAAACAATTTAGAGAAAATTTGTTGTTCACTAACATGAAAATAAATTCTCATCAACTCTTAGTTGGAAAGCTATAGAAATTCTGTGCTTTCAAAGCCTGCAGCTAAAATATAGCAGGGAACATTCTTATAGAAAACATGAACTAGCCATGCCTGTGGGAGTTTGGCCCTGTTATCTGCTTTTAAAATAAAACCATGTGTTTAGAGAAGACAGCTTTACTGTAAGTAATAAATTGCATTTGTACTAAGAATGCTTCAGAGTGAGGTCACAGGTATTTTCTTAGCAGCATCTGTGGACGGTATATGATCAAAGTCTGCATATTAAACATTGGTAATAGGAGCTCATCTCAGTCTCTGTTCTTTCTTCTTCCTTCCTTTTCCAACCTCAGCTTCCCTAGAATAAACCTGACATTATAGCAACAACACAAAAACACACTCACAATTAAAGCAGCTGATGAAAACCTGTAGAACAAAATAATATCTTTCCTTAGCTGCTGAATTCCTCTGTGCTAATGAGCAAATAATTTAAAATACAGTTTTCATGGATGGTCATTAATAAGGTCACATGATTAGTTGTCACCTCCTTCCTGACCTGTCTTCCTGATATGCAGACATACTGAATAGTAAGACCTGCAACAGAAAGTCAGCGGGAGCTTTGCTTTAAGCCACTGTACCATTGAGCTATTTGTAATGCTAAGTAGTCCGGAAAGCAGGTCATGGGTAGCTCAGTTTGTCAACCAAACTGAGTGGCATTTTGACCTTAATCTCCATTTATGACAATGTGTGACGATATGTCACCTTCTCATCTTGAAAGGTGATCTAAAAATAACTATTTTAATAACAAATAAAGCATGGATGTTTCTTACAGAAAAACAACAAAAGCGTTAGTTGGAAATTCTGGAATTGAAATAGGTTGATGCAATGCAAATGGAAGTACAGAAATGCAAAAATGAAATTCCTAACTTCCTCTGTTGAATCCAATCCCATTTTAATTCTTTGAATCTCTTCAGGTAAAGCAAATTAAAAAATGCCCTGAGTATTTATATAATGTGAAGGTGGATTGAACAACTAACAATCTAGATGTTATTCCCTTCTTGAAGTTCACAGCTAATATATGAACAAACAGAAAGACAGAAACTAATATCCCAATCTAATTGTCTCTCTTCTAGGATGGGATTTTCTAGTATATATATATAGAAAGAGAAGTGACTTTTCCTCTACCTGTTCTCCAGAACATAATATCTGGAAGACACTTGATCTTTATTCAAATGCTGCTGACTCACTCATATGTTAACATAATATAAATGACTGATGCAAATACAGAATTTTTGCCAACTTTGTTAATTAATATTGCTTATAGTTGTGGTTGTAGAAATTAAATATGCATCAGATTCAATATGTTACTTAAAATGACATTTTCACACCTGCAGTAATGAAAGTGAATTAAATATATTTTTTCCTCTGCAATAATTATGCTTATCTTTTAAATCAGACTCAGGGAAGATTTTGTACATACCCTTAACTATAAACAACTTTCCTACTCTTCAAAGAAAGACTATTTTCTTTCTCTTCTTGCTTTTACCTTCTCTTCCTGCTACACTCAAGATTTTCCATCAAGATACCCAAGATTCTTTTTTGAAGGAAGCTGAGAAATAAGACTGTCATGAAATGTTATTTCATGACTCAGCTTGCTGAGTTAACTGTGAAGTTACCTGCTACTCTTCATCTGGCAGCTTTTGAAACTTAAGAATCTGAGCAGCATTTTTCTCAGTGCTTTGAACTTCAAAAACTTCCAAAATCTACCAAGTCAACACAAAGTTTGGATAAAATCAACAACTGTTGCCCATTCTTGTCAATAAATCTCTGTTATTAATTATTTTCAAAGGCTTTTGACAAAGCAGATTAATCTAAACTTAAATCTGCAAGGAAATCTCAGATTACTGGAAGTAGATACAGTATTAAATTTCACAAGGATAATTAAGAAGCACTCCAGTTGAAACAGACAGTGGCATTTCTGTGATGTGTGCTAATCACTACTCTGTTTTCATACTGTGAATTTGCTTCAAAAAAGAAAGATACATAATTCGCAAAACTGCAAGTCAAATTTAATCAGGTCAGTAGATCAGAAACCCAATGGAGAGCTTAATTAGATATGAATATTCTAATAATTGTGAGCATCTCTGATGTACATTTGTTTGGACATCTATTACTAAGGGTCCCTAACACTGTTCTAACCTTACAGCTAAAGTCAGGAACAACCCCTCAGTTCTATGCTGGCTTCCAGCTATCTATATATTGTATCAAGTTATTAATGTGAATGCCAACAGACATGAGTTACATGAGCTCTTCGTAAAAAAAATCTAGCAAATTTTTAGTGTCTGTATTTCTTGTTTCAAAATATTCTTAGTTTGAATAAATTTGATCCTACATCTTTGGATGCCTTGCAATCTCAGGTACTCACTTGTGTACATGATTATTTTTGCTAATTTGGCTTTTCATTTTGACTCTAGACAAAAAGCTTGACTTTATGTCTGTGCTAAATATTCCCAGACACATCAAAATTTCACCTTCCTTTCAGCTTCTCACACCACTTCTCTATATGATACAAAATATAACTTCAAACCTAGAATATTCTCAAATTTCAACGAATATGAATATAAAATTATAAAATATGCACTGTAGCTTTTATATTGACAGGTAATACATTTCTGCCTCTTAGACTCTCAATTTACCTTATCCAATATCCAAATCTGTCAGCAGAAAGAAGAACACACAGTTATCCTCCTAGGAAGAATAAACAGTACAGACACACTATGAATTTAGATACAAAAATTACTTGAAAAGTAAAGATAGAAATCTATCCCTGTATTTATGGTAGATATCTGGATAAATGCCTGATATTCAGCACTCAAAATTGCTGTCAGGAAAACATGCTTGTGCTTCTTATTGTCAAATACAGACTTGTGAACTAAAGTGAGTGTTTGTAAACATTAAATGCAGTACTTTTTTCCCTGCATGTACCAAGAAATACAGTTCAATTTTTCTCAAAAGATATTTATCAGTAGATTAAACAAGCACTTGTCACTATAGCAAGTAGGCGTGAAAGACCCTTCAGGGTCTTC
Source organism: Hafferia zeledoni (assembly GCA_035583235.1). Lineage (NCBI taxonomy): Eukaryota > Metazoa > Chordata > Aves > Passeriformes > Thamnophilidae > Hafferia > Hafferia zeledoni. The sequence goes on along the minus strand of JAWWEV010000134.1, from coordinate 35,393,271 downwards.
AGCAACAATCAGTTACTCTGTTACTGATTTTGCATATATCTCAGTTGGAAATTTTGGCCTCTTTTTCATCCTCAAGACAGTTACTGTATTGTAATGAAGTAATCACCTCAAAAAAGGGGCTTGAACAAAAAACTTCTCGTGGTATACGTAGCATTTTGGACAGGCATGTTAAAGGCCTGTGTTAGACCAGAGACTTATGTTCTACTGCACTGAAAGTTAAAAGAAGAAAAAATGAGACTGAAAATAAAAAACAGTAGGATAGTTTCCCTTAAACTCAGATGAGATATTATGAAGAAATAATTAAGCTGAAGCTTACTTGAATTTCTCTGTCTAAATCAATACAGGAGCAGTCTGTCTTTGCAGTGATAAGACAGGAAGATTCAGCCCTTCTGCTGGGCTCAAGGCAAAAGTCATAGGCTGAAGTATAATCAAAAATTATCTCCTTGCTCTTTCTAGCTTTTTTTTTTTTTTTTTTTTTTTTTTTTTTTTTTCCTTCCTTATTCCCCCTCACTCCTAGAGATGAAGCTTCAATCTATGATCTCAGAGCTTCAGATTATCTGTCAGACAGAGAAAAGCTGTCTCAAGCTGCCAGGACCTCCAATCAGATATTGACAGATAAGATGTTCTGGGTGATAAAAGTAGATTTAAAATCCAAAGTGACATTCTTTTTACTGGAATGATAGCCTAAGGGTTAAAGTGAGTTAAAATGATGATGTAGGAGAAATTATACAATCTAAGTCTTCCAATCAATTTGTTAGCTTTCCTACATATAATGAATATGTTTCCTACTTAAGCCAAGGTCATATTTTCCTCCCAGTTGTTAAGAAGACATTTCTTCATAATATAAATAACTTGTATTTGATTTGAAAAACTTACAAGTTTCAAAGGTCTGTAGAAGAATAGGAAATATTGACAGAAATGGTCATATTCCACATTGAACTAGTATATCATTCTAACTGAGCCCATGGTAATGGTGTAGTATTTAGCAGCTCACTTAGACATTAACATCAATCAGCTTCAAAACTCAGTTAAGACTTACCTTAAATGAATGCAGTAAGCTATATATTGCATAGGGGTACATTAGAGAGCAAAGAAACCACAAGTAAACCAGAAAAAACTGCCACAAACTAACCATCAAGATTTAAATACAAAGGAAAACAGTTCCATCCACCCAGAATTAGATAGTTTTAGTATAAATCCAGCTTGAACTCATAAGCAAACAATTTCTGAGTAACTGCACAAGCCTACTAACGGATGCTATTGGTCAAGGAAACAAATGAGAAGCAAGTCTTCAAACAGATCCCCTGTATATCTTCAGTATTGAATCAAATTTGTTTAAACTGATATAAAAATATTATCCTTCTAGTGATGATGACCTTGATGCTGCTTTATTAGAGCATTTAAGCCTGTGCATTAATTATTTTCCTAAAAGCACAGGACACTTTAGGAGGAGGAGAAAAAAAAACCCAAATAAGAAAAAGAAATTATATGTATAATTTTTTCCATAATTATCTTTGAGTTCAGAGGACAACAGCCATTATCAAAAGGGAGTTCATAAAATCTGCTGTAATCTAGGAATCAAGGACAGATGGGAAAGGAAGGCTCTAAGTTTTGTACAGATACACCACGTATCTGCACACACGATTTCAGCCCAGGAAACATCCTTCCCAGCAGAATGGCAAGCAATCATTGTCTGAATGATGTAATGTCAGCCAAGGTTAACATAAAGTGTCATATCAGAAAAAGAGTGAGTGTTGAAGGAGGGAGATAGCTTATGCCTAGAATGGAGACAGGGTCAGCTGTGTGGTGCAGAGAGCCTAAACAGTGAATAAGGGGGGTTCTTGTCAGAGAGGTGCAGATAGAAGTGCAGACAATCAAGAGGCCTAAGACACAACATACATTCCACAACAACTTGGGTATTGCTAGATATATATCTCAAATATCACTATACAGGAGAACTGAAAAATGCACAGACTTCTGTAACTGTTACACACCAGATCAGTTATCATTGGGTCAGAACCACCTTGCGGGGTGTGTATGTGGAGGGGAATGGATGGGTTGAACCTCACAGAGGTGGGGTGGTGTTGTATCCCTCATGGCAGCCCCTGGAGCCCACATGGCAAAGCCCCAGAATGGTTGTCAGTCACAAGCAGCCCGGGAAAACTATAACACCCCACACCTCCTGGAGCTCCAACCAAAGCTCAGATTGGCAGGGACAGTGAGAACACAGCCCCTCACCCTGGCCTGGGACCCTGGAGTGGCCGGGGCATCAGAGACCTCACCTGCAGGGTTTAGCTATAGAGAACAGAGTAGATAAAACCAAAGGCGTATGTTTGGCATGCATCACAGCCCTGCCACCTGGACTTGCGAGAGCTGGTCTTCTGTAAAGTTTCAGAGGTAGCTATATGATCTGTCTCTCCTTCCTTTTCCTTCTCTCTTCTTGCTCCCTCTGTTTGTTTTGCTTTGCTCCTTTCTTGATCCTTTGGGTGTCTTGGAGCTGGAGGGATTAGATTTTGATTTAAGTATTGTGAATTGACTGGATCTTGGCTTAAGTGTTGTGGATTAATATGCGGTGGGTTAATATTGTGGTGGAACATTTTGTCTAGCTTTGCCCTTTTTCAACGCTTGCCAAGTTCTCTTGTTTTCCCCCCTAAATTCATAAAGAAAACCCTTGGGAACAAGTCCTTGGCTTATTCTCTTGACACTATCTTGAGGTATTAAAGAACTCTAGATATGTATATTAAAGTAAAACTGCTGGCTGAGCCATAAGCCCATAGCTCCCAGGGCTGGAGAGTTGCTCTGAGTTCATAAGTATTGCCAGAAGAGAGGAGAGTATAAAATAAGATACATGAAAGAGGAAGCTGTCCTCTGGAGTCATGGCACAAAAGTCAGTGTAGATCAGTATCTTGGAGCCATACTTATCTGGCCAATACTAAGGCTGATATACAACTATGACTGAGTATTATAAAACATTTTGGGTTTATAGACTAAATGAATTACAGAAAACATAGAAACATAAAGTAGAACTTCATTTCAGATCAAAGAAGTATTTCCAAAGTACTGCAGTCATGTGATCTAATTCATTTGAGAAAATTTAATTGTAGACTAACCTTCCTATAAACTGCTAAAATGACATGCAAAATAGACATCTACACTTTCCTGCAGTGATGTGCTCACTCAAACTCAGTGCCTGTTAATGTAGAATGTGATAGAATAAACTTGACCTTTTCAATTTTGTAAAAAGAATAAAATGTTTTGGAGTAAAAATTGTACAAGCAATCAACAAATTTAATGTTCTGAGCAATTATTAGATAGTTTAAATCCAACGTATGCACCCAATTACATGTGTATAGAAACTGAGGTCACAGCTACAAAGGTAAAAATTCAAATGAAATATTCTTTCATTTATTAAAATACAATCAAAACAGTATAATGAAAATCATCATACCTAAACTAATAATAACAACAATAGCAATGGTAATAACAACAATAACAATCCTATTATGAGACAACTAGGCTGTACCGCTATTTAACAATCCTCAAGAGAAATATATTCTCCTTTCTAGTCTGCTTGCAACATCCAAATAAAACCTTCCCAAGATAGAGAAAGCTTTCCAACATAAGCACAGAAGACAATTTCCTATATTTTCACTACATTCCTAAAGAAGATTTTTTTTTTTTTAATGAATCATAATAATTCTGGCAAGGTGTGACTTGTAATTTACTGCATGTCCAAAATTTAACTAAGCATTTAACTAAACCTGTGCCTTCTCCCTTGTAATACTCACAAAGATTTTATCAGCTTTGGCTTTGTTGATAGAAGAAACTCATCCTCTTTAGAAGCAAAAAATATGAATTAATTAAGTCTCACAGCACCCATTTTAAGCAGAAAAATGACATCCACTTTTCAGATAGGGAATTTCATGAGTTCATGGAACTCAAATCAAGGTCATACATAAGTCAACTGCAGAACTGCCACTGAATTCAAGATTTATCCAAAACTACAGTAAAGTTCATGTTCAATTTAGAGGAGACTAATTTTAATTCATTCTCTGATTCACAGTACTAGGCACTAACCTATAGATACCAGGTTTTTGAATTAACACTGGCTTGGTCTCCTTTTTCTCCCTTGGATTGCTGGTTGCCAACACTGTTCACTTTGAGAAATAAACTTGTGACTATAAAGGAATTAAGAGTAAATATTAGTAACACAAGAGTTAAACTAAACTGATTCTCAACAGAGCAATTCCACAGTGTGGTTGCTCTGACAACTGAATCCATTGCAGAGAGATTTATTTCACTACATTTCATCTGCATCATATCCAGTGTTATTCTGTGATTTTTCCACAGTGTAAACTAGTTTAGATTAAGACCAAGTGAGGTAGAAACCTTTCACTTGGATGATTTTTTTTATCCAGGGTTCAAATGACTACTGTTACAGCAACAAATGTTTTAGACATTTTTGACCCCATATAGGTTACATATTTTCTAAATATTTTTCATCCACTGAAGAAACATATTAATTTTCACATTTCTCTTATGTATGCACTACATCAAGGGGTGTGCAAAGATATTTCAGCAAATCTTTCCTTTGTTCTTTTACTAGCTAGTCTACAGCCCATAAGAAATAAAAGTCAAATATGAAGTATGGTGTAAAGAAGGTGTCTATTGTTGTCTATTTTTTTAAATTATACTTAAAACATTCACTGTAAACATGCACTTGCTTTTGTCCTGCTTAAACATTTAGACAGACATACAGTGTAAATTTTCTTTCTAATTTATGTATTCTTATGAAGTTCTTGCTAAGCATCCATAGGTTATCTCCTCCACAGTAACTCCTCTGGAAATTTAGCACCATTGAAGTGATGTAGATAATTTCCATGTTCTTTATAGCATTCTTTCTTATTCATACCAATTGTCCCCAAGCATTTGGTTAATCAGTAGATACCTGCTCTGGCTCTCTCTTCAAAAGAATGAGCTCTCAAATAAACCGCATAATTGGTACTTCTTGATCCTAGTGCTATTATGCTATAGTTCCAATTTTGATAGCTTTCCTTTAGCATGTTACATTTACAGTCCAAGATAGGCCATTCATAAAATTATATATATCATATAAACAGGAATGTCCTTTATCTTCACCTGAAAGCATTTACACTTTTTTGCGTACATTCAAAATCCACAGGCATTTATATCATTGATTTCAATTCACCCAACAGTTTTGATATTTTACTCAAATTTTGTTCTTATTAAGACATAATAGAAATTACATTTTTCCCGCATTATTATGTATTGCTTCGCAAGCCACATGTGTACCTATTTAATTAACAGGTCACATTTACTAAGGCTTGTATCTTCAAGTAAACACTAATAATTGGAATTCCTCTCATGAGTAGAAATTGTCTGCACACTGAAAAAAACTCAGAAACAGATTTTACGTATGGAAAATTTTGTAAGGTTTTATGATATAGGTATGATCTGTAATGCTGTTTAGTAATAACCCACATGGGCAAGTTTATTTAGTTCCAAAACAACACTGTGTTCTCTGTCTCCCAACCTTGCATTATTACTGGGCTATGCACAGCACTAAGCTCTAATGTTTCATTACATCCACTTGCACAATATGCTTTGGCTTCTCCCCACACAGTGTATGCAGGTGATTGACAGGCAAGTTTGACACCCATCTTAACATTTATTGACATTTTCTGAACTCCCACTAGTGGGTTTCATCTGGAATATAGTGTTTAGATGCGTGTATCCTCATTTAAACAGGTGAGCCTATTAAACTTCGCTCCTTTGTGTAGATGGTGAGAATGAGGTGAATTATAACTCATGTAGAGTGTCTAGTTAATTGTGCAGTGAAAACATGCTACTGAACACCAATATCAATTTGAAAACTGCTTGCAATCCTTAGCTAAATTTTTCTCACTGCAGCTAAAAGAACTGGAGTGGTTTTAACTTAGATACTGACAGACAGCAAAGGGGGCCAAGGTAAACAAATAGAAGCAGGTTTTAGCTTTCTTTTAAGAACAAAATAAACAAAACAAGCATTTCAGTCTTTCACATCTTCCAATAAAAAAATTATTAAGGCATTATATAAATTGATGTACATAAATAGTGCAAAATCTGCAAGGACACTTATTTAATTAAAAATGAACTTTATTTTATAATGCAGACTTTAACTCAGCTCAAATGAGTCCAAACAAAATAGAATTCGTGTATTTCCTACTTTTGTATGAGGCTCTGGATTCCATTGAAAAGTTTCTTACTTATGATCTCTGAGTATAAGATATTACCTGATACAGCTATTGGCCATATTATTTCAGAAATTTTAAGCAGAGCACTCCATTAACCATTACAAGACAGTCTATTAAGAAAAAGAAATGGTGTCATATGATCATACCTTTCAAGGACGCTTGGAGATAATTATTTATTTATTCTAGCTGGACAACACAGGTACTCATGATATCTTTAGTCTCAATTTCTGCTGCACAGAGATACTTTTTGTCTCACCTTCATGAAGAACTCATTTTCAGGCAGCAAAAAATATGTGAATAGTGACACAGGCATGACTTAAACTTTCTCAAGTTAATACAGCTCATTGGTTAATTTTTCTTTGTGTAAGCAAAGCTATACAATGGTATTCTTCTATGAGCAACTTAGATTCTTTTTCTTTAGACTAGTAACCAATTTTTTTTTTTAAAGAGTAATGTTAAATTGGCAAAATTCAGAAGTCAGCTCAACAAAAAGAATAACAAAATGAAGTTTTCCTAAAGTTTTTTAATATTTGGAAATGTCATTCTCACAAATGCAGCATGTGCCACAACACCAGGGTACCAGAGCTCTGATTGGCTTACAATGATCTATTATAAGCAATAATTTTGTATGCTGGCAGTTGCTGGAGCAAGGCTGTGCTTGAGGCCTGTGCACATACATATTGGAATTAATGAAGCAGCAGCTTATGCTGTTGCAAACAGCTGGGGGTGCTTAGCTTGTTTTTCTCTACAGAATTTTTGGATTTCATTTGTTTCTGGCAGTTATGAAATCCAATAAAAGGGAGAATGGTGAATCAAGAGAAATGGAGCTATGCAAAAGCAGCAAAATCTTGACCTAGGTCAACAAAATATGCTCCTTTGATAATATAGATAATTTTTTTATGCTTTATGTTATTTTATCAGTTCTGCTTTTCCCCAAAATGCTGTATTTGATGTCAGTAAGATTAAAGATAACTACAGATATCTCTGCAAAACGCACCAGGCAGGATGATACAGACCTTCAACCTCTTGCTGATCAAGTCTGCCTCAAAACCCAGAAGGAAAATAAAAATGGGCATTTAGACGGGACAGCATTTTCCTAATATGATCCTATTGTTTCTAGTCCTGTGATATTGTGCCCAGGGCTCTTAAAAAAACTTGGCACTGCACTATGCTGTGAGGATATGACACCTCTGGTTTGCACTTTGTCTGGAATTACTTTTCTTCTGAAACAGAAATTGTACTCACAACAGCAATTTATATGTGATAGTTACTGCGCACAGCTCTACAGCTCCAACACATTCTTAGGGCAACCAGTGTGTTCTCACTTTTAAAGATCTCAGCAAAATAGAATTTAAAAAAATAAATAATGGGGCAATAAATGTAAAACACTGCACCTAAGAATGGATTTTAATAGCACTGCATCAAATTGCTGCAGAATATGCAAACAGTCCTGAGCTGCTGCTGGGGAGCACTTGTTAGGATCAGAACGAGGGAGGCAAAGATGGGTGTTTCAGCAGCTGAAGAGAGGCTGAAGGGCAGCTGCAGAAACTGGAGCATATGTGATGCTTCACACAGACTGTGGTTTGTGCAGCTGCTTAATTCTCTATGGAATGTTCCTTTTCTCGTGAATATTCCTTTATTCACTGTATCTGCTCCAAAGGGTTTGGCAGTGCCACACTGCAGGATCCTGTCTAGTACTCTTCAGAGTCTAACTTGCTATTGGTTTTTAAGTCAACTGGAGCTCTGAAATAACTGCTTATGGCTGGGGCATGTTTTGATTGCTCTCCTGCCTTCCTTAGGCTATTCAAATGAAGGCAGCAGCTGCATTTTGCCGTTCACAGTCATTTATGCCTAAAGGCTCATGTTTCCTGTCAAAAGCTGGAAACAGTGATCGTATATGATTTTTGTTCTTTAGCTTAGTAGTACATCACCCATATGTTTTCATAGCATTTTCCATCCAGTAATGACTTTATTGATCCATTCTTCAGTCTTTCATCTTTCCATGCATCTAAGCACATTGTAACAAATGTCCACTGATCATTTTGTACCTTAAATTGCACATAAGTATATATTACAGAGCTATTCAGTAATCACTCAGTCTCAACAGGCTTACTATTCAAGGGCTCAAGACAGTCAGACATCCGTAACTGTCACTGGAAATAATCACAGCTTAAAAGGAACAGAACTAGGTTGCTACCATATGCTTGGTCTGTTCCTATTGGAGATTCAAAAGGAAAAAAAAATTAAAAAAAAAAAAAAATCCCCCCGCCTCAAAAAAAAAAAAAAAAAAGAAAAAAAAAAAGAAAGGAAAAGAAGCCTATGGCCACAACAGCAAACAATCTAAAAACTTCCTTTATTTTTTCTTAATAAGAATATTAATTTATGTGCAGTGATTTTAGCATTTAAATTTAATTTTTGAAGACATTTCCACAATTAAGAACTTTATGTTCTTACATTCTAGACATCCTCATCAAGATGAACTCTAAATTCTAAAAATACTTACTTTACTCTGAAATACTGTCCTTTTTTTCTCTTGTGGTTCTCCAAAGAATATTTGTGTTGAAATTAAATCTTCTTCTACTGCATCCATGCTTTCAGTTCCTATCACATTCTACTGCTGCACAGCCCGCTGTGCTGGATTTCTAATATTGCTAATATCACTTCCATAGCAACACACTAAAATATCATAAACTTGGCATTACGGCTTTATTCCTAGATTAGGTCTAAGGAGGAGCTGATTTCAAAAGGCAGCTCTTAATACATAATAATCAAAAGTAATTGCCAGTGGAATACAGATAATGGCCTTCAGAGTTCTGTAAATTAGTTTCACAAAACAAAAGTTGTCCCTTTTCAAATCTGACCAAGAACAAAGAACTTATTTTGTTAGTGATGCTTAGAATTTATTTCCCCAGCCATCCTTAAAGCAAGCACCATATAATCACAGGGATTCACTTACTCAGAAAGATAATATTACTTATGTTTTTCACATGTTGGAATCAGTACCTTTCACAGTGGATACAGCACAGTGTAAAATGAGGGCTTTGGGGTTGCAAATATTAAGAATGCACTAATGATTGCACAGAATGAATAAATGAATGAGAAGGAATTCAACTTCAAAAGCTGCCAAAATAACTTTATCAATAAATCTTTTTACTTTTATGTACAAAATGTAATATGTTAAGTAGAACACATATCATTTGGTCAGCATTCTGGCATATCTTATTATATATAATGACTAAGGACAAATGGGCTCCACTTGTTACTTCTTGGCTGGAGTCCTAAGTAAAATTGTAAAAGGAGGATAATACAAAAGCCCATATACAAGTTGTACTGACACATGCCTTGCAAATGAATGAATATCTCAAAAATAAAAGATGTTATTTTAGGAGTAACTAAATCTACATTGGTTTTACTCTGTACACTTTTAATTAGTAACAGTCATGATCACAGAGAAAAATACTTCTCTCTTGGTCTCAACATAGGTTTTCTTTGGTTTTCAGCAGGAAAACAGGACATCCAGATCTCTTAATTATGAATTAGCATGTGGTAAAGGAAAATCCACTTGTTTGTTTCTAAGGCATTCAGGAACGTTAGTCTTACCTAGATAATAGCTCTAGATAATAGGGAAGGTTCTTGAAGGGTGAATTCAAAGTTAAAAAAAAAAAAAAATGCCCCAAAAGAACAAAACCCAAACAGTAAAAAGAATGAGCAGCTTTCAGAAGAGAATACCTCAGGATCTGTACTAGTATATGCTTTGTTTAATATATTCACAACTTGTCTGAGAAGGTGAAGAAGTTCTACAATACAAGGTTACTGAGGATAGTGAGGACAGGAGCTAACAGTGCACAATTTCAGTGAGGAAGGAGAAAGGACTGAACAATTATATAATAAAACGGCAGATAAAAACTGGTGTAGAAATTCAGTGATGCATACAGAAAAAAATGTGAATTTCACATACAAAACAATGAATACTATGCTTTCTCAGGAGTGGTTTTCATATCTTTGGCTCAAAGCTCAGGAGCAGTGAAAAATAAATGAATTGAATGCAAGAAACAATAAGGAAAAGAACAAAATGAAAAATGTTGTCATGCTGTCATTGAAATGTATCATGCACTTGTGTCTTGAATTCTCTATGCAGTTAGATTTCATCTCAGTAAATTTATGGAGTAACTAGGAAAAGTCCAGAGAAAAGCAATTGATATGCCTTAAAAGTAGAATTCTTCAGTCTGAAAAAAAGACAGTTTATAGGAAGAAAGTTGGACTTTATATATTGTTAAAAAAAGTGAAGAGAGGCAAGAGGAAAATAGTAAGTGACAGTCTTTTCCAAGAAGTATGGAGGATCAAATTAAACAAGAGTAGAGATTGTGGGTACAAAGACCTTTGGAAGAAATGGCGAGGAGGGAGAAGTTAACACCAGCTCAAAGAAACTTTTGCTGCCAAGGAAAAGTGTTAACATGTGAAGGAAATCATTCTCATGCAGGATACTGTGTATGTTCTCTTCATCTGTCTGCAGAGAGATAACTCCCTTGGTACAGTGATAAAATTCTCACAGACATGCCTGGGAGTTCCTGCCTGGGGAGGCAGGCAGGCCGAAAGCACAAGGGCAGAATACAAACTGGGGTTTTATTGTGCATGTGAAAAGTGTTGTTATAAAATCACCAAAAAGGGGTTCCCCTTTCATGTCTTGGCCAGCTGTATTGGTCATATATATATATAAATATATATAAATATATAAAAATATATAAACATATATTAAAAAAATATATATATTTTTTAATATATGTTTATATATTTTATATATATATGGCAGTGTTCTCCACTGTTAAAATTTTTTTTTCTTTAAAACTTTAGCCATAGCCCAGTGCCTGGACTGACCTGTGTGCATATCAAGCTTTTCAAAGATAGAAAACCATTGTGGTGGGTTTGGTGTGTTTTGTTTTGTTTGTTTGTTTGTTTGTTTTTTGTGGGTTTTTTTGTTTTATTTTTGGTGGCGTTTTTTGTTTGGGTTTTGGTTTTGGTTTTTTGGTTGGTGGGTTTGGGGTTTTTTGCAACTGCATTGTCACATGTTTAATTAGTCAGTGGAACTTCTCGCTGTAAGGTCTTGTGGACACTAAAATCTTATGTGGGTTAAATATAGGGAAAAATTACTCGAGATGCATCAAAGCGAGAGGTTTTGCTCCGTGTCCCGGCCAGCCCATCCCACATGGTACCCCGGGTTCAGCGCCAGATGCCTGAATGAATTCTCATAGAAATATGGTCCAGGCTCCAAAGTTAAAAAGCAAGAACGTAAGAACTCTTCATTAAGGGGGTACACAACTTATATAGGGTTTTGGAGGGTACACGCAACGGAGGGTGTCTTTGGATAGGTTGAGGATCTTTGTTCATGAGGCGGAGGAGTCCTCCTATTGGCTGGACGGCAGCGTGCACGCAGTGTGCACGCAACAGACATCAGACCCTGGCACCAATGGGTCTGATGCTCTTACCTGCTTTGGGGTTGTTTACTACCTTGTTGGCGGCCCCAAGGTCAAACTGACCTTGCCAGCCTGACAGCTCCTAACGTGGTTCCGTGCAATCCAGGGACTGGGGCCAGGCCTCTCCCTACAGTTAAATCTCCCTAAAATTGAATAATACGAAGACTTTTTAAAAGCTGAGTAAATAGCATGGCCTAAGGAGTACCTGAGGCACAAATTTTGGGTTGGAAGAAATATGTTTGGGAGTTCAGGCTAACACCCCGCCTTTGCCCGAGCATTCTGTTTTCATCTCTCTGCCAGAGGTGGAATGCTTGGCTAGGGTGTCTCCTCAGCTAACCTCTTTCTTACAGTCTGTCTACAATCTGTCCAGCAAGCATTACTCCTCTTCTGCCACAACAGAAGGACTGGCTATACAACCTTACCTCTACATACAGGGTAGGGTGTCCTCTTGCCTTAGCGCACCATGAACTAGATTGTCATCTATTATGCACAATTTATTTACTCATTTGTTTTCTTTCAAATTCTGTATTGTTGCTCCTGGGATTTAAATAATCATACCATTATTTTATCAACTGCACCAAGCAATTTAGATGAAAGAGTGAAAGGAGCAGAAGGCACTCCGTAGGAGGACTGAATATAGTTTCGCAGACTACAAGTCTCAGTGGCCAAACGCATTGTGAAATCTCCATATAATGTGCCATGGTTTTTATAGAATCATAGAATGGTTTGGGTTGCAAGATATCTAGAAGATGACTTAGTTCCAATCCCACCTCAGGAGTCAAAGACATCTTCCACTAGACCAGGTTCTCAGTGGATTGTAGGGCCCACTGATACAGCGGAGGGATTTTCGCTTCCAGGAGCAAGGCTAGGAAAGTGGCAAGCGGCGCTCCCCAGGATCAGACCCCTCAGAAGCTTAGGTCGGCCCCTCTCGCCCCCGGCCCGGCGACCCCCCCGAACGGAATAAGTCTGCACTGGCCAGGATTCCACGAGGAAAAGCCAGTTTATTTGAGTGCACCAGCTTATATGGGGGAGCATGGAACTTTCCAGAACATGGGTGGGGAAAGGGGCGGAGA
>JAWWEV010000134.1:35366842-35380373 GCA_035583235.1 Hafferia zeledoni | reverse complement strand
GGTATAACATTTAAACTGGGGAAGTGTCCATATAGCTCCTGAAGCCATCATAGTCCCGATTCAGCTGCTGCAGATTTCCTCCATTAAGAGTGGCAGGTTTGTCCTCCGACACCAGGTTGCTCAGAGTCCCATTCAGCCTGGCCTTGAACACTTCCAGGGATGGGGCATCCATAATTTCTCCAGTCAACCTGTATCAGTGCCTCATCACCCTAACAGAAAAGAATTTATTCCTAATATCTAACCTAAACCTATTTTCTTTCAGTTTGAAGCCATTCTCCTTTGTCATAGACAGCTCCTCTCCAGATTTCTTGTAGGCAAGCAAATGCAAAACTAGGGAAATACCACAATTTGTGCTTCTTGTACTGCAGTGTGGGAGAAAGTACCTTTAGGCAGCATGGTACCTGGAAAGTGGATTCTTGCCCACAAAACCAAAATTTTCAGTTCTGCCATATAAATTGTAACCCAAGTAATAATGCAGTAGGCAAAACAGAACAAAGCCCCAACTTCACATTTATTTGGTCTATCAATTGTCCTTCTTCCAACATAGATGAAGGGAACAGACAACTCCTTTCTTCTTTCAGGAAAAAAGAAACAGTAATTGTACACTGTCAGGGACGGTACATTAGCTAAACATTAATTAAAACATGTCAAAACAGGTTTTTAAAAATTAGAAACCTTCGTTTTAATATCTGAAGTATATCTGGCAGACTTACACTTTGAAACACATTGAAACAAAATGTAACCTAGAAAATGTCCTGGGAAAAGAGAATTTCCACTTACACATGTTGATAACATTTATTGGTTTGAATTGTGTGGGGACATGAAAAAACAGTGTGGGTGTTTGGGGGGTTTTTTTGGTCAGTGTGTCAGTGTTCCTCCAAAATAAATACTTTTGCATGACAAAGTGAGAACATGAATTAATAAGCAGGATAAAAAATATTTTTCCCTAGCTTCTTATTTCTGCATCTTTGTGATATTTAGCATTTTTAAGCTTTTCTGTGTTTATAATTTAATATGGCTGCTGTAATTTAAACTTGCCTTACATGCAAATCTTTGAGTAGAATTGGTAAAGGTGATCTTTCTTTGATTTTCAGACGCTACATTTATAGTTCATTTCATTATATATATTCTTTTCAAAATGAAATCTTGAAAGATTTTTTTCTATTTGTATGGACTAACTTTTTTCTCCAATTGAAAGTGTGAAGGTATTCTGACTGTATATAAAAAAAAAACATTTCTGGGGCTGAACTTCATTCTCCACTGAGACACTATGACTGGTCTTGCTTGAGTTCCATGAAAGTTCTACATTTACTTGCTTGGGAACTGTAACAAGATCTGAATCTGCTGTACCTTGAGTACATTGATATATCCAACTGCTTGAGAGTCATATCACTCCAATGTAAGAACAAGATTATGTGCCTAAATATGACAAAATTTCAGAATTTGATAGAAAATGAATATGCAAAGACACTCAGCAAGGTGCTGAGCACCCTAAGCTAACAGTGCTCAAAGACTTGTCACCAGCTTCTGTTTCCACCAGGCAATCTCTAAAATTATATTTCTTGGCATTAATTCTGCAGAAGCAAAAGGATACCAGTTATGTAACTTTAGTTTTGTGGGTCATTCACCAGAACCACTGAAATGGACTGTAGTGATTTTGAGATAATACTGTGATTGTACTTATGATGTCTTCTTCATTTACTGTGAACTCAACACTATTCTAAAATCCATGGGATTTTTCCTTAAAACTATGCAAAAAGGGAGGAAAATCACACATATACTTCTACAGTTTTTCTATTTCACACTCAGTACAGCTCTTTTCTTGCTTAAGATGTCAAATACTAGCTCTTGTTTGGAACTACTCTTTCAGCATATTTAGTTTGGTGGACAAGTATTTTACTTTTACAGATAAAAACATGGGTTTGCTATTATGATGAAATGAGTTTTGAAATATACATACATATTTTGCTAGACTGTCATATATGTACTTTCAAAAGCACAAAAGTAGGACTCTCTGTCCTGAATTTCACACAAATCTATGAGATATTATCTTTTGTACTTCACTAGAAGTTAGCTACTACAGGACAGTAACGGGTTCAGTACCACACAAATTACCATTTCAGATTACCACTAAAGCCATTGTTTTCTCACCAAGACTTGTTTAAAACACAATGCACAAAATCAAGTAGATTTTTTTTGTTGTCGTTACTTCTTAACTAACTTGTATTCTCAAAGATATTTATACTGTAAACCATAATACCTGCTTTTTCTTTTGTGTTAGTCTTTAATAGTTATTTGATGATTTTGTTATATTCAAGTGATAAAGGACTGTTTATTACATTAACTTGCCTTATTTCACTGAAAAAGGTCATGACACTCTTTCAGTTAGCAGTTGAAAGTCCACTACAATAACTCATTTATTGAGATATTTGTCACTGATGGTGAGATAATGCTGTAAAAGCTGATGCATTTGAAGCTTTCCTTCCTTTTCCTGAAGGGGTGATTTTCCCCTTCCAATAGCCCAGCACCTCTTTCCACTCAGAATCAAAATGAATGAGAAAACAGATGAGTAGCTGAAATAGAACATCCTGCAAATGAAGAGTATCATGATGGAACAGCTCATTTAAAAACCACAAGCAGATTTCAAAATATTGGCTTTAAAAATAGAGCCAAACAGGATGAATGAGCTAAATATTTCAACTCCTGCAATTTATATTTGGGTTAAATATTTTGACAGAGTTTTTAGTTCAGAAAGATTTTTCTCTATTTCTATGATAATGGAGATTGTAATGAAATACTTTATCTACTTTAGTGAGAAGGCTCATCTTGTCTGATGCTTTTGATAAATATCAGGAACACAGACTGGAAAAAAAATTGAAATAACTAATAGATAAACTTACTTGTAGCTGAAACCTTGTATGAATCTTGTAACTTGAAGCTCTAATTGATACAGTAATCAAAAGATCAGGTCATAGAAAATTACTCAAGTTTTCTTTCAGTCAGAACAGTAATTTTTCAATATCTTACAAGAATTTTTTGTCATGTTAACCTAGTCATCCCATACCCCCAAATTCCAGTGATATTTTCTGACTTAGGTACAGTCAATAGCTGAAAAGAAACTCCTCTTTAGATGAATATAAAGTTAAAATTTATTTTCTTCCTGATATTGGGCTATAAAAGACACCTCTTGCCAGGCCGGATAAAAAAATATCTTTCAGGTACACCTGTTGCAGTCAATAAAGTACTTTTGTGCATTTCTGTCATAATAATCCTTGGTAAAATAGTAATATGTTTTAGAGATTGCACATCTTACATTCCTATGTGTGATATTCATGCCTTAAAATATCTGTGATTTAGTTTTCTTCAATGGTTTTGCATTTTTGCAGTATATAAATTATTTCTACTAAAAGTATTTTATGTGCTGTCTAGCTATTATAAAAATTGTAACAATAAGACTGTAATATGCCTACTTGATCATAAAATAAATTTATATTTTGATGAATGCAAGAAATCATGCAATGAAGAAGACAGAACAGCAAACTGCCAGCATGCTTCATGGCTCTTCACTGTTCTTTTTCCACTGAGGTCAACTTTCCAGTATCGAGGTCCAGTCTGTACTGGATCTGTAAGTGGAGAGAACTGAGAGCATGCTAAGATTTCAGAAGACAACTGGGATGCTTATTACAGATGAAAGAGTTAAATTCTCCAAGCCTGACTGGCTGGCTTGTCTCCATAAGAACCAGAAACACTGAGGGCTTGTCCAAAGAGATATGATGAAGCAAGTAAAATTCAAATTATTTGGGTTGTTTTTTCTAAAATATTTGCTATTTACATCTGTATGCATTATCTGAAATGGAATATTGAACACAGAGTTTTGTTTTGTTTTGGTTTTTTTACTTAGAATAGGGCATAAGTACAAAGTAACTCCTCTGTCTAAAATACTCGATAGTATCTTAACATGTTATGATCCGAACAAAATATTTTTTCATCAGTCTGTGCTACTTCTAGCCTCATTACTAATCCACATGAAACATTTGTGGTCCAGAGCAGAATAATTGTGGAAATTCCATTAACATGAAATAGTAATAGACAAGTCTCTGTAATCAAGGGTCTCTTTTCCTAAACATAGGCACGCATATGTATAAAACTTTAGTTTTGAAACATCTTGTATTTTTTATTTTACTTGAAATCCTTATTTAAAATTATTCTAGATGGAGTAATTTTAGATTTGATCTCTCCAAACTACAGTGAATACTGACAGTTTTTGGTTATTGATCTGGTTCCAACATAAATAAATTAGGTTTAAAGGAAGATTTTTATTTAAATTGTATTTCATTCAAGTTAATGATCATGAGAATTTCAAGACATTGATGACAACATAGTGATGGTATAAAACTTAATGCAACATACACTTGCTTGCATAATCATAGAAAAAATAGCTTCTATAAAGTACACTAATAGAGAAATTTGAAATTTATAAAAAATCCTGTATATAGGCTTGTCTACTCAGGTTTTATGTTAGGACATTGAAGGCCTTGTAGGTTATCATACCAAGAATACCTATTTTACCACCCATGAACTACTGAAGTTTTGTGAGTATCTGATTAAATGCTTTTATGTTTCTTCTTTCTCTTTTCAAGTGTCTACTTGCTATAGATCACAATATCTATTTCTGTACCTATTTAGCTGACAAATATGTCCTTCCTCTAGAACCAGAGAATATTTGACTGTTTTATTCCTGAATGACAAGTCATCAATGTTACTTGCATTGTCCTGATTTAATAAGTGGGGTCACATCAAGTACATTATATCCCCCAGGCAGCAAAAATTTAACAGCTCCATAAATGTGTCAAGATGACAAAAACCTCATAAAGTTGATATAAATTTAATATGAGTGACCACTATTCTAGATTTTCCCACAGGTATCAGTAAAATGACTTTTTACTTCTTTTTTTTTTTTTTTTTGTAAATTTTTATTAACAGCTTCCTGAGTAACCATGCAGAAGAATACTTAAATTATAGAACAGTGCATTGCAATCTAGTTTAGAAAGCATTTTAAATAAATTGATATCCATATCCTGTAAAACATGTGTTTGGCAGCCTTCTTTGTAGTGTGCAGTAACTGAAGTACAAATTTTAAATAAGCAGTGTAAAATTTTACAGGATATGGATAAAAAAGTAAGACTATTAAGTTATTGAAAACAGATAATAAAAATGTCATATATTTCAGAGCTTCAACATTGTCTATTCAACTCTCCTCACCTTCAAGAAAAAAAAAAAAATCAAAAAATTGAAAGTTTGACTTGAATTCCAAAGTCCTTGGTGTTCATAGGAAATGCCTAAGTATCAAAGACACAAAGTTGATTACTTTCTACATTTCTACTGAAGTTTCTCTTGTGAATTTTAAGGATTTTGGACAGCTGGAAAACACTATAGAAAATGAGGTGTCCGAACAGCAGTCTGAGAAGATCCTTATATCAAGAATTAGTGTGATAAGGAACACTGTCTTCACTTCCACATCAAATCATAGACTAAATAACATGATAAAAGGTACTCACTTTTACTTTTCTTCTTTTTTTTTTTCTTCCCTATATTTTGAAAAATTGGGACAGTAGCAAAGAATTTTACTCTTTTTGTTCTTCCAGCATTTTATTTCTAGAATCACAACAATCAAATAACATTATCATAGAATCACAGAATATCCTGAGTTGGGAGGGACACATAAAGATCATCAGAGTCCAACTGCTGGCCCTGCACAGGACAACCCCAAGAATCCCATCATGTACTCAAGAGCCTTGTCCAATCATTTCTTGAACTCAGACTTAGTGCCATGATCTCTTCCCTGGGGAGCCTTTTCCAGTGCTCAGTCACATTCCAGGTGAAGAACCTTTCCCTCAACCAGCTGGCAATGCTGTGCCTGATGTCCTCCAGGACACAGTTGTCCCTCCTGGCTGCCAGGGCACTGCTGACTCAGATTCAATTTGCCATTGACCAGGACCTCCAGGTCCCTGTTTATGGTGCTGCCCCACAGTCTCTCATTCCATATGCAGAATTCAGCACTTTCCCATGTTGAACTTCATGTGGTTACCCAGTCTTCTCATTTGTTGAGGTTTCTCTGCAGGGCTGTCCTGTCTTCAAGGGAGTCAACAGCTTCTCCCAGTTTTGTGTCTGCAAACTTGCTAAGTATCCCTTCCAGTCCTGTGTCCAAGTCATTTACGAAGGTGTTGAAGAACACAGGGCCTAAAATGGAGCCCTGTGGAACCCCACTACTCATAGGTCACCAGTCTGATGTTACCCCCTTCACTATTACCCTCTGTGTTCGACCCGTGAGCCAATTGCTCAGCCACTGCATGATGTGTTTATCCAGCTGTGCTCTTCACAAAACTTTAACCTAATGATCAAAAATTATGTTAATTATGCCATGATTAGTGATAGTCAGTACTGTGACCAATTGTTCATATTTCATATCTGAAAATGCATGACTGTATAATGGTGCATTTTTTAATTCAAAATTCTGACAATGTTAAATTTCCATATTCTTCAAAACTAGACTCTGTACACTTGATGACACCCTGACAGCAGCTTTCCTTAGATGTAAGTAGAACTAGGATTTTACTTGTCTACTTTTTTAATCCAATTTCATTATAGTTCTGATGCTATTTAATTATTCTTTTAACGTTTTTAAGCTTCTTTTGCTTCTCTACTTAATAGGATTGACACAATCAACAGAACCTCTAATGCTGACATTTTGATGGATCAGTGAAAAGAATCTAGTCACATGAGTTACCTATATAGAAATACTTATTTCATACAAAGATGTTTAAAATAGAAATTATTTTTTAAATTTCGTAAGACTGTATTTGCTACTGAATTTCGTTAATCCACCTATTAACACAGTTTGCCCTTTATTATTGTTGTTAACTTATTTTGCTGCCAGACAAAACTAAAACAATTTCAATTTATACAATAGAAGATTTGCAGTTCATAATAAGAACAATATCAAGTTTCTCACAGAAAAATAATGGATACTTCCCCCAGAATTACCTGTGTCTTGACAGAACTGTTAGCAAGAAAGGAATTCAAGTGTAACATATTGTTTTGAATTAATAGCACCCACCTGAACTGTAAAACTAGTACGTAAGTTTCTGCTGCACTTGTTTCACACTTACTCCTAGAACATTCATATTTCTGAGAGCTCCCTATCTTTCCAAAACTGGTGTCTTCCACTGTAGGCAAGGTCTTTATCTGTCAGCTGCTCATTAGCTAAGTTTTACTGGATGGGTTGCAGAACCTAATCCATGTTTATTTTCCACTGCAATGACTTATGATTAGAGAGTTACCATATACCTCCTGAATGGCAGTAATATCTTTATATTTTTGTTAAAAATCCATGACTGCTTGCAATCCTGCAAATACACCTTCATGCATATACAAAACCTTATGTATATTATCTAAATTTGTCTCAGTAACTAAAGTGATTGAAGTTATTAAATTCAACTAATATGTGAAATTCACTAAATATGGACTATATTAGGCTAATTATAGTAGTATTTTCTAAGGATCAAAATTAAAGTAGAAGCTCACAAAGCCATGGTATTCCCTCTACAAAACTTAATCTGGACTCCAAAAAATTCATTTAGATTCCTCATGAGCTTCAAAAGACATTCAACTCAGCAGGAAATAATATCATCACATAACTCAGTAGCGACATAGGTCATGACATGGGGGATCAGTCTGAATAAACACTGAGAACTAAATCATATACCTAGTCATAAATAAAATTAAATCATTGGAGAAAAGTCCTTAATACTAATTTAAATACCAAATCATAATTTAACGCTAAATAGAAATGGTAGGAATTTCATCTAAATAGAAATGGTAGGAATAAAGATGCAGCACAAAGCAACATTCGATTTTTAAAAATAAGTTTTGAATTTCACCCATCCCAGAAAGCAGGTAATTTAAACTCATGTCTGATGACATGTAAAATATTTTTTCAATACTCTTTCTTTTCAGAATTTTTCATTTGTTTTTTTTCAGTTTTAAACCTTTAGCCTCTCAATTCCTTTGCGCAGTGTGCTCTTACTAGGAAATATGTAAGCAACTCCTCTTCAATTACAGTGATACATTTAAAACAATTGGCAAAGTAAAATGTTCCCAGTTTTAGTGTTTAAAGGGGTAACAAATGGTAGAGGTATTACAACATGAGTGACAATTTCAAGAGGTGATTCCAAGTAAGTAGAAGCATAGCATTAAACTGAATATTTAGGTCTCTTAAGCTGACCGCTTTAGATGGTGTATGAATTCATTATTTAAATATTAAATAACCCCACCTCAGCAATAAAATACCAAGTAATACACACGCAAAAGTAATGGGCACAATCCAAAAAAAGGTGTAAATGTAAAATTCCATTTTAAAGCATGTAAAATATTTTTCCAGTATATCCAAGTGTGTTATTAAGACTTTCAGACTCTACTAATATTAATTTCTTTATAACTATATTCTGCAGGTGGTTAATCAGCCTCTCAACCAACCTGTACACCAGTGCCTTTCAGCTGATGAAACAATATAATTGTCTTGTATTCAAATAATGTAAAAACTGCTGGGCTAGTCTCTCAGGTTCACTCAGCTCCTGTAAGTACCTTGTACTCCAAATACCTGGAATTCACTTGTCCTTTAGCTCCTCATTTGATGCAAGTATCTCTGAAATTTTCTATTAAAACTGTTAGTGGGATTGCAATGTATCCATTTTCTTCATTTCCCTAAATGACACACCATCAACAGACAATACAAGGAATACTACAGAAATCGTGAGATCAAGCTTGCATGTGAAAACCCATGATTATATCAGTGTTCATTTTATAAATGAACCTGATTACATTAAGCATGTGTGCTTATCAGCTTTTGAGAGAGTAGTAGCCTACTTCAATCTAAAGAAACTCATTCCAGCCTGATTCTGCTGATCTACTGCAAAAGCCATAAAATTCAAGATCACCATGAAGTCCAGCCAAACTAGGCTGTCCTAAAATATATGAGTTATTATCAGAAGACAACTTTAAGATAATGAAGTGAGACTGTAAGAGGTACTTTCAGTAGAGTTCTCTTATTTTCAACTCCAAATTCAGATTCAAGAATTTATGGAATTTGGCCCATATGGCCAGTACTCTTATTGCCACGTTATTATCAGAAGTACATGAAATTTCAAACCATCAGTAATAAAACTAATATTGAAAAAGAGTAACCTAATTTTTATTTATACGAGATGTTTTCCTAAATAATTGTTAGTTCACGGATGGGAATATTTAATCACTGTATCACAGTAAGTGAAATGAAAGAAGTGAAAAAATTTTAAACAGTAACAACAAGAAGAAAGCATTTAAAATACAAGGTGGGAGACAATGACCAAAGAAACATGTGAAAGACAATTGAACTACTTATAAAACTTGATTTTTAATTCAGCATAGCAATGCACTGAACTC
The DNA here is from genome assembly GCA_035583235.1 of Hafferia zeledoni. Lineage (NCBI taxonomy): Eukaryota > Metazoa > Chordata > Aves > Passeriformes > Thamnophilidae > Hafferia > Hafferia zeledoni. The sequence continues at coordinate 35,370,893 of JAWWEV010000134.1, read as the reverse complement.
TTTAATCTGGAAATTTTAATTTATTCATGAAAAGACATATCAAAACCAAAGGACCCCTGTTTTTCAAGTAAAACAATTCATACAAGAATATTAAAACAATTCTTATTGGATTTGCATACTGTGTAAAAGGTTTAAAACATGAGAATGGCAGCTGAAGAGCTTTATGTGTTCTGCATGAGCTGAGAATGTAAAAACTGAAAAACAAGTACTTGTGTACATTGATTGACTAACAAGGATAAAAAAAGTGATGTTAACTTAGTTTGTAGAACCAAACTCCTCGAGCTGGATGATTCACAATTTCATCAACAATTCTAAACTTAATTTTCAGGGTCTGAATCCAAAACTGTATTTCCAAGTTAGACATCTCTACATCCTGTAACAAACTCACTATTTTTAACCAGCTTCTCTTTTATTGAAGGATTGAATTTTACAAGTTAAGTTCTGGATATTGAAATTAAGTTCCATTCACATTCCATTAAACAGTGCAAGATTTACCCACTCTGTTAAGCCTGCCAGATGGCCCTCAGTGCCTGGCTTGGAATGAGTTATAGTCCATGCTAGTGTAGACCGGCAAGGGCTAGGAGAAATAGGAATCAGAATGATACTGTGCAGGATGAGGGGCAGTTAGAGGTATTGCAGCAGGGGTGGAAGGAGAAAGGATACAGAACTGCAGGCAACCAGAACTCATTAAGTTCTGTGCTCAGGGAGCAGCCTCTCAGACAGTGAAGTTTCTCAGCTAGTATCCTCATCTTGTCAATAAGCTAGGCAGAAGGAAGATTTTTTTAAAAAAAGAAAAGCAAAATAAATGCAGACAGTATTCAAAACTATAGAGAAGTGAAGCATCCATTTCATTTAAAAAGTATCCACCAGTAATGATAAATGCTAAAAGAACTTACTTTGCCTGCATTCACAATGAATAAATTCAGTTTGCCTAAAGCATGAAAAAAAATATAAAGAGAAAAAAAAATCTAAACAAGGTCCTTGCCATGATTTAAAAACCCCTTAGCTCTAGCTAGGACATAGAACAATTCATTTCTAACATGAATGCAGAAGTTTGAAATTCAATAAAAACTGGACTTTCACAAGCTGAATTTCTTGTCCCTTAGTATTCAAAAAGTGACTACACTCCCTTGAGCTTAGTTATTCCTGATTTCTATTAACATGAGAGCACTTAGGATCAGTATTTGCAAAATGTACTGTACACTGTGTTGACTTCTTTAATAAAAAGAAAACATAATAACAGTAACAGTCATTATATCAGAACACAGTGATAGTGGATGATAATACTAACATCTCAGAAACCACGCAATATAAGAAGGAAAACAAAACAAAATTGTGGTCAGATCAGTGACTTTCCATTGCAATTTGCAGAGTTGGGGCAATGTATGAACTACCAATGATTCTATTTCTATTTTAAGGTCATAAAATCACTGTTTCCAAGTACAAAATACAATAGAGAGCTTTTTTTTTTTTTTTGTCTATTCTCTTTCCTCAAGAATATTACAATAGAGTAAGGTTCAGACCTGCTGTTATTGAGACAATCTCAACTATACTTCCTTTCATCTACAAATGCAACAATTAATCCAATGTAATCTATACAATTATCACACAGTATCACAGAATATGCTGAATTGGAAGGGACCCACAAGAATCATTGAGTCCAACCCTTAGCCCTGCACAGGACCATCCCCAAGAGTCACACCATGTACATGACAATATTGTTCAAAACCATCTTGAACTCTGTCAAGCTTGGTGATTTGACCACTTGCCTGGGGAGCCTCTTCCAGTACCCAACCACTCTCCGGGTGAAGAATTTTTTCCTAGTATCCAACCTCAACTTCCCCTGACACAACTTCAGGCCACATGAAGTGTATTCATAGATCTTAGTATCACAGAATATCCTGAATAGGAAGGGACACACAAAGTTCAAGTCCAGCTCCTGGCCCTGCACAGGACCATCCCAAGATTCACATGATGTGCCTGAGAATATTGTCCACATGCTTCTTGGACTCTGGTAGGTTTGGTGCTGTGACTACTTCCCTGGGAAACCTGTTCCAATCACCCACTAGGTGAGGAACCTTTTCTAATATCCAACCTAAACTACCCCTGACGCAACATCAGAACATGCCATTGGGTCCTAGTTATGGATATCAGAGAGAAGAGGCCAGCGTCTACCCCTCTGCTTCCTCCTGTGAGGAAGCTGTAGACCACAATGAAGTCTTCCCTCAGTCTTCTCTTTTCCAGTCTGAACAAACCAAGTGACTCAGCTGCTCCTGAAATGGCTTTCCTTCAAGGCCCTTCATCATCTGTGTGGCCCTCCTTTGGGATGCTTTCTAATAGTTTGTATCCTGCTTCCATTGTGGCACCCAAAACTGCACTTGAGGTGAGGCCACACAAGTGCAAAGCAGAGAGGGACAATCACGTCCCTTGACCAGCTAGTAACTGATCTATTTAAAATCAGCAAAGACATTTCACCAGTAAAATCTAGATTTTTAACTCAGTATATAGAAAGGTAAGATGTTTACTGGGATTTGTTTCTTCTTTGTTCTAATGGAATCACAGTTTCCCCATACCTTCTGAAGCACAAATATGTGTCAGCAGTTCCCACATGAACGTGCTTTAAAAAGCATGAATGGAGATAGCAGGGACCTTGTTCAAAACTCTCGCTTTATAAATGTTCACTTCGACTGTATTTGAATTGGTACATGCCTGGAAATAATTGATGGGTACATATGTTAGACATGTATAGTGTAATTATTATCAGTTCCATGTTTGGGTTATTCTAAAAGTGAATCAAGGAAGTATCATTTATTAAAAAGTATAGAACCCTTTTTAAGCACCAAGAAAAAAGTTGCAAATAACTTTAGGCCAGGAGTAATTTAATGAAAAAAAATAATGAAATAATTTATGGTGGAGGAAAGTAGCCATTGAAAAATGAATGATTTTTGTCCTGTTGAATTAGTAGTAAAACAAAAGCACACTCATGTATGGATATGCTCCACTGGCAGAAAAGGACATAAGATTAGATTAAGAAGGAAATTAAATGTGTGGCTGATGATAACTATTAACTATTAATTCAAAGCCTTAATAAGTATATATGCATAGATGCTATACGATAAGCTCAAAATAATCAAAACAGTGTTTCGGAGAAATTAAAATTATGTTCTAAAAAAATCTGACAATACTGTCATCAGATATCTGGCTTTAAAATAAACTAGAGTCTAGCATGCACATTGAGAACTATCACAGGCAATATGAATATACTTCATAAATATACTGCATTTATGAACAGTCATTATCTTGTTCATTGAGTTTTATGTCTGCAGTGTTTAGTATCTAGGTGACCACAAGAATCTGGCAGGCAGTGCTATTATTTAAATATTCCTAGGCATATTCAGTGAATCCTATTGTATTTGGTCTAGCTGAGATGGAGTTCATTTCTCCATAGCAGCTCTCACAATGTTGTGTTTTGCCTTGGTAGCTAGAAAAGTGTTAATAACACACCAGTGTTTTGGTTACTGCTGAGCAGTGCTGGCACTTATTTTCCTAATCTCTTCTTCAAACCCTCCGAGCTTGCATGTCAAGGAAATCATCAGATTCTGCTTTCTGCTAACTGATGAAGCCATTTTCCTGCGCTGGAGTTGGCCCAGGCAAGCTGTTGTTGCATGTTGCTTTCTGAACAATGGAATTCAGGAACTGAACCAATATGCTTAGTGTGTTATCTTTCTGACACAAGATCAGTTTAGATTTTTTAATTCAGTAGTCAAAAGTTTGTAGGCACATCAGTAGCTTTTAAGCTAAACTTGAGGCAAGAATATATGTTTTCCTCCAGTATAATGGTCTGTTGCGCACATACTATTTCAGTAATTAGTACACTGTCTTGGGTTGAGCTGGCAAAACGCCAACTGTCCGAGACAGAGTAAAAAGGGTTCTTCCCCCCCAACCAGCTAAAGGAGAAAGAAGAGGGAGAGGGAAAAAAAACCTCTAAAACCAGGTTTATGCTGAAAACTAACTACATGTATTTATACAGAAAAGAGAAAATTAAAACTAC
>JAWWEV010000134.1:35329067-35366742 GCA_035583235.1 Hafferia zeledoni | reverse complement strand
TGCATTTTACACCCTTTGAGATGATGTAGTATGGTATGGAATACAATATTATTGGCTAAAAGAAGTCAGCTGTTAGCCAGCTCGGCCCAGCTCAAGTCACCTGACAATTTCAGGCCTAATCTGAACTTTAAACCCCAAATTTAGGCCCAGTTGACTAAAACCATAACATACACTCTTCAAAATTTCATTCATGTAGTGACAATCACTTAGCTTGCTTTCTTTCTCCTTCATGTTTTCACATGTCTATTTCTGAAAAACAAATCAAATAATGTGCTAATAGTAAAAGAGGGAAAATACTATTTCTACACAAATTCCATCAAATTCTGAGAAGTATCTCAGTTACGCTAGTCCTAAAGTTGGATTTGTGACCTTTCTGTTATCCAGTTTGTGAAACCCTTTTCTTCTACCATCTCTAGAGCCAGGTGACAATTTTTTTCAAAAACTCTTCGTTTCCTGCTATATCGCTATGATTAAACCACAATTTTTGGGGTGGGATCATGAAAATAATAATGAAAAAAGTCATCTGAACCAGCTTCAAATCCACAAGAAGACTGCTTAGTAAGTGTGGTGAAGAGAACAAATACAATGTTTAAAAAAAAAAAAAAAAAGAGAGAGAGAATAAAATTGTGCTTTTCTGCTACCATCTTATCACAGCAGGTAAACCAGGAATAAACAAACAGAGCACCAACAGATGCAATGCTCCAGAACTGAATGAATGTTATAGTCCTAAATGTGTTTTGTCAAGGTGTGTCTCAGAGGCTATAAAACACATTCCAACACACTGAAACAATGCTTCTATGCAAAAGATAAAGGAAGAAAAATAATAAACAAATAAAAAATCCATAACCACAATTGATAATATGCCACTTTCACTGCTGTTACTGTGAGGAAGAGCAACTCACATATTTCAATACTCAGCAAAATCTTCAAGTATTCATGCTGTAAGTGGGGTCATTACTGCATTCTCTGCTCTAAGAATGTGCTGTTTATCAATAATTGTCACGTGAGCCACTTAGGATGCGTCACAGTGGGCCATTTTCTCCAGGTTCAGAAATTATGTGCAGAGATGCATATGTGTACACTGGCAATGCTTTAATTCAAGCCTTTTATAAAAGCTGGGATTTTTTTCTTATCTTCATGAAAGTTAAATAGTGCTAATTTTGGTTTTGTGTTTTATTAAAAATTAAAAGCTCTCTAAAATGGCAACTCTTTGTGAACAAAGTAGTTTATGCAATAACAATGTTACTTAGCTAACCCTAAAATGAAATGGCAGTGAGGTGTGTAAATTGAGACTATTTACCTAATTTTTTTTTGGCAAGGGAATAACTCTTATTCACCTGTGATATCAAGGCAAACTTCTCTTTAAATTAAAATAAGCCATGTTTTGATTTTAGAAGCAGTGTCAGGAAAATAAAATACTTTAAGATGACTCAGATTTGCAAGCACATTTTGTTAAATCAGTCTATAATTAAAAAAATAAAATCAATAAAATATTTTTCTTACCTGTGTCAGAGTATCTGTTATTGTATACTAAAAACCTACAGCAGCTGATAGTCTTCAGCTGAATCCTCTAATTCATTTCCTCAAGCATCCTGATAAATCCATTCTTGGTGTAACAGTTTACTGATATCAGTCTATAGCCAGATTCTAATTTTGACACGCCATCAGCAATATAGAGAAAGTGAAAGCAGAGTGCTGAAGGGCCAAAAATTACCTGTGAGCCTACCTGCACAAGGCATTTTGTCATTCTGCCTGGGTGAGAGAAGTTTGTGATGTGTATCGGTTGTAATTCAAAGTGACCTCCATTCCTGCACTGTGTTATTCCCCAATCACGTAAAAATTAGATGCTCAGTTCCCATCTTCATGTCATAACTATTACCTATGAATAAATTGAAAAATTTCATTGATTTGCAGGGGAAAAGTATGGACATTAACATTCTTGTCAAAGAGATTATTGGATTTTCAATCTACTAAATACAGAAATCTCAAGCAAATTGGTTTTGCCTCAGGTATGTGTTCTGGTCATGGAGGTCAGGTATGTTTTTATGCCTTGCATTTGATTACTGCAATATATCTTAGAATATACAGCAAAAAGGAAAAAAAAAAGTCTGAAGTTGCTCAAACATCCAGTAACACATCACATACATATAAATATCACTTTTGGGTGTTAAGGATTTACTTCATTTTTTTAAGATGCGCAAGTGAACAGATTATGGTTTTTACTGGACTCAACTGCATAACTAAAATCTTGGTAGACATACTCAAACTAGACTAAAATTAGCTGACTCCTGTACTGCTACCATTGTTGCCATAGCAGCCTACAGCTCAGTATTTATTATCAATGCCTCAACGTGGTTTGCAGCCACAGGAAGCCTCATGCACATAAACTGTGTAAGCCAAGTATTTTGAACACAGGCTAGAACACAGGTTTGACAATGGCATATATTTAAATGCAATGTTAGCATTCCTAAATAGTTTAGGATCATTCCTAACTGAATTCCTGCCTGAATTCAGTTCTCACAGTGACATGCCCTACTGACTGATTTTATAAAGTATTCTGAATACCAGAAGTTCACGATTTTGCCCTTAGTTTTCCTTAAAAAAAAAAAAAAAAGTTGTCCCCACTGCCATTTTTCTATTCTAGACTGACTCTTTCCATAAAACATGACTAAACCGTAGCCTGTAGTCTAAACCTATTCCTCCAGACACTAAAAGCTTTACTGATTTAGGCACAAGTCAAGGTAGTAGAACAGAGCTACATTAATTCTAATTATAAATAAATAGATGAGTTTAACAGTAGTAGACTATGAGAGTAGAACTATTTATAATGTTTTGGGTATTTATTTTGATTTCCCAATTTCTAAGAGTCAATACTCTTGGAATAACTTGGTTTGCTTTGCCTAGAAAATCTAAGTACTTTTTCACTAACCAATGCTGCATTACAAGAAGTCTCCAGCCCTTGGTATTTACTTTTTTGTTTCATTCCACATAAAAAAGCTCAAATACAACCTTGTTGAATAAAGATAAATGAAACAAAATAAGTAAAAGTGTCTTCTTTTTCTTTAAATGATCTTTATAACATGAAATCAGGAATACATAAACAGAATTTAAAATATTTCCTGATGATTTCAGGAAATAGTTAATGCTTCCATTTGAGCTTCGAAAAGCCAGTTTGGGAGAAAACACTGCAGCTGATTTTCAGTAAGTGGAGACAGTAAGATGAATTTCTGATATAGCAATTAAAGGATGTTTCCCTGAAGTAATAACTGTCATTTCTTCTCCTCTTAACCCCACAATTGCACAGCCACTTGGTAGCAATAAAGCTTTGAAAACTTTTGAAGCACATGGCAGGAACAATAAAGGTTAAAGAGCAAGAAAACTACATCTCCCACATCTCAGAGTGCATCCCTGAATCTCAAACAGGTCTAGCAAGATATTTGGAAATCTGAAATTATCTGAAAAGTTCACAGATTCTTGAAGAATAATTTTACACTTTGTAGGACTTTCTGAAGGGAGTTTATATTGCTCTTACATTTTTATTTGCAGATATGATTCCTCTGAATTTTAATCTGAAATGAATCTCCCTCTGAAATGAAACAGACCTTTGATTTTTCCATCTAGCAATAGAAATCTTAACACAAAGGCACTATCCTTCATGTGGCAAACAAAAATCCTAGTGGAATTGCAGACAAAAATTGATGTGGAGAAAAAGAAAAAAAAGGATTGTCCTTGCATTTCAAGAGTTTCCTCCTCTATTACAGAAAAAAGATTGGAATATGGCAAAATCCAAGATAACCTACAAGACAAAAGCTTTTCCCTGTGCCCTCTGTATTCTAGCTGTGCTAGAAATTCAAGAAGTGATGCAATTACATCAAAACACAAAGATGCAATAGAGTTAAAGAACCTGAAAAAATTTGACATTTGAAAATGTAAACAACTTGTTTGATATATACTTATTAACCTTATGCACCCATCAGAAACAGGGTTTCTCTTTTGAAGCCTAAGGAACTGATGAGATTAACACAATTCTGGGTGCCTATTACAAGTAGTTATCATCCTATTTTGAGCCTGAACAGTAGCTATGTTTTGCTGTCTAACCAACCTCATGCATTTGTGATTGATTTTTTCTTAAAACCAAACCAAACCAAAATGCTGGACTGTTAGAGAAGGTTTTGGTTGGGGTTTTTTTTTTGTTGTTGTTTGGTTTTTGGTTTTTTTTTTTGTTTGCTTGTTTTTTTGTCTAATAAGCATTTGTTGTCAAGTGAAGGAAAGCAATAAAAGATTTGAAAATGGGAGCTCTGGAAAAAGTCAAAGCTAAGCAATTAAAGGATCTAGTAAGACAGGTCTCAGGAGGTCTCAGCTTGATTGAAGTTGCTGTCTGAGTGGCAGATGACATGAAAATGTGGTATTCTGTCATCTGATCATCTTGTCTTGGGCTTAGCAGGGTACCCACTGTTAAAAGCTTTCTGTGAAGGGGGGGTATTTTCCATGTGCAGATTTATGTGCTTTCCTGATAAAGATTAGTGACAATCCTTGCGTAGGTGCAATGGCCATATCAAATATTTTCAGTCATGACTGAAGTCTCAACAACAGGGATTTAGTAGCTCTCTTTACCTTTCTTCACATCTACTAAGGAGACAAGCAAGAAAAGAAGTACTGAATTTTAAGACTGCCTTCAAATTATTTCAGATACTGACCAATATTCATCCATGTAAAAGATCCTGTTCAGTTCCCTTTCAGTTAAAAACACACACAGTATTCTACTCTGCTAGTTCCCAGGCTCCAGCTACCTCCTTTACTGGGTTAACACCAGCAACATCTCTGCCTGATTAAGGAAATAGGTGTTCATATTAAACATTTAAGACAGACATTAGGACCCCCACGAGTTGTACTGGAGGCTGAATGGAAGGCAGAATTTTCCCTTTCAAGTAAAATCATGTATTCATTTTTCTTCTGCCTCACAAACTCCAGTCTAAATATATTCAGGCAGAAACACTAAAAGCAAAAGGCAAAGTTGCTTACTTCATCTGAACTTTTTAGTGGGCAATCTTCTCTAAGAAAAGATAACTCAAAACATTAACACTTAAATTTTACAAGAATCAGACTAGAGAGAGAGAAGAAAACAACAGAATAAGAGATTTTGCTGCTTGACAAAATGGACTTGTACCTCAAGAATAAAAATAGGCTGACTACTGTGCAGACAGCTTAGACACGCCAGTTTGGTCAGCATGATGCACCCTAAGCCACTCAGGAAAACAGCAGGTGATTCATGAATTTTCACTTCCTTCCCAAAGTGCCCATCTCAGCTGGACTATTAAGTATATTTTAACCATAATCTCACTATTAACTGTCCACCCACTCAGCACTGCCTGCAGGTTTACACGTGAAATGCACATGAATGAAATGTAACATTGCACTTTGCAAACAGAACTGTTTCTGTCAGCTTGTGTTTCCAACATAGGGTATTTCTCAATGTTGTTCTAAACATGTGGCAGCAGAAAATAAATATATGATGACAGAATAATAAAGCTTTAAATATTTCATACATCTTTAAATCTTAGAGCAACACAAGGTTCTAACTTTAATACTTGGAGTGCACAGAGTAAATATATATTACCTAAACCACTTTAAAAGTAGTTACTTCAATGTAAACATATATAGTTTTGCATTCTTAAAGTATGCTTATACTTTCTATATTTAAATGTTGATCTCTTGGCATATTGATAGAGCAGTTTCTCATTGAGCTCCTGAAATCAATAGATGACAGTGTTAGTGAAATCTTATGCAAGTTTTATTATGTTCTTGGAAAAGCAAAATCTAATTTTTGCAAAAAAACCCAATCTCAGATCTGTTTATATGTCTGCCTGGCTGTCTGTGAGAGATTAGAATACTGAAAATGACACTCTCACATATACAAATTTACATTAAAGATGCTAAACAGAATATCCAAATCACAAATGGAGATCACCTCTCCCTCCATCAAAGTCACTAGATTCCACTCCTCTGTCCAGCTAGCTCTTTTTTCCAACCCTCCATTTTCCCATTCTCTGTTCCCTTTTTCCTTCTCCAATTTTTATCCCCTTCTGACCCATCTTTTGTCTCCCAAGGCCTCCAAAGCCACAATCTACTCCTTTTCCTCTAACTGAAACTCATTCTAGGCATATGGTTTTCTGCTACCTCAGTTATCAGCAGAGGAGAAACAGACTTCTGTCCTCCCTCCATCTGCACTCCTGTCTGGCTTCTTCATGGTAACAGAGCATTGTCTTGTCTGCACTGGGAGCTGCAAGAGAACTAAGAGCAGTCACTCCCTGCCAGTGAGAGAACACCTCAAAGCTTATAGCTTCTAGGCAAAGCACACAGAATTTTTCAACATTTTTTTGGCTTAGACACATTTGAGTAGACTCCCCACAAGTCAAAAGGCTCTTATTCACAGAAACCATTTCCCTGGCAAGTTTGAAATTCTCACTGCAAAGCCACAGATGCTAGAATACTGCAGGGAACATATGAAATAATAAAGACAGCTTCATGTTTTTTTCCTTACTATTGTAACACAGATATTTGCAACCTTGCCTTGCTATCATACCGAGATGAGCCACATGAGGTTACATTTCTACAAAATAGTTAAACATTGGTGCAGGTGCATGACATGGAAGCCATCAGCCCAGATGTTTAGCATTTGGCAAAGTTACAAGAGACAAAAAGTCCACAGTGTTATTACTGGAAATTAATGTTAATGGTGAATTGCAGAGCCCACCCTTCCAGTAACACAGAGGTGGCTTTTGTGCCTAATTTGCTCTAAATGTTTGGGAAATAATTATGCATGGATTTCTCTCATCTTTGTGTCTACTCATCAGTAACCATCAAAAGATCACACAGAAGGTATATCTGTAACTATGATTTCACCTGTCATAGTGAGAAGGTACTAGCCATAAAAAGGTCCTCATTATCATGAGTGTATGTACAAAATCATCCTTAAATCAATTATACTAATTAATATCTATGAAATTATTATTTCATAATTGCATTAAATTATATTTTCTGATTGATATTATTTGAAGCCTAAGAGGGAAGCAGTGTACTGAATAAAAAATTGGACACAATAAAAATGCAGCCCATCTATAAAGTAACATCTCTACTCAGTTTCAACCTGATGCATATATTGATGTGAGCAATAATATTTTAAAAGTGCTGAGTTTTTTGCATAGCAATATGTCAGACAATTATGTAATTAAGTTACAAATTATTTGTAACCATCATACAAGCAATCTCAAGATGTGATTTAACAAAAACAGAAAGATAATTTCAGAATGCAATCTCTTCACCTGACACCTCCCACCATATTCTTATGGGAAAACGTGAAGAGTTGATGAAGAAATAGCAAGAAAACAGAGTTGTAAAACAGAGAGTTTGGAAGTATAAAGGACCACAATAAGAAACAGAAGATATAAAAATCAAAGAGATCATTTATTAGGAAATAAATAAATTAATTACTTTAAAGTTGAGAATTAATGTTACAAAGCTGATAGGCTGGAGAAAGTGAAATGGCAAAGGGATGGAAAGGGAGGATGAAAGAAAATTCCCATAAGCAGTATGTACTCTGAAGGACTGTTGAGTGATGGGAAGACACAGAGGACTAAAACAGATATCAAAAGGGAAATGTTTGTTCATACTAGATGAAAATTGCATTTCAAAACATGTTGGCAATTACCGTGAAAATGTATGCATTAATATGTCCTCAGAACATCTTTGTACGAGTCTATAAATGTACTAGATTAGTACCTGTACTATAAGTACACTGTTATAAATTCTCTCTACAGCTAATTAAGATAGCAACCATCATTACACTGAAATCTTAAACTACACTTACTCTTAGCACTGTCACTAACAGAACCTAACATACACAGTAAAAGATGATGGCATTTCACAGAAATGACTTGTCCATACTGTTTTATACTGTGCATAAAACTAGTGGCCAGAATTCTGGGAAGTTGACGGATTATTTTTATGAAGGCTGACTAGATAGGAACAAGTAGTTAATACCTTGATCATTCTTTTGATTCTGTCAGTTAATTCCACACAGAAGAATTTGCATGGATTAATGTTACTTCAAAAACAAGTTGTTATTTTGAATCATAAGTGTTCAACAAGTAATTTTTTTTTTTTCCTGCAATTACAGATCTTAAAGTAATTGATTTTGTCTATCAATACATGTGTATCATTGTTCCTTTCCATAATGTCTGACATGCCAATTCTACTTTTGTTTACTTTTAGGGCCTGAAACTCACACTCTTGTGTCCCAGGAGTTCAGCTACCTATCTCAAGGACAGGTCTCTGATGTGGCACTAATCCAAATTCACACTATTCTAAAGGAAGAGCTCTTCAAGAAAGAACCTTTAAAGGTGTGCAGTGAGGGACCTGTCCCTGCTTCATTGAGGAGCCACTTCAGGCCATCCCATGGATCCTTGCTTTGTGCCTTGTCTTTGTCTGTCTACATACCTTCCTCATCCAGAGCTGGCACTACAGCTATGATGAGAGATCACTGGGCTATGTCTGATCTTAGTCACCATCACTGGAACTATAATGAAGAAAGAACAAAAAAACCCCAAACCAAACCAAAACAAAAAAACAAAAAACAAAAAACAAAAAACAAAAAAACCCACCCCAAAATCAGACACAATGTATGAACTCAGTACAGGTCAAATAAACAGTTATTGAACATTTCTGAGTGTTGTCTCTAGCACCCTATCCATAAACTTAGGCTATAAGGTTCTTTGCACTCCTTTTCATCTGAGGCTCTCTTCCTTGTTCTATCTTTGCCTGTTTACTTTAAATAGAAGCTGCTGCAAGGAATTGCCAATGGCCAATCCCCCTTGCTTCTTTCCTAACAATTAGGCAGTGACCCTCTTCCACCTCAGAACATCTCCAGGATGTCCTTTTAGGACACTGTAGGGAATCCATCTTGGTGAGGAGAGACTGAGAGACACTTGAGAGACCATAAGACTGAGCAAGAGAGAGATAATCATCCATAAAAGGGAATAAGAGGGAAAACTGAAATGTTCTATGAAATTGGGATATTTACCACAGCTAGAAATATCTGACAAAGGGATCAAAAGAATGCACCTTAGTATTCCTGCTTCTTCTGACACTGGAATCATAGGAAGGCCACAGAGCATATTAGTCTTAAATTATACATTGAAACACACACACACACATACACACACACTAGACCCGAGATTTTAAAGGTGGTATTGGAACTATGTTTTTTGTAATTTCTTTCAGTAAAAATGGTGCCCTTTGTTCCTTTTCCTTCTGTAGCAGTGATTAATTATAAATTATATGAAAGACAATGTTTTTTCAGGCAGCTGGAGCTTTGCAGTGCTGGAATAGCAGCAATTTAGGAGATTACCAGAAAAGCGGTGGCAACATTCTGATGAATATACAAGCTCCACTCTTGAGTTGTAACATGGATTTGAAGTTAATTTTTTTAGTGTTACATATTACAAAGTTACGTACAAATGTGAGAGACTAGATGCTAATGGTTAATGACTTAAAATAATAAAGGAGGCACCAAGGTGCTTTGCTGGGGCCAGGTTTGCATCTTCCCTGAGGGCATAGGGGGTGAGGTTTTGGGTGTGAAATGGCTCCCCATGACACATGCAGAGACTCTGATCTGCCTAAGGCATAGGGGGAGCCTACAAGCCAGGCTTTCAGCCAGATAAGAGGTAGATTCTGTGGAGACAGGATGGTGCTTTTTATCATGACAAATTGCCCTTCCTTATACACACACTCCTTCTCCCCTTGGGGAAGGTCAGTTTCACACATAGGCCTACTGATTTGAGAGACAGATGTCATGTCTTAGAACAGGTCATAAACCATCAAAGACCCACCACTCCACACCCCCACCTCTGATCCAATCCTGAGGTCTCCCACCAGAGGACTGCATATTATCCAAAAGTGTTGCAATAGATCCAGTCTGTTGCAAGAGACAGCATAAAACTACAGGCCCCGCCCCTAACACATAGGGGAGGTACCGGTGTGTTCCTGAGTGTTTACTAACCTGTTGGACTTTGAGTTTCATGGGGTTTTTCCCCAGCTCCTGAGGGACCAAGGTGAGTCAAGACTTCAATCGTCACTTCAGCCAGTGATGCAACAATCAAGTCTCATTCTTAATCCATGAGTGTTCATTATGAATATTTCTACTCTTATTCTTTTTTTCTCATATTTATTTTTTCCCCTATACATTTTCTGAAGTAATATTTTTATGCTTTGATATTGTCATATTACTATAGATAATAATAACCCAAATGGCTACATACGTGCTTTCCATTGCAACCAAATTGTTCTAAAGTAAACACTACATATATATATTTACAAGCATCGGTCATTCAGCATTTTTCGCTCTAATCCACCCTGAGGGATCTATTAACAAAAACCCGAGTCACTCTAGCCTTCAGGGTGGGTCGTAACAACAAGATTAAATAATATAACAAAGGATAATCTAAGTATAGTAACACTATAAGATAAAGCAAAATCTCAAGTGTGAGAACTCATTATGTCCAAATTTATGGAGATAAATCAATGCTTTTAAGTTGCTATCTGTTCGACAATATGTTTTTTTCCCCAAATGTTCCCAGTCCAATTGTTAATAACCTGCTGTACAAACTCTAATCTCACTACTCAGAGGAAGAGACAAAAAGCTACATCTAAATCTTAAAGAACCTAATTCAATATCAATTTAACCACAAATAAGCTTGCTTAACCTAAAATTGCCATTATCTCTCTATTTATATTTGTTTAAAACCTCAACCTATGAACTGAAATTACTAAGTGGGAATAAAAGGTGATGGAATTAAGACTAAATTATTACCTCCTTCAAGTAATGTATGTAAGAGACACATTTTTATACTATTTTTTAAGAAAGGCCTACGTCCTTAAGATTTATTGCTTTGTTTTTTAGATTTGTTCCTTTTCTAAGAACTGCAAACCTTGCCTTTTTTCACAGTCATTTTCACCCAGATTTTTTGATACTTTAATGCTTTTGGCCCTTCTTTCACAATGTTTGGAATTATATATCTAATTCTAACTAGTTTTCCTTTTTTTACTATTGTTTTATGTATAAAAATATGTTGGAAATTCTGTGCTTTTTGAATCTATTTTCTAAAACATATTTTTACTACCATCATCTGTATAACAAAAAGGTTTGTCTTTTTTTCCCTTCAAAAAAAATCTTTTCCACTCCCAAGAATCAAACCTTGTCTGATGGTTCACAGCTGATTTGATGTTTTTATCCTTATCCAAAACATGTGTCTCATCTCTGTATGGACCTACTTGCCATGCAAAGAAATACATTCTCGCATTTCCCTCCCTTGCAGATATTTCTGGAGCAAATTACATCCACTAAAATTTTAATCATGTGAATTATCCCACTGAGTGTCTCATATGCCAATTGAGACACTGTTGTGATGATTAATTAAGATTTCACCTCTTCCTGGCTATTTCCCTTCTTAAATTAGTGTAGAAACAATTAAAATATTTGGTGGATTGACATCTTACTATTCTGCTTGCCCTTCTTACGACCTTCTTAAAATCATCCCTAAACTCAATAATTCTTAGGTCCTCTTCTCATTCATTGCTATTTATACATATCTGTGAATATATGGAATCCCTTTTGATCCCAGTTGAAATGTTTTGTCATTAGTAACTGACCAAGACTGTGTCTCAAAATGTCATTCATAATAGCAGTACCATATTTTAAGGGTCCCTGTTAATAAGACATTGTCAGTGACTGAAATAGTTAATGGCTTAAACATTGTAAGATCACCAAAAGAGTTTTGTTCACTGTAGCAGACTGAAAAGAAACAACTTCTCTGCTCACCCAGCAAAGCCTACTCCTCCCTGAATATGCCTACTGTGAAAGGACCTTCAGATCAGATAAGTGGGTGCCATTGTCCAACTATCCCTGATACCACAAACTGGATTTCTAGATAAAGGAAGAGGTTAATAAGAGGCAAATCCTGTGAGGCAGGAGAATCCTTCTTATCATGCCAATGTCCTCCTTTACATGATGACTCTGCTGTAAAAATGCCTCCTGGGAACCTCAGAGACATTTCACATTTGACCTGGTCTGTCCATCTCAAATGTTGGACCATGATGGACCATGATTGATGCTGACATAATAGGCAGCTGTAACAGTCTTGGAAGGTGTCAGAGACTCATGACATGATCCGTTACACCATCCATTGTAAGACTCTCCACCCCAGGGGAGGTAGAAGGCATTCCCACCTGACCTTGAAGTGTTTAATAACTCATGAAGTCTTTGAGTTTTGCATGCAGCTTCCCCCAGCCCCAACAGATCATGACCATCACATCTACAGGACTGCGACCACCAGTTCAACCAACAGACATGGAAGCTGCAACTACCAAGCTTCATCATTGGACTCAGCAGGTGGTGACTATAGATATACCTTTCCACTTTTATCCTTTCTTTTTCTTCCTTTCCTTATATATTTCCTTAAGCGTTACTTTTATGCTTCAATACTGCTGTATTACTATAGGTGATTACACCCAAAATGGAAACAGATCTGTTCACCTTTGAAACAAATTTGTTCTAAAATAAACTCTACATATGTATGTTTACTAACACCAACTATTCAGTGTCATTTCACTTTAATATACCCCAAGGGATTTATTAACAAAAACGTGGGTTATCTTCCATGTCTAGGGCAGGTTGTAACAGACATTACAACAGGTAATACAAAGCTATTCCACTGCTTAAAACAATTATAAAACCAAGTTAATTTCCAGTTTCCTCTTCTCTCCTACTCATGCACATGCAAGCACAAATGCAGAATGCCAGGTCCAAAACAGGAAAGTCATTTTCTGTCATATTTCATCACTCATATCCATGAAGCACAGAACTGTAAGTCAACTATTCATTCTTGAAGCTTTTCTATATAAACATCATTTAATTCTTAGGAATTAGGGATTCAGTATAGAAGCTTCCTCCATGTACTAAAAACACTGTGAGCAGTTATCTTACACTGAGCAGATCTGTTTGGACTAAATTCAACTTAACTATGTTACAGTGCATTGTACTAGTTCTCATGAATGCTCCTGGCAACGTTTTTAAGTGTCAGGTTGCTATCAGTAAACCTAAGAAATTTTAAACATGTTCCTCTACGAAGAAAGTGAGAAAACCAAGAATAAGAGCAGCCTGAAAAGCACTGGAGGTACAAGTATTTAATTAAAACCAGCTAAAGATATCCCTGTTCAGCACTGCATACAGGCCTATGGGGCCAGGCCTTGCCTTGCCTGATAGTGCCAGCACAGTTTCTGCCTCAACACCAGGCAGATTTCATCATGACAACAAAAGCAGACTAAGATTTAAAGCTGAGGTTCTTGCTAGAGCTTAAATTGCTACAGAAACATACTCAGAGAACCCAAGAAATGTGCAGAGTACTCTTTGAGGTGACCAATAGCAACAAGTGCTGTAGAAAGAATTATCATGCATAAAATCTTATTGTTAGATTACTACACTGTTTTGTAAGAACCATCACAACAATGCTAATAATAAGCTGCAATTTCACTTGTATTTTCAACAAAATATTATTTCTTCAAAAAAAAATCTACCCTGTGTTTCTCCATGCACGACTTCAAACATCGAACATTAGATATCAGTTAGCTATTTCATTCACAGAATATGCTGAGTTGGAAGGGACTCAAAAGGATGATCAAGTTCAACTCTTAGCACTGCAGAAGACCATCCTCAAGAGTCTCACCATGTGTATGAGAATATCACCCAAACACTTGAACTCTGTCAGGTTTGGTGCTATGACCACTTTCCTGAGAAGCCTGTTCCAGTGCCCACCCACCATCTAGGGGAAGAACCTCTTTCAAATATTCAACCTCAACTGCCCCTGACACAACTTCAGGCCATTCTCTCTGGCCCTGTCACTGGTAACCACAGAGTAGAGATCAGTGCCTTCCCCTCCTCTTCCCCTCTCAAGGAAGTTGTAACTGCAATGGGGTCTCCTCTCAGTCTCTTCTCCAGGCTGGACAGACCAAGAGCCCTCAGCCACTCTGCATACAGCTTCCCCTCAAGGCCCTTCACCATCTTCATTGGCCTCCTTTGGACACTCTCTAACAGCTTAATATCATTCTTATATTGTGATGCCCAAAACTGCACACAATATTCCAGGTGAGGCTACACTAGTGCAGAGCAGAGTGGGACAATTCCCTCCCTCGACAATCCCCTTCCTCAGCTGGTGCTGCAATTCTAAGGCTTTTAACCAGTATAATGAACAGCAAGCATTTGAGAATTTGTCCTAAGTACTGTCACCTCAGTTATGTCCGAGGTGAACTGAGTTGACTCAAGCTGAATCAATTGTTTATATATTTTGCTCTTTCTCTCATGCTTGTGTTAGTGTTCATACTTGTAAAATGGATGGCAGCTATAGCAGTTCTCAAGTTTATCAATAGATATGAGGTAGAATCAAAGCACTCGGCTCTTCAGCAAATTCAGGGGCCATCTCATGGTTCCAGTGTCTTTGGTGCTCTCTATTTGCATTCAATATGAGGAAAATGACCGATAAGAATGTATTTACCCATTTGCTCTTAACACTGTAACTACTTACTACAGAAACTTCTTAAGCAAGAGGAAAGTATTCTAAACGGCTTCCATCTCCTATCCTATAGCAAATAACACAGTAAAATGATATGCAATGTTTAGCACTGCTAATTAGAGTTGGAAGAATTAAACTAAAATTACTTAGTTTTCCATTGTCATAATTTAAAGAAAATGAGTATTGACTTAAGGAGAGAAAAAACTATCTGAGGTACTAACTGGCATGGAAAATAAATCAATATTGGCACTTTTATAATTTCACTACAGCCTGTGTATTTAAGACCAGCCAGAGGATAGGGAAGGGATTAGTAGAATGTGTAGAATGCCCTGGGAAAAATTATACTGTTTAAATATATACAATGTTTGTCATTAGATATCTATTGTAGTTATATTATTAAAATAAATATGAGATATATGCAAATAAAATTTAATAAATAAAAAGTGCAATAACATATAAACAAATAAAAAAATAACGATAATTTACACTCGTTATAATTTGTTATTAAACCTTAGTTCTAAAGCAAGAGAAACAGAAGTTCCACTTTTTCATTTATTTATTTACTTTGTTGGTTGGTTTTGCTATAGGTCACATTTTTCTGTTTCTTTATTGGAACTGTTTGAGTAGACTACAATTTGAAGTATGGCATCAGGGCTGAGCATTTTCAATCTATGTTAAGACTTGCTAAATGAAAAAAAAATCAGAAAAGTACAATTCCTAGTATTGAAAAAAAGGCAATTAAAAATGTATTATTTACATTCTCTTTATGCATATAAAGCTTTGTTGAGCTCACAGTTTCTGGTTGTTAATGATCAGCTACAATAGCATCTTTTTCTTGTAGTTTAAAGTGTCAAATATTTCTTTAATACCTGTCCATTGCAATTATCTGTCCTGGGCCAAATTCAGTCAAAATTCAAACTTCGTTTCATTATTAACATCACAGATTCTGAGCCTGTCTACAGACAATAATAGCTATGGCACTAGTCAAGTCTGGGTTTCACAGAGCAGTTTTGAGAATTAGAGCTGGAACACAGAAATCAACTATTTTAGAGGGAGGGAACAATCTGCTGTGAAGATGCAAAAATGCCCTTTACCCTCCAGAAATAAGCACACTTACTTTTCTTACTGAGCTTGTGACTGGTATCATCAGTCCAGAGACTTTGGAATCCATGTGGAAGATGCCTGGAAGGTCACACAAAACGCCATTTCCTTCTGTGGAAGGCTGCTATCATTCTCAATGTTCTCAGCACTGCCAAATGTTTGATCTATAAACCTATATTTATGGCGACAGTTCACACTCGTACTAGAAATCTGCAAATCATTTTGCCCAGCAGTTTTCAGTACATTAATTTGCAACACAGTTGACAGAGTGTGTAGTAAACAGAGTGGTCATCCTGTTTCCTTCAAAGTTTGCTTCACCAAAGATGAGCATACTGTTTGCTTTATCTCTGAAATCTTGTATAAATGTGTGTTTTATAAGATAATGACATCCTATTTTTTCTCAGAAATAAAATAAAATAAAATAAAACCCCCAAAACCCAATGGCAATTGTTTTCTGTCACTATCTGTAGAATTTTCTGACAAAAAAGAGTGTTGTTTCCTCCCTTATTATTAGCCAGTTTCTAATTTCTAAACCAAGCTTATCATTTTATCATAACACTAACAGCATTGAAAGTTAAGGCTAAAAGACATATTAAACAACAGTCAAATGGATACCACATTTTTCAAGTCAAAAGTTCTTTAAAAGTGGTTAAAACTATTTAAAGGGAATGTTTTAAGGAGTATTTTTCAATTAATGTTTTTAAAGGAATATACTAATACAAAATCTATCATAAGATATGGAATGAGTAAATATTTCTTGCAACATCCCATGTGGAGAAAAGGCAGAGGTTGCCAGCTTAGGAAGACCTATCAACTGTGTGTTGCCATCCTGCCCGTGAATGAATTGACAGTTCTTCTAAAGGACTTAAACTGGAATCAGTTTCAAACATAACGGGTTTCATGCTTTCTTTGTCATAATCATAGACAGGGAAAACCACATCAAACCACATGCAAGTTTATTTCTTGGAATAGCAAGACCTTCTATTGCCCTACATTCTTCTGAATAATAGAACAAATTTACTGATTTGTATGGAAGTGTTCATCACTACCTTGTATTTCAGTCCTCAGGATGGCAAGTTCAGAGAAAGGAGGCAGAAAACGAATAACATTTAAATAATTTGGAAAATACTGCAGTCAATAAATTATACTTTCATTCTTCCCTAGTGAATTTCTCACACCTTGACATGCTTGACAACTATACATTAGTTTAAAATTCCAATTTGTAAAACTGGCAGGTTGAAAAACATTCTGAAACATGCTTCTTTACTGGTGTAAAAAGCTTGAACTGAATGTCCCACATTCTCAGCAGAAGTGGGTTTTGGATGAAGGCAGATCTCTGACCTTGTCATGTAATCTCTGCTGATATCAGTGAAATGTGCATTTGCTAAGAAGTAAAGAAATTAGTTCAACCACAGCATTCTCATCAGATATTGGAATTAAAATAGCTGCATCAAATCTTAAATATCCAATCTATTTTTATCTGTCTTATGTTGTCCTTGATACTTCTGAAGCTCAATCCAGCTGAGAACACTGGATCTAAAAATGCTTGCTTTTCTTGAAAAGCTCTGTGTCCCTTTACAGATCCTCTTTGAGTCATACAAGCTAGGGAAGATACATTCTCACTTTTGCTAAAACAGGAGAAAATACAGCAATGGAAGAAGGATGAACACAGGCTATGTCTAATTTAGCAAGTAGCATGTCACAATGGGAGTGAAATTTGTAGTGAATCATTCGCTGCAGAGGACCAGCAGTCCATGTTATATATATACATCTGAAAGGGTTATAGCTGACTAACTCCAGTTTGATCCTGTGGGCTATTGTCCATTAGGAGTTAGAGCTCATTAGTTGCGCTGTAACAGGACAGCACCTCTTAGCAATTCAGGGCCATCAGGAAAGAATTGAGTTAGAGCACCCTGAAAACACTTGGAGGTGAACTGAAGCACAATTGTAAAAAAGACTCCTTATTTAATATTGAACGCTAAAGTGGACATAATTTGAGTTATCCTAGACACTGTTGCTTAAGATTCCCTTGACAAATCACATGCTGTTCACGAAATTCACAATAGCAGCACATGATTGCAGGAAAACCTTAGGGCAACTAGGTGACAAAAAAAAAAACTACCCCAAAACAGTGGGAAAATCCACTGATATGACAGTCTTAGGCCTTTAACAAAATCTGCTTTGAGATCACACTGTTTGTGACTGCACAGAGAAACTGAAACTATTCAAAGCAACTGTATTACACAGACGTGCTTATGGCAACTTGTTTCAGAATTGTAGAGCTGCAAATAGCTTTTCCCCTCCATTTCTGCATAAGAGGACACGGCAAAAATTGTCACTTGTTCTTTGACTGTGAGTATTTATTAACTTCTATATGGACCTGTATGTACTGCATGGAAGCCTTGTTCTGAGTGGAGTTTATAATGCAGTGTTCTGCTCTTTCTGTTTCAGAAAGTTTTTACCTTTTATCATTCCAGAGTTTTTAAAGTACTGCAATCCTGATTTGAGGGTGTTTTTTTCTTTTCTTCTGTTTTTATTTTACTTACTTCCCTGTTTGCAGAATTTGAGGCTTCATCTCAAATTCTTCACCTGCCAGTTCATTTAGGAAAAAGTTGTTTGACCTTCCTCTGTGTTAAATATATGTATAAAAACTTTATGAGATTTATGTCTATTTAAAAAGCCAGTTATTACTGAAATCATAGAAACCTTGACTTGAAAAAAATGTTAACAAAAAACAGAGCTATAAAAGCCATGTTAATCCTGTCTGGTAAATTCAAAGCATATTATTCATACTGGTTTAATTTGAAGCATCTAACTTCCCTTACAGAGATGAGAACAAGATCCTTTGAAAAAAATCAATAATCAAAAAAAAAAATCAATATTTATTTTCATATGGGAATACACCTTGGGAAAAGTAGAAATGGATAATTTATTAGTAGTACCATTCCTAATCACACCCCACAATGCATTTCTCTTAAGCTGTTCTGAGACTGATTGCACCCTGGCTTATTCATAGCAAGACTGGAAAACAAGTTTGGGATAAAACAACAAGAGAAGGAGGGAGAAAAAAAAAGAAGAAAGTGTTTTGCAGAACATATAGTTACTGAATACAATCATCACCAAAAGTAAAAAAAAAAAAAAAAAAAAAAGAAAAAAAAAAAGAAAACCAAAAAACGGCAAACCCAACCTGAAACCTTGATAATAATCACTAATAACACTTTTATTAAAAGGGTAGATGACCTTTATATATCATTGATTTTAGCCTCTTTTCTAACAGCATGAAGCATAGAAAAATATTCTTTTCATGTTGATGAGATTTCTGAAAGGTTTCTGCAACACCAACAGGCACAATTTACTTCTGTGAAAGCCAGTCTATGAGAAAACAGGCTTATATTACTACAGTAGGAGGCAGTTTGGTAACATTGAGGTAACACGGACATTAGAAGATGCCAGGGAACGAATCTGAAGAAAAAAAAACCCACCTCAAGTAAGGGAGATGCTTCAGATTCATCTCATCAGATTCAAGAGCCTTTAACATTTAGATCACTTTGTGCATGCTCTTATATGATTTTTTTATCTTTTACTGTCATGTAAATACAAATCCACCTTGTGCACTGTAGGCTCACCATTCAATACCAGGCTGGCAAATCAGGGTAATCAGAATATTAGCTGTGGAAGCTCATTTCTGATCTCAGGTAAAATATTAACAAAGAAGAATCTATAGACTTGAGAAAGTGGTTAAAGTTGTTTGATATCCGTGACACTGACTGAACATGCTATGGAAATACTCAGTCTCCTTAAGATATATCATACATAGGCTCATTCAGGTCAGACAAATCTGCAGTTTCACATGTACTTACTGAAGATTAATAGTGTCTGAACCGAATAGTAGGAGCCAGCTTACCAACTGTGCAGTAGTTGTCTCCCACAGAGTCCTGGGTCCCCAGGACACTTCTGAAGGAAAAGTAGAAAAAAAAAGTGGGGCAATAGAATACTCTAGTTTCAAAACTTCCACATAGGAAGTAAAGTAGGGACTTGAATCAGGTACTTTCATATTTCTGTTAGAGATGCAACATTTGGCATAGAAGAGTTGCCTCAAAGCTCAGGTTTAAGTCTAATGGAAACATGAAGGTTTACATTTCTTTCCCCTGATGAAATTACTATGAGTCTAAATCTTAAGATATTCACAGCATTATCATATTCCAGATCTAATACAATCCAGAATGTTTGAATTACTTGAGAAGGTGAAGGAGACCAGAGAGGCAGAGACATGCTTTTTTAACAATATTAAATAAACTTCCAGAACCATCTCTTAGAAGACTTCTGATGGAATACTGCAGAGTAAGTTCAGATATAGGTAAGAATCTAGAGTTCTGGATCTATGCTTATTTACACTCATTCAGTGGATTACACCATGAAAAAACAAATTTACTTCAAACTACATTGAGAAAGACTAAAAAGATTTTGCTCCTATGAATGAAAACTCAATATGACTCAGCTGTTTTGGCTTGCCTACATTCTAAAGTATGCATTTATTTGTAAAGTACTTTGGAAAAAACTTTCAATCATGTATACAGATTTTAGGTTCATATATCCAAAATCTGAGTGAATTGGTTAACAGTGGGAAGTGGTTATCAACTTTGGACTTTATCAACCTCAATAGGAATTCAGACTAAATTCAATAGCTCAGAAAAACAAGTGCAGGAGGATCACCCTTGTGTCAATTTGTCTGGCAACTCATCCATTAGTTGGTCATACATTATATGGTATACCCAATTTCTGCCAAGAGAAAAGATTTTAATTATATAATAATACAAATGGTGGAAAATCTTTCCAAAGCTGGTAAGAAGTTCAGTTTTGCTGTGCTTGTAATGCTGCACTCTCCTTGCTGATAAGTGAAGTCTTCCAAGCAAATACCATGTAATGAACATATCACAAATTGCCATTTTTTTCTGATAACGCATTTAGCTTGTCTTACCTGACAGTTGCATTTTATTATTATTCGAGAAAAATGCTGATCTTTGCCAAAAGCCCTGGCAAGATTCCAGAGGATTGCATTTAGTCATTGAACATCAACCCATTACATGTCATGTCTCATCATATGGGGATTATTTTTAAGACATTTTTCATTTTGCACTCATACAAAATGAAGATTTCTTTCTCCCATATATACATAGAGGAATGATTCTGATCAGAATATTTTTTTTTTTCCCACTTGGACAAGAAAGGTGCAATGCTGTCATTAATAATTTGATTTTATTTTTCTTTGGCAGATGCAATTCTGATATACCTAAAAATTGCCCTCTCTGATAAAATAATCAGTGAAAGTTGCTTATTCTTCATAACTTGAAAAGCCTAGTAAAGTGTCCTGTAAATCACCTATTTTAAGAGTTCAAACTTTATTTATTATTATAGCATGTCATTTTGCATCCATGTTTTATTACTTCCTGTATGGTATACAGCATGAGCCTGATATTTGAAAGATTTTATGACTCTATATTGCTGTAGGTATGATTTTAAAAGAGCTTATCAAAATACAGTGTTCAGATTATGTCCTCAGATATCTATTGTATATTGATAGGAAAACAGGTTGGGGGTTTTTTTTACGTTATCACAAATCTTACTTTATTAAAATTCAAGATTAGCAATCAATTTCCATAAAAAGCCTTATTTTATGAAAGTAATTTCAAACACCAAAATCTAGAAGAAGGTAGAATCCAGGGTGCCCTCTTCATGCACATGCATGCATATTTGTGGTAGAAACCTTCTTGCCATTATCTAATTTTCTTTGCAGGATCCTGATTCTGAGATGACATCTCAGCCCCTTCTAAATCCTTCACCTGGCTCTGCCAGTCCTGTGAGTCCCCTTCACACACACAGTTCCCCACAGGTCTTACAGCATTTCTTCTTCTTCTGCCCTTCCTTCCTGCCTCTGTTGAATACCATTAATTCAATCCCTCACTTGCTGCACTATCTGCTGTATACCACAGCTGCCTGTGAGAGCTGTAGCATAGAAGTCTTTGAAAAACTGCTATTAGGAGATTTGTACCAGTTCCTCCTCTCCCCAGCCTTCACTTTAAACAAGCAACTCTTTTACACACATATGAAGTGCATAATCCCATCAGTTAATTAATATTGTAAAACCAATGACTGTTTCCATTCCTTAGTTTCATCAAGACAGCTACATCATTTCTCTCCCTTTAGCTGTGCTCTGTTTTAGTCATGGCTGACCAGCAGAAATCTGCTCAGATGGCTAAAGAACAGAGCATTATCCACATTCAGTTGCTCTATACAAAACAGTTCAGTCTTTGTACTTTAGGATGACTGCCCAGCTTCCAGCAGCATTCAAGTGCAAGCAAACCTCTTTTTAACTCTACTAACATGTAACATAAGTGCATTCTCTCTTCACCTACTGTCCCTGGAGAATATCTGTTAATTTCTTTCCAGAAAAGTCTTCCTTTACTCTCCTGCACCTTGGAAAGCTCATGCAGCTCTAAGAGAGAAATAAGAAAGTCTAATCTTCACCTCCTTAATGACAAGCCTGTCGAATGTTGATACATTCTGTTACTAAACACATTAAATTAACTCCTCCTATTTTGATCCTCTGCAAAAATGCAGATCACAGTGAATTGCTCTTCATTTGTTTGAGTGATATTTTATTTTCATCTACTGCAGAAAAAGAATGCTAGCACATTGAATTCAGACTTACACCTGCCATGACACTAAAATGTCTCACCAAATTACTTCCTATGTCTAAACATAGGTTGTTGTGGTTTAACTCCAGCTTCCAATGAAGCACCACATAACTTTCTCAATCCTCCCTGGTGGGATGGGGGAGAGAATAGGAAGAGTAAAACTTGTAGGTTGAGATTAAGACATTTAAATGCGTAAAGTAAAAGCCATGCACACAAAGCAAGGCAAAAAAGGAGTTCATTCACCACTTCCCAAGGGCAGGCAAGTGTTCAGCCATCCCCAGGAATGCTGGGCTCCATCATGTCTAATATTTACTTAGGAAGATCAATACCAATCACTCCAAACACCCGCACTTCCTAATTCTTCCTCCTAGTCTTTTTGCTGAGTGTGCTGCCATATGGTATGGAACCTCCCTTTGGTCAGTGGGAATTAGATGTCTATCCTGGGTTACACAAAAATTCTGGTATCCACCTTTCCTTTTCTCTTTTCCCCAAATATATGTATTAATTTGGACTGTGACTGGAACTTCAGAGAAGATAGGGTGGTACTATTATCCTAGGAGAAGAACGTATCCACAAATGTGAAAGACTGGAATGCTGGTGGTTCAGACAATCAAGCAAGGCACAAACTGACAGTGTGCAAAGTAACCACTCAGATGCCAAGGGAGTGCACACCTGACACCTCAGACTACAAGCTGGGTATTGGACAAGACAAGGAGAGAGGCAAATTCTGAAAGGTGTGGTAGTGTTTCTTCATCCTTACACAAATGACTCAGCTGTGATAACTTCCTTCCCAGAAAGCATGAGGACAATTCACCTATAGCCTTAAGATATTTCTTCCAGCACAAATCTAAAACACAGTCCCATATCAGCTACTCTATTCCAGCTAAAACCAGAACACAGGTGTATTTCTTTTCTTTGCAAAATTGTGAGGAGAGAGTAGTACTAGAAAAGCCCCTAAGAGAGTGTTCACCACCATGGGAGATGACACAATGAAAGAAGGTAGGAAGGCTAACAATAGCCATCTTTACAAGTAAACTAGTCATACATCTGCACCTTGACACTGGAAAGTCCACAATGACAATAAAGAGGGAGAATGGGATTAAAAAAGTAAATGCAGTCCTGATGACAAACCAATCACATCTTTTTCTTTTTGACAGCAGGTACAATGCAAGATTTGAAGCCATTTGTAAGTGGAAAACAATGAAAAAAGTGTATATTTTTGGACAAATACCACAGTTTCTATAAGTTCTGTTAATCATGAAACTAATCCTGCTCCTTAAAGCTGCACCAGAAAGAACTTATAGAAGCAAGTTCAGTCTAGGACCCCTATAACTATGACTGCCAAGTATACAGGAGAAAGAATTACAAAGCTCAGGTATATTTACTTTTAGTGACTGTACTTTGGTTCTTGTGAGCTTTTTAAAGTATACTCATTTACTTTTTTGGCACATATCATTGGAAGAGAAAATAGAACAATACTAATAAACAATAATACAACTATGAAAACAACCAGATAAATACTTTATGTACATTTTACAGACTAATATCTAGTTCTCAGTTTTGTTTCCTTGAATGCAGAGGGAACAGAGCAGGAAGGCCTTCAAATTTGCTGTTATAAAAAAGGGTCAACAACAGTACATAAAATAATCTTCAATATTAAAATATAAAAATATCCTTTCCTCTCATTTACTGTAACAGAGAAGACTATATATATATATATTTTCTGTTATTTACACAAGTGTGGCTTCTGTTGGAGTCAAGGAGATCCACAAAGGCAAGCATTAGGATATCAGAATAAAAATAACCCTTCAGGTAGGAAACAATCAATACATTTTTTACTGTTCTACACAGACCAGTATAGGGTTTTATTATTGTTGGGTTTGCGGGGTTTTTTTCATCAATGAAGTTCAGCAACATATTAGAATTTTTGTGAGACAGCTTTTTCTGTATCATGGGACAATGCTCATTTAACATGGTGCATAAGTAATATTTTGCTTGTTTCATTTGGGAAAACCTTTATGAAAAAAATAAGCACTAAAACATTTCTCAACTCTAAAAAGTCAATCCAACCAGAATTTCTATTTTCTGATGAAGAATCTTTCTTTTTATCTTTAAATATTAATACAAATATAAACAACCTGTACATAAGTTAGCACTACATTATGATAATTTCCATTTCTTATTCATGGTTACTGCAGATTAAAAGGATGCAGTTGAAAAGCTACAAATTCTTCTTGAGCCAGGTAACATCCTTATGTACAGTATACTGTAACTCTCATTTGAAATAATCTGTAAATTACTTCTGAGCAAAGAGACTGTAATAAAAATGAGATGAAACATGCAAAAAGCATAAGAGAAAGAAGAGGCTCCCTTTCCTAGCAGCTAAGGCATTCAGGTCTATTTTTTTTCCCAAACAATCACTGGCTTTCTTTTCTAGGCATGTTGTCTACACAGTAGTTTGTGGCCTGAAATACGTCATCATAGACCTTCCCCTGAAACAAAATTGCTATAGATGTATTTCCTGAGGAACTAGACCTTGTCTATATCTTAGAGGTATAACTGGGCCTACAACAAATTAAAGAGGAATGTCATCTAGTTACCTGATTCTGCTAGGGCTTAAGCAGTGCTGGAGCTGCTCTCTGTAGAGCCAAAGAGAAATATTTAAACTAATGATGAAAGCATCTAAATATTTCAAAATATCCCAGAACTACAGTATCAATAAATTTAGTATTTTTTGATAAAAATTTCAGACTTAAAAGCCTAAATTAAAATTTAAAGCACCTAAATCCTTTACTACTTTTAACTGTTGGTCTCACCCATTCCCAATGAAATTTAGATTAAGTCAATCCAACTCTGAAGAGCTGAATAAATAGCTTTAAGTATAAGGGCCTATGCAACTTCTTTATCAGCAATAAATATGCAGTAGTGATGCACCTTTTATAACATTAAATATATTGTTATCCTCTCCTGTATTAGACTGACTTCAGTGGTCTGGCTAGGTCTGGCTTTTTTTAAGTGGAAAGCCAGCTTTATTTCATTCATCCATTTTTTATCAACACAGGCTTCATTTATAAACAGTTAACACCAGGAAAAAATAGTTTGTATAATTAATGGTGTTTATATTAATTTCTTTGATACCATTTTTGCACATGACAATTTATGCCAGACCACTCATCATTTAAATCACATTTTCCTTTTGCAAGTGGGTATTTACTTGCACTGTCAACGTATGGGCATACCCAGTTCAAAACAGCCTAGTCAGGCCTTTAACACAACATTTTGAGCCAGAAATGTTTAAGAAACTTCCCCAAAAGGAAATCCCACTCTTCAAAAGTGATACTTGTCTGAGTTAATGTGTGTCATCATTATCTTTCCTAAGTCTCCACAGATTTAGTAAGGACAATGACGTGTATCCTCTGTCATTATTCCTTCCCCATTTACAGAGCAGTTTTGACAGAATTTACAAGAAAGGTCAAATTGTGTCCTCAAGTGGAGTCCAAGGATTTTTCATTATCTCCATTCATATACAGTGGAGAAGATTTAGGATTGAACTATTTTTTTCCCTAATTACAATGTAAGTAGCAAGAACAATGGAAAAGACATGAGCAGCAGTTCTACAGCAAAGATAATTATTCCAAGATCTGTCTCAGATTCACAGGCTGGATAATTTTAATTTTGATTCTCAAAATATTTTTTTTCATTGCTTTTCTCCTGCTGAGTTTAGCAGGAGACAAAATAAAGTCAGCTCAACAAACTGACACACTAAAGTCTCGTTCCCTTATATTCTAAAGTATTACTGGGACAAGTTGGCATTCAATCTCAGAAACAGTATTCACATGTCTGATGTTCATCTGCTGAGGCTCCCATTTGCATCTTTGTAGCTTGGTTTCAAAAAGCCACACCAAAAATACTTACTCTTGATTTACTGATTTTGTAGTATAGAGTTGCTGATGAAGAAAAACTGAATTTAAATTAAGTGAAAGCCAAGGTTACTTCAATTAACTAAACAGAACAAATGGCTTGAAAGGAAATGCTATAGGTCAAACTCTTGAACTCTACAGATCAGATTTACCAGGAGAGCAAACAGTCCTTGAATTGAGATTATAGTGATGGCTAACACAGACCAGATCATGAAATAATTTTTGTGAGACCACAGAAGGACAAATGGCTAGAACATGAGGTCATGTTTTTCCTGCCTTCTGAGTACGATGTAATAGTCCTCGGCAAAGAAGTACTCTGATATTGATACATTTCTTTCAGAATAAGATACTCTTAAATTTTCGCTGTGCCTTTAGGAGTAAAATGTTAATTCCCTTTGAAATGAAATGTTAATTCTCAGTTAATTTGCTAAGAATGAGAAAATCATGGCCAAAGATGAAAATTTAGCACGATTGTGAGAAAGAAATTTCCTCCTGATGAGGTCTGGTCTAGGCTCCTAAAGTAAATGACAGAAACTCTGTATATTTTAGTATTTAAAACCAGCCCAAAAAAGCAATGGTAAATGTTCTCTAAGAAATAAACTCATAGCTGCACATGTGAACTGGTGCAATTTCCTATCAATAAAAAAGTAAGTTGTTTGTAGTCACAATTACTGTCTCTATTAACAAGTGCTAGACATCCTTGCATAACCCATCCAACAGACAAAAACATAAAAAATGATTAAACAAGACATGGTCATCAATCATTAGACAAAGTAATTGAAAGCAATTTACTTATCTTTCATAAAATAAATAGAAAAAAAATGCAGTGAAAATGAAGGCAGACAACAAAGATAAAAAACACTGAAAGAATAAAGAAGGAAGTTTGTTAAAATAAGGCATTACAAAAATCTGAGACCTGAGCTTCACAGAGACATCTAACTTTATTTTAATATTATCTTCAAGAGATTCCCTAAAGAAGAAGAAAAAAAACAATTTTCCAAAGTATTTAAGCTTTTCAATCTATGTACTATTTCAACTTTTAGTCCCTTGTTCTTTTTATAGTGTCTATTCTTCTTTTTTGAGCTCTGCTCTTAAATATTTCACCTCAGATTTGTCCATTTATAATCTCGGTATTCACTAAGACTGCAGTTGAGATCATGAAACAGTTTCACGCAATCGTAATCAAAGTGATACAGATTAGGATGTAAAGGCCATGGCATTTTCTATTTCTCCCTCTCCATCCCTACCATTCACAAGCTGCCATATATGGAGAGTAGTTCAACAGAAGTTTTGTTCACTAATTTTACCATATGTTCTTCAGCAGAGGCTGTCCAAAGTTATGTTGTCAGAAATGAGAATAACAAGAGACACCACTTTGCTGCTAATGTAGGTGCTAAGAACTAGTTCAGTGCTTTGGCAATTGCAGGAAAGTGTATTTGAGCCCAAATCATGGAAAGAGACTCACATGTTGTTCTGATTCTGAATATGAAACTTTTACCCACCTTTAACAGGAACTATCCATTTTTTTCTCATTATATTTACAAGTAAGATTTCTTTTTCTCCCTTTTTTCACAATTCAGGCAAAACCCCCCACCTGGTTTCTCCTCTCTTTCATATCTTCAGATATTCCTCATGGTTGTGCAGTAGCTGTCAGACTTGGGAAGTTAGAATGAAAGATACCAAAAAACTAGGACATTCTGCTTCACAGCTTAGACTACTGCACTGAGTCCTGTAGGATGTCATATGCCTCAGGTCCCCATCAGTTCCCAAAGGGTATAGCAATGTACAAGTTTGAGCTTCCAAATGTTTTATCTGTTACTCATACAAGAAGAGAAATATCAGGTTTACAGGAAAGAAATGCTATATAGTGTCCCATTTAATGAAATTATTTTTTTTATATCAAAGTACAGTTTTTGACTGAGATTTTCATAAAATGGTAACATGTTTCATTTTTACAGTTTTTTATGAAATACATATTTATTTTCATGGATGAATCTTTTTGTTACTTTCATATGCTGTGTTAGGTGATGTAAATTCTATTAGTTTCTTTGACAGTTCTTTCATGTCTCTAAATTCCCTGTGAAGGAAGACCAGTCTTGGCTTAGACAGCTTTTCGTATTCACTTTAAGGAAAAAAAAAAAAGTGCTTGTGTTGTCATCCTTAAGATTATATTTTCATTTGTTTGTATTTCCCTTCAGTAACTATTCAGTGCTAAAAATCTTTATAAATAAACATTTTAAACACATACACTTTCTACATGAAACTTATGCTGTCACTAAAGATGAATGTCAACACTCAATGTTCCAGTCATGAGCAACAGATGAATTGTGTTTCCATGCTTACTTTTTCTTCAGTCAAAAAGAAAATAAATTTATTTTATGAAACATCACCTGCAGTACAGTCAAATATTTATGTCCAATGTTTTGCTTACCTGACTTTTACAGAAGACTGATGTAATGGTTTAAATAACCTTTGGTTTTTCAATTCCATAAAAACTCATTCTATCTGTACATATATAAATTGCACAAATTTATGATGAATCCATGGGACAACAAGCTTTTCAGGTCACTCCACTCATAATTACAACTAATTAAAATGTGCCAAAGAAAGGATAGAAATTTATCACTGCTCATTAAACCTGTAAAGACTGTGTTAATTGGATGTCAGACTTGGTAATTCACATAAATGTTTGCTGCCAGTCTAAATTTAGGGAAAAAATAAATGCATTTATTGCCTCCGCAACAAGAATGAAAATAGGTACTGTGGAATAAAAAGGGTTAAAACCTTTCTATTCTACAAATCTCATTCTTTACTTACATGCTTTTTAATCTTGAAAACATTGTATGTGAATTCTGTTATATTTTTTCCGAAAAAAACCCTTAAATATGCCTTTGATAAAAGTTAAAGGTAATGTCACACCATAATTTTTCTAACATCCTATTTTTGAATACTGCTTACATGTATTGCCATACATTAATTTGCAAGACTTAATTGAAAACCAATATTTACTAGCAGTTACACTATTCCATCATCTATATTCTTACTCAACAACATTATATTTATACTGTTTTATTACCCACAACATCCAGAAAGTGATTCCATTGTGTTCCCCAAAATTAATAACCAACACCTCCAATTGTTAACTGATCCTTCTCACAGGACATCTCAAAAATCAAATAATTTTAGTATGAGACACTGTATGTATTGATTAATTTGACAGCAATTCCTCAATTCAAGATATAATTAATAAGTCAAATGGTAATAGCATAGGTTGTGTTCATTAGCTGCAGATACAACTTAAAATTACAACTTCACTAGACTCTTCATAGGGCTTTTGATCACTAAGGGCAATGTATGGTGTTAAAAACTGAGAACTGCATTTCTAAAGGGAATACCAATATTGTAAAACACAATATTCCAAATGAAGAGTGATATACAAGTTGCTGTACACTTTAGACATTGAAGTTTGCAATTGTATTGATGTTTTCTGAGATTTATTTATTGAAGTCCCTGCAAATAAGCATTACTTAAAAAGATGCTTATTAGTCTGTTAAAGAGTCAGGAATTTGTTCCCCTTTAAAACTGAACTGAAGCGTGTTATCACACAACTACAACTGCTGTCATTGCTTTAGGCTCTAAGGTAGTTTTTAAGCCTGGCTTGTGGAGTACCTAGGAGTTAGCCCTCCAATTTCCTTAACACATTTTGTAAGACCCCAGGCTCTGCTTATGAGCTCATTGAAGGAGCTTTATGTCAAAAAGATACAAAGCCCCAAAAATCCACCTGACAGATTTTTTTGTAAGGGCCTTCAGTTCTTTTACACTTCAAGGCCACACGACAATTCTCAAGGAGTAAAAATAATAAGTTTATAAAATAAGTTTATTGGCAAACATTGGAAAATAAAGGATTTTGGCAAAAGTTTAAAACAAGCATTCAATCAACATGAAATCACAAAGAATTGACTTAGCAAATTGCAACCCATCCAGGCTTAAGTTATCCACATACCAAGATGAGGAAATAAGAAAGGGAAGACAAAGAGAAAGAGAGAAAGAGGAAATTATAGCTACTGCCTTAGATCCAGCGTAGACCCATCTACCACAAGTCCAAGGACAGTAGGGCCATGACCATGTAGAGGCCACGTAGTGCTGGTCTTATTTCTTCTGGATTCCTGTGGCCACCCCTACAGATGAGGCTTCTGGTGTGCCAGCCATCCTGGGGCTGGGTTAGGGGCTGCAGGGTATGTGGTGTGGGGCAGTGCTCCTGGTGTGCCAGTGAGTGACAGCTGCACTAAAGGCTTTCGAGGAGACAGGGCTATGGTGGGGGCAGAGCACCATTACACCCTGGTGGGACCTGATCTGCCCCCTCCCACACACAAAGTTGAGTCCTTCGCACTTTTCATCTGTTTTAAGCATTTGTTTTATTGGTAACTTAGTCTCTGTGTATGTTTTTTTCTACCACTGCAAGGAATTACAAATTAAGTATATAATACAGAAGAAACTACCTCATCATCCAGTCTTTTCTCATTTGAATAATTCAATTGCAATGAAAAGGATGTTTAGATAAGAACAAGTCTCAGGATTAAGACTCAGTTACCTTGATTAACCCCAAGGTTTCATAAAGCAAGGGAGCTATATGAAAATCTTGTTAGCTTCAGGCATTAATTTATAGAATCATAGAATCCTTTCAGTCACAAAAGACCCTCAAGACCATCAAGTCCAACTGTGATCTGAGCACTGCCATGTTCACCACTAAACCATGTCACTGTGTCACATCTACATAAAACCCTCCAGTGGTGACTCAACCACTTCCTGATGTAGCCTGTTCCAATGTTTGACAATCCTTTTGGGGAAGAAATTATTTCCTAATATCCAATCTAAACCTCCCCTAGTGCAACTTGAGCCCATTTCCTCTTGACCTATTGCTTGTTACTTGGGAGAGTAGACTGATCTCCATATTGCTACAATCTCCTTTCTGGTAGTTGCAGAGTGTGGTCTCCCCTCAGCCTTCTTTAATTTGGTTAATATTCTTAGTGAGACATGTTGCTGGAGGAATTAAGCTGGCAAAATGTTCTACCATGATATTCTATTAACTAAAAGCATTTCATCAGAAGGATTTTTTAACGTCTAGGTTTGGATACATAGGAAAGCATCAGGACTGATTTTGATTCCACAAAAATGATAAGGGAAGAAAACCCCATGTGGTCTATCTCTCCTACAGATATTTCAGAAAAATTACTAAATATCTTGTTAAATTTTTTTTTTTTTTCCTGGAGAAGTTGCTAAAGAAATTTAAATGTTCCAACCAAGCATCAATGGAAAAAAAAAAAAGGAAAAGAGATGCCTTTTATCTGCTGGAAGAAATTTTTTTGGGAACAGGGGAGGCCATGTTCATGGAAAACTTGCTGTACAGAAGCACTACATTGAAATTGATCTAAAATTTTCTCTGAAGGCCAATGTCTCATCAAAAATCCTAAGATTTCCTTCTGGGTCAAACAGTCAGTATGTAACACAGCCAAACAGGAGAATAACTACATGATCATCAAGAATTATGAAGACATAGATATTTTACTAATCACTCAGCCCTCACTTAAAAAAGCTGAGAAAAATATGACAGAATAAAGAAAAAGATGGAAGAATATCAGTCAGAAGAGGGGTATTTTCAGGAGTTTTAGCTGGTACAGAATGTGATTCTTTTAAATTTACAACATCTGCTGATTTGGCTTATTGCAGCCACAGTGCTGTAATGGGATTAACATGGTTAACTCTGTCTTTCATCTCTGCAAAGCTCATGGGGCAAGTGCCCATTGAGCAGGGCCAATAGCAGTCCTATATAGAAGTTAGTAAGTTCAGCTTCTAAAATTTAAATGCTTTGTTACTGTTTTCAAATAACAGTTGCATGTCTGCCTTTCTTTTCTCATATAGCCCTATATGAAGACAATAGGGACTAACAATTTGTCTGTAGAAATGAAACTCCTGTAATTAAAAAAAAAAAAAAAATCAAATTAGGCAGCTGCTTATTGTCCCAGCTCTAATAATTCAAATCCTCACTAAATTATGTTAGGATACCCAAGAAAACCAAAACCTTATTTTCTGGAAAAATCAACACCGTTCCTCAAGATAAAGTGAATATGTAGCAAAGAGTTACCAAAATAAATAAATATCCCCATTGCTCTATGTGAAAATTTTAGAAAGAATGGCTTGAAGTCTTTGACTTCTAACAATAAGAAGAACTAGTGTTTGCACTTTGTACGGTTCCGATCTGCGCTGGCTCCAAATTCCACATTCTGGGTATTTACAAAGAAGACACCTGTTACTCTTATCCAACAAAAAGGCTTTGATTGTGACTATTCAGTACATTACTAGGGAAGAGCTTAAAGGACTACTGTACTGTCCCTATTTTATTTAAACCTGTATGAAAATTTTATAGGAAATTCTAAGACACAGACAAACACCAAGACAACCATAACTGAGTCACTGTCTTCTTGCTAATCTGATAAAATAGATACTGGACTCCCTTACTTATGGATATATTTATTTACTCTCTTAAGTCCCTTCAACTTGAGCCAGAAGAACTATCTAGTAGAACAGGGACTATTCAAGATCAAAACTGTAAATTTTACCAACTAATAGATTTAGAAAGCAATGTTCCACTTTTAAAATATCCAGCAGAGATGCCTTATTTAGCATGCTAGAAAAAACAACTAACACCAATCAAAACATTTGTATTAACCCCTTCTACTGTAAGATATGTTTTGGTTTTTTTGGGTGGGGAGGTAGTATTTTTTGTTGCTGTTTGTCAAATGCATCTCTCTCATGTTTTCTTCTGGCTAAGGGTACAACTAGTACCCCCAAAACATTGTTCTCATCTTGAAAGGAGCTGATTTAGTCACCTCCTTCCCCCACAAACTCCCCATTCAATCAAAAAATCCAAAACATTCTGGGTTACTTGGAACAACAAACTGCCACTATTAAACAAACAACCAAACCACATAAAACAGTGAAGTAATGGTGTTATCAGGTTTAAATACCACATCTAGTCCACTCCCTATCCCCAAAACTATACTTTCATAACTTATTTCTCCCCATCCTTCCCTCACTCATTTAAGCAAAACTGTGACCCACAACTCTTCTACTAATTTCTGCTGTACTTGTGACAGATGCTTTTTTTGAGTTGATTTTATCTGATTGTTTGTGGGAGGCAAAGCACCCACAGATGTCAGATGTGGTTCTGTCAAACTTACTGAGACAATCAGATAAATTTGGAACAGACAGTGAAAATGAGTCCAAGAATACATTTAGAACAAGGCTAGAAATAGTAAAAACCTATTATTTGCAATGTGAATGCAAACAACAGCAACATAATCACATCACCAGTCAGAAAGACAGACAGCTAGTTCTCATTTCATCAGTCATGGTCTCAGCCTTTATAAATCAAACAACTGTCTGTATGAAAAGCTGAACCTTGTTAAT
Organism: Hafferia zeledoni; assembly: GCA_035583235.1. Taxonomy (NCBI): domain Eukaryota; kingdom Metazoa; phylum Chordata; class Aves; order Passeriformes; family Thamnophilidae; genus Hafferia; species Hafferia zeledoni. Next base: position 35,332,938 of record JAWWEV010000134.1, on the reverse strand, counting down.
ATTGCCACACTGCGAGAGTCAGTGAAAATAGCCCCTTGTTTAATGATCACCACTCAGAGGTCATGAGACCTGAAAAAAGCATTAGTCAGACATAACTTCCAGTGCTTGACTGAGCAGAGACACTGATGAAGATACAGGTCACTTTTCATGGAATTCAGTCTCAAACGTCATTTGCATTATAGAAGTGAAAAGCAACAGGAGTAACCACAAATAATTTGAGACTCCATGTCAATTTGTTATACAGTGTAAAGATAAAGCTTTTTCTATTTTTTTAAAAATTATTATTATTGTGTAACTAATCCTCTACTAACTGATGCTACAGTACTGCAAGTATCATAACCACTCCAGGTATGTGGACTTTCTAAAAATTTATCATGGTAACATTAGTAGTACATGCCTTTCTGATCAACATGAGCATTAAAAAAACCTCCAAAATAGCATATGCTGTAAGAGAAGAATAAAATGCTAGCATTCACACATACATTTTGCCCACAAAAGATAAACTAAACCCCAAAAAACAAAATACCAAAAGAGGAATATTAATTATATTATGACTAAATTGCTTTAAAATCTGTGAGATATTATGATATCTTAAAGTACTTCATAAATTTATAGGTAGTAATTTAAATACAGGATAACATGGTCCTGCTCATGTATTGGAATTGGGCATAAATGCTGTAAATTCTTATCTGCTCTATCCTGATATAGGCAGGCTAAAAGTAGTGGCCCAAACAAACAAAGATAATTCTAAACAGGAGGGGAAAAGAGGTGGTCAAGGACAATCCAACATAAAAGGAAGAGTGGACACTGCAAATATATAAAGGAGATTAAAATGCCAAGGACATGGAGTACTAGAGATTTTTTTTACATGACTACGAACCAGAAAAGACTGAAGGAACTGACTGCTGATGAGTTTACCTTTTCAGAGGGAAAATAGGAGATATTCCTGGACATATTCCTGGAAAACAATATTTAACATTTAATAATGAAAGAGAATTGATCTGAATCCCAAAGAAGGCTTCTTGAGGCTGTGGCTTTGTTCAGACCTCTGTACATCTGTTACTCAAATTGCAGGGTACTTGTTTCAAAACCTTCAGCAAATTCTGAATGTTCAGATCCTGGGTGTCACTCAAATGATGATCTGTAAACTGGTGTACACTGGAGGTGGGACTGAAAAGCTTATGCACAAGCAGCTTGCAAATACCTGGGTGAACTGTTACATTAAGGAATCATCACGCAGAACTCAGAACAACTGGATTGCTAAACATCATGAAACAGCAGCAGATCAGACTTATGCCAGAGAAGTAAAAGATTAAAAAAAATTTGGCAGTTTAAAAAAGAACCAAACAGAATATCTAAAAGTATTGGAAATTTCTCCTAAAATACCTTGCCTTTGATGACATATTCACAATTTCTTCTTGCCAGTCTCTCACTTTTTTTTTTTTCCCCCCTCAAAAAACCTTCAAATACCTTAATGTCGTGGAATTTGGGGGGGGAGGGGGGGGGGGACACGACCACCTTGATTTTAATTTTTTTTGCTCTTTTTAGTGAACGGTCCCAAAGTAGTCAAAACTGTTTTTAAAATTTCACCCTTTTATCAAAACTGCTTTCTTTCAGGAGATCCCTCTTGATACTTCTCCCTTGCATCTCTTTGTAATCTCTTGACTGTTTAATTTTGTACTTTACTACACAGACAAGCAAGGAGAATTTGAATCACCTTGCTCAGCCTTCTTGTGAAAGAGCTTGTCATGATCTTTAATATGACACATTTTTTAACAATGCAAAAACATGCTCTTTACCTTGTGAGGATAAAATATTTCTTTTTTTAACTGAAAATGTTTCAGACGTTCCTCTGCACAACATGCACTCCCACTACCAAGAATGGGAGGGAAGCACTAACAAAATGTGAGTTTAAAACAATGAAATAAATACAAATAAAACCAAGCCCTAGTCCTAGAAAACAAGAATTGCATTAATGTTGCTTCAAACATTAAAACTTTTAATAATATTATATTCTACTCCTTTTGTTTTTGTAAAACAGGGACAATAAATCAGGTGAGGTTTTCTTTTCAGTACTATGTGTATAATCCTTTTTTCTGCTTAGTAAGAACAATAAATTTTCATTATCTCATGACAATACATGACATTTATAAAGTGATTTTTCATTATATGTTCCCAAGTTGAAAGATGCTTCTTCAAAGTCATGGCTTTGCTACACATGGCTATAATACACAGGATTTCCAGATAAGCCACATCCTGGCTGGTACTATGAAGTTTACTAAAGCTACCAGATATGCAGAAATCCCAGATAAATATAAACTCTTCAGGTATCTTGGGACAACGTTTCAGGGCAGAAAAAAAAAAAAGAAAAAGAAAAAAAAAAAAGAGAGAGAACATCTGAAAAAACCCCCATGAGATTAACTCAGTTGGTTAGAGCATGGTGCTATTAACACCTAGGTCAGGGATTCAATCCCCATACATTCACTTAAGGTTGGACTCAATGATCATTGTGGGTCCCTTCCAACTGAGAGTATTCTATGATTCTGTGAATTGGGTAACACAGACTAAATACCAGGGGCCAGAGAAATGTGTTGGGAAGCCATTTGTGATTTCCGTGTGGGTTTTTTTGAGTCCTTAATACTCAAAACTTCAAAAAATCTTAGCTGTTTTGAACTTTCTTCCTAAAGCTCATCTCTTCTAAAAACAGATTCTTTAAGATGAAGAGATTAAGCTTTACCTCACTGAAATAGTGAAACTGGTGCTTAAGGCTGCAATCAAGTATCGAATGCTACTCTGCACTGAAGATTAGAAATGCCCTGTAGGAAAGATGAAGAATGCAGATATTTACCAGAGGTCAAGAAGCAAAAAGAGGTTTTCAAATATTTTTTGAAGTGCAGGATATCTTGCCTCTGAGATTAGTTTGAATCTGTCTGATGCAGCCCTGCCTGAAAGGTTTTACCATTATTACATTGTATTTCTTATGAATTTTTGAATAAATAGGAATCGCAAAAGCTGACTGGACACTGAATTTTTACCCATACATAGTGTCTTACACTATATGCCAACACCTACAAAATTCTAAAGGTATGCCTTTTGTTATTTACCACAAACTTAGGCCAATAAATATTTATACAGACTTGAAATTTATTTGGTTTTTGAGCCTCTTGCAGTGCAATCATTTTGCAGCTGAATCATGTAGTGTAAATATTTAACAAATATTCCAAATAAACAAAGTAGCCTAGGAGAATATTGCTTGTATTTCCCAAGAAAAAGTGGTCAAATATAAATAGTAGGACTTTTTGCTTCTTCTGTGTAAAATTTTCACAAATGGTTTCCACTTCTCTACAAGTACTTCAAGATAATGATTCTTATTTTTTGAAGCAATATGGTTATACTATTATATGATTTTTTTTTTTCCCCTTAGTGTCTTTGGACACAAAAATTGCTTTCAGCAAAATAGTAATTGGTAGTAAATGCTATATAGTTAAAAGCAAATCATAAAATAGTTGTTTGTAAAATATGCATTTTCAAAAATTCTAGCCTCTGTTCAAGTGCTTCAAATGCTTTCATAGTCAAGAGGACTGAAAATATTTCATTACTGTATATCAAAATACTTTTTGAGTATTTCTTCTCCAGATCACTTCAAAAAACCATATTAAGAGTATTTTATCAGAGTAAGGTATTATCATTGAACACTGTTCAATTGCTTCAAGGTCAGGGTAAACAAATATCCTTTGAAAAATCCTATCCAGCCAAGATTGAATATATCTGACAAAGTGCAATACCAAAGCTTGTTGTCTTTTCAATACACATTAACAAAAGTTGAGAGAACTGTACTATTTAAAAAAAAACACCACGCCCGGGGGGGGGG
>JAWWEV010000134.1:35301063-35329057 GCA_035583235.1 Hafferia zeledoni | reverse complement strand
ATCATAAATTTTTTTTTCTGGGTTTTTTTTTCCCAGTATAATTTAAAAAAAAAATAAAAAAAAAACAAACAAACCCCCCCCCCCCCAAAACTGAAGCAAATTATATAACCATATTGTTTATTTACTCCAAATAACTTTTTCTGTATGAAAACTCATATCAAGAAAACATTAATATTAAAATTTAATACTATAGCTATAGTAACAAGTCTTTAGATTTGCAAAACTGCATCAGTTTCAAATAATGTTTGCACAATGAAAAAGCCAACAGGACACTTAATAGTAATAGAAAATATGCCTTTCCAAAGAGCTCATTTTCCACAGTCTGCTTTGCTTTTCTGACTAAGAAAGCATACATATATATATACATGCTAAGACATGTCATAATCTACTTCTGAACAGAGACATTATACTAAATCTGGCCTGAGATTAGATTGAATCCGTGTTTTACAGACTACTTACATTTTCACTGTTTTATTAAAAAGTAACCTTGAAGACTGAGAGATTCAGAAGAGCCTGTATACAATTTTTATTACACCATGGTTTCTCTAATCATACGTCTGAAATACAAGGTAATTGGTCACAAAGGGGAAATGAACATCCTTTGTAAGATGGCATTGCAAGTCAGTAGTAGCAGAAAAGGAGTTCATTGATTTGGCTGTATTCCAATATAAATTTGCCTCACTATATGGATAAGAACATGCTCATGCCATCATCCCAAATACACAAAAAAACCAAACACCATTCCCATGGAAGTGTAAAGAAGTTAATTAACTGGCGTCTGCATATTAAATTCTCTAATAGGAGGCTGTACTGTGTTTTCTATAACTCATTTGGTGTCAAGTCTTTCCTGCATACATGCTCGAAACAGTTTGAGACCCTGAGAAATTGGGAACAACCTAGAGACAGAAAAAAGACAGGATTTTCTCTATGACTGTGGAAGCTCAAAACCATCATATTTTAGATAAAAATTTAATGTGTGTGTAATTCCACCATGGCAGATTTAGCTCTTAGAGGTCCTCTTTTTCTGATGGAATCTTGAGAATTCTTGGGATTTAAAACCAATAGCACCATGCTATTTTAAACTACTCCTAGAAGGGTAACAGGATACTTAGTTTAAAGCTGGTGTTAGGGAACTGACTAAATTTCAGTGTTTCTAATTTCATGAGATCCAAACCTGCCTATGGATGTACACATAAAAGAGTATCTTAATGGATTGCTAATTCAATCTGGTGTTCTCAATACAGTTAACAAAGATGAAATGTCAAACCTAAATAATGTATACATTGTGAGGTTTTCTCAACTGAACAATTTATTTTTATTTCTGAATAGACCATCTTCCCAAATAAGTCAAAAAATACCACTCCTCAAATGTTCTAAGAAATGAAGACTTCTTACATCAGTAGGAATTAAGCCTAACCTTGATTAAATAATATTATTCCCAGAACAGATCCTGCTGACTTGCATCCTTCTTTGATAACTGGGAAGATAATACAACTTCATTATGGAGAAAAATCTGTATAATGAAATTACTTACTATTCCTTCCTAACAGGTGTACACTTAGCAAGACAGGTGGTCAACAACCCTACAAAAATCTAATTTGTGCTTTCACTAAGAAAATGAAAAATTTTCATTACTTCTAACATTAATATGAAGATACAAGTCTCACCACAGCAAACAGATGACTAAGCTGCCACCATTTATCTTAATTAAAGTTCATCTTAATCAAGGTGCTGTCTGTGAGATATAATGCTACTTGAGACTGAGATTCTTAGCATAGTTGCATGGTTCCCAGAGGGAACATCTATCAAGATGAATGTATAACCACAATTGGTCCTGCTAAAAACATAAAGAAAAGAAACAAAGCAAGGCAACAATTAATGAAAGCAAACATATCTTTCTTATCTGTTGCTTAAATCATTCAAACAAAACCCACAATACATTTTACAAAGTAATCTTTCTCCTCAGTGATATACATCCTGTGTATTTTCTTCCAAATCAAAATCCTTTCCCAAATATATATTACTATATTAAATGAAATTGCTGTTGAGTTCTTCAAAACAAAGATCATAACTTGATCCAACCTAAAGATTTTGGTATAGCTGGAATTTTTAAATTATTCTTAAACATTGCTTCTACATTTGTGTAAAGAAAAACTCACTCTACATTCGGGAAAGTAGGAAGCAAGGTCATAATGGAGGAGACTACATTTCACTTCTTTTTTGAAAACTCTCTCTTTCATCTGCTATATTTTGAATCTATATATTACATGTTTAAAACTTCAAAACTTACGAATCCTGTGCTGAGAAAGAATTTTTTAGAAGATCAGCAGATACTTTTTCAGAAGGATAAAAATCAGCTTCATTTGTTCAAGAAAACTTTCAGAATATCAGCAGCCTATTAAGGTAATAGTAGGCAAAGGAAAAATTGTTATTTTCTATTTTAATTTTAAATTAATTTTTTCTTCATTCTGGAAATCAATTTTAACTGTGTTACAGCTGTAAATACACTCTTTTCAATGAACTTAGCTCAGCCTGCAGAGAAGCATCCTTGGCTGCCTATGGCACATATGTAATGTAAATCCTTGGGAAATGTTCCTTTAATTATCTTATCTTTCCAAACTCAGGAAACCATGAAAAGGGGATATAGAGTAACATTTTTCCTACGGACAGCAATAGTTGGTAATTCTCCAGTGAAGAGCTCACCAAAGAGAGTGATTCTCAGGAGTTAAAATTAAAAGAAACTTAAAGAATTAGAGCAAGTAAACTTCTACAAAAGTTAAAACTCTAAAAGAAAAGCAAGATAATTAGCTCACCGCTGTGTATCTGTGAGCAGTAGATGTCAGCACAAAGAGGATAATCCAAAAGCACCTATGTCTCCAATAGAACATGTGGGCAGTCTCAGTGGGTTTTAAATTTTTCATTAATTAAGAATTGGAAATCAACCATTAAACTATTAGAAAAATATAATCAGCATCACTCTCTGCAAAGGTGAAGGTGCAGAAATGAAAAGAAGTTGGTAAGAAAAGTGAACATTACTTTCCACAAAAAAAAACAAATAAAAGGAAAGCAGCAGTCCTGCATTTGCATAAGGAATAGTCTTGCATTTGGGGAAAGAGTAACATGAAAAGCTAACAGGAGCTCACATTGTGGTTACAGTCTAGAACATAAAAAAAAAAAAAAAAAAAAAGAAAAAAAAAAATTTGAAAAGCAGACAGATAGATTACTGGTGTGTACACAATCACCAATCACCCAGGACAAGATAATTAGTGTTCAACCAGAAAAGGAACTTCATACCAGAAAGAAAGCTCTGAACCTAAGCAAAGCTTATAAAAACCTAGCCCTGGTACCATAAACATTACCAAAAATGCTGAAACAAAAGGAGACCTAAAGCTGAAAGAAATATTAAGATGAATTAAATCAACCTGTGCAGCTGTACCTGTTGGAATAAGTGTAAGGATGTTCTGAATGTTGGCCTGTGACCTCCTATCATTACTAGAGTCTGTGGCTCTCCAATTTCTCTGTGATTTGCCCTACATTTACTGGACTGGGGCTACAATAGCAAGCAAGGAATAATCAGATAAATCAGACCTAAGCTAACCTATTTTCGTTCCAAAACCAGTCCTCTTTGAGCAATGCATATGTCTGGACTCACATTTAAAGTTCTTGTGTTTCCTCAGGTTCAGTCCTTGATTTCCAGAAAGCAGCTAATAGAGGCAGTAGTGATCACTTCAGCAATTACAAGTTGCAGTCATGAGTGTTATTTCCCATTATACTTCCAGCACAGGCCAACTGCTGCAGATATAGAAGCAGCTCAGCATTAATTTCTGAAACAATTATATTCCTCTACTGCTTTTTTTCTTTTCTATCCTTTTTCTTTCTTTTAGACTTCACAGACACAGCAGTGAAACTAGTGCCTCCCATTGAATTGGCTGCTGTTTTAAAGCTTTAGAAAGAAAAGAAGAGAAAGGAGAGCAGCCACCAGTTGTCAAGGATGAGAAGACAGAGATCAATACACGTTTTTTTAACACTAGAAAAATTAATACAGGGATTACTTGTTCCTGGGCTCTTATTTCTAAAAGAAAGGAGATAGAGAACTGCATGTATCAGGACAAATGTCTGTCTTGTACTGATCTGTGACCACTGCCTCTTTTCTGTGTGTCTGCATAGAAAGAGATGTATTTTAAATATCTACAAGGATTCTGATTGCTACTGATTGCTACTAATTTCTACAAAATTAGTTAAACAAAAGGGGTGAAAAGAGACATAATTTTATTACTGATATAGGAGGCAAATCTCAAATTCACAAAACTATAACTTGCAACATAAAAATTACGTTGGCAAATTAATATTGGGACAAATTCTTAGCAAACCTTCTGAGTTAGCTGTGCCAAGGAGGAGACTATATGGGTATTTTTCATTATATATTAAAGAAAACCTGGGTTTTGACATGTTTAGTTGATTGACTTGTTAAAGAACATGTTTCCCTCATGAATTTCTAAAGGTTATTGTATCTAATCAAAATATTAATTCAGAATTGAACTAAATATAGTAGTAACAGCAGCAATTTACAATTAAGTATCCACTTTAAACTTGGAAAAAAAAAATAAACCAACCAAATAGTTTATCTCATCACACTAGAGAGAGGAAGTCACCGTGGATGTAATTCAATAATATTGAGACTTCAGGAAGCTGACAGAACCTGGATTTGTCATGGGAAAGGTAGGCTTGGTGTTCAGCTCTGTGACATGAGTTTAATTTTTACAGTAGGTAAGAGCTGCTAGGCCTATGGGGAAATATTAATAACAGAGTTTACAAGTTATGTGATTTGTAATTCTTCTGAGGCTACAGTAAATATTGAAATAGAGACAGATTCTGGCTTTTTTAGAGTTGGAGATATTACTGAGTAAGCAGTGCTACAATAACTTCAACAGCTTTCCTCACACAGGAGATCATCCTGTTATCATGTTATTCTATCTGACTCTTACTGCCTCATCAGTATCACCAAACTTTAGTATGTAGTCTGTTGCCTTGGCAGGGACTTACAAAGAATTTAAAGAGCTACAAGATAAGCATTATTTTTATGTTTAACATAGGGATTACTATGCAATAATAGCCAATACAATATAAATTGGTGTATCAAAAAATAAGTTTATCAGGAATAGTCATCAAGTCTGCATCTCCTTCAGATTCACTTTACCCTGCAGGGAAATTTGTACCCATTAAACTATTGGTTGGTCCTTCATCCTCAGAAGCATTGATCAGACACCATAATCTGGACTAGTGAGCAGGATTTCTCTGCAGTTTCTGGGTGCTGTGGTGTTCTGCCAGTGTAAAGCAGTTTTAAGGCAATAGCACCTAAGCTTCACTTTGTAAGGTGGAGACTGACAAATGGAAAAGCATCAGCCTCTCAGTCTCATGGCTGGGAGTAAAACTGATTTGCTGGATTTATGACTGGAGAAAGAATCTGGAGTCAGCAATTCTTAGCAAATGTTTTTTTGCAATCAATCTCTTTGCTGACTGTAGAAGAAAAGCGGGTTTATATCTTTAATGCACTTTGATACACTCACATTTTTGTAAAGTGCACCTATGCATATGAAAACAAAAAAACATGCAATCTCACAAAAATCCAGAAGTTCTCAGAAGCCAGGACAGAAAATCTAGTTTTTCTTAAAACTGAATTTCTTAGATTTCTTAAAATTTAAATTTAATCATCAAAATATGTGATGTCAACTAACTTTATTATCTCTCATAAAAACAGAAAACAATCAGGCTTGCATGGCAGTTCTCTATTGAATAAAACGGTTTATGCTTTCACTTTCTTCTCAAATATATTTTAATGGGTCTTTAGCTGCACTTCAGGTTTTTTTCACAATTTTTCCAGCAGCAAAAGAGAGTCACACAGAGTAGTAATTTCTAGCCTTGTCTCTAAGCTCTGTCTTTTATTCACCAGCCTTCAACAAATCCGTTAATCTTTGCCCCCACTTTATTTGTATCAAAAGCAGTGTTGGAGTTGCTCACAATGCTTACCACAGAAAGGCTTCAATTACACAACATCTCTAAGTGCTAGAATCAATTTTTTTATTGTATAGAGAAGGTAACATACCAATCAGTGATTGGAATTTAAAATAACTTTGCTCAGGCCTTTTCCCAAGCTTCCATTCAAGGAGTGTACAAGTGCTATGGAGACACTCTGGCAGAGCTTCATAGGTACTTTTCTGTAAAAAGGTGAAACACTCAGTAATGTGCAGCTGGCTGGAAATTGTCAGTCCCAAGGACTAAAAATCATGACTCTGTTTCTACAAAATCAGAGAAGTAAACAACAGAAAAAGTAAATTTAAATCAAGTGATGTCTTCCCTGAGTTTTGAAACTCTATTTGTGTTACAGATTAGCCAGTCTGTGAACACCAATTAATGTCTTCACTGCTTTTAGCCCAGTATTACTTCATACTTTTAAACTTTTACATACAATGTGTTAAGGCTGAGATTTCTTTTAATATATAATTGAATACCGAAAATTTTCTTGCACCATCATTTCAGCACCCAGGACAAAATAATTATTTTCTCATGAATATTGCTGAAATTTGCACACTACCTTGCTAAAGTGGACTATGCTGGTTTTCTAAACTTTATGTAGAATATATTTCTAAACCTGTTGTAGTCATGACTTCAGTACCATGATGCCTGGGGGAGACTTGGGCAGTTTCAGTTCATAGATCTGGACTCAAACACCAGGAAACACAAATAGCATCCAGGAAGCTGTAACCAAACTCCCGCTACACTGTGTCAAATTTTTACGAGATCTGGACGCTGTGGTGGAGTTTTTCAGGATCTTCCTCTCTCATAACTTATATTAATGCTCAAGATACAGAATGGCAGCAATGAATCTGATTAAAGGGAACTGGGAGCTTATGATGGTGAAAAGCAAAGAGAATGCATCTTGAAACAGATCTGACATACAACGAGGCAAAACCTGATATCAGGTTTGAAAATTCTATGCAAAATGCTCTACCTTAAAAATTCAACAGAAAATGAACATGAATTAATCAATTATTCTAATAGACCTTGGAAAGATTTAATTGAAGTGATGAATAGACATTATTGTGAATCATGATGCATTAAAAAAGGCAATAAAATATAAGCAGATGATAAAAAAGCAATTACAGGCAACCTTTCTGAGAGATTATTCAATGTTATCAAAGGGCACAATAATATTTTTAAGGTTTTTTTTCTATAGACATTTCAAGAACATTTAGTACCTTTCTTTCAACTATTTAGTCTTAGTTATGGTGATTAAATAGTGAACTATTAACCCTAGTTTTAAAATGTATCTAAAATAACTTTTTAGGTAGAAGATATATATAAGTGATTGCATACCCTAGAACTAAAACAATAAAAATTAATATAGTGCATTAGATTAGATAAATTTGAAAATTCTGTGTTTTGTGCATGGAATAACAAACCTTTGACCACTGAAAACTGATGTTATCTATCAATGTTTTCTTGTATGATTTAAGTACATAAGTATGCCCTAAGAATTGCTTGGAGCTTTGCCTTTTTACAATATGAATAAAATATGAGTCTGTCTCAGTGATTTGCAATAAATGTCTTAATGAGTATATCAAAACATAGAGCAGTGGATCTAGTTCTTTCAAGATAAAATTGTGTAGAGCAGGAGGAAATTCCATTATAATCAGAGGTACCACTAGACTATGAAATCAAAGAACCAACAGCTATGTAGTAAAAATCTCCATTTGTTGCAGATATTGATCCATTCTTCACATATCGGATCCACTCTAATGTTACTGCTTTGCCAATAGAAGGCCTAGACTGGCAGAAGATGGAATTGCTGGAAACTTTCTACTTTTGGAAGTGGAAAAAAAATGAAAGTGCCATGTCAATCTAGATCACAGGTAGCAGATACAGCAAAGCAAAGAAACATGGTTTAAAATAGGCCTGTGGCAAGGAGGAGCAAGAGAACCCTAAACATTCTCTTATCGAACTCATATCCCTGCTGATTCTATTGTAAATTGAATAAACAATAAAATACAGCCCATCATACTCTATCTACAATTTTGGAATCTTGCTGAAAGCTAAGTTTGGTTTTTGTTTGTTTGTTTTTTGTTGGTTTTTTTCGGTGTTTTTTTTAGAAATGTGTGCATTTTAACTTAAGATGTAATTGTTGCAAATTGATAACTTAGCCCACCTAAAATTTAAAGTTGATTTTAATAAGAAGGAAAAAGTAGAAAGTAAGATGAGAGAAAAAAAAAGGACCCATAAGTTTAAAAAGCATTTTTATCTTGAGACCAGTGAAAAGACCCACTTCAGGGATATTGACTTTACTCTGTGTACTGTTCTGGCAACATAAAAATGACAACTGTGTATTTGCCAATTTATTTCCTACTGAAAAACCTACATCCTTTGCTTTCAGACTCAATCTGCCTTACTGTTCATGGAACTGTTTCTGTCTGCTCATCCATTTCCTACCCTCTCATCCCATAAATTCTGATATTTGGGTAATTTCAATCAATTTCTTAAGAAGGCAGCAGGAGGATACATGCTGTTGCAATCTATTTCATTATGGGGTAGAGCAGGCTTGGGTTTGTGTTTCCCAGAAGACATGTGATTCAAGTTCAATATTTTTCTATTCTCTTGACCTTTTAGTTAGCCAGTCATAAAATGCACAGTTAATTAGACTATGTGTATTTCAAAGCCAGCTGCAGCATTCACTTCCACTAACCATGACACTACTTAAGGAGTGACAGAAATGAAAGTATGATAGCAACATTTAAAGAAGCTGAAAAATTCTGGAAAAGTAATGTTAGGGGATGAGGAGAGGTTTGTGAGAGATGTTTGCTGCAGTAGACATAAGTAAAGTACCAAAAACCTAGTTTAAACAGAATACTGCACAGGTTGATGGCACCAGTACAGTATCTAGAACAGCTTCTCTTTGCAATTTTTTCCAGCTCACCTTAATATAGAAGAATTTATGTCTTTGACAGGAAACAGGAGAAATACTGGTTTCCTCTAAAATCTACCCTAAATTTAGCTGATTCTGAATAAATATTGCCTACAAATTAGTTATCCTCCACCTCTGATTTTCTTCGGGCTTGATATTCTTTACCCACACCCAGTCACACAGGACTAGAAGTAAAGTTTTCATATGCTTGTCAAGAGAGGCAGTTTGCTGTGAAGCTCCCATCTCATTTAATGATATTTCCTCCCATTTGTGCCACAACGAAATCAGGTTGTAATCCAGAACAAAATGCAGTCGCTACAACTTGTCCTTACAGGATGGATGCCTAGTAGAGCTGATTTCCATCAGACAAGTATGACAGAAAGAAATGCATTTTTGGAAAAAAACTAAATGGATCTCAAGGTCTTCAGCAATAACCATAACACACATAATGTTGTATAAACAAAATTCGCTGCAACATACTCTTTGGAAAGTGGAAACCTTATATACTTTTCTCTTCCTTCTTTTCCCCTGTACACGTGCCCCAGGTTACAAAGCTAGTTCTACACTAATACATTTAATGTGCTCAGGCGCATCCTCAGGCACTGAAGCTATCTTGACACTAAGTAGCTTTGTCTTTAAACTGTCTTACGCTTTAAGAGGAGGTGACTATTTCCAAAGTGCTTTTTGGAAGCAGCCCCTGTAAATACACATCCTGAAATGGCATCTGAGAACCATCTGTAAGCCTGTGGATCAAAACAGAGGCAAGACTGTTCCAACAATTTATCAACATGACAATCAAGTTCCAGTGCCTGGAACATTTCAGTGTTTAATTTCCTCTTGTTTATGTGGCCTAAATTTTAAACAGCCTGGCTCAGGTTCACATTCTTCTACAAAGATAAGTTTTATTCCCAAGATGTTATGTTCAACAGTTTAAAAAGTACCGTGATAAATACTTTAAACAAATAAACTTGATGATGGCAGAAGCAGCACAAATCCATTTAGATAAAAATCAATATGTCGTTCTTTCATTTTCTTGTATTGCCTTAGACTTATGCTCTATCATTTCATGAAAATTAATTTCTTTAACTAGAGCCCTCCACTGTAGGCCTCATCCTACTGATCGTATTATGCTGTTTAACAGCCTTTATATGGCATCACAGGAAAAATAGCCGTCATGGCATGGGAGGCAATTGTGGTCTTTCTTGCCTCCCTGCACCATTTCACAATGAAAAACTACCATGTAGAACATCTATACTGTCAGTGGAAAGGATGGCAAATACATACATATTTTATATAACAATGATATGAAACAACAAAACCCTTATATAGGAAAATATACACTGGTCTTTGCAAACACAAATTTTTGAAATAGTTACACATAAAAGAGGCTGCAAGACATTACCTTCATTATAGAAGCTTATTGATAAATAACTATTCTTAAACACTGGTGTACTGAAGTTAGCAAGTAATTTGAAGACTAAACACTGCACTGACAAGTGCCAGTTTAACTTTTGTAATACAGTAGAGAAGGTTTAGGAAATGAATAGTATAATTATTAAATGTAATCTTATAGTTGGTTGGAGTGCTAGCCTTGGAAATTTGAAACACCAAAAAGGTAGCAAGGGTTGAAAATTGAGCCAGATTTCAACTAGACCTTTTGATAATTAAGAAACTAATTTCCCATTCAATGGGGGTGGGGAGGTGGGGTGGAGGGAGAAGACTAACAGTTTGTGTGTTTTCTCCACAGTGATTAGGAAAACAAAACAAAGTGAAAATTCTAATGATTCACTATTCCATGTAAAAATATTGCTCTGATGGTTTTGGAAAGCTGACACTTCAAATTATTTTACATTATTAAAAATAATTATTATTAACAAAAAAACATTTTCTCCTAGGGTTCATTTTCCAAAGAGGAAAATGGTCAAGATCTAGATTAAAACATTAATTGCAGCAATTTCTTATTTTTCAGTAAAAACCTGGATTATCAAAACCTTTCAGATTCTAAGTTATCAATATTTTTAATATATCATCAATGAGTGCAAATTGCGTAAGAATAAAATATGCAACAAAAGTGCACAGTGATTACACATATACAACTTACATCTCTCAATACTAACACTCTAATAACATAGTGATATCATATACACAGTATTAAGATTTGCCGGGGCTGTCTTATATCTACATCTTCTTGTATTGCTTAAACTTTAGGAAACAAAATATAGATTTCCCTTTCTGTTATGTACAGTGCAAGGCATAAACCAGATCAGAGGTTTGCTTGGCTTGTACCATTTATTTTGTTAGAGCAAGCCATGTTATGCTGTACAGTTCTTTGCTACAAATCATATTAAGCACCAGGCCATACGTAAGGAATACATATTGGATCTGAGTGCTTCTACTTTTACGTTGAATAATATATGACATAAGAGCAAAACACAAAACATTTTGTGTTATCAAAAACCCCCACCCTGAACCCCAAAGTTAAAATTAGGTTTGAAAACCTGCAGATTGTATGATCCTATGCCTTCACATCTGTAAATGCAATGTCTTGGGTGATAAAGTCACGATCACAGCTTAACATAACATATAAACTCCTTCTTGGAGACCTTTGTTTAGATTGTATTTAGTGTCTACCTTTTACTATCTAACAAATGGGAAAAAGAAAAAAAATCAAACATGAAGGCAAGAGGAGTATAAAAGAATATATTGTAGCTGATGTAGTATAAAATAATTTACATAAATATAGAATAAAGAATCACTAAAACATCATTTCAACATAACAATGCAGAATACATTACAGAAGCAGACTTCTAGGCCATAAAACTCCACAAAAAAAATAAACTAAAAACTCCAACATGATTGGAGTCATCAAATTTTAACCTTTTAAGGTGTTAAAACATATATATTTTTCATATAGGCACTTTTTTTTACTGTGCTTTCATCTGACTTCAATACAAAAACCCTAAAGTCTAAGACTGTTTTGAAAAATGGAACTATGTCAAAACATGCAGCCTATATAAAAACCTTGAGATTTGTATTTACCATACTCTGTTTTGTTTCTTTCTATTAATGTGACCAGAGTCCACCATGGATTTCAGAAACATTCCCATAGAAAACTATTGAAATTCTATACCCACAGTACATTTCCAATATAACAAATTTATGCCTTTATGGTTAAACCTGTCAACAAATGTGTTTGAGATAGTTTCTAGCAATTTTCAAGTAAGATGCCACTCTATGAACATTTTATATGCAACACCTGTATACCAAGAGATTTGGAGATGTATCTGCTTTCCTTATTGACAATAAAATAGTTATAACTAGAGCTGGCAATTCAGAGATTCTATTCTACCTATCATGTCATAAATAGAATCATCAACCAAGTTCTGATTGCAGAATCTGTTACAAATATCAGTATTGATAGATCCAACTGTAAGGCAGCGTTAGCCTCAGGTCCTTGCTGAATTTGATAACTGAGAAAACAACCTGCATATCTAAAATCTGAATAAAAAATATTATAACAATATTATTCAATTTTCCTCACTTACTACTGAAGCAGAAAGTCTTAATAGACAAAATTCTAAAATTCTTGTTACTCCAAATACACACAGAATTGAAGACAATTCCAAAGCTGACACAAAAAAAAAAAAAAAAAAGAATAGAATTAAGTTGGAACTCCTATTTACTAAATAAGACATTGTAAGTGTGATTTTTGTTACAAAATTTTACAACAATTTTTACATACTAGCGAAGTAGAACAAGTTGTATAGAAGTAGAAGTAAGGCAAATCCTTCAGAAATTATTATTTCTTTCAGTGATCTCTTTGTTGTGAAACCCCTTTGACATCCGGTTAAGATTTCCTTCTCACAATAAGTATAAATACTTCTACCCTGAGTATACTGTATCTACCAAAGACAACCTGACACATTGCCATTGATTTTGAAATGTCATATCAAAGAATCTTCTCCAGTGTAATATGAGATTTACAGAATCCACAGTTCTGCAACAAGAGTTATGCCATTAAACTAGCTGAAAGATAGTAAGGCAGTCAATATTGAGAGGTTCTTATCATCAGTGAATGCCTTAAACATCTTAACGAGTTTGAGGCCAATGATTACAGTTATATCAACAGAAATCATAAACATACATCTGCTCCTGAAACAGCATGGTCAAGAGAATCCCAAATTAGTCTTACATGACTATACCCTTGAAATGATTTATAAACTTAAGTTTAAAAATGCACTAGTGTGACTTTCAGAGCCCTGATTGGTATTTTGCAGTTGTGCTGTATAAGGAGGCTTCCCTGTCTGACCATCCGGGAGCCACTCTGGCAGTGTCTCTTGCACCACTTGAACTGGGACTGAGGTCCCTTCAGAGCTACACCCCTTTCACTCACACAGTCAGACCAGGTTTCCTTATTGGCTCTGCCCCAGGTTTCCCATAGCAGAGTCTCAGACATCCAGGTTCTTTAAACAGTTTAATCTTGGTGCAATAACTAAATAATAAAATAACAGCCCAAGCTGGAGCCTCCGAGGAGCATCCCAACCAAGGTAAACCCTGGGCTTTTATACCCTCACAGTCTAAGCACAGGAAAGTCTAGGGGTTGTCACCTCCTTATGTGTCTCAGTGTCTGATCACCAGGATCAGACCAAGGCCACAGGTCCTGGTGCCCTTTGTTATACAAAAAGTTGGCTACTCAGGTCTCACCACCCAGACCTCAACCTGCAGCTCCCACTGCAGCCACATATGGAGCTACCTGCACCAAATGTGTCCCTCAACAGCTGTGTTGTGTGTATGACAGACCAAGGTCTCTGCATAAGCCCAAAGCAGGATAGCACTAATTCCGTAAGTACTTCCAATTAACGTTATGTTGCATAATGCATGTGTTGCTATGCAAAATGAAACACAGGTGTTTGCTAAAATTTTTCTCCATTCTTTTGAACCATAATTTCAAGAGTGCCTCAGAATTAGACATAACACAATGAAGTGACGGTATCTCTTTTTGCTCTAATTTACAAATCAACCACTTTCAGAAGCATTCCAGCAGCTTAGATTTAATGTTTGTTTATGCCTTTTTGAGGCTCAGCATGTAGACTTCTTGCTTTGTTTTCGAGTCAGAACTGTAGCTTCTTGTTGGCATTGTGAATCAAAGCATTCTCCTTACTCGTTATTTATGTTTCTTTTGCTGTTCCTAATAAAAATATGGTCCTTCTCTGCAATAACAAATAGATCATAACCACTCTCTATCTACCCAATGTAATCTGAAATCAGCTTTTTCTCCCAGTTTGCAGGACCTAATTAATTTTTTTGCTACCCTTTTGTACTTCAGTAAGGGAAGAACTACTGCTTATTTCAGAGACTCCCTTTCCCAGACATAGGAGATTCCTCTTTCCCCATAAATGTATAATTACTGAAAGAACCTCAGAACACACTAAGGAATCCTCTAAGATATCTTAAACTGTATCAGGAAAATTAGTAGTTTGTATGTAATATTTTGTGTATATCAACCAAAGGATTAAAATTCTTCCTGTATTCTAAGTCCTTTAGTCTTATAAGTATAATCTATTTTAGGATCAAAACAGATGACTAAGGAATTGTCAGTCTTTCTTATCTCTACCTGTGCATCAAAGTGCATAGAGGAGCATGACCGACAATGAAATAAGCATTTCAAATATGCCTTGTTTGAAGCATATACTGAAGGAGACATAACCACTCAGCCAAAAGTATCACAACCACGTGGTTAAAGAAAAGCAGTTTTACAGCAGCTATGAGATATTCAGAACCTGCTTTTCTTTCACAGCAGAGTGGGACTACACTATTTTATTCATCTTCAAATGAAAATAATTTAAAAAAATCCCCACAACAGTTTCCAGTCAGTCACCCCCACATTCTCTCTTCACTGTTCCCTGATGGCTTCAAAAGCCTTCTGATGAGAACCTGTGTCCAAGCTGATATGCTAATAAATCAGCTCAGAAGAAATACTTTTTACCCCCTCCTAAAAAGTGTTACCAAAAATGTTTGTGTAGCTGTTCTCATATTGTTCATGCCAGTTAAGTATGCAATGATACAAAACCGGGAGAAGCTGTTGACTTCCTGAAAGACAGCAAGGCTCTGCAGAGAGACCTTGACATATTGAAGGGCTGGACAATCACCAACTGTAGCAAGTTCAACAAGTAAGTGTCAGATTCTGCACATGGAACGGGGCAACCCTGGATGTATGTAGAGACTGGGGAAATACATGCTGGAAAGCAGTGCCATGGAAAGGGACCTGGGGTCCTGTTTGATGACAAGTTGAATCTGAGTCAGCAGTGCCCTGGCAGCCAGGAGGGCCAACTGTGTCTGGGGGGGGGGGGGGCGCCCATCAGGCAAAGCATCACCAGCTGGTCGATGGAGGGAATTGTCCCACTCTGCTCTGCACTGGGATGGCCTCACCTTAAATATTGTGTGCAGGTTTGGGCACCAGAATGTAAGAAAGAAATTAAGCTGTTAGAGAGTGTCCAAAAGAGAGCTACGAATGTGGTGAAGGGCCGTGAGGGGAAGCTGTATGAGAGGCAGCTGAGGACACTTGGTCTGTTAAGCCTGGAGAAGAGGAGGCTGAGGGGCGACCTCATTGCAGTTACAACTTCCTCACAAGGGGAAGAGAGGTAGGCACTGATTTCTGTGGTGTCTAGTGACAGGACCTGAGGGAACAGCCTGAAGATGTGTCAGGGGAGGTTCAGGTTGTATGTTAGGAAAAACTTCTTCCCCCAAAGGGTGGTTGGGCACCTGAACAGGCTCCTCAGGGAAGTGGTCACATCACCAAGCCTGACAGAGTTCAAGAAGCACTGGGATGATCCTCTCATGCACATGGTGTGACTCTTGGGGATGGTCATCAGCAGGGATAAGGGTTGGACTCAATAATTCTTGTGAGTCCCTTCCAACTCAACATATTCTGTGATTCTGCAAGACCCAAGATATTATTCCAAGGCACATATAATCACTAAGTACATTTACAGTAAAGTAGAAAAAATCTGTATAACTGACAAGTTTCACTGGTAGATGGATATGCTACCATGCAGGAAGGTACAAGTTTCAAGAAATTTGCAGTTTGTCGTATAATTGTACATATGCCTGAGCCTAAGCTTAGTCTAGCCTAACATTCAGTGTTTATATTTTCAGCCTCAACCAAAGAATATCACTGAGGCTGGAAGAGTGGTTCGAAACACAGCTGGACACACAGATGAAGCACAGTCCCTAAAACAGAACCAAGCTCCCATTGGTTCAATAATAGTTGAGCTACAAATCACTGGATGTTGGGAGAGTACTTTATTGTAATATCATTATATGATTATTTTGATCCTGCACATTCCCTAGGCATTTGTTATTAGCCAAAGGATACAGGCTAGATGATGATTTGCCTGACTTGGAACTGTAGATCTTATGGTTCCTATTTTATGAGATTTGCTTCCTGGAAGCTCAGCCATAAGCCAAGTCCTTAGAGACTATGTATGATATCCTTTGAATAGAAACTGTTCCAGAAAATATAGTGTGGAAGCAGAAAATTCACATAACTTTCCTTGCTTTCAGAATTTAAAGCATTCTCAGCACATGTTCACTGTTCAACTGTTCTTTTGATTTCATAAGTATTAACAGCAAACTTTAGAGAATGTTTCCTCATAAGATTGGAAGTGCTATCTAATGTCCAGGACATAGATGTGGCAATGTTAAGAAGGTGGGAAGATTATTCAGTGTTAGAGTTGCTTTCTGTTTTTGCTTTAGCTTTTGCATAGAGAACCTAACATTGGTTATAACTATAGGTAAAAAATTCCTCATTCTGTTTTACATAAATTATTTAGCAAGAAGCAGCCTAAGAATTCAAAAGCCAGTACCTTAGAAAAACAAAGCTGCATATTTAACATGCTCTAGCTAGATGCTTAAAGCTACAGAGAATTATATAATCAACTCCTAGGAGCAACTAGAAGAATGCATAGAAGGAATCACTGGGGTTGCTTCAGAAATGGCAGAAAACCATGGACAATAGTGTCTTCCATATACTGGAATCAAAGATATATGGGGCAGGGTTGGGGGCAGGGAGAGAAAAAACTAAATACCAAACGCAATATCCAAGACTAGAAATTTGATGGTATAAACATATAATAAAATGTTATAGTAAGTGTTCTACAGTCAATGCAGAAAAGCTCCAGGAGAATATTGAATATTAGTATTGTGGTAAAGGCAGTCGGGAAAATG
The DNA here is from genome assembly GCA_035583235.1 of Hafferia zeledoni. Classification (NCBI taxonomy): domain Eukaryota; kingdom Metazoa; phylum Chordata; class Aves; order Passeriformes; family Thamnophilidae; genus Hafferia; species Hafferia zeledoni. Next base: position 35,311,875 of record JAWWEV010000134.1, on the reverse strand, counting down.
GTTGGACTTGATGATCTCAAAGGTCTTTTTAGCCTAAGTGAATCTGTGTTTCTGTGAAAAACTATTAAACAATAAATAGAGAAGAAGAACCACTTTCCTGCATTTCCAGAAGTCATCCATGGTACTTGACAGAACCAAGACCTTTACTCCAGAATGTTCAAGAAAAACAAACAAAAATCCCAAACATGTTCATTTCCCCTTCTAATACTGAAGTTCTAGTTCACAATTTTTCATCATGTCCTTTCAGAATATATTTTTTGAGGACAGAAATCTTTTTTCCATCTTTTCTTGCCATGCAAAGCTACTTAAGCACATTTCACTGAAATTGACAAAAATCCTGTAGGGAAGAAAATGACATTTTCTGTCAGTTCCTGAACACTGCAAAAGGTAAATATCATTAGTGAGACTGTGGAGGGAAATGCTGCATGCAGTGGAAGTATCTGTCAGAAAAATAAAACTGAATGTCACATTTATTAATACAATTATGTTGCCTGAAGAAGAAGAAATGCTCTAAATTGTTGAAAATTTTCAAGAAGTGTTTATTTATGCACTGTTTCACTAAAGCATTAAATTCTGCCCCAGTTTCAGTTAGTTCAGACACACATCATATAACAATCTCAAAATGTTCCCAGCACTAAAGCCTTGGTCACAGGTTTTTTGATTTTTCACCTGACATTTTGAATAAACTTTCTACTAAAGTGTTTCTTTTTAAAAAAGAGGATATGCAGAGGTTGACATGATGGGAAATATCAGTTATATAAAAACTGACAGCATGTAGTTGCTCTTCACCTATAGCAGGGGCTCTGCATGGGTTTGCTTGGTGGAATAAAAGCCAACTGCTACATTACACTTCTTAGAGAAACGCAAATGTACTTTAGAGATGATCAAAAGGAAGCAGCAGATAGAAAGCAAGCATTTACACAAAAACATACTGCAACATAACGCTACTGTAGAGGCATGCATGGGAACTTGTGTTAGAAACACAACAGGAATAAGTTTAAAGTAGAACATGACAGGAGTGAACTCAGAGAAAACAGACCCAGGTAGGAGTGTGCTAGATTCTTATCTCAGCTAAACCAAGTTAAATACAGAGTAATAGCCATGCTGACTATTTTTTCTTTAGATTCCCACAAAATGATCACGTCTCAGTCACTCTGCATTGGATTTACAGAGTTGATTCTTGTGCCACACTCATGTATAGAGCAATGTGTATGGAGCCTATTTTTACTTCATAATCCTGCATATTTGTCATGGTTTAACCTAAACCAGCAACAAAGCAACATGCAGCTTCTCACTCACTTACCTGCCTACCCTGTCCCAGTGGGATGTGGAGAAGAATCAGAAAGAAAACCTCATGGGAAGGGATAAGAACAATTACATATAACTAGGGATTATGTTGCTAATAATAATGGAAAGGAAAAAAAAAAGTAAACAAAACCCAAGAAGGACAAGTGATGCACAATAAAATTGCTCAACACTGACCGGCTGATGCCCAGCCTACCCCCAAGCAGTGATCATCTCCTTGTGGCCAATTCCCCCAGCTCATGTACTGAATATAACATTCTGTGGTATGGAATATCCCTTTGGCTGGTTCAGGTCAGCTGTCCTGGCCACACACCCTCCCAGCTTCTTGTGCACCTGATCTCTGGCAGAGCAGGAGAAACTGAAAAGTCTTTTACACATGGTAAGCACTACTTAGCAACAAACACTGTGTGTTATCTATGATATCCTCACACTGAATCAAAAAAAAGAAGCACTGTACCACGTACTAAGAAGAAAATTAACCCTATCCCAGCTGACATCAGGACAATATTCAAGGCATAAAGTCTGTTCTGCTCTCCAGACCCATTATTTGTGAGAGCTGGGATTTTCATAGGAATAAGAGGGATAAATATCATTAAAATATTGTTTTCTTAAAAAATCTTGGACTGGTGTAATACAGCCCTGCATACCTAAAATACTTCTATAGCAATAAAATAATAATTAATGCAAATTTTTAATGGAATCAGAGGGAAAAAAATCTCCAGATTTACTATGGAGCATTCTTTTAATTTATTTATTCTTTAGATTCACTTGCTATGAGGTTAACATAAAGGTATATTTTCTGGTTTGGATGTTGTGCTTTCACATTATTTAGTTTTACTCTGTCCTTCACTTTTTGGTGTGTTTTTTCCCTAGTAACTTTTTTTGAGAAGTCACAAGGAAACAGAGCTTTATCAGACAATTCCCTAATCCCTCTCTCTTATGCTGTAAGAGTCACTAGGAAATTGTTTTGTGTGTGATATAGCCCTAGTTCTTCTTTACATGCTGGGGTTTAGGCATTATTTACTGATCTATACAGTTCTATCTATATAGAACATTTAACACTAACATTGAAGAGAAGATATACTGCTCACTTTTTTCAGTAAATTTAGCATAAATCTATAACAATGGTATTTCTAAGACACTAGAATGGAATAGAGATGGGGGAGCAGAGCATTTATGATGAATAAAATTATCCATACAAGATTCATGTAGCTCTCAGATGTTATTACTCCTCTTTCCAAAAACAGTACAGACTACTCAGTATCTATAAATTATCAGGGGCAAAGTACATCAGTTCATTTCTTGCTCACAATGAAACATAATATACCAAAATAATAGTTCTACCTCTTCAGGTATCAGTTTTCCTTGGTATTTTCATCAAAGAGACAACTGTGGCCAGTGTGAATGGATGACAGCATTCAGTGAATTGTTACTGCTGAAGGCACTTAGTAACTTTCTCCTTTTGTCTATATTTTATTTTGATACAGGAAGCAAAAATAAAGGGATTTCATATTTAAAGAAATAGAAAGACAACCTTCAGATATACTGAGTCAGAAGGTCTCTAACAAAACCTAGTGGAATTCATTTGTGCTTTCAATTTCACCAGAATGCAATGTAAACAACCATAGGAACCACACAGCCAACTTTTAAATTAAATCTTACAATGAATAATTTATATTTTCAAACAAGGATTAGAAGTTCCATTCAATTGCAGAGTTTCAGGGGTACCTTTAATAATTTACATGCTTTCCAAAGGTGAATAAAATGCCCTTCTGAATAAATATCAAAACAATCCAAATATTTTCATTGTTAAAGCCCCACTGTGATTGACAAAAGAAAGGGCCACTGTTGTAAAGTTGAATGCATATGCTGTGGGAGATAGGCAGAGGAACTAAACAATCCTCAAAGTAGAAGTGTCTGCATGCAATTTTTACACTCACCGAAGGGAATATGGAAAAATAAAACAGCAAAATCTGCAAATAATTTTTGCTCTTTACTGAAAGCTTTGGAATTCTACTTTATAATTTTTTGTTGTGTGTTCAGGAGACTACATTGTTCCCTAACAGCAACTCAAAAAGAACTCCAGGTCAAATGTTTCCAGTATTACCATGGCTGTCTCTGACCTTGCAGAAAGATGTCAAATATAAAAGATAAACAGTCTGCAAAGCACTATCATCTGGCTACAAGGAACACCCGTACTGACTTTAGGTGACCGATTTAAACTATAGCTGCCTCACTGGAGTTTTTGTAGGTAATCTGGCTGCCTTTGCTGTGATTCACACCTTCTACCCTTTCCAGTCCTATTAAATATTTTTCCACTATCTTTACCTTGAACATGCATATCCTTCGAGAAAGGGCAAGGATTACTGTGCTTGATGAAACCGAGTCCACTGCTCTGGAGAACTAGGGCAATCAGAGTGAGTGATCTATATCTTAAACACTCAGATAGCGTTAAGGTAAAATTTAATACAATACAAACATTCTGTGCTGCAGACATAGTTCATAAATTAATTACACATTCTGCATTCCACACACTGCATTCACTTCCACATGAAGAAATAGTGTCGAAAATGGCTGTTTCCTTCAAACAGAATAACACAATCATTAAACCATTTGCAAGGAAATATCCTGGACCAGATAATTGTTTGCAATTTTGATAACCAGTATGACAGAATAGTCAACATTCTTAATTTCTGCCTACTGTAATACTGATACTAGTTAGATCTCACATGTATCATCTGAAGCAATATGTAAATGAAAGATATATTTTCAATCAAATGACATAGTTTATCACAGACCCATTGTAACAGAAAAAAATAAATGCAGGAAAAAAATAATTAAGAAATCAGAATATGGTAAAGATCAAAGCGACTCAAGACCAAATCCAGCCATAGGAAAACTGCTGGCAAAAATTTTTAGACTAAGCCATAGTCATTTCCAATTTGAATCTTAACTAACAAGATGAATGAAGTAGAATTTTACAAATGCAGAATTGAAAGGTGAAAAACTTAAGTTATCCAGGACAGCACCAATAAATGAACACAAATCTACTGAGTCTGAGTCTGGTTCTTCATAAACAACTCCCTGAACTAAGAGACCCAGCCATGAAGAAGAAATACTCAGCAGGAAAACTCAGGCATAAAGACATCCACTTTCAGAGAAGTAACTGGCAAAAATCTATCTGCTGCATTTTTGCTGCTGGGGGAAATGATCTTCAAATTCTCAATGCAACATGTATGTGAAAAGTAAGCTTTTGAGGATAGTCCAATAGTGTGAGGGAACACCAAGTCCAGCAGAAAAGCTATCTGTGTGGCTGGTAAAGACCATGCTTGATCTTTCAGAGGTCAAGTCTGTTAGTATAGCTACTGATAATTAACTTGGAAGAGTTTGTTCTTGTTCTCTTACATTGGGATGGGGAGGGGAAAGAGAGAGGAAGATTTTGAACAATATTTTATTTTCCATAGATAGATATACAATGTTAATTTCACCAAAGAATTAAGGCCACAATCTCACTATTGTTTTATTTTATTTCAATTTTGCTTGACTCTTTTTCAAACAAGACTTGAGGAGAGTATTTGCTAATTTAGCTGCCAATGTCAACTGAACAAAGTTATTCTGAAATGCTGTAAGCACCTGCAATTTTGCTTAGACATCTAAATAGTCTTAGGACTGAGTATTAGTTTATACTGAGGAATTTGGTTTCCACTCATATTTATAAAAGTCTAAAAAGTCTTAAAATAAACAAGAGTAAAACTTAATTCTCATATCCCCACAGTTTGCTTTGCCTCAACCTTAAAATGAAGAACCAGCATAATAAGAACTGATGAAGAAGTTTGTGTGAAGATCAGGGGAAAGAAATCCTGCAGAGTGTATACACGTAGAGTAACACAGGCAAACCAGGAAACTCCTGACACCTCCACATCAAGGTGTTCAATAACGATTGATAGGCAGAGGAGTTTTACCACTTTATAATGGTCACTTTCCTTGCCTCGATTTCACCTTTCCCCCGTCTTTTGTATGGGTCCTTTAAAATTTCCTCCTGAAGAATAATCATTTTTTTTTTTTGATGAAAAGTTTTCTGAGCCAATGGCAAGAAGATAAATTATAGCAGGATCCAAAATTCCAGTTATAGACATGAAAAAAATAAAAATCCTACACAGAAGAACTATTAGACATTTCATTTTGTATGAGTGCATATACCTTGCAGTCTTCCTCAGACAAGAATATATCCTTATTTACTCTTTCACAAAGAGGTCTTTTTTTTAAAAAAAAAATCAGTATTATATGGATCAGCCTACAATGCTCTGCCCATCCTATCTTTTGATGAGGAACTAGCTGATAGCTGTATTTTTCTATGCTATCCCTTTCCCAACTCATTTCAAGCTCATAGAGTAATAATTACTGCAAGTTTTTATGATAACCTTAAATCACACTTTACCATTTTTATTCATACCAACATATTTAATGGGTTTATTAATTAAACAAGTCGTAATATGTCATGATCAAGTGCAATTTGTAAAATAAATGGTATTCACTACTATTTTTGATACCTTGAAGAAGTTTCACAGCTCTTGTGAATTAGTAGAACACCATTTAAGCCAACAAAGCAATAATTTGCATCTACTGAGATACTAAATATTATCTACGGTGAAAAAAACCCCACCAACTCCTTTTTTTTTTTTTTTTAATTTCCAATAGGTAGCAGAACATATTGTATCTTAACTGCATTCCATAATATCCCCATGCTAGTGCTTCTGATTGACAAGAATTCTTAAAACATAGAAATATTCTGTGAGAACAGTGATATTACAGTGGTTTTCAAGTGAATGAGAAGGATCAAGCAGTTTTCAGAAGTAATATCTTCATTGGTGTAAAAATGATATATTATGGCAGTCAGACTGAGGGCAGATGAATTGCTTAATATGCTGTCAGAATCCTCTGCTATGAGGTCAGGGTACAGTACCAGCACCAAGACATACAAATACAGTAATTTCATTGTGGAAAAATCTGACTGCTGCCTTGAAAATGGCAAAATAAGAGACAGATCAAGTTGAAATGCTTCCAGCCAGTCCAAAATTTTGTTGAAAACCTAATTAAGCCTATCCTACAGGGCTACAATTATTTTGGGCAGTTAATGTCCTGTCTGGATCATTTCCAGCTCAATATATATGGGATTGATTTAAGTAAAAAGTTCTCATTTCTCAAGGGAAAGTATACCTCTTTCAAGTTATAAGAATTTTATTATTATTTTAATAGAATACCATCATCAGCTTTGTTAAAGACTATATTATACACACAGACTGTTAAAATAAAATGGAAAGGATAATCTGTCCCTGCAAAAATTATTCACCTCAGGTAAAGCTACAGAAAATTATAGAACATAAAATATCCTTTCAAGAATATTCACTTTGAGTGATTGTCCAACTTTCCCTTCAGCTCTGAACTGCGGACAAGCTGCTGTGGAAGAAACCATACATTCTCTCAGGTTAAAAGAGGCCTGACCTCTAATACAAACTCTGCAAATTCACCATATTTATCAAATGGTGATAGTAAAAGAGAATTTCTTATTTATGTTTGCATATGTAATGCCATTTCTATTTGAAAAATATTATTCAGATCCAATAGGGGAAAAAATAATATGTACAACAGGATCCATTTATCAGATTTTATCTAATGGATATACATGAAAAACTGCTCACAGACAAATTACAACCAATAAATTAAAAAAACCTGTAAATTAATCCCTATGAGTTACAAGCAAACGTTGCATCATTCAAGCTGATGAAGGTTATGACACATAAATCCTTATGCCACAAGGACAGAAAAGGCATTTATTCTGGAACGGGACAAGTTCCAAGCATGCATATCTGAGAATTTGCAACAGGGAAAATGGCAGCATGGAACATTTCTCTATTTGTGAAGCACAGTCAACAAAGCAGGAAACAAGTGGCAATCAAGTGCTCATGAGTCTCAAATTTACCAAGGAACTGGATACTAGTGACCTCCCATTGCTGAACCCAATCTCCTCTTTTCTTGCTTCATTTCCCTTGCTTAATTTATTTTCAGGAGATTAATGAAAATGAAGGCGAATATTGCCATAAGATGCATGAATGTACCAGGACATAATAGAGTACATGAAATTACAGAAGAGAAAACAAAGGAAAGTACTCAGAGCAGATACTGCTTTGCAATGCCAGAGCACATTTGTAGCTCTAACCAAGTTCTGTACATACTACTGCAGGCTGCACTGCATACTGTGTTACAACTAGTTGTCCCTAACATACAGTAAAGCCATGACACTGCTAGCAAACAAAACATGAGCAAAGTAGCAACCTAAAGTTCAGTATCTGGCACAGTCATCACTCACTATTAGCCAGCACAGTCCGATGAGAGGCAAGATTCTGACACTGTGGCCAGCAGGACTAGGGAAGTGCTCACAGAATCTTTAAGATTGGAAAAGACCTCCAAGATCATCAACTCCAACTGTTAACTCAGTACTACCCACTCCGTCTGTAAACCATGTCTCTAATTACCACATCTACACATCTTTTAAATACCTTCAAGGATGGTGACTCAACCACTTCCCCAGGCAACCTGTTCCAGTGTTTGACACATGTGTGCCCAAGGGGTCTAACAGGTCCCTGACTATTTCCCCTTGGGTTATGGAGGCTTCATTCTGCTCCCTGTCTTCCAGCTCAGTGTGCCTCAAGAGCAATTGGTTTGACTATTAAGGACTGAGGAAACAAAGGTTTTAAATACCTGAGCATTTTCCTCAACTGTTGTCAGTGTATTTTCCCTTGCATCCAATAAAGGATAGGGATTCTTCTTAGTCCTCCTTCTGTAGCTCATGTAATTATAAAAATATATTGCCTTTTATGGAAGTAGCCAGATTAAATATTCTAATTGGGCTTTGGCCAACAAATTTAGTCCTAGCATAGCATCATGACACCCTTGCAGTTCTTCTGAGATGCCTTCCCCTTCTTCAAAACGGGCATACTCTCATTTTTTTTCCTGAGTCCCAGTTAAAGCTGTCTGTTCAGTCAGGCCAGTCTTCCCTGACAGCTCATCTTTTGGCATGAAACGATGGCCTACTCCTACATCTTTACGATTTCCTTCTTGAAGGATGTTCAGCCTTCCTGGACTCCTTTGCTGCTGAGAGCTGCCTCCTAAGGGACTCTGAGTACAAGGCCCATTGACTGTGAAGCCACTCCTTTTAGCTTACAGAAGGTTTCATCTGTCTCTTAATCCTGGTTAGGTGGTCTGTAACAGATTCACACCAAGATATCTGCCCTATTGGCCTGGCCCCAATTCCTATCCATAAACATTCAACCCTATCATCACCATCATCAAGCTCTAGATCATCAAAACATACCCAAACACACAGGGCTATCCCACTGCCTCTCTTTCCTTGTCTGTCCCTTCTGAAGAGGTTATAACCATCAGCACTCCAGTTGTGTGATCAGCCAACATCTGTTCATGATGGCAACTATATCACAGTTTTCCTGCTGCACAGTGGCTCCTCCTGTTGGTTGCTCATGGTGCCTGCATTGGTGTAGGTGCTCTTGGGCTATTGATCTGCCCTTTAGGGTGAGAAGTCCTAATTCCTATATGACCATTCTCAGGCACTTCCATGTTTTCTAACACAACAGTAACTGTTGTGTCTTTGCAGCCTCATGGATCTCCATCCCCTACCTCCACTGAGATGGCAGACTGAAGGACCTTGTTAGTACGCTATCCCTCAAATATTGGTGTGCTGCCCCCAGGCAGCCCTCTAACAAGCCTGGTTTAATCCTTTTCCCTCCTCAAATCTAGTTTAGAGATCTTCAAACCAGCTCTGTGCTAACTTCTGTGCAAAAATCTTATACCCTCTTGGAGACAGGTGTGCCCCATCTGTCACCAGCAGTCCTAGTGTTGTGTAAATGGACTAATGATTAAAAAAACACAAAATTCTACTGATAATACCAAGCTCAGAGCCAGGTATTGATCTGCTGGCTCTTCCTGTTTCTTTTCTCATCATTTCCTGCAGTTGGAAGGATAGATTAGAATACCACTTGTGCTCCTGGTCCATCAATCAGTCATCCCAAGACCCTGAAGTCTCTCTTGATTTTCTCTATCATCTTGTTGCAACTTCATCACTGCCTACTGAAAAATCAATAATAGATAATGATCGAAAGGGTTGGACTGGGGCAGGAAGCTTTCTCTTCACATCTTTAACTCAGGCCCCAAGGAGGCAGCAGGCTTCCCTAAGAAGTGGGGCAAACCTGTTGTCCCTTCAGAAGGAAGTCTCCTATGTGAATGACCATTTTTTTTTCTTTACAGGAGTTTTGACAGAGGTTGATTTAACCTTGGTGACTCCAAGCTAGATGAACCATCACCCACATTACTGTTCATTTCCTCTAGCAGAGCCTTGTACCTATTATGCCAGGACACCTGGGAGAGGGGGGATAGTTACAGAGACCTATTACAGAAGTAGTTACCAGCTGTATCGGGCAGGTACTGTCACCATTACACCCCATCCCTTAAATCACTGCGTTCTGCCAGGTGGAGAGAGGACAGGGAATTTTCTCTTAATATTCACCTGGCCTGCCTTTGGGGCCTGTCCCAGGAAAGGCAGGGCATGATTCCTGTCTCTCCCTCTTTTCCTTATAGTCCTTCAGTTTACCCACCTCCTCCCAGAGCTCTGTCACTAAGCAGAGTTCCTCTACCTGGGTGCACCTCCCACAGCTCTACTTTCTGCTACCATTCATACTGTCATAAGAGCAAGGGTCACCTTACAATCTGGCACATGGATTTCAGCTTGTCCCCACCAAAGCTTTCTCTGGGCAGCTGTGTCAGCCATAGGGGATGCAGAGCTTAGAGAGGCCATGACTTTCTGCAAGGTTAAGATCCCTATTTCCCTGGTAAAGCAGGCAGAACTGCAGCATCCTTCCAGCACACCCTTGCTGTACACTGTGCCATACCATCTCTTGTTTGCCTGTCCTGTTTGCGGTGCTTCTGGCTGATAACGTTCCCTAAGGTCTTCTTTTAGATGTGGGGAAGGGTAGCTTCATCACTATTGTTCCCTTTGTCCTCATCACTGGTGAGACCACATCTCAAATACTCTGCTTGATTTTGGGCACCTCACCACAAGTGAGGCACTGGGCTGCTGGAGTGTGTCCAGGTCTCCAGATTAGAGACTCCAAAGCACACCCAAAGAAGAGCAATGAAGCTCGTGAAGGGTCTAGAGAACAAGAAATCCAAGCACTTCAACAGGAATTTTAGTTTATCTTTTTTGTAACAAACATTAAAATCAACTTGAGTCAGAGCAATCAATATACCCACTTATGCCAGACTTTGTTCCACTTTGATTTATCATTATTTTTCAAATTCCTGAGCAAGTATTTGCATTTGAGAATTCAGGAATATAAAGCAAAGTTGTATATCTTAGTGGATGTGCTGGTTTCAAGGTAAACCAGCAGGAGAAATGAACTCAACACGAGAGAGATTATAAATCAGAGCTACAATTTA
>JAWWEV010000134.1:35285510-35300963 GCA_035583235.1 Hafferia zeledoni | reverse complement strand
CAGGCTAGGCGTGAAGGTGCTAACGACTCCCTGGGCAGCTGTGGCAGATGGTCCATTGTTTGTGGGAAATGAATAGAAGGGGTAGAATACACAGCCCTGATCACCCCCACACAGTGCCAACTGGTCCCACCTGCTAAACTTGGACAGTGGAGACAAGAACTTCCAAATTTTATCCTGCTTTACATTTCAGGGGAAAAATATAGACCACAATTTGAAGAACAAAAAGTCTATAAAGGAGATATCTGAATCAGGGTTTTTTTATTTTCCCCTTCGGTGCTATTTTGAGGACCATGATGGCATTCAGATTTTTCCATAAAATATTTATCAAATTAATTTTCTTTTTTTTGACTTTGTTAAATACCAAATTCCCCAAAGCCTGTTATGCTACTGATTCAATTATTCATCATTGTAATAATTATTCAAGACAGTTTAACAAAAATTATAGAATTTGGCCCTTGTTTTTTTAGCACTAAATGCAATTTTTATCACAAGCTAATTTACATGAGAACAATTTTCAAACAAATATATGATACATATCATCAAGTATTCAACAGTCAAATGCATGCAATGATCCCACTTAAGGTCTGCCATCATTGCTGCTCCACTGCACAAAATACTTTGCCAGTCTCCAAAGAACATGACAAACACCTGGTTGTTTATCTTCCCTATTACAATGAGAACGACTAATGGAGATATCCCAGGCTCTCATGAAATAAAAAAGGTGGAACTCATTCTCCTTTGAGATACAGATTCAAAGACAGAGACAAGACAGAAAATTGCTGAAGAACTACCATTTTCTTCACATTGTCATGTAACCAACAGAAACAGTTACTCTTAATTCACTGACAGGAACCATCAGATTTCAATTCACAAATACCAGACATATGTATAACCATCATTTTAGTGCATTATACTCCTTATAAATGAAACCCAATAAAATAGATTAAAAAAGTACTTTCAAAGTTGTTACCAAGCCGTGCCTCTTAAATGGCAATTATACCATGCATCGGCATGGGTTGCTCATGCAGAAGTTGACTAAGAAAAATTCCTGTGCAGCATTGCTTTACTCTTACTGCTTCACTGAGGTGAAATGAAAGAGTAATTTTCTCTGTAAATTTTAATTTATCACAAGCTGTCTGGAATCTTTAATCTCATGTTAACCTAGATCTCTCCTAGGCCCTCATCTTACATTAACCTCATCAGCCTTTATCAGCATTTCAAATATCTTAACTTTCAGAAATGCTGAGACAAGATTTTGGATAATAATCTTCCAATAAAGTGTTTCAAGTCTCACATGTTATCAAATGTCCCTGCTGAGGAAAAATATTAAGACCACTGTACTTGCTTACAACATTTTCCCCAGACCCCAGAAGTTCCAACACCACTTGAAGCAAAATACACTCTGTATTTTCCACTCACTAAATCTTATGATCCCTTTTGATATCTGGGGGAGGACAAGTCACCAATTTCAGGCCATTTATCTGAAAATAAAACTGTATGTTTCTGACTTGCTTGTTATCTCTACATTTTCTCCCTCAAGTCAATAACTCTGAAAGTATTTATTTCTCTTGACAGTTACTTTTGGAAAGGCATTTGACATCAACATGTATCTGAAATCCTCTAGAGAAAAGCTAATGTAATAAGTAAAACTCATAGATCAAGGAAGGAAACATATGCAACAGCTATGTTGTACAGTGGTAGCTGTAGAGATCAACTCTGATATTAAACTGGCATAATGGAAATGTAATGAAGGTACACATGATTTAAGCTAGAGCATAAAAGAGTCCCAAAGGGGAAAAAAACCTAAAGACATAGTTCCAGTTAGTTAAAAAATATAGTCTCTCTGTGGAAAACTGCCTTTTTTGTTGTTAGGGGGTTTTTTGTTGCTTCTAATCACGAACATCTAACCCAGAACCCTGCTTTCTTACACCAAAGGTTACTCTTAATGCTAGCTTTTGGGCAGAACTTGTGTTTCTGACTGTGGACTGATTCTTTGTTACTCTGCAAAATTCTATGATGCCAAGTCCACATCGTTTAGGCAATACAAATTTGCTTCTTTATCTGACATTTTGAAACCCCCTTGAGTTTACCTGAATAAAGCTTAAGAACAGAGTTTAGGATTGTACTTACTGAATGGGCTCTCTATTTTTTTAAAAAAATGAAAGCATAAAAAAGTCCAGTGCAAACATGACTATGAAAAATGTTCTCTTCACATATTTTAAAAGCAAATGTAAGTTAAGGAGGCAATCACAATGACAGACTCCAGACAAATCCTATGTTTAATATAGGTGTATTTGTACAACTGCTTATGACTTCTATAATAATGCCACACAGTCCTGATAGTCTTTATTATTTCACATAAATGCCAAAATCTGCCTCTTTACCAGAGGTAAAATGTCACCGATACTTACTCCCTGGATATCACAACTATAATGAGAACAGATGAATGGGGTCACAAAGCTCTCCTGGACAGAAACTGCCTGGGCAGAGTTCTAAGCCCTGACATATTAAACACTGATGAACAAACCATATACTGCACTTCTTTAAACTTGCTTTTTCTGGAAACAAAAGTACTGTTGTTAGGCTCCTAACAGTATGTTCACAACAATGTACTGATTTGTTTCAAACTGTTCCAGTTAATCACTTTACAAATTAAATGAGAGTTTTGAAACTGACTGCATGATATCAATAAACTTGGAAAAACTGTAGAAATGAGAATAAATATGTGAACTCTTCAGATTACCTATCAAGGCAGACCCAATGCATAAACTATTCCTTTAGTTCTGCCATAAGATGTATTTACAGACTTACAGAAAAAAAAAAAAAAAAGAGCACAGTACTATTTAAGATCCTTCTACTTTGGAGGTATTGCTGAGGTTAAGTTGGTATAAGCCCTACATAAAAACTTCTTCTGTAAAGAACATAAAAAAAGATGTTTCATTGTCATAAAAGTCCTCTTTCTGAAGGGAACAACTGTATGAGGATCACAAGGTGAAGTGCTGAGTCACGCACTTGAGTCACAACAACCCCATGTAATGCATCTTAAGGCAGAGTGGCTGGAAAGCTGCCTAGAGGAAAAGGACTTGGGGGTGCTAGTGGAAAATCAGCTGGGTATGAGTCAGCAGTGTGCCCAGATGGCCAAGAAAGCCAGTGACATCCTGGTGTGTATTAGAAATAGTGTGGCGACCAGGACAGTGATCACCCTCCTGTACTCAGCACTGGTTAGATCACACCTTGAATTCTGTGTTCAGTTTTGGGGCCTCTCACTACAAAAAAGATACTGAGATGCTGGAGCATGTTGAGAGATGAGAAATGAAGCTGGTGAAGGATTTGGGGCACAAGTCTGATGAGGAGCATCTGAAGGAGCTAGGGTTGTTTAGCTTGGGGAAAAGGAGGTTTAGAAGAGACCTTATCACTCTCTACAACCCCCTGAAAGGAGGTTGTAGCAAGGTGGAGGTTGGTCTCTTTTCCCAAGTAACAAGACAAGAGAAAATGGTCTCAAGTTGCATTAGGAAAGGCTTAAATATTAGGAATTGGACAGGATTAGATATTTCTCTGTGTAAAGGACTGCCAAGCATTGAAACCGACTGCTCATGGAAATGGTTGAGTCACCATTCTCTAAAAGGTGTGTAGATGCAGTGCTCGAGACACGGTTTAGTAGGGAACATGGTGGTGCTGGGTTAACAACTGGACTCACTCTTGGAGGTCTCTCCCAGCCTAACCTGATTCTATGACTCTGTGGTTCTATCTGGCTTCCACAGTCTTTGGCAATGTAGCCCTAGCCCAGCTTGCAAAAGGATATCCATGGATGTGATAATGCAACAGCTAGCTGGAAATAGTTTCAATATTATTATATGGGAGCAAGACATGGAACCTTTGAAATATACTGTTTTCCTGTAAATTACTGCAAAAAGCTTCAAAGGTATTCTATACAACAGTGAATGCCAAAGACCCAGTTTTATCAGTATCTCTATGCCTTCACTTAGGTGCAATAGGCAAAAAGAGTTCTGTGGCATGGAATATTCTCTTGAATTGCCAAAGTTTTATTGCCAGGGTTGACATGAGACAGATATCAACCACAGTTATATTGTGAATAACTGATTATGTTTTTATCAACGTTCTTTTAAGAAAATGTAGCGATTTTTTGAGAACATAGTCAAATTCAGCTGAGCTTTCCACTCAAGCTGTGAAAAATGTTTCTTAAAAGCATTCTTTCTCTGTGAAAGACGGTAGAGCAGCCCTACATAGTTGATTCATTTTTAAATAACCAAATACTACTATATTATACTAAAAGAATTTTTATTTTAATCCCAAGACTTGTATACATTTGCTTAGCTGTTACACTGATAACTGTATTGTGAAATATGTTTACATTCTAGAATTTAAACACTACAAGTCTAGGGAGCCGAAAGTTTCTTATCATAAATGGGTTGCACAGATGGATTTGAACAGAAGGGGAGACTGTAAATATTTTACAGGTTTGGTTTAGTGTTGTCTCTCTTTCCATTCCTAAGTGTGCTGAGGGAAAAAGAGACTACAGCAGCTCAAGAGTGGTACAGTCTCCAGACTACTCATTACCTTAGAAAACATTCTAATGGAAGGACAGGATTCATTGCATTGATAACTTCTATCTATCCTCCAACACACCATCAGAGTGATGTCTGTTGCATGTCTAGGTCTCTGAGAATAAAACTGTTGATGCACATAAGTGATAACATTTACAGGGATGAAAATGCTAAACACAGAGTTCACAAAGGAATCACGATTTTCTTCTAAATTCTGTGCAAATAAAAATCTCACCTTTTTTTTTCAGAATGGAGCACTAGCAGAGCCCCACTAGAACGCGATTCAACCTTCATGACTTAATACAGCAACCTAGTAAGGTGGTTAACTGATGAGCTGGAGAATGGATATGATATTGTCTCTGTCTGCTATATTTGTGGGATAATACTGAAAGACAATACAAAACTGCAGTCAACATTTGTTTAAGAGGAGGTGAAAAATATTATTATGCAGAAAATATTTAAATTACTACACAAACCAGTTTTTTAGCTAAGTGTGCTCTACCTCTCAGGTAGATTTAGGAAGAGATAAGTTTACATTTAGTTATAGAATCTATGCTGCTTCACAAGGAAAAAAAACCCAACCTAACAACAACAGCGGAGAACATAAGTTCTTTCAAGTAAGTATAGGAAACAGGAAACAATGGCTAGATGTTAAATTGCAAAAAAATTAGATGAAAATGATATGGAGCTGTGTTAGTTCAAACTGGATGTAGGAAAAGAATCTTCCCTGAGAAGATAATTGGTCACCAGAATAGGCTCCCCAGGGAAGTGAACATGACACTACGCCTATCAGAGTTCAAAGATGATGCTTTTAGTCCTACAATTTTTTAGATAGTCCTGTGAGAGGAGGGAGTTGGACTTGATAATCCTTAGGATCCCTTCCAATTTAAGATATTCATAATTCTATGAAATTAAGCAAGTAATTTTTACAAGAATGACTAGATTCTGGAATAAGATACTAATGACAGTGATATAATCAGTCTTCTATATGTCCTCTCATTTAGACCAGGAAAATCTGTAGACATGTTCTGAACCACACACAATTAGTCAACAAAAAATGTCATCATGAAGACAGCAATATACAGTGATTCCAACAGCTTTTAAGGTCTGTATTTTTAAAAAAATATTTGACTCATAGTAATGTAATTTTTATATACTCGTGGCTCAAATACTGCACAATTTTTTAAATTTCCCTTCTCAGGCTTATGGATGAAATCACTCTTCTCAATTTTTATTACTTTCTCTATCTCAGCAAAATCAACAGAACATTCATCACTTGTATTCTGCCCTGTCTTCGTTTTGAAATAGTTTGAAATGCGAGACAAGATAGAGAGTATTTTATGATACTCTTTTAAAGGAAATTAATTTTTTCAACCCACATTCTCAGCTACAAGTTAGTGTGCATCAATTTGATATGATTGCTATCGGTTACACAAAAGGAGAACACACAAATGAAATCAGATAACGTAGCAGAAATATAAAAAAATACCACACAAATAAGATCAACAACATGTTCAGTTTCCCAGCAGCTCTGAACATATGGAAAAGCAGTAACCTTTAACCTTTGCCATCAAGGGAGCAGTCTATTTCATAAATCACTGAAACAGAGAACCTGTCTGGTTTAAGTTAACACATTTCTCAAAAATGTTCGTTTCTTTCAAAACATGGGGGAGAAGGTTCCAATCCTCATTCTTTCTCTGTTGCTCAGAGGTTAAAATACTTGGTGGGATTTCCTTCCCACCTCCTCCTTACTGACTGCCAAAGCTCTCTGCTACTGGAAGCTTCCCTAGCTACACTACCCACTAATAGACAGTAACACATTCAGTCCTTTCTACTGAAGTTATTCAAGTCTCTGCTGAAAATCTTAGGATTATCTGAATCGGAGTAAGTACAGAAGACTACAAAAATCTGCCCACCCCCCGATAGGTCGAAGAATTACATTACATTAATGTTATGATTCTTCAATATCATGATATAAGACATTACGACAACTTCCATTTGGAGGAAGAAAAAGGCCTAAAAGGCCTTTCTAACTAGTTGTTAGAAAGGATACTAATTTCTTTTTTTTGTATATGTTCTTCCCACTCTTTTCCGTCTTATTTATAGTGGCAAGTAAAGGAACCGTTTGCCAGAAGGTTTTCAATTTGGCATTAATATAGTACTTACAGTCTATTCCTATCTGTAGAATAACTTTACCCACAACACTAGTATGCATAACACAGACTTAAGACTAACGTACACTATTATTGTTTTAAAATTGATTATTCTTAAAGAATTAGATAAACTTGGCTTTTTACAGTTTTCCCCAAGTATAAATATGTGACATTGATTTCAACTTGAAAAAAACCTATTCTTCATTCATTAAAATTATGTGAGTTCTAAAAATACATTTCTGAAGATATAAATCTTCCCTCCACCTCACATTTGAATAGCAATGTATACTGATTTGCATTTTTGCTTTAGTGGAATCTTTAGAGTGCCAGGCACTTATAATTCTTTTACACAAAAACTGTATTTTTTTCACCATGGCTGTTCTCCTTAGAAAGCTCTTTATTTTTTCCTACTTATTTTTCTCAAGAAAACATCAATCCTTTCATCAGAACTCCCATTTCTTATAAAGAAAACAGAACACATATTTTGCAAAAAAAAAATTGCTCCCTTGGTGCTGATGTTCTTCCTAATATTTTTGACTTAGACTGGTTAAATTTCATCCTTCATTCTCCAATACAGCCTTTTAAAAAATTGCCTTTTTTTTTTTTTTTTTTTTTTTTAAAAGCCCACACATAAGTATTGTAGAAGTATTATGGTAAGTCTGAAAATTACCCTGAAAACTATAGAATAAATGACTGCAAATGAATTGCCATACTTTAACAAACTCTGGTCAGATAGGACACCTGCAATAAAAAAAATGTAATAGAGAGATGATATAATTGTACATATTTTCCATATAGTCATGACACATGTGCCTTTTTGTCCCACTATTATATAACTATGTCAGTTTCTGTTTTATAAAACATATGTGCCTATGGCTTGGCTTCGTGAACGAAGATTTGAGAAGGGCTCTCCCCACATGGGTGTGTCCTTCAAGCCTGCACAGTGGATTTTTTAGGTGTGGCACAGCATGCGCAGAACTGGCCCCACCCTTTAACTCCTAAGGTTCATCTGCCAGGGCCGAGCGAGCTTGGACAGTGACAGTGAAGTCCTCAGGACTAGAACCTGCAGCCCCCAGTATTCCCAGGAGGTCTCCCATCCAAGTACTAACTGGTGCTGACCCTGCTTATCTTCTGAGATCTGGCCCATATGTCATATGTAAACCCTACATGAGACATACTTCTTCCACATGCATAGTAGGCAAAGAAGGTACTTGAAATTCAGCAGAGTTATATCAGAGATTAATTCAAGCTATACTTTGAGTAGCTATTCATTTTAACCTGACTACTGAAAAAGAAGATACAGTTGCTGATCTAGGCAGAAATTAAAAGCTAAGGAAGTTAGAAGTAATTGAAAAGGTTGTTGTCACTGAAACGGCTGTTCAATATTCACAATGGCAAAATATTTAGGAGACTTCACTGGAACTTAACCAAAATGTAAGACATCGTGCATTTCCCTTTCTCAAGTGTAACTTTTACCCTAAACTCCCTTATTTGATATCTAACACTTACTATTTTTCAGCATATACGTATGTTTGCAGAAAAGAAAGATGCAAAAATTTATTTTCTAAAAGAATCAATCAGGGATTAGCCTGTTGATGGAACAAAAAGCCATGTAAATTATCTCCAATGTCAATAAAACACAGAAGTTAAGTATCTGCCTAGAGTAGCCACAGCTGATCCTAACAGGCTCTACATTCTCACTTACATTTATTCAAAGACTTCATAATTTTTTTTTCCAAAGGAAAATCAATTCATATTCCCAAGAGGTAATAGACTACTAACTGAATAACATCTCCAATGAATTTCACACCAGATGTCAGCCTGCATACAACGGAACAAAACAGCATCTACTATATTCATTATGTCTGCTTAGTCACTCAGTTTTTTCATTGAGTGTCCAACATGGATACATTTACACAGATTATTTTTACACACATCAGATAATTTTTATTGCAAACTCTGAAGATGATCAATGTCTAATATTTAATTACCAACATATTCTTCCTCTATCAGTGCTGCCTATTGGAAGTACAGTCCAGGCAAATCGCAGTTTAGAACTAGTCCAAAACTAGTCACAACTATGTCACAGCTGATTATCCCTCTAGGAAAGGAAACACCATTGTACATAAAGTATGTATTCTAAACCACTTGGCTTTGATGTCCTATAACATTTCCCAGTTTCTTTTCTAAGTTTCAAAGAGTTCTCTTCACCTTTAAATCTCTTACCCATTTTTCATACATCTTTTACCATTTTTACTATTATTCAATAAATAGAACCAAGTACGCCTATCAACCTAGTTTGAAAAAAACACAGATCTTCACTGAGCACCTGAATTTATTGAATGAAAGTACATCATGGCAGCATTTGAAAACATGGAAGTATTAAATAAAAAGCACTAGAAAAGAGGAAGTCAACATGAGAGAAAACTGACTAGGGTGAAGCAAAGGAATAAAAATAATAGAAGGGATGAAGTGATGCACAAAAATTAGAGCACACTGATGTGAAATTACCAGGTTCTGGAGGTTTTGTTATGTTATTTACTCACTTTTTATGTTTTTCAGTCACATTATTTTAACAGTTTGCAGTGCTTTTTGTATGTTTATTAATAAAAAAGTATTATTCATACACAATAGAAAAAAGGATTAGGAACAGGATACTCAGCCATGAAGCACTGTATTAGTTTTTTTTTTTTGGCCAGGCTACCTTCTGCCTGTCACACTCTCTTCTTTATTTCCACTTCTAAACAATCAGCATACTGATAAACACAATCACAAACACACCCATGAGGATGAAGTTCCATTTTCTGTATATAGCAAGCACCCTCATACATGTAATTTTAGCATGTATTTTACATAGTACATTTCAAGTAACCTGAGAAAAGGAAGACAAAATTAAATGATAAAATCTGCAGCACAATTGCTGAAGCCAGTCTTTCCAAGGAAAGATTTTAAGAAACAGCAGTTTTATACATAATCACAACTTTCAAAGTGAGCTGAAACAATTTAATTGCAAGTGTAACTGTGGACACATTGTGAAAACATATATTTCAGTGCACCACAGTCAGAAAGCAAAGAAGGTATTAGGTTGCATAAGAGGTGAGAATAACACTAAACATAATAAAATGTCATTATAGTAATTAATGAAAGTGAAAATACCTGAAAATTCTGTTCAGCTTGAATACCCAACCACTAAATTGTAAGAGCAGAACTGGAATAGTTCCTAAGAGCATCCATGAGTCTGGTTAGAGCATGGGCAAGGCACAGGTAGTACTGCCAGTACATGCTGCAGCTCATCTGTGCTCTGCTGTCCATCCTGCAGTTATATGGGAGCTGTTGGTGCAGGGCAGGCTGGAAGCACCTGGCTTTCTCTTCCACCTACAGAGCTGCAGGTCCAGGTGTGTTGAGTGGTCTGGTCATTGGTGAGTACAAGACTTGTTATGATATATCAGGACCAGCTTAGCCCAAACCTTATATCCACACAATAGGAAAAAGGTGAGTGATTGATGAAGAGACTAGAAGAGATACTCTATTGCATCTTCTGCTCACAAACAAGAACTGCTTAAAGATGTAAAGGTCAAAGACAGCCCTGGTTACAGTGACCACAAGACTGTGAAGTTTAATATCTTAACAATAGTGAGTGAGATTAAGAACAGAATTACAAACTTGGAACTGAAAAGAGCACATTTGGATTTGCAGAAAGCTGAGCCAGCATTGAAGAAGACTAACATTGATGAATTTGGAGCTCCTGACTTAACCGTAAACACAAAAAGGAAGCATACAGGAGGTAGAGACGTGGATAGGCTATTTGGGAGGAATAGGAAGACACTGATCATATCTAGAAAAAAGCTAAAACTCAAATGGATTTGAAACTACCAACAGAGATAAAGGGTCATCAGGAAGGTTTTTCCAAGTTCCTCAGTATAAAGAGGAAAGGTAAGATGAATGTGAACCCACTGTTCATTGGGGCAGGAAGTCTAATGACAAGTGTTAAGGCAGAGATATTCACTGCCTTCTTTGGCTTAGTTTTCAGTGGTAAAGCTTGTTCTTTGGCATCCTGTGTCCTCCAAGCAGTATCTATCAGACTGAAGTAGTATCCACAGTACAGGAAGAGTTATGAATTGCTTAACCCATTTGGACATATACAAGTCTATGGAATTGAGGTCTAAAAAGTTGGTTGTGTCACTGTTAGACTGTTGTCTATCATCAGGGCAATCATCAGAGCTTCCTGATGGCTGGAAAAAGACAAATGTCTTATCCATCTTTGAAAAGGGCAAGAAGGAGTATTCAGGGACCTACACATGGGTCAGCCTTGCCTTATGCCCTAGGAAAGTTATGGAGGAAACGCCCCTAGAAGGACTAGAAGCAATGAGAATTTTTTAACAGAGACAAGTCTTGTCCGCCTAACTTCTTTGCTTTCTAAGACAAGGTGGATGGCATGGTGTCCAAGAAGAGGAAAGTGAATGCCATATACCATGATTTTCATCAAATCCTTTGATACAACCTCCTATAGCCTGTTTGTCACTAATTCAAAGATATATAAGCTGGATAAATATATAAAGTAGGAGGAAAATGAACTGAACTGCCAGACTCAAAAGTTATGTTTAGTGGTTAAAAGCTCAGACTGTATCCAGTAAGTACTTGGATTTCTCAGGGATCAGTATGGGGACCAGTGCTGTCTGGTCTTCATCAATCAGGACAGTGGCATGCCAGGTTTACAGACAACACAAAATCAGGACAGCAGTCAGTACACTGAAGGGTAGTAAGGTTGCTGTTCAGAGTAACATAGGAAAGTCAGGATCCTGGGGAAGTGATCCTTCCTCTCTGTTGTCACTTGCAAACCAGTACTTGGTGTGGCATATCCAGTTTGGTGCTTCCCAGTACCAAGCAGTATTGACACATTGAAGTGAGTCCAACTGAGGACCACAGTCAGGGGAATAGGACATTCAAGAGCAGTCTGAGAAAACTGGGTCTGTTCAGCTTGGAATAGAGAAGGTTCAATGGGAACCTCATGGCTGTCTACAACTACCTGAAATGAAAATATAGGGAAGATGGAGCTAGGCTCTTCTCAGAGGTTCATGGCGATAAGAGGAGAGACATCAGGTTAAAGCTGAAATATTTTATCTTGAGAGCTGGTTAACTACTGGAACAGGTATCCTGTACTTGGAAGTGTTCCAGACTTGACTCAACATGCCCCCGAGCAAATTCATCTAATTAAACTTGTTTTGAGCAGGTGGTTGGACTAGATGGTCTCTAGAGGCTGCTTCTGACCTAAATTATGATTCTATATTTTCCAGAAAGGGTTGCAATCAGTGACTCAATACTAATGAGACCAAATCCAAATGCGTAATGAACTCTACCTTTCCTTTCTCAGTGTTTAAATATAATAGGTGGAAAAGAAACACAGAAACTATGCAGCAAAGATACAATAGTTTACAGTTTGTCCAGCTCATGGGTCTTGATAAAAGAGGACAGTCAGAAGTAAATTATGGTCTAGAGACTGAAACATAATTTGTTTCAGTTAGTCATCCAGCTTTGGTTCTTTAATTGCATCTCATTAGCTAACTAAAGATTTTGGATATAATACCTTTAAATGTTCCCACACAAGTTTTGTAGCCTATGTGTTACTTACACTTTGAGCCGTACCTTTTTTAGTTCCTGCTTTTGCCTGACAATGATGTTAATACATTTTGATATACTTATGAAGCTTCAACATTTTTTTTCTCTGTTGTTTTAACCCCATCAACTCTCTGCATACACACAGGTCACTTCTGTGTATTAAAGTGAATAGCAAGCTGACAGCTGCCAGAATTACTAAGTAGAGCTTTCATTTTCATAACCAGTAAGAGAACTATTCCAGGGGTCTGTTATTAAGGTCATACTTATCCAATAACCTGCAACTTCCTTGGAGAGAATAACTTCTGTATTGCTCTTTATCTTTTAAGCAGGTATGTACCAAAAGAAAAATCAAGTTGACTGTACATGGTTACAGATTAGGAACAAAAATCCCAATAGCAGATATAGTATTATGTATGTTGTTCTTAAACTGATATGAAGATGTTTTTTGTTATCCTTTTATCTTGTCACAAACATTATGTGACTTGAACTAGTGTTAACCTGCGTTCGTGCAATCCACCTAGAAGGTCAGAAACTGTCTTTTAACCTTTCAAAATTTTGATTTTGTAAAACTGAATAACACTATCCAAAGCTCCCCTTTCCTTTCCTAGTCTTAAATGTGTATGTAAGCACTCATATACCACTGGAAAAAAACTCTTTATTAAGAAAAAATCAGTTGCCAAAGAGGTTTTTTTCCTCCAGTTTGCCAGTGCTGAGATTGAAAAGTGAAAAGACTGAACAGGAAAAGAAGAGGGAGTGATGGTTGCAACTTTTCAATCAAAAAATAGTTTTTCTTCAGTGTTTCTGATTGTGAATGCTATACTGTATCAATTGTTTATAATCTAAACCAATTTTATGTTCCTTTATATAATTACTAAAAAGTACTTAACAGCCATTTCTGCATAAAATCCTCTGGACTGACTATACCTTTCTACAGAGCTGGGAACCATTTCAATCAACACACGTGCAGCTCCAATTTTGACAAAAATTCATAGGGAAATTACTAATCCATTTGACCCTTCTTTTCAAAGCTCATCCAATTAGAGATAAATGAGATGGCTTTATCAACAATGATTGATTTTTTTTTCAGCAACCCCTGCATTAATTGAACACGGCACAACATATACAGGTTAGAACACCACCATATGTAGTTAGTTTTTAACACATCTGTTTAGTCACAACACAACTCTTACCTCATTAAAGTTCACCAGAACCAGGTAAAAGCTAAGGGAGCTGTTTTGAGCTCAAGAAATTATGCACTAGTCATGGGGAAGGATTCTGATCTTTCCTTTTACTCAGCCAAGATGGCAACTACTTACTGCATCTCCTTTGCTAAAGAGGAAATCCCTTTCTCACTCCTCCTCCTTCCAATATATTTGCCTCAGATTTACCTCAATTTTTGATGCTAGTATTTATAGTCCATTGCTGCCTGAGCTTCATAAGAAATTACTAACTTAAGACACTTTTATTTTCATATGTAACTCCAGGAACATCATGTCCTGGAAAGTGTAATTGTGCTACAAATGCTTCAGTAAAATGACTTGTAAGAGCAGCTCCAGTAACCTCCAGTAATGTCAGTTTAGAGACCTACTTTTCCTCTTCCCAACATCCACTGATGCTCTGATCAGGCAGAATCCCAGCTCCTATGACAGGGAAAAAAATCTTCTGTTAGCCACTGTTTCCTATGCTCCTGGGCTGCACCTTCAAATCTAGACAATATCTGATTGTAAGCCTGTCTTCTGTAGAAGGGTATGTTACACACGGAAGCTGAACATGAAACAACACATCCTAGTGGCTCCCAAATTCTCTTCCATCCCTGCAGAAACAAACTTCAGGGCATATTCATTGCCTGCACTCCAGCCAGCAGAGTTTCCAATCAGGGGTGTGTCTCAGCATAGTTTGCCATCTTCAAACACTGAACCTTTGGATTAGCAATTGTCTTGAAGGGTGTTTGAGAAAAGTATGGAGTTTTGAAAGAACATTCTTGTGCACAAGTCACATCAGTGGGCCACATCTTTTAATCAGAGGGAGAAATTGCAAAGCTATGAGGTAAACTAAACAAGTCAGACTGGCTTTTCTACTTTAGACCAGTACAGTTTACATGAAAAAAGGGTCATGGGCCTTTCATATGTTAGTACCTCTACTGGTCTACATGTTAACCATCTCCTAAACTGAGTTCATAATCTGATTTTCCTGCATCATGCTTTTAATCTCCTACCATTTTATGGTGTTAATACATGAAAAGATATCTGAAAACAATGAGGGCCATGGGATAAATTATTATTTTGTATAATTAATGGATTAATTAATGAATCACATATAATTTACAGTGATACACAAATCATTCAGAGCTGTCCTTTAAGTAGTATGGGATATACAGAACAATACCTTGTTACTGAGCTTTTCAGCTGCCATATTTTTACATGCCTGTTGTGAGGTCAACTTGTGTGAAATTACAAAGTGTAAAAACCCCTTTTAATATATAGAATGGTAATACAAAATGTTCTATGCGAAGTCAGAACAAAAAAAAAAAAAAAAGGTAAAGATTATGAGAGGGAGAAGGCAGAAACAGTATAAACACAATAAAAAATTTCCATAATTATTTGTAGCAAATGTAGCAATAAACAAGTACAAAAATCAAGGAAATACTACATTAATTTCTGCTTTATTGCTGACGACCATGAATATTTTCCCTACTAAGAAAGTCCCTAAGTCCCTTTTTAAATTAAGTTAGTACATGTATGTAAACACAATCTAACTTTTTAATAGTACTAAGTATGAGTCATTATTATTGTTCTAACAATATTTCAAATACCTTCGCTTTCTTTGCTGATTAGCAGTTTTACATGAGTTTTCTAATTGAAGAAATGTAGTAAAAGAAAAAAAAGACCCATTTCAGAGGTTTTTTTTTTCTTGGTAATTTTACATTGCCAAGAGCTTTACAAGAAGAACGATCCATAAATAATTAGTAAGCTCTTTTAGAGTATCTGAAGATATTCTAAAAGTATATATTTCTATCATGTTATTCCTTTAAGAATGTTTTGATTCCTGAAAAGGTGTAATAAAAAAATAAGACCAAGTCAATATTATGGTTTAGTTCACTATATGAGCATATTATCCAG
>JAWWEV010000134.1:35242851-35268815 GCA_035583235.1 Hafferia zeledoni | reverse complement strand
CCCCCCCCCCCCCCCCCCCCCCCCCCCCCCCCCCCCCCCCCCCCCCCCCCCCCCCCCCCCCCCCCCCCCCCCGAGGGTGGTGTTAGTTCTTGTTTGTTTGTTTGCTTTTTGAGTCAAGGCAAAAAACAACAAAGCTTTGCAATCAAACTTTCATTTTTATGACCACTAATTAGGTTCTCCTTCTCTCCCCATCTCAAATGTCACTTATCTCTGCTTGCAATACCATTTTCTCTTTTAGCTTATTTATTCAGTCTAAAGATAGTTTACAGCAAGCATGTAAATGATCATCTAATGGAACACTTGCTAGTGGCTTCTGTCATGCATGTTCAATTTAATAATCTTTTATGAATCTCTCAGCTGCAGAGCATGTACAAATTGCAGATCTGATGCAGCTGAGGCAACAAGCTAGATGAACTAATGGCCAAATCCTTGAGAGAAAAAACAAATGTAATATTTCTGCAGTGTGATAGAAAAGTACTCACAATCAGAAGAGCTTTAAAATGGTTACCATCTTATAGTATATGTGAAACAAAAAAACCCTCTGCCCATTCATCTATGCACTACTGCTCCCACTTCCACCACACAGAACAGCCTCACATAATCTAGTATGAAGCAAGAGATACACAATTATCAAAGACCAAAATGTAAAAAAATGGGTTTGTTTTCACTGTCTTAAAAAAATTCCTTCCTGGGAGTGATCAGGTGTTTGCACTTCACATTGCATTAAGCCATGTCTCAACAACACAAATCTACTCAGTGTAGGCAGTTCCAAGAGTTACCTCTTTACAACTCTCATCCTTTCCTCTTACACAAATGTACCACAAGGAGTTTAATTCAGGACAATAGCAAAGAACTACTATGCAATGCTATAAGTAGACAAGCAGCAGGGCAATACCTCAGGGCAATACCTGAACATTCACTTCAGGAAAAACAAATGGAAATTGTCCAACTATTTTTGAGCCAGCACATTTATCTACCAGATATTTAGGAAAAAAAAGAAGGTTGATTCAAGAACGTAGAACCATAAAGTGTCTTTTGTGGTAGAAATATATATACTTTACAACAAAATACAGAATTTTAAATGCACATAGGTGAAGTCCTCAGATATGCCATTGTCAGTGTTGTTTCTATACTTTGAGAAGAGAGAAAAAAGAATATAGAGCAAACAAAACAAGGAAAAAAATAAGTAAAAAAAAATATCCTGAACCTGGACTGAAACACTGTACATTTTGGTTGCTGGTGATTTTTTGTGTTTCACTGCTTTAGTTTTTGGGTTTTTCCTTTTAGAGGGGGGTGGGTTGTTGTCTGGTTTTGGTTTTTGTTTAGTCTATTTGTTTGTTTTCCTTTACAGTGACACAGTTTCTCCTTCATCATCTCTTTTTTCATGCAGGATCGAAAATGTAAGTCCCAGAGTGCTATGAGACAGACTATGGTGCTCAGAAAGGGAATGTCTGCTCCTGTATTTAAGCCCCCTGGATCACATCTAAATTAGTTTAACAGTTCTACTGTCATGGGTAGATTTAGGAATATTCCCTTTTTCATTTGAGTGACTTCAGTGTCATTGAAGTTTTCTTTCAACCTCCCCTCGAAGTCTGGGGTGGTATTTAACTGAACTTTTAAATTTCTTCCAATTTAGAGAGCAATTGTATAAGGAATCATAGTCACACTAACACACAGAAATGAATACCATCTTGCTACAACATGGCTAAATGTAGTTACCATAAAAAGTTGGCTTAGGTACACACACACACTTTATCTGAAGTGAAATAAAACTGAAAATAAGAACTAACTGCTTATAAAGAGAAAAATTCTGTCTAAGTTAGTGTTCCGCTTCCCTCTGGGCTCCTTTTGAGTTTTAAACTGGCCTATTCTATTAAGAGAGAAAAAGATAATAATTAAAAACTCTACACTGCAAATATTTCCTGAGCATGTACAATACTGCTAACAATAGAGTTATAAAATTTTCACAAAGCTGAATTTTTCCACTGATCCTTCAGCCATCATTAAAATACTAGTTCTCAGGAGAATAAAAGTGATGAGTCAAATAGAAAGACTTTCATTTTACTTTTGAGGAAGAATTATAACTATCAACCAGAACCTCTACCATTACACTATTTTTTTTTTTTAATGAAGTAATAGAGGGATTAAGAAAGCAATATAGAAATCCAGTTTAGATGGCTTTTACAGAATTGATTAATAGAGAGAAAATTAGATGAAAGCCAGCCTAAACAAAATGCTGTTGTGGAAGTCATATATTTCTACAACTGGCACAAGTGAAGGCTTGTATTGTTATACTTTTCTGTATCAATGTCTCTAAAAGCTCTGTTTTGTCTTCTGGACCCATCTGGAATTTCCTTCATGTTTCACATGCTAAGGCTGCACATAAACAGGATCTTTGAAAAGTGAACACCTAATATAGCACTTACTCACAAGCAGAAAGAAATCTTAAACATAGAGACAAAACTCATAGAGTTAGTCCATCATTCCTTCCAAATAGTCTAGCAATAAAGACTTCTAGCTTGACTGACAGCTTAAACCAGGCTACCCAATATTAACAATGTCTCCTGGTTTCAGGATATTTTTAAATATTAGAAGCAGCTATTTTGACTTTATTAATTATATAACATCATGTAGAATTGTGGTAATGGGCTTCTTATAATATAATGAAACAGAAAAATATTCAGTTACACATTAAAATTAATAAAAAGCATTAAAACACATATTAAAGTCATTTCTGTAATATTCTTTCTTCTGCCTTAAGGATTCCTCTGAAGAGGGGAATCATGCTTGACAGTTTACATATATTAAAAGAGCATTCAAAATAAATCAGTCATAGAAAATCACTTGGCTTTGAAAGGCTGTTGTCTAAGTCATAAGAAAAATGAAGATGATAAATGTACTAAGGGTTTCAAATGCACAAATATGAATATGTCTCTTGAAAGTCCCCAGAGCTGAATACCTGGGGGCTGGGAAATTATTACTTTTTTCCTCAGCCTCTTATAGACATTTTCTTACCCTTGCTGACCAAGGCAGCACTCAGCACTAGTCCAGGCTTTTGTTGTGGCATGGAGAGTCATCCTTTCACTGCTGTACTTGAATCATTTTTTCCAAATGAAAATATTTCTGGTTTATTTATTGTTTTTGTTTTGTTTTGTTTTCTAGGAACTCTGTATTCTGAATGATAATTGCTTTAGGGAGTATTGACAGATGTTTACATGATATTTCTATTCCTATGTCCATAGTACCCAGGAATGTGCTATAGTTCTGAGAACCTTCAGTCTGAACAGATTCAAACTACTTAGAAAGACCCCAACACACCTCCTGGACAAGATATTTTACATCTTAAATCCACGATAAAACAACCAGGCTTCTACAAGTGTGGTTTTTAAACAACAAAGCAAAACCAAAACCAAACCCATAAAATGAAAACAAAACAAAACCTCTGAATTTCCCTTTATTCTCCCCTCTTTGCTCACTTTCCATCTTATCTCCACTTTCTTCAATTTCCCTCTTCTCATATGTTATCCTCTTTTCATCTTTGTAAAAGTTCCTCAGCTCTTTCTCTCTCTGCAGGGACTAGGCAAGGTTTCCAATAAAACAGCTGGTGATAGAGCAAGAACACAGGTCCTGGGCAGATATTACTCTTCAGACAGTGTTTAAGTTTATTACATCTGCAGAGAATGACTTAGACAGAAAATGAGAAAAGAAAGCTGAAAATCTACTGGAACACCAGTGCAACTGTAAATAGATTGCATCAAAAAACACATACACTTACCCAGAGCAAGCTAATTTTAAAAAATAAATCAAATATAGCTATTCTTTGCAGGAAAACCCCTGAAACAACTAGATCAGTCTCACTACCTATTATTATTTAATGAATTTGATGCTGCATACTGGATTTTAAAGGAAACCACAGTCTAGAGATCACCTAAATTTACATTCTATTTTGCTTTACTATATTCAGTGAAATTATGTAAAGTGAAAAAGAGGACAACTTCTCTTCAGACTATGAAATAATGCTGCATCTAAACATCTTTGAACATGACAAAACCCCCGAAGTTTTCAGTTTACAAGCAATAAATCTGTAAATTCAATACCACAATTGAGTAATCTTTCAGTATTATTTAAAGTTTCTGATCCCATCCTTTTCATACCTATTTTTAATTGAATTCATAGATTTTTGTTGTTAGGCCCTCTCAAACTGGTCAAATAAGAGTATAAAAGTCTTAACACAATTGGAAAGAGTTTAAGAATAACCATAAAGCACTTCAGACTGGATTTAAAGAACCCAGAGCATGGTAAACTGAGAACATGAGGTAAGTTTTTCAAAACTGAACCTTTTGAAGTTTAGAAGTTAATATTAGAGGATTAAAGCTACATTTGGTTTGCACATGCACACACAGATTTAGTACCTACTACAGCAACCATTGTGACAAAGTAAGAACTAATATTAGCTGCTAGCCAAATACAACCAGGAAGCCATTTTATGATGCTGCTTGAAGGTTTACCTGCTATTGAGCAAAGAAACCATGCTGTGAACTCAAAATCAACCTTTCCTCAGCCTTTTTTAAGTTCCAAAATGTATAGTACCTAGGTGTTCATTAGCTAATGATCTATTCAAGCCATGAAACACAATCATCAATCAATTGCAGAATAGACTAGATATGTAACTGGAGAGAACCAAACAAAAAATAAGATTTTCAGGACAGAGGTTATAGCTCTGATCTCCAGTCTTGTACAGTATATAATGATAAGGAAAATACCCTATCTCACAAATAGAGCTGTTAAATGTTCAGACATGTCTTGCTGTCAATAGTCATGATGGCAATGAAAAAAATGTAAAGACAACATGGAATCAATGTAAAAAGTAAATGCATGTTTGCCTTTTTTTCCCCTTTTTCTTTTATTTTATTTTTGACCTTTTCCTTACCTTATCTTTTTATATGAGAAATTCAACGTACTAAATATCAAATCTATAACCCTCTTTCAAACTAGCCTGGAAAAGTGAATTAATTTTTTAGCTGTACACTTCTCAGTAATCATGGTGCTGACATGAAATCAGACTTTCTAAATCCATTTTTATAACCATGTCATACTTTTCCATGTTTCTTTAGTCTTTTATGCAGTGTTCTGCTGCCATAGCATTTATTTCTCTAGCTTTCTCATCTATATTCCCAAAGTCTCAGGAGGGCAATATGCTTTTTCCCTGGACAGTCCGACAGGGAATAAAACTGCAAAAAGCAACATATCTCTGTGCATTTTTCTTACAGTAACACTCAAATGATATGATCACCTTGACAGAGGGGCAGATGTACTTTCTGTTTAATATGTTAGAACTCAGATGACTAGTAAACACAAGAAGGCATATTACTTACTATGAAAATAGATACATCAGTAGTATCTTGATTACTGTACAAAGTACAGTAAGTACAGGGAAGTGTTGTGACTATTTTAATTTTAAAAACACTTATTCCATATTCTTTGTAATTATGTAATTAGAAGTAGCAATTATTAGGGAAATTCAGCACTTTGGAAAAGTGACATAAAGCCACTCTTGTGGGCACTCAGACTGTCATCCACTGGGCCAGGCTGGGACTAAAGAGCCTGGGACGCTCTCAGGGGTGCTGACTTTCCTGCAGCACTACTTGTTGTGTCTGCTTCCTGTTCTGTCCTATAATGCTGCTGGTACCCACATGGCAGGCCTGTCCTTGGGAAGGCTACTAGAGCTGAAAACACCCCTGGGAGAGAAGAAGGGAGAAGCTCATCTCCAGATGCTGACCAGAAACTCTCCAGAGCATTCCTTTTCCAGCCCATGAGATGCTTGGTGTGAGAAGGGAAGTGGCCAATTGCTCCAATGGACCTTCACATATCAGATCCCACTACTTGGTTTCTTAACTCACTTTTCTCTGGATTAAAATTAAAAATCTTGCAAGAGTTAAGTAATATAGTTGAAAAGCAAATGCACAAACATATGCAAAACCACAGGATTTCTAAGAATAATATTAAAGATCCTATTAAATTGAAGCATTTCATGCCTATGGTCAAATATAACTTGGATAAAACTGAAATAAACAAAAAGCCAAAGAAAAAATACCATACCAACATTCTCTAAAAGGAAAACAAAACAAAAAACAAAAAAGAGGAACTAAAAACCCAAAACATTTGTCTATGCAAAACTGCTTGCAACAGCGTTTTAGTACTAGGATAAAATTACTATAAACTGTGTTCATTACTTCTCTCTTCTTTTGGTTCTATGTAGTCCGTGCTGTGTCATTGCTTTTCTAAAATTGTATATCTCTGTATACATACCATTTTTTTTCTGAACCTCTTTTTTCTCACATATACTGTGCTCCCCTAATTTCTTCTTTGCAATCCCTTGATGCACTACGGCTGTATTCCATCTCCTTTTTCCCTTTACTCTGATGTAAACCTTGGGTTCAACAGATATAAGCATATTCAAATTCATGCTTTTTTGTTGTTGTTAATTTCTTGTTTTTTCTTTGATTTTTTTTAAGGAAATGTTAAGGAAGCATTTTAATGGCATTCAAGAGCTCAGTCTAATGAGTAGTTATGAACCATTAGTAACTACCCTTCTTGAAGACAAACCACAAAAGAAAGTTTTCATCAGATTTTCAGTTTTGCAAGTGCCTAAGGATAGTGAAGGACAGTGGGGACAGTTATAAAGGGAAATAAATGTATTCCCTGGTATTTTAATATTTCTGCCTGCTAATTAAATTCACCAAAGCATAAAGATCTTCCAAAACCTTGCATCTTAAACTGTCTTGCATACATTGTGTAAGCATGATGCACCTTGGAACCACAAATTCCTTCCTGTGTATGCTAAAACACACTTGTATACACATACACTTATTGTGAATTTTATTGTCTATTAGGAAAACATCTATTATTAAAGAGCTGGTAACAGCCTTAAGAAAAAGATTAAAGCAAGAAGTCAGGATCCAGGTTCTCATACTGCCCAATTACAATAAAAAGCAGTGGTCTTTTGAAGTTTCTTACACAAAACAGTGTTGCTCCTATACTAAATTCACTTTTAAAAGTAAAAATCAATTTAAAAAAAAATTAAAAGCTCTTATTTTCTACTCTGTAGATTGCTTTGCTTTTTAATACAGTTAATATTTCTGATAATATTTAAAAACAATTGAATCTACATTACAAAATTAATATCGTTAACTTTCTCAGCGTGCAATGACAGCTGAGTTATATAGCACAGAATACAACACAAGAGGGGTATTTGTAAGAAAAAAAGAAATGTATTAAAATGCTGAAGTAAAAGCTGTCCCTTAAATATTGTTTATCAGTTTACCTGTGTCAGATTATGGTCCAAGTAGATGCAATTCCTACCTCCTGTTGTTAGCAAAATGAATCAGTCTTGGATTTCAGATTAATACAGGTGAATCTCCTTGGGAAAGAACTCCTGTTAACTGAGCCCAATTTAGCCCTGAATGAAAGGGTCATACTGACTCATACTGTCTTCTTAATTAGTCATTTCTTGAGAACAGTAAGTATAGCTAACATTCAATAAGCTCAATGTCTCAAAAAAAAAAAAAAAACACCAAACAAAAAAACCCCAACACAATAAACACACCACAAAAAACCCCCTTCAGTTATGCTACAGGAAAAAAGGATTTTTGTTAAATACAAATCAACTGCATTTTATCAATAATGAGGGTCCCACCTTCATTAAGCTCTTCATACTATCACAAACACAGGTGTGAGTACTTTCCCATTTCTTTTACCTTTTTCATTATATGAAACAACAAGGAAAAAGGGTTGGGGGGCTGGGAGAGAGAGAAAATCAGTCATCATCTTTTCATTCAATTGAAGTGATGAGGAAAGAAAGACTATTTATCTTTTAATTAATGTTCATCTTAGTCAAATTTCTGCCTCCTAAAAGTAATATGAAGGTTGTCCAATATGAAGAAAATTCTTCATTTTCTTAAATGATACAGGGAAGTGATAGGAAGCAATTATATATTTTATTAGCTACAGGATCCTTGTCATGTAGTTCTTAGACTCAGCTTTGAGGGAGTGGAAAAAAAAAAAAAAAAGATGCCAGAAAATATCCAAACAACAAACATGGGACAAATAAAATGGCATGTTGATACTCTTAACAGTTTTAGACCTGATCTGAAAGAGATAGTTTAAGGCAGATAAAGCGAAGAAGAAGAAGACATATGGCTGTTCTGAAAGCAAGTGAAGTATCTGCATTTAGCAATAAACACAAAGGATTTTGACTCCATGGAGGCTTTGGAAGGGATCTAGTCCAAAGAAATCCTTACTCTGCAGTCTAGGAGCTCTCACAGATATAGAGAGACAGTCCTGCAACCACATCCTGGCTGATGACCAAGCTGAAGCTGAAGAGGAATTGTCACTTTGAGAACTCTCCAAAGAAAGAAAATTCTGTTTCTGGAATGCCAGGTTTTTTGAAACTGAAAAGGCTGGAGTGGTCATGATTTCCTGACCTTAGTATCCAAGTAATTTCCAGTGATGTGTTGACAGTAAAAAATCTGAGGTTTTCTCCAAGTTCTTCCCCTCTTCTGGTTCTTTCTGACAGACAGTTTTGGGGAGAGAACCTTAATTTACCTTATTGGAATCTAGTGACTTCAGTGCTGTCCTGGGACACAAAAGAGAAGTCAATGCTCTTATCCAAACAATAGCTGAAGTCAGTTCCTGACTTTCCCATATCTTGTGCCTTTAATAAGAGTTTAAAAGAAATCACTCACAAAGAACTTCTCTGTTTTCTGGGCATGTTCAAAGTACCTAAAATCCTTCCTCTGCAATACTTTGTTTAAAAAAAGTAAAACATCAGGTTTTACTTGCATCTCAGTACCTTCAGATATCTTCATAGATGCCCTTTGGGACAAGCTGGAGCCTGGCCTTTTTATTTTACCACATTATTGAGTTCTGTTTGTGATGTTCTGTCTAGCTACAGAGGATTAAACTTGTCAATTATTCCAACCCCTCACCTGCCATTTGGCTGCTTAAGAACAGAAGGCTTAAGAAACTCCACAATAAAATGTATTGTTAAACAAGTATCATTAATCTTTATTGTAAAAGAATGAGAAAGCAAGTTTTTCAGCACTTTGTTCTTTTCTGTAATAGGGTATGAAACTAGTATCAACAGGCTCAGGATATTATCTATAACCTATAGGATTACTTTATGCTCATTTTGGGCTAAGCTCAAATTGCTGCATCTTACTGTTGGCTCAGTTGCCTGTCTTCATCACATGCATTCAAGCTGTTCTAGTACCAACACTCTTTAGCCTTCTAATATTCGAGAGAATTGATGTTGTCTTGTAGCCTTTTAAGCTCTGTAAACTGATTATTTTATTCAGGCTCGTGCTTTTACTATAGTAGTTTAGAGTTAAACCCCAGAGGCAGTATTCTAGAATGCCATTACACCTTTATGATTGTGATTTTTTGGCCAACCATGCAGAGCAAGTATGCAGAGAGATCAAAATGAAGTTAGGTATTCAAACCAATGTGTGAAATGATATGCGTAAGTCTCAGGTATAGCCAAAATGCCCCCTTTGTTGTTTTCTTGCTATTTTATCACCTTTTGAAAGAACTCATCTCATTGTGCATGCTAGTTTCTCATATCACAGTAAGACTGATAGCAAAATTAATATTGTACATGAAATATTTATTTATGATACTTCAGCAATCTTAAGAAATTCTGAAGTAATTTGATAACTACTGTGAAGCAACATCTGAGCTTTCTGTCAACACCTGAATGGTAAATTATAATTTTTTCAATGAACCTACTATGGTAAAGCAGATCAGTTTCTTTATGTGTAGTCTGGTTAAACAAAAAACAAGAGGTTCAAATCCACTCTGCTGCTGGGCTACCTAAATATAGCCTTTAAGTAATAAATATTTTCTATTAATTTGGCTGTGAGATTCCCCTTTTCTCTCCAGGTTCCAAAAATAAAAAATAAATCAATATGAAGACTAACATACCAAGAAAGATTGCAAAGAGATCCAAAGAAAAGAGAATATAAGGAATCAATGTTTTCCCTTCAATGATTTCAGAGAGGACACATTGGAACCATAATGGCAAGGAATGTGAACATTTCAACAGGAAATGGACATTTTCCATTATAAAGTTTCTGATGTACCACAGTGGTTAAAATTCAAATCAGCTCGGACTGCATTCAATTCAGTGTACTTGTCAGTTGTATTTCTTGGGTATGTAATTTACTTGACAGGCACAGTTTAAATGCTTAAAATAAACCATTGTACCCAGCACAGATGCAGTGCAGTAACAGAGCTTTAAGTTTTATTAGGCTTTTAAATGCAACCAATTTTTTAGGGTGAAATCTTGAGAAATGAACCCTAAAAACTGTAAGTGAAGAATCCATTTACATTGCCTTTTTTCCCCCTCATTGAACCACTCAAACTTTTTCCATTATTCATACACAGAGGTTCCTGTAATATATTTTCTGTATTGCAGAAGACTTGGCCTGCTACTGTGACTGCAACAACTATAGCTAATCTAACTCCTGGGTGAGCACTGATGAAAACCAGTCAGCAAAAGAGTCTGCTGAATACATCAAAAGAGATGAAAACCTAACACTGTCTTTCCATAACTGTCTACTCTATCCTCTGTTTCTTATTGTACATTACCCAATCTTAGTGAATTGTGGTATGTTTCTTTGGTTTCTTTATTTTATTTCATGAGTACTTTAGATCTAACACTGTATTTTTCAAACACTTAGATGAAAGTTGTATAAATACACTCTTAAAATAAAAGTTGGCCCTAGTCAAACACAAGTTTAATTCTTCTAGTGCGGTTAAATATCCTTAAATTTTGTTCCAAATGCATTAGTAATCTATTAATCTCACATTGAAAATGGCATCTCCCATCCCAAAATTCAAACATTTCAACAGAATATGTTGTGAGAAACACTTGATGATTTAAATAAACATAATATAGTACATTAATTCTGAAACTGAAAATGCCAAATAAAAAGGGAAAATGCAGTCAACCTAATGAATCTAAAAACTTTCACAACTAATCTGTTATCTCACAAGAGATACACAAGCAATAATGTAAAGCATCATCCTGGTTAAGATTCATAATTTTGTATACCGACTAGACAAAAAGATTGCAGTATCAATTAAATATTAGATTTCTCTAAACTGTAGGCTTGTTTCATTCTCTTTCATGACTTGCTGAGAAAGGCTTTGCATTTATTTTTATTTGCATTTCAGTTAATTAAGGATTGTCAAGGTTATGTATTCCCCTTCTATTGATGAAGAGCTTTAATTGATTAACCAACCACTCAATTTTATTGCTAGATGAAGTTGTGGGGGGTTGGATTTTATTTTTTTTTAATTTTTAATTTTTAATTTTTATTTTTTGATACTTATAGACAACTTTTCTTGAAAGTCTATGTAAGGGGTAAACACCTAAAAAGAAATAACATGAAACAAATAAGTATTTTCAAGTACCAAGTAATAACTCAGGAGAGAAAAGTCAGCTATTAATTTGTAACACAAACACACATAAGCCATAGAGAAAGTTACTAGCAAAACTCCAAATGTTTCTGGTCTCTTGTGGACCAGTCTCTGGATTAAAGTAGAAGATCTCAGAGCTAGTCCAGGAGTGGAGAAGATGAACATGTTGGCCAGTTCCCAACTGTCATTCAAATGAGACTGATATGTTCTGCATAACTTTTAATATTTTATGGAAACTTTGGTGTAGGGCCAATTCTAACTTCAGCAGTAACAGTGTGAGAAGTACACTGTTTCATGAATACTTTGAAAATATTGAGAAGAAATCATTACACAGGAAGAAAGAGATGATGATATTTTAAACTAATAAAGGTTTAATGCAAAGTCATGGTATTAGTACAGAAATGTTTTCTCATAAGTGTACTTTCTTATGTAAAATGTTGTCATAGTTATTATGAACTCTAGTTCTAAGTCAGATGAGTTAAGTATTCTTTGTGAAGCAATCAGCCCTTCTGCCCACTAGTTTAGAAATCATCTAGGAATGAATAAGAAAGAGCATTGCTTTCTGGCAGGTATCTACAGTTTAAGCACATACATAAACCAAACTGTACTACAGTCTCTCTGTCCTTGCCTCCATTAATTGGCCAAAGCAACACAAAATTGCCAACACTCAACAGTTTGCTGTT
Source organism: Hafferia zeledoni (assembly GCA_035583235.1). NCBI lineage: Eukaryota > Metazoa > Chordata > Aves > Passeriformes > Thamnophilidae > Hafferia > Hafferia zeledoni. Next base: position 35,256,651 of record JAWWEV010000134.1, on the reverse strand, counting down.
TAGATATATGAATGACAACTTGTATGCAAATATATGCTAGGTTTTCAAAGCAAAAAACCCCTGAGATGGAGCAGAAAATTCTGCTAGCAAGCAAAGTCATGTGCATGTAATGGGAGAGTCATAATACTTGGAATGGTAAGATTTGCATTGGTCATACAAGGCACAGCATATATAGCCAAGGACAGTAGTCAGAAAGCACTGAGCATGAGCCATTCCTTTTCTCTACACAAAAGGATGACCAATGTTGAATGGAAAAATAAATACACTGGATTTAAAGAAACTGTTTCATTTGACTTCCATAGACTTTAGATCAGGACCAGGTGAGGAAAACGTAGAGCTTTGGTGAGAGGAAGCAACTACAGTTATTTTAATGGATTTATCTGTGCATAACATAAATCTGTATGCAAACATGTCTGAATTAATTTCTTCCAATAATATTTATGACTGGAGGTTTTTTTTGTTTAGTTTTGTTTTTAAAATATTTTCAAACAGACTTTTAATTGTCAATTTTTATTTAGCAAGTTCTAGCGTAATTTGTAATCTGTAGAATTTAAAACAGGTATTCGCTGAGAAAATAAAATCAAGGAAATTTCTGCATCCATTTTGGAGAATAATGTGTCATTTGCAAGAACATCCTGTGAAATTCAAAAGTCCTTATCCTCATGGAACAGGTTTCTGGTGTCCTCACAAGTTAGTAAACACATCAGCATGCAAGAATGAGCTCCTTATTTCCAGTTAAGTACACAAAATCTTCTATGAAATCTTATATTCTGAACTCATAATCATACTGTGCCAGTGATTTAATGAGCCCTAATACTGGCCCTAGTGCCTAACACATGCTGTACTAGGAGCTCACACTTATTTTTCTGATACAGCCTAGCAAGCCTTTTCAGTTCTAAGAAGGTTCTAGGGTGAAAAAATATGTTCTACATTATACCTCTCACTTTTTGTTGCCTTGACTCATGGATCACTTCCTGAAAAATTCTGCAATTTCTTGGTTACAACAAGAGTCACATCCCATTCTTTTTCTCTTGTGTTACATTTCAGCAGTTCCTTTTTAATAACCGACACACTCAGACCCAAATATTTAAAACGAGTAATGGGTACAGAGAAGCTGTTGCTTCTTATGTACACATTTGAAAAAGGATGCTTTAGTGAAATTAATAGTGTTTTACAGGAGGCAAAATAAGTCTGAAATTGGTAACATCCCAGTCTCAAAACAGATGAAACCACATAGTTGTTTGTTTTGGGGGTTTTTTGTTTTGTGGTTTTGTTTGTTTTGTTTTGTTTTGTTTTGTTGGGGTTTTTTTTTGGGGGGGGGGCTGGTGTTGGTTGGGTTGTTTGGTTGGTTGGTCAGGTTTTTCTGGTAAAGGTGGTCTACAAGAGCTAAGTTAGACATCATTCATCTAATCAAAAAGGAAGTAAGATTTGTGTCTTGGGCAGGTACAAAAGTTTTCAAATTAACATGATATACAGTTTTTCAAGACATCACCTTATATGCTATTAATTCTTCTTTAGGAGTATGTAGTGCCAAGCTGGTTTTTAAATAAATAATCGGACAGTTAAAAAAGGACACATGAAGGAACCGCAGGAAGAGCCAATAAATATTTTATTTGAAGGAATTACAGTTTTATTACCAGAGTTCAAATTTCTACAGAACTGATATATCAAAACCATTTGTAAAATGTGCTAGCAAGATATATGCGTGCCTGCACATTCACTTTTTGCAGCAGCACTACTCTGTGCCTTATCAGGACATGTTACAGTGAAACAAAATTCAGGGATTCCCCAAACTACTACCAGGTAGAGGAAGACCTGACTTTCGTGCACTAGTAGTCTGAAGTACAATCTTAGGCTTTTAATGTAATATATATATTTATATCTATGTATCTATATTATATTTAGATATAGATAGATATATAATCTATCTATCTGTACAGATGTTTATCACTTTCCATCAGAGGTAACCAAACTAATGTTGATTCAAAGAAGCTTAGTGAGAAAAATGTTGATAGATTCTGAATTCACGGCTGTGCATTTAGTTAGTTTTGCAAACTGCATGAATTTCTGTCTTGAAGGAACAAATCTCCTAGACCACTCCATCCTCCAGTGTTGCAAGTTCCAAAACCAGTATCTGTAAAATGCCAAGGCAATGAGACATTTAGGACACTGAGATCAATTTCAGATCTAATGAAGTATAAACTTGATTCTAACAGTCTTTTATAAAATAACTCAATCTAAGAGAGTATGGTTTATTTCTTCATTTATTGAATTTTCTTTAAAACTGGGAATGCTCTTAAATTTTGGAAAAGTGGGCTTGCAAAAATTAAAAAGGAGATGGCTCTATACTTAATGGGCATTAGCATATCTTGACAGAGGAAAAAACCAGAAATCTGTTTGTCAAACAGCCTCCTTGATTAGTGAGATCTTGTTGGTATCAGAGAGAACCTACCCTAAAAATTTATCTACTGATGGTGAACAAAAACTATTAAGATTTAACATACCAAGCTTAATTGATGTTCTTATACACTAGGCAGGATTTCAAAATCATTTTGATTATTAAGCAAGTACAATCCCACATAGCAAGACAGACCTCACATTACTTGAACCTTTTATGGCTAGTTTGGGGCAAATAACAGTATAAACAAAAATACCTTTACTTCCACACCATTTCATTTAAGACCTTGGAATGAAAATATATGAGACCAGAAGAGCAGGTAATCATTATACTATAAATCTAAATACATTTATAGCACATCTTAATACAAATCTGAATATTTTCAGAAATTAAGACCAGATTCACTCTAGAAGTATAAAATTAAGCATAAATATTTTTAGAGATTTTCAATTCTCTCAACAGAAATAAACTTCAGTTCTGATATAGACAAATTATTGCAAGTTATCCTAAAAAAGAGCAATTCATACAGGCAATCACTTCTATCTCAAACTCTAACGGTATTTAGGATGAGCAATATGATACTGAATTCAAAATATCCCTTGCTCTGATGATTCCCATCAATTTCAAGATTTATAGGGACAAGAGAAAACAACAATTACGGAGGGCACAGGGAAAGTGGCGAATTAATTCTTTCAAACATAATAAGAAAATATAAGTGAAGTATTTGATTGAATATGGGTGGGTAAATATCAGGTACACAGAACTCTTTAGAGATGAATTACATGCAGTTACAGAAAGTGTGACTATTCCAGGAACTACATCCCCCAAGGACTAACAAAAAGGATAGTTTTTTTTATTTCTTTCCTGCACAAAATGAACACTCAACATCCCAAAAGACAATTCTACAGTGTCATCAGTGAAGTGACAAGCAGGATCTATTAGTTCTCCTTCAGTCAGTCTGTGCACATGTTCTTCACCACACACTAGATTTTCTTAAAACTAATTAAAAAACAAACAAACAAAAAACCCCCACAAAAACTACTAAGTTGAATGAATATTACAGAATCAGAACATATGCTGGATTGGAAGGGACCCAAAAGGATCATCAAATTCAACACTTATCCCTGCGCAGGACCACCCCCAAGAGTCACATTATATGCCTACGAGTATCATCCAAACACTTCTTGAATTCTCTCAAGCTTGGTACTGTGAGCACTTCCTTGGAGATCCTGTTCCAGTGCCCAACTACCCTCTGGCTGATGAACCTTTTCTAATATCCAACCTAAACCTCACCTGACACAACTTCAGGACATTCCCTTGGGACCTGTCACTGGTCACCACAGAGAAGAGATCAGTGCCTGCCCCTCCTCTTCCCCTCACAAGAAAGTTGTAGACAGCAATGAGGTCTCGCGTCAGTCTCCTCTTCTCCAGGCTGAACAGACCAATTGACCTCAGCCATTACTCATATGGCTTCCCCTCAAGGCCCTTCACCATCTTCATTGCCCTCCTTTGGACACTCTCTTAAAAGCTGAATATCTTTCTTATATCATAGTGCTCAAAACTGCACACAATATTCCAGGTGAGGCTGCAACAGTGCAGAGCAGAGCAGGTCAAGTCCAGCGTTTCCAAAATACCATATATAAAATATACATTCAACGTAGCAATTTTAGCACATATTTATTTTTCTCCAGGACTTCTTAGAAAGGTGATGAAGAAATTGATTTGCAATTCACAGAATTGCAAATACTACATAACAGTACAAAATAAGTTGTCCAGCATCTTACACACATCTTCAACTAGCACGTCTCTTGTCTGAGTGGGAGCATATATCAACCTCTGAAATGGAATTGGTTAGACAGTGTTTGTTCCTCTAGTCCCTAAAGGGCTACAGACCTATTTCCACATCAGTAAATTCTGTGGGAGCTTTCTTGCTGACAAAAAAAAATCAAACTGGGACACTACCAGGCACACTGTAGGCTATAGTGTGACTCTAGGCAGAGTTGTGAGATACAGATAGCATGTTAGCTAGTTCTATTACTGTTCAAGAGATATTTATACCAGGAGTCACTGTAGTCCAGAAAGACATGTCAATCCCAATTGCTCTCTCCTGTTTGCTTTTTCTGAGGGTAGACTTATTTGTTTTAGAAAGGATGCTTGGTAAATTACCATTTACTCCATCCAACCTAAAGGCAATGTGGCTGGGAAGCAGGACTGGAGGCAGAAAGATAAGTATTAGAAATGAGCCCAAGTTGGAACTATTCAAATTATGGTGCGATAGGGTGGATCATTGAGTACATGAGGACCTGGAAGGTTGGTATGAACCTGTTGTGGAGAGCAACTGCAGGACGAACATTATGCTGAGCCTATGGATGTGAGTGTTGGGTAAGCTCAGGCTCAGACTGTGGAAATTCATTTCATGGTTTATGTTAGTTTGAGGTATTATTCCAACACAAGAGTAATTCTGCAGGTGTAAGAACACTGGAATTTATTCAGTCCATATGAAAGCAAGGCACACTCCAGTTTGCCCAGCAGTTTCTGTCATCCTAAAGATCTATAATGGACAATTTCTGCTTTTTAAATCTGTCCCTGGTGTTCCATGAGTCCCCAGAGATATCTCATGCCCAAAGGAAACATTACCAATTACTCTGGTGTTTTATTTTCTTCGGGTTTTTTTGTTTGTTTGTTTTCTTTTTCTACCTCCAGAGGAAAGTTAATTACATCTTAGTGCCATATAAAATGACCCAGATTAAGTGCTACAACTATTGAGAAAAAAGTGCTCTTGCTGTAATGCAAACAGAAGAAACTCCGTTCATGAGCCAGACAAAAGGGATTTGTCTCACCTGCATGTTGACATCTAAGATGTCCCCAAAAGTCACTCGTCCTAAAGGAGAAATGACTAGTTAAGGAATGGACATGTGATGTGAGATGATCCTCAGCCAGGCTATCAGAGCCAGTCATGAGCTCACACCCTAGGAGAGAGAATGTAAGTGGTGCTATATTTTATGCCAGAGAGGCTGGCATAATAATTTAAGTGAAAGACACCATTAATATTTTGCAAGCGGAATATAAAGGAAGAGTAAAGCAACAGCTCATACAGCTGTGAGGAGCTGGCCTTCCATCAAGTTCTGTCTTGTGTCAAGATTTTGCTCTACCCTGGTGTTATTTTTGAGTGTCAGCCTCCTGAGTGCAGCCTTTGCTTCCTGTTTCTTAGGCTGTAGATCAGAGGGTTCAGTGTGAGGATTGCCAGGGTATAGTTCACAGTGGCCACTTTGTCTTCCTCCACTGAAAATGGAGCCAGGATGCACACAAATAAAGACAACACTTCTGAAGAACAGGCTGACCATGGTCATGTAGGAAGTACATGTGTGGAAGGCTTTCAGCCAGCCAACAGCAGAGTTGATGGTAGCAAGGCCGTAAGTTTAGGAGGTGACGACAATGATGCTCAGAGCACTGAGCACAAAAAACAGGGGGAGAAACACCAGCTTGCTGCTGTGTGCCTAAGCAGGTGAAAAAGATCCCTTTGTGGATACTACAGAAGAAGTGGTTGATCATGCTGGTGGCATGTTCCCCAGCACTGCTAATTCCTGTGCACATAGGGGTCCTCTGGAAGCAGAGTCCCAGGGCTCTGTAACCTTGGTACTCTTCAGACTGCCCCGGCTGTATCACTGGTGCCCACATGGAACAACAGAAGTGGTTAATGGTTACTTTGAGAAGTTGTGAGAATTCTGCTTGAATAAAGCTTTTGAAATCAAACACAGAATTCACTTTTTAGGTCTTAAGTTTTGCACCTAATAGACAAGAACTATGGATATAGTAACTGCACTGCTTTGAATATGCAATTATTCTTCAAAGGACCTTAAAAATCACTGCTATCTGCATAATGGTTTTCACCACTATCAATCTGAGTCACTCTTTAGTGCTTCCAAGGTAACTGGTGTTGTCTTATGCCCTTTGCTAAATGTTCTTTCCATCACAGTAGTCACTAAATAGTCAAAGGTTGGATGAGTCTTTGGGCAACCTGGCCCAGTGGAAGGTGTCCCTGCCCATGACAGAGGGGTGAAACTCGGTGATCTTAAAGGTCCCTTCCAATCCAAGCTGTTCTATGATTCTATGAAAGATTTGTGAAGAGTAATATGAGTACTAACAGCATGAGTTAGGGAAGAACCTCCACCACAACTTTCTGTTTGTTTTGGTTACAAATTAGCAATGGGATATACACTGTGTGCTGTCATACCACACTAAATTTGAGAGCACCACAAAGCATGAGATAACTTTGAATTCATAGAGCTAAAAGTACATTTTCACCAAATAAAGTTAATTCATGTTTTTATTTTTCATAAGAAGGCAAATAATATCTCCTACTGGCAATTGTAAGCAAAATGTAAAGAACGTCTATGTTAAAGAATCACTCGCAAATTTACTTTTTAAAATTCTCCAATATAGTTTTCATGTCTTTTAATTTTACTTCAATAAATTGTGATTATACTCTGGGAGAAATATAGAGTTAGTCTGATAGATCAGTGTAAGAACTGATACACACACAGATAAACACAGATGACCATACCATGGCTAAGGTATTAAGGAAAAGTTTATTTTCAAGTTGTAAACCATAAATACACTGCTAAGTCATGCAGCGGGTGAAGGAGCAAAGTCACAGACTCGTCCTGGTGCTTTTGCAACACATTCCACATGCACGTAACTTCAAGGCTGTTTCCACCTGTGCTTTTATGGTTTCCCTTTCCCTCAGCAGGGACCTCAAGTGAGTCTGTGAGAAAGTGTTATCTCTACACAGGAATCCTACTTCTCAAAACAGGCAGAGGACAAACATCAGGAAGTATAAGTGGGATTTTCCCACACTGATCTTTTCCTAGCATTGCCAGCATAGACCTAGCACTGCCAGCTGCAAAAGTCTCTTGAGTGAAAACAATTCTAAAAACAATTTATTCTCTTTTCTCCTCACCAATCTTCCATTTTCAGCCCCTTCCTTCTCACAATCAGGGATAGGGTTAAAAAAGGCAAGTCTAATCTAGAATTTAATCTGGCAAGGAATGCAAAGGGCAATAAGAAAGTATTCTAGAAATACATAAATAACAAAATGAAAGGCGTGGAAAAAGCTCAGGTACTCAATGCCTTATTGGCATGTCTCTACTAGTAAAATAATCCTTCAGGAATCCCAGGCCGCTGAGACTAGAGGGGTAAGTCTGGAATACTCTGTGAATGTAATTTATACTAGAAAAAAATATCCTAAAACATTGTACATGGAAAAGTCTTTTGAAAAACTCAATACGACTTTGTTTTCATTCCACGCATTTTGAAATTGTGACATTTAATGCCTTTCTTATAACTCTTAATTGTTTAATCCCTTAAATTAAACACTAGTTCAAATGGGGATTTTTGTTGCATTAATCTTCACCAGTCAGGAAAAGAATCCTTTTTGTCAGTAGGAAAAATGTCTATAAGGCTATTTAAGTGTAAATCATAAGTTAAACACATCCACACACACACACACAAAAAAAAAAGGAAGATGCATTTTCTTAGAATGCTTTGTGTTTAACTTAAGTAAACTGGAAAGGTAAAAACAGAAATGTGAATAATTCCAACATAACTACTCAAGGTAACACCCACTCAGTGACATTAAAAAGAGGATGCAGAATGCCCAAGGAACGTCTCTGCAGACCTCAGTTAACCTGTAAGTAAGTATGGCAGGATGCATATTGACATAAATTGTGAAAAACACTAACACCCAAAAGAATTGGAGATTTTATGTATAATGAAAATATCTATTGCTGTGAGTTATGATATAAACACTAATGAGACGAAAAAACTCCTTGAAAGGGAACATTACCTGCAGGGACAAAGAAGCAAGTATGTCCTTGAGAAGGTAGTTGTATAATTTCCAGTATCAAATGAAAACATTTTCTCTCAAACCAAGAAACATCTATTATACACCTATTCTGAGCAAAGATGGATAGTCGTTGTGTTTATTCCCCTAGCTGGTAGGATTCATCTGGATTTACAGCTACAAAAGGGAAATAGCATGTCTAGAGCAGAGAACAGAACTGTAATTATGAATTTATTAATTTATTTAACTCAAAAGGTTTATAAGTGTCATTATAGTACAATTCTAGCAGTAGCACCTTTTCTTCCAGTATCAGATCTCTAAATTATCTTGTAAATACATCTCACATTAGTGCACAATTATATCTGCAAGGTCTTTGGCAACTTTGACAATTCATATTTACATTCACATTTGCACATAAAGATGCCCGATCTCAAGTATGAAAGAACTAAAGTTAGAAGCTTACGTATAGTATTTTCTCTCAAGTATTCCCACATCAATAATGTAGAAAATGAAGCATGGGTAATCGCATATTAAACAATTCTTTTTCAGTTTCCCCTTCATTTCTTCAGATGGTATCAGCCAAAATATCCAGAGCCAATCTGAACACATTTTATTAAAGAGAATCCAGCAAGATACATTTCTTACTAGAAATATCAGAACACTTTGTGAAAGGTAATCAAGCGTGAAGTTATTGCAGAGCACTGGCTAGGATAGGCTGGAATTTCTTGTCAATTCTGAAAAAGAGAGTCCAGCATAGGAAAAAAAGCAAATAATCTAAGACTTTCAGCATAAAAATTTTTGGGCAATTTTGATTCACAGAAACATTCAAAAGTATTATATTTGTCATATGGTGGAATGAAGATTGATGGTAAGACTTTTAATGTCAACATACTAATTCAGAATATTCTGTGATATTGTCCAGATTGCAGCATTCCATCAGCACAGATACATTTACTCTTCTCAACCACACAGACAGAAGTCAAAGCCAGGAGAAGTTTGAGCTCTTGCTACCCACATCCTTCTCAATCTCTGGTTCTGAAAGGGGAGTGGGGAAATCCCTTACAGTAAAAGTCTGATATAACTATATAATTTAAATCTTAAGGAAAAAAAAAAACCCCAAACATACACAGTTGCTAATTTCAGTTCATAAATTAAGAATAATGCAACTATAAACACAGAAAATTAAAGATAATTTACAGGTAATCGCAGTAAATGTATTTCAGTAGCTCCTAGAGGAATGTATGACCAGCTTCCTCTAATAGCAGAGAAGTGTTAATAAAACAAGATGGGATTTCTTTCCCCTTGAAGTGTGCTGTAAATAAGCAGCAGCATTCCCACAGCTGAGAGAAGAATTGACCATGAATAATTTATACTGTCTGGAATAGATTTAGATTCTTTTAGACATTCTGTGAGTTTTGCAGTCAAGATGCAATCTTTCAATAATTCAGATGTCATCAGAAAAGAATAAGAAGTCATGTTTGGATACATCATAGTAAATAAGTTTATAAAGTATTGAAAATATACAATGCAAGGACAAAACAGAGTTATTGTTTAGTTGTCATTTGAATTAAATTGTTTATATTATTAGGTTGACTATGAGCTACAAAATAAGATGTTTTAAAATCATGTTGTCCTGTGGAGAAGTAGGATGAACTAGAAATATTTATAAGTGTCAGATATAGATATTCTGAAAGCATATGTTAATATTGAGAGAGAGAATAAAACCAACTAACATAACTGAATTTATGCAGATCACCTTTTAGATTCTAATTCTGACCAGCTCAAGCGACTTTTTTGAAGTTAGATGTTGTTTTTTAAAGCTCAGGAAAGTAAAGTAGTAAATGGTAACTAAAGTCTAAATATATGAAATTATTTCCAATTTTTATCCAATTAATAGTAATATTTTTCTTGCCAGCTTGGTAATTTCTGATTATACTTTCCTATTTCAACTAATTCTTGGTCTTCCCTCAAAAAGTGAGGTTTCTTGAGGGAAGCTAGAACTTGGAGGTAGAATTGTACCATATTTTTCTTAAAAGGAGTTTAAACTTGCCTAAGTATTCTTAATCTCTAAACATGATTCATATTATCTCACAGGAAAAGTGACCTGAAGCAAGAACTCTCTAAACAAGGAACATGAGAACTCATTGAGGAAGCATTGAAATTAAAAATGTCCTATCCATCCAGTAGTGCATAGGACTTTTTCTTCCAGTTTTATTTTCTAGTGTGGAAACTTTGAGTGGCTTTCTTGAGTGAATTCTCAGTCTTCTTGAATCCTTATAAAAGTTTCATTTCTTCTGCCCTGTAGCAGCTTAGCTCTAGGTCTGCCCAGAAGCCTGTTTCCCTGTACTGCTCCTGCAACTGCCTGTTTGCTTAATCCCTCTCTAGCTGCTCAAATCCATGCTTTGGAAATTTCTCCCATCTGGCTACTCTCAGTTGAGGACCTCCCTCTAAGAGACCCAGAGTGAAACTAAGGGAAAACCAAAGGCAGCCACATTAATTCTAAACGTACAGTTACTACTTTTTAATAATAACAGAAAAGCACATTGCATACACAATAGCCCATTAAAGGAAGCAACCAGTCATCCATTTGCCACACAGGCATGCACTTGTATAATCACATTTAATTACATTGGCCTCTATATAAATCTGTAGCCTTTACTATTTAAAACCCAGTATATGTATATGTTACATATAGCAATGGGAACTTTGGCAAGAACCAAACTGCACTGCTCCACAGGAAGAGGAATAGTCCAACCAGGCATTACTCTCCAGTCTCCCTTTCCAGTTAGCAGCACTGGGGCCATTGTGATGAATCCAGGATACAAATAGATCACTGCCGAAATGATGCTCAGAATTATATTTTATCCTCACAAATGCACAGGACAGAATAGGGAAGTTTCCCCAATGTATTTGATCCATTTATACTTAGCCTAAACAAGATCCATGTCTCCCCTACTCTTGCACTTCATTTAGGTGGCTGATGCTGTAAGAATTCTTCAGTCTCAGCAGTAATGCAGCCGTTACAAGTGGCAGACACAGAGTGGGCACACTGCAGTGGCTGTTTTCACTTCTGCCTCAGGCATCATTAAAAGGAACAAACATCTGCTGGGTTCCAGAAATAGTAATTCTTAAAAGTCCCTGTCTCTCCCAAGACTGCAGAATGTCTAAAGGGTTTTTAGCAAGTTTCAGCTGAAAGCACCATTCCCAGCAGAGTGTTTTATCTGATCAGAGCCCCCTGTTTTTTGTTCTGCTGTACTGGTAAGAGGTGGGAGGAGAATCGGATTCAAAAGTAGGCTGCAAATAGAACTGCTAGAACAGCCTCCAAGCAATGAGTTACACAAACACATACACACACACACACACGTTCAGAAATAAAGGCTAGAAAATACAGTCCATTCCTCACTTCAACTAAGAACATGCTTCAGTAAGTCCTGAGTTAAAGGACTCTCATTGTAATATGGAATTAAATGTATAGGGAAGGGAACTAAGTTGCAGCATTAAAAAGCAGCAACCCCCCATGTCAGATGTGTTTGCTTTGGATTGTCTTTCTGTCCTTGCACACCAGGGTCCTTTTAATTTCGTGTGTGTTAATCCATGGAATTTTTTATCATGTATTTTCCTCAATCTATTTTTAAGTCCTCAAATAAACTGACTTCTGCTGATGTAACTGTAATAAGAGCAAAATCTATAAAACATGCACCAGTCTCAACCCAATGGGTATTTTTTTCCTTCACTGAATAAAAGTGAACTGAAATGTGGTAAAATAAATTATCACACAATCTTCTGGTATAGGGAGTGCTAAGTGGGAACATTAGCTGAATACTGACAGCTTGAGCAAATATTCATTATATGGTGTCACAGCAGCTTCTATAACACAGTAGTGGGAACATACATGTTCATAATATCTTAAGGCACTTGTAACCTCCTGCTGATATGGCAGATTTGATGACTAGATGCAATGAGCAGTTATTAGGAGACTATGCCTTAAGACAGAAATTACAAAGAAGGAACTCTGTTTTCTTTTAGGAAAAATTTGATTTAAAAATCTGGAGCAAAAGAGAAATTACAGAAAGGCTAAACACAACTACTCCAACATGAAGGAAGAAGTGATATCTCAAGTTTTCCCAGAGACTGCAGTTCCTTTCAACACCAAACTTTCTTCAGAAAAAGTAATGCAATCTGTGCAACACGTGTAATGTTCTTGTGCCACACTGTCTGCTCAAATGTTGACTTATGCCACACCTTTAAAAGTATGTAGTTCAATGTGTTCAAGTACTTAAAGTCATAGCCCTGCATCAGAAAGTCATCCAGATTTTACTTAAAATACATGGCCTAAAAGAGTGCACCACACAACATTCTTTTAAGGCAACCTCTTATTCTGATTTTTGCAAAGTCGAAAGTGCTTGAACCTTATCACTTTCTCTGGCTGACCAATATTCCAGGTTGCTTCTGCTGTTATGGATGACATGTTGAACTATGATCCTAAAGGTATTATGCTAACATAAATGATTCTGTCTTTTTGCAAAAAACTTAAATTTTATTAATTTAAATTAATTTTCCCTCAAGCAAACAGATTTAGAAAAAAAAAATCAAAAAACCCAACAGTTATCTGAAACTGTTTGCTGAATTAGGCACATCTCCCCAAATATAAACTTTGAGAATGATGTATTCAATGTTTGACATCTCTGTTTCCTAAAAAAATGTTGACACACAATTTATTTCTATCTTCACTGCTATTATTTGTGATTCCTTTCATTATTTCTGTGTGCCCAAAATGTTTACAGAAAAAGATTGCACCATATTAATCTCCTAAAAAATAATTTGGATAACTGGTAAGTGGATAAAAGGCATCCAGAAGTACATTTCACAGAATATACTGAGTTGGAAGGGACCCACAAGGATCATCTCTTATCCCTGTACAGGACCATCCCCAAGAGTCACATCATGTGTCTGAGCGTATCATCCAAACACCTCTTGAACTCTGTCAGGCTTGGTGCTGTGACCACTGCCCTGAGGAGCCTGTTCCAGTGCCCAACCACCCTCTGGGTGAAGAACCTTTCTCTAATATTTAACCTAAACATCCCCTGACAAATTCAGACCATTTCCTCAGGTCCTGTCACTGATCACCACAGAAATCAGTGCCTATCCCTCTTCCTCCCCTGACAAGGAAGTTGTAGACTGTGATGAGGTCTCCCCTCAGTTTCCTCTTCTCCAGGCTGAAAATGCTTCTATCCCCTGTAAGAAATTAATCACTCTTACTTCCAGGTCCAATTTCATAAAAGGATAGGCACCATTTCATCAATTTTTATTTCCCCTAAATATGAGATTAGGAAGTGACTTGGTTTGAGGGGAAAACCCAAGATGTTTACTTACAAGAGGAGGAGGGGCTTCCTCCTCAATAATCACGCCACTCTTTATCAAATTTAAGAAGGAAAAAAAAAACTTTAATACAAGAAAGATAACTGTTCTTAACTGCTATATATCTATATATATATGTATCTATATATGTAAACAGATCAGAGCAAACAGCTTCCCCAACACCACAAGAGAAAACAAAAAC
>JAWWEV010000134.1:35220881-35242751 GCA_035583235.1 Hafferia zeledoni | reverse complement strand
GCTCTCTTTGTTAACTACTGGCATGGACAGTTAATGGCAGGGGAGAGAATTTACATAATAATTCCAAACTACAACAGGAAGGCAGTAGGGGAAATAAAAAAGCGTGTAACAGAAGGTAATAACAAACACTAAGACTGAGAGCTTGGGTTGTGTCACAAATTCACTGGTTAGTTAAAATACTCAAATAGAACAAGTTTTCTGATCTTGGTATGCCCCAAAGTTTACAATTGTTATTGATAAACACTTTAAGGAAAGTTCTACTAGATTTTTGGAGGCAGTGTTTGAAAGATTCTTCAAAGCGTAAAAATGCACAGCAAAAAACAGTGTTGCAAGTCCAAACATAAGCATTTCTGTAGCACTCTCTGTAAATCCATTCTTATGTGCTGATCAAGAGTATGAATCATCTTGTCAGAGCCCTTACTGAAGCTCTCTAGGGAATTATTTATTTTCAACAGATTTTGCTATGAGAAGCATTTTCATAGTTCTTATTTTTGTTATATTGGAAATAACTAAAACTAACTAACTAACTAACTAACTAACTAACTAACTAACTAACTAACTAACTAACTATATGTATATGTACACACAAGTTCTTTTCCTTAGAAGCTTATTCTTTGCCTGTAGTCATAAGATTTCCACCAAAAAATGACAATGGTGTAACAGAGGCAAATCAAAAGAAGATATTCTGTTTAAAAACTGGTTTTGTTTAGGGGGTTCTAATAGTGAAGAATAGCAGGTGTCTCAATGATATTTCAGAATGGAGCTTCCCATGTACTAATAATCTTTCATTTTAAAGACGCCTTAGAAAGAGGTCCAAAGCCTCCCCTTCCAATTTAAACACAGTTTTCTTGTCTCTGCATTTAATGGGCAAATCTCACTCACAGTTTTGCTTTCCATTTTTATAGTGAACCAAAAAAACACCTTCAGTTCAGTCTATCTTAACAACTATCTCAGAAGCAATATTAATCACAATCATGTTGGACGAAACATTAATCACAAGAAAACATGCTATTTCAGTAGACACTGTTCAGGTAGCAACTGAGGACTCTATTCCATCTCTTCCTTCTGAAACATATTGTTTTCTCCCCAAAATGTTAGAATTCTTTCCAATGTATACACAACTTACCTAAAGTGTTATCCACTGTATAGCCTTGGTAATCCCTACAGATTTATCAGGCAGGGAAGCATGTCAACTCCCTTTTACCCATGATGCTGCAACCACCCTTCCCATATGTGACTTCAACATCCTTCCATAAAGGGAGCACAGACTGCAACAGTTATCAACTATTCTTTCAGATTTAATCATGAGAATCACTGAGTGGTGAGCCAAAGAGCAACATCACTGCCACGTAAATTAGACCAGAGACTGAGACTGAACAGTACAATCACGAAAAATAACATAAGTTCAGAGGGACAAGAAAAAGAAAATAGTATAGATGGAGTTTTGAAATTCCATTGGTTTAAAATTGGTGGGTTTTTTTATAAGCCAATGTTTATGAAATAACTTTTCAAGTAGGGAGGAATTTGCTTAAAGTCAGATCGTTTCACAATTTATTTTTTAGCCTCTCTAAAGCAACAGAGAACAGTTGCAGTAGTTATATTTAAAAGAACTAGGACAAGAGCTAATGAAGAAAGGAAAGAGAAACTAGTAAAAACTGTTACATCAATAAAATTGCAATGGTATATTTCTAGAACAAAGAAGACTGTAAGAACCATTCACACAGCCTCCCAACTTCCATAATGCAAGAGCTTTCATCTAGACCAAAAGAAGGCAGCAAACTTCAAGATTTAAGCAGGTACTGTAGAATCACCAGGGTCTGTACTTTGTTCCAGAAAAGTAGCATTGTGAGGTGCTATGTGAGGTTCAATTCATGAACAAAACCTGGAAATCAAGACATTTTTAATCTTAGTGCATCACATCCAACACAATATCAGGCTAATAAAGGTATTCTCAATATAATAAACAAAACAATTTGGTGAGTATGAAAAAAATTCAAACTAAGCTTATTTTAGAGTCTACTGATATATTTAAATCAAAGATGTGTCTTGACATAATAATAAACTCAGAACAAAATCATATCCAAAGGATGCTGGAATATTCAAATCAGGTTATCCCTATATCTGTCTGGAAATATTCAGAGCAAAGAGAATCTTAGAAGGATAACTTTGTGGAAAGTTGCATCCTCTCTTCAGAAAGAGTATTAGTCTTTTTGTAATACTTCAAGATTATGCTCCACCAGTCCCATTTTTGTTCCCTCTCCACATTCTTACAATAAGCCAGTAGGCAAATAAACAACAAACAAACAACAAAAATCAACAACAAACCCCCCTAAAACAACACAAAGAAACCCCCACCAAAACAAACTAAAGAAAAATAATCCACAATAAAACTCCAATAACAACCACCCCACCCCCCAAACAAACAAGCAAACAACACAACAAAACAAGACATTAAAAACCCCCCAAAATAATGTCGAAAACAAATTAATCAAGATTTGGAAATTAATCTCTTCTGTCCCCAGAAGCCAGTTTATTTAAAATGTAACAACTTACCTTTCTAGTGACTCAGTCTTAATAAGCAAAATAACAATCAAATCAAAAATTTAAAACATCAGGTAACTCTGAGCCCCTTCTCCAATATTCCAGAGCTACATTCAGCCTTCTTTCATGAACAGTAACTGTCTCTATGTCATCTAGAGGTGTCTTTTTTAATCTTCCTTCTAACAAGAATGCAGAAGTAAATTACAATTCCTTATCTTTACGGGGGGCTATGCCCTCATATGAGGGGAAAATGTAGTAAGCACCTACATAAGAGAGAGTGGTCAAAATATAACCTTAGTGTTTGTTATTGTACTGCAAGTTATGAGGGGTGGATAAACAAGAGCTAAATGGTATCCAATACCATTTCCTACCCTGCAGGGAAGTTTGCAGGCAGCATAAGATAAATCTCCAGAGTCATAGGTCATCTTTAATGTTTGTAGAGCACTCTCCTTGTGTCTGATCCCAGAGTGAGTGATGAGTGCTACAAACGAATTACACCAACATGCACAGTGGCTTGTACTTGCCAAAAATACCAATGAAAGGAATTCAGTATGAAAATAATACATACTTTCTTGGCTAAATAAGAATTTTGCTTTCATAGACTGAAAAAAATTGGTTTAAAAACCCATAAATGGCCCTAATTTAATCATTCTCTACCATTTCAAATAGGAGTTAGCATCAGTTCAAAAGACTCCCTGGCTCCTGGACAAGAGCCACTACTTCTTTTCTTCCTTACGTTCAGTAGAAATTTGCTGTCTAGTTTAATCACTAGATACAAACCTTGAACTACTAGTGTTCTTTAAATACCCTGGTTATTCATATTGAAATATTTTGCTAGTTACTATTATCAAGTATTTTTTTGTTTTTTTGGCTATTCATTTGTTGTTTTGTTGCTGTGTGGTGTGGTGTGTAGTGTCATGTGTGTTTCTCCTCCCTCTTGCACTCCCCCTTATCTCTGAGTCCTTATTCCACTCTTTTATCATCCAGACTTCATTATAAAACCTGAAGAGCTGACCACATAACTTGCATGAACTTCTAACATAGGACTGTCCTATAGATACACCAGACAACACTGACATGGGGGTCCTGATGTGTGCATGATGGAGTGTAAGGCACATCTATGAGAGATACACATTTTCTTTCTAACCCTACTCTTCTGAAAATAAATTCTACAGACTTAGAATCATTCCACTAGATTCTGACCACAAGCAAAGAAACAACTGTAGTCTGAGTTCAGTGTATGCTTGTGTAAATATCCACTGCCTTTCATGCATGCTGAGAAACCCAGCCATGAAAACTGAAGCTGTATTCTGACTCATTCAACCTCCTGGTGGGTAGGTGGTTCAATGAGTCAGTCTATTTTCAAGCACAGACCAACAAACCTGACAAATGATTCAAGGTGATGGGTTTTATGTTTTTACAGCTATCATATATTCAGTGTCCCTATGTCTAGCTACATTTGCTACCCTTTTCACATCCCTAGTAAAGCTCTGATCCAAGACTTTTGGCAGCCTATTTGACCATATACAGACATGTGTCCATATTTATTAATGGAATTCTGTATTTCATAAGTGCGGCTCCATCTATTTCCATGTTTCAACTTGGAAACCACATTCTCATAAAAACAGATTTCTGTTATTAAAGGAGAGATCACTGTAACAAGAGAAGTCATTTTAGGAGAACTACTGTTGAAGAATGACATTTTGACTTTAAATGGTGTAATTTCCAGCACACTTCCAGAGTTTAGTGTGCAATCACAGAACAGAAGGGAAAACCAGTTTCAAATGTACTCCTATACCATTCCTGTCAGAGGTATAAAGGACACTGTCTTGCTCAATAGGCTTTAGAGTAAACTAAGACAGTATTAAATGCCCTTCTCCAAAAAGAGCAAAAGTCAGTTTTAGCAGATTTTTGTCAGTTTTAGTACTTTGAGCCTATTGTTGCTTAGAGAGAAAAAAATTAAGATTAAAAAACAGCCACAAGAAGGTGGAGGGGGAAAGACCAATTTCTACTACTGCTTCTTGCTATAAAATTGCAAACATGTATTTCAAGTTGTGAACAATTTAACACAACTAAATTGTGGAGGAATTTTACCATTCTTCTTACGGAAGTTTTTGTCTCTCATGTACTATAACATAAGCATCTTGCGCAGCATTTCCACAATCTTGGCCATTCAGAATTCACTCATATTCTGGAAACAAAAATTTCTTTTTCTCAAAAGATCTCTGCTATTTGCTTTAAAATCATCAATATTAATCTAAAAGAGCAATAAGGAATATCAGAGATGGGGGAAGGAATTTGATGCAAAATTGTCCACATTTGTACTCCTCTGTCTGCAGTGCACTCTCCAGTAAGTTTTCATCCATACTGAATACAGAATTGAAACACTTCTCTTTATAAAACATGACTAAAATAGAAAGCAGAACTTGTCAGTGCACGTTAAATATTTTGAATTACTACTACCTTAAATTGCTATTTCTCTATAGAAAAAGCTGTTTCCTTGTTAGTGCAAAACAACCCCAGGCAAACAAAAAAGCCTCTGTACCTTTAACGCTAGAAAATACTCATAGTCCAAGCAAAAGAAACTAATTGTTTCTTAAAATTCCCAATGTGAGTAAGTTTATTCAACAACAGCTATTACATTTTCATTATCATAATTCAGTGAAATCCAGGAAATACCACCTGCTAAAGGCAGATTCTTCTGCAGCACTTTTGTCATCTTAGAATTAGGGCACATGCACATATTAGAAAAAATTCTGGTACTAATATGAAACAAGTTCAAACATTCATTACTCCTAACTACTACATGTAGTAGGAGGTATTATAGTTACTTGGCTTTCTGATTGCTCAGAAGAAAAAAAATGTTTTTTTCCATACTTCTGGGTTCACTGTGCTAGTATCACTCACAAAAAGGAGCACTCTCCTAATTAATATTCAGAATATCTGGAGGTTATACTTCTCCAAAATTCCAATTACTTGTACCAAATATGTACCAAATAGTAATGCCAACAACAACATTTTAAAATTTTAAATTATTTTAAGTGCAACAGCTTTCTTATTAAATATCATTGTATATTACTTCCCTCATAGTTTCAGGTACATAAAAGATACAGAAAATAATTTTTAAAAAATCATCAACTGAACAAAATTATCTCTATGCCCAGACTGAAATTATATCAGTTTTTCTTGTCATGAGAAACTAATCTGATAGCATGGCCACATAAACAAAAACACAACAACTATCTGAAGGACAAGTTATCTAAAGTTACATCTCCAGCAAGGAAATGAAGTGATTCAAGGTCAGCAGAAATGTGGTAGATCAGTGTCAGGGTAAAACACATGGAGGAAAGGAACAAAATCTGTATTTGGAGAATTTACAGGCAGCAAAAGAAACACTTTCATATAGGTAGCTAAATTCCATAGTCAACAGGAGCAATCTTAAAAAGCTTCAATCGCTACTTGAACAAATTGCGCCAGAAGCTTCCACACAAAAATATATTCCCATCCTTGGAGAACACAAAACTCAAAGTTTTTGGTTATTTTAATACAGACAGCAAAAAACCAATGCTACATCAAGTAAATACTTTCTCCACTTCTTCAGACTCCCACAGCAACAAAACCAAATGGCCAGCAGGCCCTCTGTATGCATTTCAAAAAGCAATCAGTTTTTATACAATGAAAATAAAAGAATAGAGAAGAACTCACTAAATCAATGTAAGATGATGCAAAGGCAAAAAGGAAAAAAGCAACAGTTTTTATAGAAGGCTACAAGTACACAGTCATATATTAAACAAACACCAGAGCCCTCCTTTCTATTTCTTACCTTTCTTAAGCATATTGAGGGTGTAGTCCAAAGTTTCATGAGCATTCTGCTCTGGCTTCTTCAAACCACAAAGGCACTCCCAAGAGCTTTAGAACACTCTTCAGTTATTTTTCACTTTCTTTAAAGTAAAAGAATTCTTATTGTTGTTTGAAGAGATTTAGTAATGAATTAATGACTCAAAACTCCCTTTATCAAAACTTTGAGCTTCCAATATTAAAAAAAAAAAAAAAAAATTAAGCTAAAACACCAAAACCATTCAACACTGAACATTTAATGTTGGATACAGAGGATAGCTCCTTAGTTAAGACACAGAAAGTTTAAGAAACATAATAACATCCTACCAGGTACCAAAAACGTCTTACCCCACTAAAGAAGGAGATTGAAACAGAAAACTCTCTTTTATTTGCATAGGCACACAAACGTAATTAGGCTCAAATACAAAACACAAAACAGTTTCAGTAAGAAAAAAGAAAATTTAAGCAGTGGGCAACTGAAAAAATGCTGTGCAAATTCTAAAATGTTTTATGGTTGTTGTTACAGTGCTAAGAACTATATGACCACTGAGGGTTGAAACTCATCTGAGGCTATCAGAAGTTATCAGGACAGCTGGTCAGCAGGGAGGATACTAGGCTGGTGCTAAGAACCCAGAGACCAATGGATCACATTTTTAAGATTGAAGGAATTGTTTTACAACACCACCAACCTGGCAGATAAAGGTCATGCAAGTTTATTTGTTTGATTGCAACAAGGATCCAGAATCAGCTCTACGCTGATTTTTCTTAAGTATTTTAAGTTACTTCTGTAAAAATTGAATTTATTCCTTGTTTACCCATTTCCCTTTTACTCCCAAACAAAAGGAACCAAGATCTTGAAGCAAAATTCAGTAAAACAAGATAAGCAATGAATATACTTTATGAATTGGATTGCTAAACTGCTACAGGTGTTCTTCTGCAAAAGTTTCAGACTAACAGTAAGCAAATCAGATGCATTATCTACTTAGGGCTTTTAGAATCCAGTTTCCATAATGGTATTTGAAAACTAGAATACTAAAAGTAGCATTGACCATGCCCTCAATAACAGTGCTCTGAATTTCCCAAGTAACTCAGTGAGTTGAGCTTTAAGGTCTTTTTTCTCTACTGCCAAGGTCACAGTTTCACCCTGTAAACAGTGGGTTGTTGCTAAAAAATCAGTCAGGAGAAGGACTGTAGGGAACATGAAAAACTATGATATTTACACATTTTTTATACATACCTAGCCAACAAATCACAAGCACAACAGAACAGAAACACATACGAGGATATTAATGAATTACAGCTTTTTTAAAAAAAAAAAAAAAAACCAAACAAAAAAACAAAACGTTTTTCCTCATCCACTCCTCTCCCATTCCCACTCCTTCCCCAAATGCCTGATAGAGTCATGAAGAATGGAGGAAGAGACAATATGGAAATTATCTATCCAAGCATCAAAAATGTTATAAGGTTTTGAAAAGGAGCGTGAGCCAAAACAATAAATTTTGGAAAAAGTAAGAATTAATTTTAATCTGCAAGTTCAGTCTAAAAAAAAATTGGTGACTTTTAGCAAGTCACCTATGCAGGCTCAGCAAGCTGATAGAGTTTATTGACTAATTAAAGAATCAGGTAATAAATGTAGTCAAGGCCTACCTGTAAAAGTGTGATAAGATAGCAGAGCAGCCAACTATTGTAGTCATGAACAGATGACAAGTGATAGCATACAAAACAGTCAAATCTAATAGTTAAACAGGCTAAAAAGCATAGGTAATGCAAACTGCGTACCTGAAGAGAAGCTTAACTGACACTTATGGTGCCATTCACTGCTGTATGTAGAAAAAGCAGGATCCATCAGCAGCATTACACTCTTTTTCTCTGGAAGAACTCCTCGAATAATTACTCTTTTGGATGGTCAAACTTTTCCAAACATTTTATTAAGCAGAAAGCAAATTCACATAGAACTTACTGGGGAAGTTGTTTGGTTCAAAGCATCTCTCAGGAAAAGGATAAATTTGTACAAATTAAATAGTCTGAGAAAGAGAATTCAAGTCTTGAGGGATACAGTAATAGTTGCTCTTTTCCAATATGTCTGAAAACATAGAATTATTATGTCTGTTAGCTTTATATGCAATAAACTTCATCTGTCCAGGACAGGAAACAGAAAGCCCATATAATGGATAATGTTTGTATTAGAGTGAATAGGACATTTGTCTTAATAAAAGGGAGACTTGCAACTGAAATGTTTTGACTCTGGTACTTATTTAAATACAGGTTGTCCTCAACCTTGTGTGAAAAACAGTTTTTACAGCAAAATAAGATGGCCTACAAAATCGACATACCCTGACAAGTAATAAAACATGCACGTGATGAAAGATGCTTTCTCTTTTGTGCGTGCTGACCTACTCATGATGTAAATCCTGCATGATAGTTGAAAATATGTCAACCACACAGTTTATATATTATAGACCAGCAGACATTGTTGGAGATGGGATTTACATGAACATGGACGAATGGAGGAAAGAAAGGAGCAGAAAGACGGACTTCGATGTATGGAAGGTCCAGGAGGACCCTTCCCAGACCAAGCTGTGACCCATGGACAAGGACTTTACTGGATTCCCTCGGTTCTCTGTTTAAAGTTGGTCCTCTGTTACTATGCTTGTGACACCGGCAGGCTTAACCTGTCAGCAAGGGGATAGCTCCCATTGGTTGGCGCTTCCCAGGGAGCTGTCCAACCTGGTTAGTTCCTGATACTCTCCTCCCAAGTTACCACCCCTACAAGTTCTTGCCCTATGGTCTGCGGCGGATTTGCATGCTCCGCCCAGACCCCTCCCAGTTTCTAGACAGTTCTCTCCCTGAGGGCATAAAAAGCCCTCCATTTTGTTAATAAAGTTGGATCGGCGTTGGCTTCAAAGGTGTTCACATCGTCTCCGTGTCTTCCTTGAGGGTCGCGGGGAGGGTGAACTTAACCTTGGAGCCTCGGCAGCTGCAATCCATCAGCTCAGCAGGCTGTCCACGAACCCCCGTCGCTGGTCTGGTCCCATTCCCGAGACCAAGACTGCGGCAGACACCGTGTGTCATCTCTTCTTTAAGCAAGCGAAGTCTTGGGATATTTTAAGAACAGGAGGCTTCTGTGGGTCTACTTAGACATTAATATACAGACACAGAAACTCATGCTTCTGGAGCAGTATATAAAGAACATAATATATGATATATTCCTTGAATCCAATGTTAAGAAAAGATAATGCAAACTGCAGTGAAGTTGATCTTTTTTCAGCCTGATGTGTAGCTGTTTGGTTTTGAAATCTTTGTAACAACCAGTTTGATATAAAGATGAGAAATTGTCTAGGTGAAAGGGTTTTTTCCATGCTTTTTGGGGTACATAGCTATTTTGATTGCTTAAAAATCTCATATCCTTTTTTTTAATATAGATTTACTCATTAGAAATGACAGTAAGCCTCTCCTTAAAAGCAGGCACATGATAATGACCTATTCCTCTGTTTTATGCTTTCTTGGGTAATAGAGATTAATACAAGAGTAGTTTCTCCAGCAGTAACAGCAGAAGGGACTTCGAAACATTTTAAAGGCAGCTGATAATCAAGAACAGGAAAAACACTGGTAAAGAAAAACTTGAATCAGATAATGTTATTGCAATACTTACTTTGACCTTTGGTAATGCTGATTGCATAACAGAGCTATGAGGGCACCAATAAAATAAAAAGGCTTGTGTTGTCTGCGGATGACTTCTCTTTCTCCTTATAGTAATTTATCTCAAAAACTACAGCATGACTGATTAAGGTCCTGGGTTTTTTTTTCATTGTGGCCAGTACACAGAAGTCTGTCCATATTTGCTCCCTCAATCTAATCCATAAGCATTTTAAGAGTTTAATGACTTTACCAACCAATAGTGCCTCTAATATAAATTTTCACCTAGCCATCATCTCTCCTGCCCCTCTGGGTTGAGTTTTACTCAGGTGAGAAGGAATTGCCATCCTTAACACATATCAGCAACTTCATTTCTCCCTCTGTTTCTCCTTCTCACTATGTATACCCATAAATATAATACGGTTTCAAAACCAGGGGAACATTTCTGACAAAACTCCAACCTTTGAGGGAGTTTCACAGTTATGTCTCATTATATGATCTTAAAGTAATAAGACAACGTGAAATGAGAAACAGACCCAGAATTCATTCCAGATCTTCATGCACACTTTCATGGGAGCAGGAAAGAAGACTTGGAGAACTGGCTACTTAACGTGGGAGTATTTGAGAGCCCCCAAAAATAAGATAAATAGTGAGGAAAAAAATATAAAGCAACAATCTTAACATTCACATAACCAGTAACTTTGACTGTCTATTAGAGACCTTCCTTTATGAAGTAAAAATCTCAATCAGCTAACTAGGAAGAATTAACTTTTTGTCAAATGGGACAAGGGACTGTTTTTAGTAGAAATTTACCCACAAATTCTAAATAAATAAATCACATGTGCATTGTAGTATATGAAATGCAAAAAATAACCTCAGAAAACACATAACCTTCTTAAGATTCTTCAGTGGGCTATCTGTTTGCTAAAACATCATTGAAATGCTCTGCAGCATCACTTGCCAGACATGCTGGCTATGTGATAGAATAACAAAATTACTTAATTTCAAAGAGGAAAAGCAACACAAAAATAAATAATTCCAGTAATTTACAAAGGCCTGCAGTTTCTCCTATTTGGCATGCACACAGGTGCTAACCAAAAAATAATACCCAAGATCCAGTGGATGGAGTGGCTGAAGAATACAGCTAAACCTATACTAGCAAAACATCCATAGACTTTTGTTTAACAAAACAGCTGCAGTAAATGTTTACAACAGAAAACAGCTGAAGGACACCAAAGAAATTCATAGTTTGTCTCTGACTTTTAAAGAATAGTTTGCTAAAATCAAGTGTAGCTGGTCTACTTATTCTCAGGAAACACAAAACTTGAGGGAAAAAAAGTCCATAACTGGAGAATAGAAGCAAACTCAATATCTACTTTCTTGAGACACTAAGAAAAGCAACAGTCATAAAGTGGGAAATTTAATAGTAAAAAGTTTCAGAGAAAAAATCTTTGGTACACTGAGATCAAGCATAATTTTAGGGTAAGTAATTAACAATGTTGTCACTTCTGAAAACCATTTCTCCACTGCCCCAGAAGGAAACATTCTTTATGTTCCCTTACTTTTAAATACAAGCTTTAAGCAGCAAAGTTTTTAAGACGTATGTTTAGGGGGAAACAACAAGAACAGAGAAAACTGTCCTTATGTTTATATCAGTCTATTGTCATTGGGTAATCTCAGATTATACTTTCAGGCATGTAAAGATAGATGAGAAAATACATGCATGAAATGTTTTTTACAGGAATTATTCATTGTCTGCAGCTGTTCATGTATGGATGTGTAGCAGTATCATTGATGTGCTTTGAACAATTTTCTTTTAGAAGATTAAAAACAAAAAGAGTAAAAATTGACTCAAATTACCAGGTGTGCATCTTGAAAGTTTAAGAGAGTGGCTCCATGAGAAATTGAAAAAGACATAGCTGGGAACTACACTGGGGTGTGACCTCCATTAACACAAAAGTGAGGTGTCATTACTATGGCAACTGTCTTTGATTGCAGGTGGAGGCAGTTGACATTTTTCCTCTCTCTGTAATAACCCTGTAGGCCACATAAAAACTCAAGAAAACACATTTTTTCTGGAGGTCAAGATTTGTGTTTCCAAACCCACAGAGCAGTTTTATCTATCACTCAGCAATAGCCTGGAAACAGGGGCAGTACACAATGTCCACCTGCGTGGCTGGCAGGATACCCCCTTGTTCGGAGGACTTGCATTCACTTTTATCAACTGTGAATTCCAGCCAATCTCTGGGATTGTTGAAAATCAGAGGATAGATACTGAATCCCTAAGCTTACATTAATTTCTTCCTGTTGTGTCTTTTTAAACCCTCCTTTCAGTACAGAATAGGCCATAACTCTTCTTTTTTATTTAGCCCTGAACTTCATGAAAGAAACTCAATACCGCTGAAATAGTTGATAAACACCTTCCTGCAACACAGGCAAATGCACAGGTACCCATCTATCTATTCTTTCTTTCTTGGAGGGAGTTAAATGCCCTGTGAGTTATATTGGCTTTATCATTGTGAAAATCGGCCTATTGGTGTCAGCTGGAACAGTAAGAATGAGTTGCTCTATTCTGGCAGGTACTACAATGTAATTTATGAACTTCTCTTTCTTAAATGCATTCACATCCCAGACACCAACCTTGACAAATGACATAAATTTTCACAGAGGACCCTGCAATAACGTTATACTTTTAAACATAGCTTTTGGTACTGAGTAAAGCTAATTTTAAGTGTAAATGCTGGTTTATCACTTATACAATACAAGGGTTAATAAATTCCAGATTCCCTATACTAAACATACAAACATTTTCTCAAAGTAACTTCCTTGCTTATTTTGAAATGTCTACTGCATGATATGAGTGAAAACTTAAACTACTGTTTTTCCACTTGCATCACTTCCTGAAAAAAATTAGCCACTATGTCACACATAAGAAAAATAACAGTTTTTCAAGGAAAAAACATCATCTTAACCTTAGCAATAGTAGTCCCTGTCATAAGAAGTTTAAAAATTTCTCAGTGAAATATATTTTTTATTTTGGTGTAGGTTTTTCTTTAACATTTCTCCTATCATTTAAATATTATCAGATTCATAAGAGTTCTAAATGTAAGATCTAATTCCTTTGTCCTTTAGTTGGTCCAGGATGCTAGACAGCTTAATGTAAAGTTTTAACCTGCAAGGTTTTCTCCATTGTTTTTCATTTGGCAAGTCTTCTTCTATAAGGGTCATAAAGGCAACAGTCTGTAAAATCTGTTTCAGGTTTTCTTGGTCAGTTGTACCAATCTTAATACCTTATTCTTTTTATAAGAGGCTGGTGTCTTTCTTTTTTCAATTAGAATTCTCTGAACGATTCTTCATGATGTGGAAAGTCTTCATCTCTTCAAGGAATCTGATTCAGTTAACCTGAAGTGACCTCAATTTTGAACACAATAGAAATAATTTGTTTTCTTTACCTCTACTTTTTAACACAGTCATGCTTAGATGATCTTTTCTGGTAACCTCAGTAAGAACTTAAAAAGAGGATTTAGGTAAAACATTATAGGAACAGAAAAGCTAATTGAAATTTCAATAAAAAATTAATTGCCACATCCAACTACAATAAAGAGGTCAAGTCATCCTCTTACGCTCATAACACACATTGTCAGAAATACGTTGATGCAGAAAAAAAGACTGGGAATAGTACCATTGATCTTGCATTCATTTGCAGTTGAGAGAAAGGTAAAACAAAGCATTTATTAACCCTGTTCTCATTGCAGCACATACTAGTGCTGGGATACTAGTGAACATACTCAGAGGTATATGGAATGTCCAGATGTATGCTCTCAGATTTACACTGTTTTCTAGACATTTATGCAGTCATATAAGATGTAATTTTGGGATGCTTCAGGTTATGAATTTCTGTCAACTAATTCAAGAACGCTCTGGAAAACTCCCTGGAAGTTTTTCTTGTACTTCCACCACTTTTAGACATGGTATGATGGATCATTTCTTCCTGGCTATGGTTCCTCTCACTAAAATACATGTTAGTTCATTGCAGGGGATACTTTTGGGAATATCTCCATGCTGTTTGTTGTTTTGCCTGACTTAAACTAATCCCACACCCATGGTAGTGTCACATCCTTGACACCACTGTTGGCTGTTGTTGTCAGGATTTCTGATGGACATTGATATATTTTCTTATATAGAAACTACGGAAGTGAAGTGTAATCTCTCTGCAATACTAATAGTCCACTTCTACTACAGCTTGAATGTAAAATATCTGTGTGACATTTCTCATAACTGGACTATTTACCTTTTTTAATGCTAATAATAGAGTTTTATCTTTCATGTTTTATTAACCTGTTTACCATAAATGAAGGAAGAACTGTGTAATCAGAAATTTTCATCTAAGAATAAATTTGTATTTTTTACTTAATGATATCCAATTAGCTGATGACAGATAGAACTTTTGTGAAAGAGGTTTTCTTATAAGGTCTTTACTATCCAACTTTGATATCTTGACAGAATTAAACAAAGTATATTATTATGTTTTCCCAAAATGTTATAAGAATCTTTGCCTACAGACTTGTCCTTCACTGAAATGGTCTCTAATATAAACTCTAATATATATAGAAAAGAAAAAAACAAGTTTCTAAAATTATGCTCAAATTCTTATGCTATCTCTAAAGAGGTACTCCAACCTATTATCCT
This sequence comes from Hafferia zeledoni, assembly GCA_035583235.1. Classification (NCBI taxonomy): domain Eukaryota; kingdom Metazoa; phylum Chordata; class Aves; order Passeriformes; family Thamnophilidae; genus Hafferia; species Hafferia zeledoni. Next base: position 35,228,048 of record JAWWEV010000134.1, on the reverse strand, counting down.
GCAACTAAAAAAATCCCTCAAAAGACTCAATTTAAAAAACATGCCAACTTTATTCTATACCATTATTCTATTGTTTTCACGTGGTTTCATGATGCATTTATATAAGATATATTTTAAATTGGTTTTTTTTTAATGTTTAGGTTTAGAACACCCATTATCTTTTCCTTTTTCTTTGCATGTAAATTACTGTGTAACGTTCCTCTTGAGATTTTTGTTCCATGCTCTTAGAAAACATTTAAACATGGCTGTAACTGTACTTGTTTCTTGCAGAGAATCTTTGAAAGCACTGCCAAGTCAAAGGGACAACCCAGTGGGGAGGGCAACACTATGCTTTTTGGGTAAGAAGTTTCCCAGAGCTAAAGAGCAAAGGCAGAAGGCTAACTATTAGAAACACTCTTTCCTGCACTTTTTTTTTTTCATTGCCTTCCCTCACTACAACAGAACTTGAAGACAAACTTTTTCACTTTAGTCTGCATTTTAAAACAATTACTCTTGCTGTATTCCTTCATGTTTAGGAAAAAATAATTCAGAACTTAAAAAAAAAAAAAAAAGCCTGAATCAAACTCACCATTGCTTTCTCTGCCTAATTTGATGAAAGTGGATAACCTTCAGTTATTTCAAGTGTTATTTTAAGCCACCATATCTTCTGTAGCTAATAAACCTATTTCAAGTAACGAAATGTGGAACTATACTTCCCCAGAAGGAAATTCTGCCTACTAAATATCAACCTAGAAGAAAGGTGCTAATAGACTTCGAGATAGTGAGTGTATGAATACCAGGCCATTGCTGATTTCACTGGGAGAGCAGTAGAGTGAGGTAGAAAATCATACGTAAAATTTCAGATTCAAAGAATCATTGAAACATTGAATAAACCATGTTGAGGAAGATAACCAGGTTGGGGAAACTAGAAAGGATATAATAGAAAACATTTTTTAATTGTATCATTTAAGAACTTAAATCTGGTTATGATCACAGCATGACATGGATAAGTAATGGCTTTAAGAAAGTCAGTCTTATATTACACTGATTTGAATTTGTCTAAGGGGAAATTGGGTCTTAAGCATTAAATCTTCTAATGCTACAGAAAAAAAAAATTGTGTTATGATTTATTATTTAGTCAAGGATGGACAGTGATTATCCAGTTGTATGAATTATTACAAGGAGCATTATTCACTATGCAAAATATAGTGAGTTGATTCACTTTTCTATTGACTGATAGCACTTAGAAAGCCAATGAAGCTTTAAACAATTGTTTTGTTTATACTTATAAGTTGTTCAGAAGTGTGTTAGATGTTAAAGAATATATGTATAAAGTCACATTACGGTTAAGGAGACAAAGTGAGATCATGAAACAGATTTCCATTCTCTTTCTTATTAAAAATCTAACCATTTTTTGCTGATATCTCTGCCAGTTCAATGCAGCAGCAGCATAGCACACTATCAAGTACAATCAATAGTATTTGCTGACATGAGCATTTTAATTATGCATTACAGAAATTTAGTCAATTTTGGAGGATCTTTATACTTGTATTCTCAACTCATACTTATTTCAACAGTTCCGTGTCATAATTTGATCAATTGAAGGGCACAAGAAACTGTGATGTATCCTTTACAAAGATATAGTATCTGTCATAAAAATGCAGCACATAGCAATCTTCCTTGCTGCTACTTGCAGTATAGTTTGTTCTGTGGTATTAGAACTGAAGCTACCTACCCAGTGATAATGGCAGGCCTTGCCATCATTCCCTTACAAGGACTAGCTGAACATAATTGCCAAGAAATAAAACTATGAGCTGTCTAGAAGCATCAACTTTCTGCAGAAAAGCTGTGCTTGAGTGATTTCCTCCGTAGCACAGGACTTGGATTTCCACAAAGGGATCCTTAAATCAGCAATGCTTTCCACAGACAAAGGGTCTTTCCATTTTCACTCTGTTCAATTCACAACTTCCCATGCAGTGCAGCTGAACCACAGCTATGTAGTTTGCAGGTCCTTCCACAGTAAAGAGAAAAATTGCCATTGCTCTTGCAATACTGCCTGTATGTTTATCACTGAAAGGGATGGAGAAGAGGTAATTTGCCACTCAAATCACATTTCACTAGATATGTGCAGGGCTTTGGAGCATTAACATGAGTTTTCCAGATTGAATTTGAGTTGGCAGCAGCACAGCAGCGACAGAAAGCAGACTGACAGCAAAAGGTGAAGTGTGATGTGTAGATCTAGAAGGTGTGAGTTCAGGGGTGGTATTTACTGATACCATCTATAAATGGGACGAGATGAGGTGACCTGAGGACAATCTGTAGGAGATAGAGGAAAGAGAATTAACCTCAGAACCCTAACTGAAAGTAGCTAGAAGCTGAAAAAAAATGCTTCTTGGATAATAACAGAAGAGAAGGTAACAGGGTATACAATACTAGTCTAGATAAAAGCAAAGGCTAACACATTATAGTACTTTATAGAAAGATTTAGGTTATGATACCTGAGAAATTTTCCCAACATTCTATTGCTATCTTCATGTACATTGATGTAATTTCTTAGAGGGGAAAAAAATGAAATATTTTTAAAAGAAAATTGAAAAATCATAATTGAATATAGCTTTTCCAGTTGCTAAAATAAACTACTGTTTATACAATGAAAAAATCAAACTGCCCATCTTTGAACAGCCCTTTCCCTCCTAAGTGAAGATCAACTTGAAATAGGCCAGCATATTGTACAGCAGATCCCTGACAATGATGATGCTTTACTAGCAACATTTAGTACCTGTTACCATGTAACTCATTAACAGAATTTGGGTGAACTTCATTGTCTTGCATAGGAACTAGGTGTCTGCATTGCCTTTCCAGGGCAGTGTTGCAACACTGTATGTGCACCCTTTAATCAAAATGTTTTCCCAAACTGAGGGTGTGGATTTGGATCAATTTCTGAAAAAGGAGGTATTAAATTTGTCTCTCTCAAATTCGAGGCAAATGTGCTAACTTTGCAGGAGACTAAGACCAACTGTATAAAGGGAAGAAATCACCTGAGAATGAAATCCAACTTCTGAATCATAATAGTCTTGAAAAAGGTACACAAACCTTGGGGAAGAGAAGAATGACAGATACATCCAGGTAGCCTGTGCTTTTCCTCTCCATCTAAATGTGGCAGCAGTATAAATGATGCAGCCCTGTACACTAATATGCAAAGATCTTTGCAGTCCAACACCAGAACAAACAGGGGTTTTATTGTTCTATTTTAAATTGCAATGTAATATCAATGTAAGGACCCAATTAAACAAAACAAAAACTAGTTCTGTGTTATTTTTATACTGATTCTTCAGAGTGTTAACAAATACTGTGATTTTAGATAAAATGTTAGATCTAGAAGATCTGTCTTTCTTCTTTTTACCTAAAAATGTTGGAACAGATCTCAATAACAAAAGTGTTCTTATGTATGCTTGCACAATTCATTATCTCTCTTTTGCTATTGATTAATACTGTTCCATTAGAAACACTGATGAAAGTTAATAGTTCCAGGTTGCCCCCGGAATTATTAACATGGAAATGAGAATGAAACCATACACTGAAAGGAAAAATGAAACTGTCCACTAAGTATTGTGAGGCAGGGTTGTGTTGTTTCTTTTTCCCTGGCATCCTTGTCATAGATCTTTTAACTTCTGTCCTTTCAGTTCCTTGACATTTTGATATAGAATACCTACAGCAGGAGCTAAAAATAAAAGGTATTGTTATTTATTTGAATCAGCAGAACTTTTGACTTATAACCAATACGGGGGAGGGAACAGGGAATGTATACTGCATTCAGATGACATCTGATGGAAAGCAGTGCTAAATTTAAAATCTCTTATACTTACCAGCAACAAAACAATATATTATTACATAACCAAAGGATTACTGTCGTGGACAGTGATATAAATACTCATGGCTATTATTTTTAGGTAAAGGTATGTTAACAAACCACTCTTAACTGAAAGGATAATTTACTGGACTATGTATAAGTATCTAGTAATGACTAGTCTTAACAGGCTTTTTTAAGCATTGAGATGCTCATAAAACAATTTGCAAATCACTTTGATTTGGCTACCAGAATGAAACTATCATCCTTTAAAAATACAGTTTTCCTATTTTCCTGGAGGTCTGGGGGACAGAAGAAACATAGGAAATAGCCTACCAAATTCATGTTGCTATTAAATTATACTCTAATTTCATAATAAATATTTTCTCTATTATTTTCTAAACATCATTTTTAACATCTATAGCACTATAGAAGTAAGTAAAACTTCTTCAGTATAAGGAACTGTAGGGCACTGTACTGTAGAGAGAGCTGGTTTCACTGTGCTGCAAAGCTATTCCACTTTTTTTTTTATTTTTTTTAAACTTAATCCCAGTTTCTTATACTGGTCTGCAAGAATGATATCGCAGAAGATGTTTTCATATTGATCCTTGACAATCTTTGTATAGCAGTCAATTTATTCATCCTGCAGTTGATTATAAATATCTTGCAGTTATTTTTCTTTTTTTTCTTCTATTTTTTTCTTTTTTTTTTTTACTTTGGTTTGGTTTTTTGTTTAGTTGTTGTTTTTTTTCCTTCTTGTGAGATTAAGGAAAGAAGGAAAAGAGCAAAAAATGCTAAAATACTATTTGAATATGTCAAAAATAATAAAATAAGGCACAAAATGTGCTGGTGCAATTATGGAAGAGCATTCACATCCAGTTGTAATAGAGTTTTGGGACTGAGTCCAAATACAAGCCAAGCTCCACCCCAAACCTGTATTTTCTTGGCAAAAGAAACAATATGAGACAAAAAGATGAGCTGGAGCACAAGCCATCACACAAAGAGGATTAATGATCCAGAGTCAGATGGAAGCAATCCAAGTTCAAATTTCATTAAGACTCAAAGTAAGGTGGTAGAAAAGACATATCACAGGAAATTTAATGGTACAGTTTGTATAACAATAAGTTATTCATTATTGTCAAATGATTCAGAATGTGACTGCTGGGAAATGTCTCAGTGCCACAGTGGCCACAAAATGACAGAGTTTTCAATGCTCAGTAAAGTAAGGAAGGGTATCAACAAAACCTCTACCCTGGACTTTTGGCCTACTCAGGAAGTTAGGTCAAAGAGTATCTAGGGAAACAGCCTGTAAAAACAAAGGGTTCCAGGAAGAATGGACATATTCCAAGAAAGAAACCTTTAAGGCACAGGAGCAGTTGTCCCTGTGTGCCAAAAAGCAAGTCAGTGGGGAAGATGATGGGCCTGGCTGAACAGGGAGATTTTGCAGGAACATAGGGCAAAAAAGAGAGTTTATTGTCTTGGGGGAAAAGGATAGGCAACTCATGAAGTGCTTAGAAATGTAGTTAGGTCATGCAGAAAGAAAATTAGAGACCAGATGGGATCCATCCTAGTGTGGTGAGGTAGCTGCAGAAGAGCTCACCAAGCTGTTCTCCATCATTTATCAACAGTTCTGGCTCACCTGGGAGGTCCTGGACGACGTGAAGTTGGCAAATGTGATGCCCATCCACAAGAAGGGCCAGAAGACCTGAGAAACTGCAGGCTTGTCAGCCTGACCTCAGTCCCTGGGGTGGTTATGGAGCAGATCATCCTGAGCACAATCACACAGCACCTAGAGGATAGACAGGGGATCAGAGCCAGCCAGCACTGATTTAGGAGGGGCAGGTCCTGCCTGACCAACTTGATCTCCTTTTATGACCAGGTAACCCACCTGGTAGATGATGCAAAGGTTGTGGATATTGTCTACCTGGACTTCAGCAAAGCCTTTGACTCTGTCTCACACAGCATACTGCTGGAAAAGCTGGCAGCCTGTGGCTTGGACAGGGGCACTCTGTGCTGGGTTAAGAGCTGGCTGGATGGCCAGGCCCAGAGAGTGCTGGTGAACAGGGCTGCATCCAGCTGGCAGCCAGTAATTAGTGGTGTCTCCCAGCGATCAGTATTGAGCCCAGTCCTGTTTAATATCTTTACTGATGATCTGAATGAGAGGATTGAGTCCACCATGAGTAAATTTGCAGGTGATACCATGTTAAGGAAAAGTGTCAATCTGCTTTAAGGTAGCAGGGATCTGCAGAGGGACCTGGACAGGCTGGATGGGTGGGATGAATCCAGTGGTATGATGTTTAACAGGACCAAGTGCCAGGTCCTGCACTTTGATCACAACAACCCTCTGCAGTGCTCCAGGCTGTGGACAGAGTGGCTGGAGAGCAGCCAGGCAGAAAGGGACCTGGGGGTTCTAATCAACAGGAAATTGAACATCAGCCAGCAGTGTGCCCAGGTGGCCAAGAAGGCCAGTGGCATCCTGGCCTGTATCAGGAATGGTGTGGCTAGCAGGACCAAGGAATTGATTTTTCCCCAGTACTTGGCACTGGGGAGGCCACACCTTGAGGTGCTGTGTCCAGTTCTGGGCCCCTCAATTTAAGAAGGATGCTAAGATGCTGGAGTGGCCAACAAGGCTGGTGAAGGGAGGGGAGCACAAGTCATATGAGAAGTGGCTGAGGGAGCTGGGATTGTTTAGCCTGGAGAAGAGGAGGCTCAGGAGTGACCTTATCACTCTCTAGAACTACCTGAAAGGAGGTTGTAGCCAGGTGGGGACTGATCTCTTCTCCCAGGCAACCAGCAGTAGGACAAGAGGGCACAGTTTTAAGCTGTGCCAGGGAAGGTTCAGGTTAGACATTAGGAAGAAATTCTTTACAGAGAGAGTGATTGGGAATGGGAATGGGCTGCCCAGGGAGGTGGTGGATTCCCCATTCCTGGAGGTATTTAAGGAAAAGCAGGATATGGCATTTACTACAATGGTCTGGTTGACAAGGTGGTGTTCGGCCAAAGGTTGGACTTGATGACCTCAGAGGACTTTTCCAATCTAGCTGATTCTGTGATTCCATACATGGGGAGAATCACACCCCTAGTCCTGCTCTCCACATTATCTCTGACACAAGCCAGGATTCCATTGGAGTATTGAAAAGGCCCTGTGTAGTAAAGCAAATAAGCAGGAAGGAAGGCACAGTCTAAGATTATCTGTGTACAACTGCAATGTCAAGTCCCAGTGATAAGTCCAAAAGACAGTGTGTGTCTCAGGTTTGGCCCAGTTTTTTTTACCAATCCTGGACTGTCTCCTCCCTCCCCCCAGAGCCTTCCCAGCAAAGGGAAAAAAACTGAAAAGAAAC
>JAWWEV010000134.1:35190714-35220781 GCA_035583235.1 Hafferia zeledoni | reverse complement strand
CTTACGTGGAAAAACACGTGTGGAATACTTGTTAAGTTCACTTCCTTGGAAACCCTGGTTACCGAGGAAGCCATGGGCCAAACCCATTACAGTGTGGAGCAAACTTCTTTTATGTACAGATCCTTACATTTGTCAAAAAAAGGATCCTCAACCTTAACTTTAAGTTAACTGGCAAGCTTCCACTTAAGAGCACCACAGAAAAACATAGTGACGGAAAAATGTGTCATTCCCCAGCTAAATATTGTTTTCTTCCTGTGATAACTGCACAGAAAGAATGAAACCTGCTTCTGGCTTGACACTGACTGAAATGTTTCCAGTTATTTTATGGGGAATAAAAGTTCTACTGCTCTTTTTCCATCCCCCAACATATCCCCTTAAACATTTGCCACTAGCTGCATGTTGCCTATAAATTCTTTGGACTCTGATTCCATGGGAAAAAAAAATCAGTGTGAGGGGAAAAAGAAACAACACTCAGTCGGCACCTAACAACTGACCTCTTAATTCCCACCTCAGCCTCCAAGTAAAGCAAAGATCTATCTGTTTCTTGTCCTGTTGTCTTTCATCACATTGTATTTCATCCCTCATATCCAGCTTTCATTCTGTTCTTCTCTCCAGCTCCTAGGGCAGCATAAGCTCCTGCTACCCATTGAACAGACTCCTAGTACTCTTTTCTCAAAAAAAAAAAAAAAAAAAAAAAAAAAAAAAGTTGTCCCAAATAGCTATTCTTCTGGAGTGTAATGCATTTCTGAGTAACTTGCTATTGACTTTCACCCATACACATAGAATGTCACTGACATTTTCTGCATCTTTCTAGGCAATTTTGTCTGTCCATTAGTCTGGGAGCTTCTCAGAGTAAATGCACCTATTTGTGTTTCATTTGTTACTAATCTGCTTATACTTTAAACATGAATTACCTGGAAGCTTTCATTCCAATATGCTACAATGTCTACAGGTAGGAGCACTTGTCAGTAAAACAAAATTGCCTTGAAAAAATTATTACTTAGCAGGCAAAAACTAAATTTTTCTATTTAGAGCTTCACCTGGCTTTGCTCTATGCAAGCAGACAACAGTAGCCACCAAACTGCACAGCAGCACTGACTGTAAAGCTCTGTACTTTAAATATTTGGATTTTTCTCAAGTTGAAGAAATCAGTATAATTAGCATTAACCTTCCAGATAAAGCAAAAAGTAAAAAAAAAAAAATTGTTTTAAAAATATTCTAAAACAAAGTAAAAATGCTAAAATCAAAAAATTATCAAATTACTTTAAAAAATATTTTAGAGCTTTATCTTCAGGATATAATCTAAGACAATGTCTATCTTGCCTTTTCCCTATGCAAATGGATTTATCCTCCCATACACTCTACCCATATCTTGCCATTCACTGGAGTATCACTTTTAGAGAGCAAAGGAGAAGAAAACAAAAATTTTTTTCTAAGATGTTTCAAACTAAAATCTCAGGATATGGAGGCTGGTGCTGCTGCATTTTACCTCGGGTGTCTTACTGCTATTGCCTTAGTAATGCTAAAGCCCCACTGTTTGCAACTGAGCCTCTCTCCTCGCCTTTGCAGCAGTCTCTTGTCAGTGCCTCTGTGGCTGTGGATCCCTTGGGGTTTCCATGATGTTGTTCTTGTGATGTAGGTCTCATGATATTGCACCTGCAAAACCCTGGTGTTCTTGTCGCTCTTCTCACGGAAAGCAAATACTGCTGGTGGGAAGTTGTCCTTTGCTCACAGAATCACAAAATCAGCTAGGCTGGAAAAGACCTCTGAGATCATCAAGTCCAACCTTTGACCCAATATCACATTGACAACTAGACCATGGCACTGAGTGCCACATCCAGCCTCTTCTTAAACATCTTCAGGGACAGTGACTCCAGATTTGTTTTCCTTTATCTCCTGTTTTCTGGGGTTTGTTTATATGAGGGAAGGATAAACACAATGTGAAATACAGTAGATAACAACCACTGAAACACTTTGTAAATATTATCCAGTAATACAGGCATACAGGAACTTAACAAGAAAATGGGATACTGTACTGGCACATGATTAGCATACTCCGATCAGAGAGAACAGCCTCATAAGCAAGAATCAAGCTGTAGGGAGTTTGAGCAAGTCTCAGTGTAAAGCATATTGCACTAGGGAGAAAACATGGTTTAAAAATCATCATGATCTTCATCACTTTCTAACTTCACCATTTCCACATGCTGTACTAGAGACTGTCTCCAGACACTGACCTATGAGCAAAGTTTTCCCTTCATTTTTTCCTTTTGCTTTTATCATACCCCAAAACTTCCTTTCTGTGTAGTAATATATGCCATCAGCAATAATCTCGTTATGAAACCTTTTCTCATGTGAACCTGACTCAATATACTTCGTGTAGCAACAATATTGACAAATGAATACTATAGTCTTTCTTTGGTTGGGATTATTTTGAAAGTTTTTATCAGCCTAATCTGAAATAAAACATTAATAATGGCAGTGTGTCATTGTTTTGTCCCCTGCAAGTAAATTGAATATAAACTCAAATATTTTCAATGTGATCTGCTTCTCAAGCAGTAGGTTTATTTTATCTGTCCCCTGCCACCTGCTTTCTGACATGACAATTATTTTTATATATTTCTGGCTTCCTTATGATAAACGAAGAAGCTGGGCCTACAGTAAGGCCAGATCTTTTTTCTAAATCATCTCAGTTACAATACATGACATGATAAAAATTAGGATGCCAGTCATGACAGTAGGAAGCATACATGACTTACCACTATATTCAGCATAGGAATGATGATCATCCTGCCTTTGTCTGAATTTTCTACCCTTATGGTCTGCTATTGATGCTCTGATATGTTCCAGTTTTCATAAACATCCCCATATTTTTAGGCCACCTGTCAGGCTTAATTTTGCCAGACTCTTATGGCTGTAACAGCTATTTCTTCATTTTTTTGTTCTTATTCTATCAGGAAGAGAGAGGAACTCATATGTATTGTTAGGCTTTTAGTCACTTCCCCTTAATAGAAAAAAGGGAGAGAAGCTCTGTGGGAGCTTGACAAGAAAGCAAATACAATAAAACAGGTTTTCTGTAGTTCAATTTCAAGTCATTATTCCAGTTTAGCTAGATCAGAACTAGGGAAAGATCCCTTCTTCATGTGTCAAACTTTCAAAAGAGGACTCAAATCTTAACATAAAATATTCAGGAACAATTGTGCCTCTTTTTAAATTTCCATGAATTTATTTTCTTACTTCTCTTCTACATTAGTCTTTCTACTTTTTCACCTCACCCTCCCTTCCCTTCAATTTTAAACCTATCTAAAGATTTTTGTAATGTCTTCTGTACACTTATGAAGAAACTTTGATGTGAGTTTTTATGCCATCTACTTGTTAAAATGAGAAATGCATTAAATAATAAAATGTAAGTAGACATAGGACAGAAAAAATATAAAACCTGATAATGTAAAGATTTTTCAGGAATGCATGGGGGTCTAAAATGGCAGGGCTTTTTTTTCTAACATTTGTGTCTGTTTCAAGGATGCCATTTCTCAAGAACTTTGTTTATATATATGTAAGTAATAAAGAAATTTTATTCCTGCTTCAAAACATTGCAAACCAGGAACCAGCAATCAAATATGTGCTGACTTACTAGTTGCAATTTCAATCTCTGCTGTTGCTTATTACTCAATCCACATTTCCAGTATTCTTCATTAAGCATTGATCAATGTACTGAATTGTGCCACAGGTCACACACAATTCTGTATTTAAATTATAAAACAGAAACAAATATGTCTGCTAGCCAAATAACTAGCATTCACAGAACATTTATGATCCATACATTTTCACAGACTTCACGTTGATGACTGACATCATGCAAGTAACAACAATACAAACAAGAAAACAGTATGACAAAGAATGACAGATTTATTTTGACATAGTTTATCTTGCTTGAAGTTTTCCATATAAGCAAATTCTGAGTGAGGAGAATCCTAAACACTGACAGCAAATTTATATTTTTTCATTTCACTTATTTTAATGTTTGTTTTCATCTTTATGGCCATTTAATTTCTTACACCTCTACTACAAAAAATTCAAAATAACGAAATTTTGTAAATATTGAAAATTTAGATATAACTCAAGTACAAACACCAAATACATTGATAAACCTGCCTAACAATAAGCAACTCTGGAGACAAGTCACAGTTTCTCCAGAACCAAAGCTTTCTTTACTTTTTTTCTTTCTAAATAAGGGGTTTAATATCTCTTAGAATTTAAACTAGCACTTTCCTTGTACAAAACCTATGATCACATTTACTACTACTACTATAGAAACCAATATTGAACCAACATAAGATGTACTCAATTTGGAGTTCTCAGAAAGTTCGTGTGTATGTAGACTTTATAGCAGAATGTCAATAAGGAAGATACAAATGAATAGGTATTATGAATAAATAAGAACATTTTATTTTTCAACTTATCTTTCTCTTGTCAAACTTTTTTTCTGTCAAAAGCACACAACTGTGAAGTAAATATGACATCTAAAGCCAGAAGAGCTTCCATTCCTCTTTTCTATCAAACCCTCAGATTTTATCCTCTAAGGGAAAGATCCCTTTATTTATTATAGGGTTTGGATCCATTCCTGTGCATCTGAATGACCTGCTTCTTTGGCTGGAAAAATACAGCCTCTGAATTTCAGGGAAAAATTATTTTATTTCAATGCAACATTGAAACTATACAGACAGTGGTATCACTAGGTATGAGCAGGGCCCTTTTTCATCAGGATGAAGTGCAGTTGTAAAGTTGAGCCAGTATAAAAATACACTACAGAATGCTACCTAATTTTTGTTCGGTTAAGGTCTGTGATTTTAAGCACTGCTTACTCATTATTCCCAGTATGTTTTTAAGTACATCATACTAACTCAATCAGGACTGGTTCCAGCTTACTGATAAGACATCCATAAAAATTCATTAGGAAACAAATCGGGATATCTGTGTGTAACATCTTCAAGATTCATTATGATAATTTGATGTTAAAAGTACAAAGACAGCCATTAAAGTGAAAAGATTGGTAGCAGTGCATACCTCTATAGTCTGAACAAAATTTTAATAGTCAGCTACTGACTCATAAAAAGTGTTTCCCCACCATTTACTCCTATGCTTCCTAAAACACACATGACAATCAAAGGCTGGCACTCGTTGCATTTAATGGCACTCCAAATCCTAAAATTAAGCATTACGATTATTCCAAACAAAATAAAACCCTTAGGTCAATGTTAAGGTTTAAACTGAGGCAGCAACCAAGCCCCTCACTGGTGCTTGTTCACTCCCTGTTCAGAGTGAGTAGCATGGGGGAGGAAATGGAAAGAGTAGCAGTAACAAAACTTGCGGGTTGAGATAAAGACAGTTCAATAGGTAAAACAGAAGCTACATTGCAGAAGCAAAGCAAAACAAGAACTTCATTCACCACTGCCCACTGATGGGCAGGCAGATGTTCAGCCATCCCCAGGAAAACTGGGCCCCATGAGTTGTAATGGTTACTTTGAAAGGAAAACATCATCACTACAAATGTCCCCACATCCTTCTCTTCCCCCACCCAGCTTTCTATGCTAAGCATGGTGCTATGTAGTATGGAATATCCCTTTGGTCAGCAGGGTGGGGTCAGCTGTCCCTGCTATGTCCTCTCCCAGCATCTCATGCACTCCCAGTGTCCTTGCTGGTGGGACAGTGTGAGAAGCAGAAAAAGCCTTGACTCTGCACTGTTCAGCAGTAACAAAAACACCCTTGTGTTATCAACACTGTGTGAAGTACAGATCAAAAACTAGACCTGTATGAGCTCCTACGAAAAAAGCAGTTCTATTCCAGCCAAAACGAGCACAGCCTAGTTCAGGTATTACCTCTGTGCAGGTAAAAAAGTCACAGCCACTATTTGGGTGCTACTACTGTGCACAACTTTGATGGAGAGGTGATCCTGTGAGAAGTTAAACACCCTTTTTAGGAAAATCTTATTAGCTTAACTTCAAAATGCTTTCACTAGAATTTGATGAATTTGCTTCTAACTGTCTGATATGATCCTCTCTTTCAAGTGACCTTTGGAACAGTTACCTCTGGCATGCAGAACTACTCTATACTCTTAAGAGTGTTTTTAGGCCTTGAGATGTTAGTGTAGGACTGAGCTAAGAATAGATAGATATAAGTGTTTTAATCACCATGACTAATGGAGCTCTAAGCAACATGGGCCCAATTTTGACAGTCGTTATGCTAAGCTGAGCTAACAAGAATAACCTGCTCTGTAAAAAGCACTGTAGATAAAAAAATATCAGAGCCTTACAGGTGCCATGAGTATTTAATAACAGTATTAAAAACTCGCTTTGCTTCAGGTAGGTGTTTCTGTTCATTATACAAAGTTGTTAATCTAAATAGGTGAAAAAATAATAGGAACTTCGGACCATGACAGTGTTTCTCCTGTATTGTACATACATTCACACAGAATTATCTGTTTGCAGTTACACTGAAACATCCCTAAGATGTAGGCTGTTAAGAAAAAAATTTTCTTAAAGATGAATTATTTGTCAGTGTTATGTGATGCATTTTTTAAAGGCAGAAAGTAGCCTTATAAAACCTCAGTCATTTCTAAACAGAGTATCAATCTGCTAGCTAAGAATGTAGCTTTCTGAACCTTCCATTATAAATGATAAGCTTTGGTTAGTTGGTTTTTGTAGGATTTAGATATGTTGGTGTCAAACAGCACATAAACATTAGATGGACACCATTTAACACAAAGAGCAGCCTTGCTCTTTATAAGCATGGCTGTTGTTTCCACGACTTTTCATCTTTTCTCCTCAAGATATAATTCAGTTAAAAGCTGGTACCAAAACACAATCAGGTTCATCAAGTCTTGAAATATGAGGAATCAAAGATGAGAAGGGGACTGGTCTTAAACTCTGTAAAAAAACCCACACCATGAGACAGTCAAAAACCAGTATTTCAGAAAACCTGATGTGATTTTTCTTATGAGTAAGGAGTGAATGCCTGACAGGTACGTGGCACATACCTTGTATTTACAGCTTTTCTTCAATATGCAACATAAAGAAGATAATTAGTAATTCTGGACCAAATCTTTAGAGATTTTAAGAATCTCCTAATTAGTCCAAGAGCTGTTAACAGCAGGAGATACTATAAAGTCTCAGCACATCCATAAAACATTGAATGAAAAGCCAGCTCTGCAGTTTATCATTTTATTGTAGTGTGTCATTTTGTAGTTGTATTTTCTTTCTTATTGTTGTACTTTTTGCTAATTACTTTATGTATTATTTTATTTTTAACTCTGCAACCAAATATTCCATCATTTCAAAAAATTCACATCTATAGAAAAAGGCAGGGGAAGTAATACGACACATCATCAGGACACTGATAAGCATCAACTCTGTCATCTTTGTTTATGTACAAGCTCTCAGCTACTTCTTAATTGAAAGCTATACATTACAACTCTGGGTGATTTTCTAGTACAGATAACGCTTGAGAAGAATATCCTAAAAAGAAGCACCTTAGAGCATGAACAAGGAACATCTTAGTCACCCATCAAATCTCAGCCCACACACTGAAATGAATGAATGGTATGGCCACCTGATAAATTTTGCAAAGCGCTTTCTATACCTAAACTTACAGTCTTCTAGGAAACATCATTCTATCAATTATTTCATAAGAAACATGTTGACTATTAAATGTTTGTGTATTTTTCTTTTTCTAATTTTATTTGCATTTCCCTAATATCTCTAGTTGTTTATTTTACTGATGAAGCTTCGAAAAGGAACTACCTTTAAGGATTTGATAAAATTCTATTCGCATAGGAATTTTGCAGAAAATGTCATGTAATAAAATCAGTCCATTTTTAAAAGTCTAATTAAAGACATCAGAAAAAAAATTACCTGAGGGTAGGAAGAGTAGCTAATGGCTATTTCTTGTCAGAAATTGTGAAATGAGTTTTGCCAAAGGGATTAAATATGTCCATTGAATTCATCATGTCATACAAATATCCATTATTTGGCAGTTCAATCTATGAGGAGAAATATTTCTCCATTTCTTTTAGTCGTAAGCTGCTACTCCTACGATGATACTTTCATTACCTATTTGAGAAAGACACCCCTCTAAATTAGGAGAACCCATTTTTATGTACCCCAAAAGCCCATAGGTTCGCTCCTTCTTTTCCCACTTCCAGCCTTCCTAAGAAATCTTTCATATTTTCTTGTTACCCCAACAAGGAAAACAGTATGAAAAACTCTTCTTGGTGGCAAGATACTGCACTCGCCTTCTGTCCATGCCTACCATGCTATGCCACAAGTCTGGAAGATAATCTGATCCTCTGAACAAGGAAGGCACTTACCCACTTAGTATTCATGACTTATCATGATCACTTCAAACAAAAGGTAATATTTTAAAATGTAGATTTGCTACTATCACATTTTGAAAGAAAATAACTGTTCAAGGTTTGCTTCCAAAAAAGACTTCAGGTCTGTATATGTTAAACACAGAGGGCTCCTCAGTTGAAGTCCTGAGTCACTGGCTTATGCTCAAGAGTAAGTTTTGGATAAGATATATATAACTGAATTGTCATACTGGATTCTACTCTTCATCTCTCAGAAGTATGGGTTCGTTGTGAGGTGCTTTCCTCTGCTTCCACATGGCATAGGACACCTAACTGGGTTCTCTAGAAGATAAAGCCCTGAGTGCCTCTAAGGAAAGTTTCCTACTTGACCATCCAGGAGTCACTGTGGCAGTCACACACCACCTGAGCTGGGACCAAAGGCCCTTCACAGTAGACAGGTCCAGGGAACAGATGGGTGTCCCACTTGACTCCCTACACACACTCCAAACTCATGCAGTCAGAAGAAGTTTCCTTACTGGTTTGACATCAGGTTTTCCATAGCAGTGTCAGATATCTGGATCCTTTATTTTTGGTGCAATAGCTAAGTAATAGCTTGAGCTGGTGTCTCCGAGGAGGGACCCAGAACAAAGGAAACCGCCACCTTTTATACTGTCAGTCGAAGGGGGGGGGAAAGTCTGAAGTCATCGGCTCCTGGCTGGTCCCCTGGATAGCCCACAGGTCCCTGTGCCCTTTGTTATACAAAAGGTTGACAGGTCACGGCCTCTTGACTTGGGCTGTTGCCACCCAGAGCTCAATCTGCAGCTCACACTGCACACCAAGCTACCTGCACTGGATGTATTCCTTAACAGGGCTTTCCATCATAATATTGTTACCCTCAGCACTGGTTTACCCATATGACTCCAGCATTTAGTGCTTCCCTTTAGCAAAAGAACTGAACTCAGAAGTGGCAGGATGGTGAACCTCTTAGAAAATGACTTGGTGCAATGAAGTAGAAGGACCCACAAGGGATCTCATGGGGCTCCTGGTTTCCCCTGCCGAGAAAAGTGAGTTATGAGAACAGTACAGGCCCAGCTTATGGCAAAGCAGCACTGAGCTCTGTGTGTTTCATGATTCTTGAGGTTGTCAATACAATTCTCACAAATATTATCTCATTTAAAGTTAAAGGAGAAATGGAAATTCTGCAAAATGGAAACACTAAAGTGATAATTATTCAAGTATTTAAATAATAATCTGAGTCTCATGAGGGACCTTCATGTTTAATTTTATGTATGATGTGGAGACTAAGTTTATTACTGGGTACCAATTAATCTTTCTGTGAGGTTTGTTAATATTTTTGCAATGCCCACTGGACAATGATAAATCATTGCAATTAAGGTTGGGACAAATTAATCTTGCAGCTTCATTTTATGTCTGTTCTATCTCACTTGGTTTTGATGATCAGCTTTTAAATTTGGGGTGATGGCAGCAAATAGGTAATGTCACAGCATAGCTAGAAATCTTGCATAATTACATATTGCTTCTAATGTAATTTTCAATGTGTGAATTCACTATGTTTGATTTATTTTGCCTGCTGATTCATCACAAAAGCTACTTTTAGGCATAGCAGGGACTCTTGAAACTTTCAGGGCACTAATTTACAACTGATCTCTAGGAACCACTAGCATCTAATACTAACCTACAGTCACTAATTCAGAGAGAGCTGATCATACTGGCCACGGTATTACTTCTGAACATGCTTTTGTTCTCCTCTAAGGACTCTATTCATGCAGTCATGTCCCATCCTTTGGTATTTTCAGTCTACAGGTTATTAAAGGGCATCATGGCAGAGTGTGTATGTATTTATGGCCAGACTTCATGAACGAAGATTTCGGAAGGACTCTCCCCATGTGGGTGAGCCCTTCCAGCCTGCGCAGTGGATTTTTTAGGTGAGGCACAGCATGCACAGAACTGGCCCCACCGTTTAAGTCCCAAGGTCCATTTGCCATGGCCGAGCGAGCTTGGACAGTGACAGTGAAGTCCTCGGGACTGTCACAGCACCCGGTACTAACTGGGGCTGACCCTGCTGAGCATCCGGGATCTGACGGGATCGGATGGCAGGGAGGCATTGAACTGCCAGGGGATGGTCCCCACTGAGACTCGAACTCAGGTCCTTGGGATTCAGAGTTCAGAATGCTATCCATTACACCACAGGATCACCCCACCTTGTATGAAGAATTGTGCATTTTCTTACGGGTTTTAGACTATTCGTTCTTCTCTCCAGCAGATGCATATGTGGTCTATGCATCCATCTTCAAAGGTATCACTGACACTTCAGAGACTGTCCTAGAATTTCATGAAAGTCTTCTTTTCTGTGGACCCTTTATTTTTTTGAGGGACTACAAAAAGCCATTAATAGTTTATCAGTCATCATTTATCTTTTTAACAGCTCCGATTAATAGTTTGAAAAATATAAGAACTAAAAATTGTCTTTTACAAGCTTGCATTATACCTGGGTTGGGGTTTTTTTGTTAAAATCCCTGTTCTCATTTCCTGATTCGTAGGCTACTGGAAAAACAAAGAAACAAACAAACAAACCCCTACAATGGAGGCAAACCTAGTTTTGTTTAGCCTATTGTCCTAACACATGCAGAACTTTTCCAGGTTTACAAAAGCTAACATTGGCAGGTCACGTTCTGATAAAGCTCTCAAAACAACTTGCTTACACAGAAAATAAAAATCAAAAAAACCTCTGCCCTTTCCTATTTTACATCTTTTCCCTGTTCATTTCTTCTTGTAGTGCACCTGTTTAATAATTCCCAGCAGTAGATACATATAAGTAAAGAATATATATTATCAGGAAGTACAGGCAAATATTCCCAAGCGATATCACCATTCAAAAACAGTCCAAGGTAAGAATAATGTATTACATACCTGGAACAGGTTATTTGTGATCCATTTTCTTTGCAGTGCACCATGGTTTGATCATACATAAAAACACCTGCTGGTTAATATAAAACACTCTCAAGCTAGAAACAATTTTATCCAAAATAATATTAAACTGAAAATTCAAAAGAAAAAATATTCATCGGGTTTGCACAAGACCCATTGCCACCAAACTCTTCCTGTCTTGATGTTTAGACACAAGCCACTACATCAAAATCTCTCCTCAGTGGACTTTTAAGTGAACTATCGATACATATAGGATCAAAATCTTGCATATCCATTGCTGATGATCTTATGTGGATGTTGCACATCTACAGAGCAATAAGACCAAATGAGTTTTAGAAAAGGCTGACAACATAAATCCTGAAAAACTAAATGCAGGAATAAAATGATGCAAAAAAAAAGGGGGATTTTTTCTGATTCTGAAGTGCTTCAGATTTTTTTTTCAAATTGCCTATTAACATTTTTTTTAAAGAATATGTGACCAAACACACACAAAATCAAAGTCCAGTATGCACATCAGTATCACCAGGCAGCCCAGAACCAAGTGGGGTGAATGGGTAAAGAGGATGAGCAGTTGTACATATGTTATTGCCTTTTAAATACAGAATATGATGAATTAATAATAATATGATAAACAATACATCAGCCAGCATATGGCTTAGTGATTTTGCAGCTTCTGGTATAGTGAGTTTATGCTTGTGTATACATACAGATATTTGCTGCTATTTTAGTTATGCTCATATAGGCAATAGCATCTTGGGAGCTTCTTAGTAGCAGGTTAAGTGCTTTTGCCTTCCTAAATGTCACCATTTGATATTTAATAAAGACCAAGTAATCTCATCAGGTGTCAAGTATGCTGCTGAGTGACCAGCTCTTTAACATATAACCCCTATCTGTGGTAACTCTACTCTTGTCTAACCAACCTGTCATCTATTTATGATAAATTAAGAGAATAGTTGTGAAATGTCAGAAAGAAGGGACAAATCTAGACCCCTCTGGTACTAAGCAGTGTATTGCCACTTTACTGAAAAATGATTTGCTGATTGAGAAAGCTTAGATTCTCAACTAATTCAACCATATGCCTAAAGAAAACCTATCCTAAAATGGAGCTCTCACAACATTTTAGGGCTAGCTTCTCAGTAATACATCACTTAAATCTAAATCAAATTTCTGAACCAAACACTGATGACATTGAAGTATAAGGGCCTGAAGAACTAACCTTTGTCAATTAGTAGTCTTATTCTTTGAACAAAAATGCAGGAGTTCTAAGAAAATACAAATGCTAATACAGGCAGTTCTATAGGACTGTCCAATTTAAGTAAGTAGAATTTGATTTTAACTTCACTCGTTTTCTTTTACTGGAACCTTTGGTCTTGCCTGGTAGAATACTAAAGTACCAGAGACTGGACAGACTACTCATGGAAAGGTTATTAGTTTTTGCAGTTTTAAAGAACCTCTTTCTGATGCTTTAGGTTAGTGGATCACAGCAGCAAGTGCCTGCAAAATAGGTAATTTGTAATCTGTTCAACCACAAAAAACATTAATATTTAGAGTTCGTTGATATGGTTACATCATGCAGTTATAAACATTTTGAAGAATTAATAAGAATTCCTTTTTATAAGATTAGGAAACAATTGTATAATTGTCTTTTTTAATTATTGCTTCTCCCAACAATGAAGAAAAAGTAAATTCAGTAAAAATTAGGTGACATTTTATTATATTGTAAGCTTTGATTTGATTTATTGTGCTAGGAATCTAAAAAAAAAATACAAAACCAAAGAAAGAGATTGGTTAGCCAGTCTGCTTTATTTATTATTGAGCAAGAAGCCATTTTTGTTTGCATCTTTTTTTAGCAGAAGGGATATATTTGTTTAGAGTAATCTGAGGAAATAACTCATTCAAGGTGATTGCATTTATATTTGTTTAAATTATGAACATTAAAAATGCTGCAGTACTTGTCAGTTTTGTAAAGTAACATGTAAAATGTATCAGAACTGATTGTTTGTTTCAAGGAAATAAGTATATTTTTATTTTGTGTATTTGCAAAAATGTACAAACACAGGGTGTGTATTCTATGACTGTTTCCTCATGCATTTCTCAAGTTGCCTAGGCTACATCTGGGCTTCTAGGATAATATTTTTCTTCTAATTGCTTCTTTTGTTACAGTAGGTAGATTATTCCTGATAACCAGTCTTAGGATGGAACTTGCAGTGAGAATTTTCAGGATTTTTTCTGTCTTCTCTTGGGATTTTCAGACTGTACTCTTGTATTGAAATTCATATTGAAAGTTTGGGGGACCAGTTTCCATTTTGGTGACTTGCATGTGTTAGATATTAATGCTGGACAAATACTGGAGATCAAATCACTCAAAAACAAATGGGAGTTTCCACCTTTAGAATCTTTGTCAGCAATTGTGATTCATATTTTTCTATCTAATACCATTAGGACAAGTTTTCCTTCTTTGGCTAAGGTTCCTTACTTCAAGGGAAATTTATTAGCATACATTAATCTCTTACATCTCTTCTGCATAGCTTAGCTGCAGCTGTATCTCCTCATTTATATTTATTACCTGCTTTATTTATATAAGGTGAAGCATTGTGTTCATGGTGTCTCCTTCCAGAATACTAATTGCTTCCAATATTTTAGGCACTTATGCCTTTGAGTATTTAACTTAAAATAACTAAGAAAGGTGGTTTTGTTTGCTTGCTGTTTCATCATTTACAGAATGATGCTTCTGTAAATGAGCTGAGGTAAAAAATTAAGGTCATTCAAACTCCAAGGTGATTCTTCCTTTAGTGGAGGCTGAAAACAAGCCAGAAGAGGTAAAAGACCGGAAAAATCCTTTCCTGGGGTCTGTGGACATTGATTAACCTAATGTCAGAGAGTAATAATTTATGACACTCTGAGTGCAAACACAAGGTGATCTATGAATTTCATGCTATTATCATTATTATTCTTCATTATTAACAGGAATTATTTCAGCCTCTCCCATCAACAGAGTTGAATCTTACCACCTGTACCTCTATGCCACTGGAAGCTAGAATAGCTTTTCTTTTATTCCCTCTTCAGATACTCATTTCTCATTAATTTTAATTTTTTTCATTCTACCAGTGAAATTAACATATATAGCTGATCCACACCTTTAATACATTTCAAAACTCTATATTCAATTATTAACAAATCTAGAATATTTTATGCTACTGTAAAATTTGTTCAACCAAATAGAAGTCTATTTCAAATGACTGTTCCTTTCCTTACTTTGCCTACAGAAACATTGCACTGCTTTTATTGGACCCACACTAGTGAAAATTAATTAATTTGGAAATATATCCTCCAATAGAAGCTACTGTAGCTAGTAGATCTTGATCCATGACTAATTATTCCATGTGGGAATTTTTTTTTCTCCAACAGATGCCTATCAGACAGAATAAAGAGCCCTTGCCTAAATGCATCCAGACTGGCTACTTGCATATGGCATACAAGATAGTAGATTTGACTTCAAAGGAAATTCTTTCTCAACTTTCCTCTGTTTGGATGACTAGGGAAAAGGGGTGGCATACCATTACTAGACTACAAAGAAAGATACACTAGATGCCAGTCTAATGAATTTGTAGTGATATATGCTGATTTGTTGTAAAAATTTAATTACATAAGTTAACAAACTTTGAAATTATGGGAGATAGTAGCAGAAGCTTCTTTTCAAAATGCATCTGCAACCTTTGCACATTCTCCCATGAGTTTTCCAACTTCTCTACAGACCCTGCCCATGGTCTTAGCAATTTACTCTTTATGTCTCAGAATTGCATGCAGCCTTTAATTGGTAATCTCAGGTATTGATTCCACTTCACAGAGTGTACCTGGATCTGTGATTTCCTGAATGAGAGGGGTGAATCGAGGAATTCTTTCCCACGTGGAACAACTTGAACTACAAGAGGAATAAGGAAATTCCATGCAATCTTTTCCTTGCACAAGAACCTTGTTGATTCTTTCCATGGAGACTCTATCTCCAATTTTATCTCCCTTTCACTCTTCCTTTACATCAGATAATTGTCATTGTTTAAGGTCAAAAGTGATGTCAAATTCCCTGGGCAAGTCTCCATTCCTCCTTTGGGAGAAGCACTGTGACAGCATAGGCTGAATTAGCACTGTGGCTACTGGTGCTGCAATGCAAAGACTTCAGCAGAGATGAGACGCAGGATGGATGTTACCAAAGGCAGCAGACTGTCATGAGACAGCAGCCAGAGATGCCTTTCTTGCCATGTTGATGGTAGGCTGAAATGAATGAGTGATATGGGCACAAGCTGTCAAGAGGGGTGCCAACAGACAGAGTACTCATTAAATAAAGTAATGGTGATACTTATAGCCCACTGCAGTAAATCATCATATAGATAAATGTCCATGCATGGGGGCAGACAGATGGCAAATGACTCTTATGTAATTAAAAAGTACATTTGTAGATTCCTGAGAATGGTCCAGCAGTAATTTTGATTTCACTCAGTTTTGAGGAACAATGAATGACTGGGTTTTTTAATAAATTTCACATTTGCTTCTGCATTTTTCACATGAATACTATAGATGTCACTGTGTATAAGTCACAGTTGTAACTTCTTTCTAAAATAATTTTCATATTCTCTAAAGGGAACTATCAAATCTATTTTTTTTAAAAATTTCATCACTATATTCTGCAACAGTACAGATCTTTGCAATGATCATAGATCCAAACATAACATCAAAATAAAACAAATTTAAATTAATATGTGATTATCAAAAGATACTTCACCCTCTGTTTCCCTCAAACATTCTGACAACCATTGAAAAAATAAAGGCAGCAAAATCAGAGCATTTACAAATCAGCCATAAGAGAAATCATACTGTCCATTTTTCTTAGGGCAGTTAAACAAATCAATATCAGTTTATCAAGATACTTGAACTAACTACCTTCTAGATTAAATGTACTGTAAATATTAAAATGCTTGCTTCAATAAGTTCTTAAAATTATACTTCAGCTTTGTACCTAAGAAATTATTTATGCAATTGCAATATGCAAGCAAAAATGTGTAGTACAGAATCAGAGGGGATTACACAAGGCTAACGGAGTGGTCAGGCTCAGAACAAGTTTCTGAGAGTTGGTTTTACTTGCGTAGTTACCATATTTTGGTAATGATCATATTTCATTTAATCTTGGATTTTCAGTCTATGCAGACCTGATCTATCTGCCAAGAAGTTTTTCTATTATTTTACATGAGTTTTGGAACTACTGTGTTTATACTCTTTCTCACTCAACAGGAAAAGTGTCCCTGAAATAGCTCAGAACAGCACTCTTTCTCTCCTCAAGTCATTCATTTAATGTACATAGTTTTATTTTTCATTAATAGCTTCTCATGCACAAAACATGTGGGCAGATTTTATAACACTGGTTTAGAAAATTTCTGACTATAAATATGTAAATAAAAATATAACTTTCATAGACTCTTTTTACTGTTGAGTACATCTGACCATCTTTGTCTAGTGAGAAGTAGATTTTCCTGTCTCCAGGATTTACTTATTTCCTGTGCCTGCCTATGAATTTCTAGACATTGCTGAATAAATCTTATATGTCAGACTTCACTAAGAGGGGACTAAATACAGTGTCTGAAACACCACTTTAAGCTGTGGGTTTTTCCAAAACTGTGGAGTTGGGTATGTAGTCAATTAAGGGTCAGGTCCTGGCAAAGGAAGTCAGGACCTTCCTCCTTGTGTGAAAAGGAGGAAGGTGAAATAAATAAATAAACAAACTAACCAACAACCAGAGTTTAAACAGTAAGATAGAAGATTTTAAGATCATCAGTGATTTTTATGGTGGTGTTTTGATTAGAATCAGTGGAATGCAGTGATAGAAACCTATACATAAATGCTTTATATAGAGCAAATTATGCTTCCAGCAGATATCTGAAGGGGGCATTTGATTTATAATTAGAGTTCTGTAACTTGCCAAGCAGTAAAATATGATTCAATTGAATTATGTAGTTGTAAACTCAGTAAAAATAACAAATGATGAGGTCATTTATTAACAGGCAAGAAATAAACATCCATGTGTGTAGCCATTCAGAGACTATTCACAGATTTTTGCACATGCATCTGAGAAGCACAGTATATACAGTCGTGCTAGTGAGAGAAACTCATTCACCATTAGATGAGCAAGTTCACCAAAATTATGTGAAATAGGGTTATTGACATTTGAGGTGTATGCTTACTTGCCAATTTCTTCTTTGTGATGAAATGACAATCATTTCAGAATGGAGAAAAAATAATTAAAGAATATTAAATGTCAGCCAAGAAAATGCAAGCCTAATCTGAACTTTAAAGCCTAAATTTAGCCCACCTGGCCAAACCCATGACATATTTAATGAATGTAATTAATGAATATTTTGTGATTTATCGGTTGTTAAACTGAACCAAAGTAAGTGTTTCTTTTCTTGAAATCAGTAAAAAGAAATATAGTGAGTTGGTGAGTTTGTGGATTAATTACTAACACTCTATCAGCTGTGCTTGGAAAGAACAGCAAATGAAGAAAAACAACACAGTACATAATGATGTAAAAAAAATTGCACCTGGCTCATTGATGAAAATGTAGATAAATGCAGACTAATGAGTTTGCTTCAAAAAAGAGACAGTGTATAGCTGCTAAATGGAAAATGAACATCAGGGCATTGACCTAAAAAGAGATTTGGGGACTATTATAGGCAGATCCTTAAACTCTGTAGCTTATTAGGTGTCTAAACCAAGAAATATAAATGAGATACTGGAATGAAGCTAAAAGTGCACAGTATACATCAAAATTCTAAATTTATTTTAGTTAATAAAGCTTCATTCACAATATTATATACACTAATTATCACTAACAGGCAGGATCTCATATCAGTCCCCAGGCAGGAGAATGTTTAAAGGTGAGGGACAAAAATTAGGTACCTGTGTTTAGATCAAAGGACAAGAGACTCAATATCAAGAGTGATATCAGGAGTTTTCAATTAACCACCTTACTTTCTTCTATGATGGCAGGTATGTGAAATCATTGCTTGGAGACCTGCACCTTTTCCAATCAAACAATACTTGTGATCACACTAATTTAATGTAATTGACTAAGATTTTGCTTAATCTTCCAAAAGAACACATTTCCTTTAAGTAACCAGAGTATTATTTTTCATGGACATGGCAGAAATGTTAATTTATTCTGATATGGGAAAAAATATTTGCCTTTATGCTTTTAAGTCCTTATTTCTGAACTGGAGACTTCCAGCAGGCAATGGTTCTATTTCAGTGTAATGTAGGAGGTATGTGAGTAAGATAGATGCTATTCAGAAGCTTAGGGAGATGAAGCAGAATAATGTCTAGAGGAAAATTACTATGTTAAAAAACAAGATGGATTTTAAATATTTCTATGTATAATAAAAGTTTGCTAAATTGATAGAACTCCATTTACATCTGCATATGTAAAAGTTGTGTGCTTATGTATATGGAGAGATAGATGCATATCCTAAATAACCAGATAGCATCCTGTAACACAGAATCAGCTTCAACTCCCATCCATCTATAGATGTCACAGTATATTAATCACTGAGACTGAAAAGAACTATCATATCCCTAATGGGACATGTGGCATAATAGACGGGCAGGCAGATTTTCATTCAGCCACTGAGGCCTCAGCAAAATACATCTGAAGTTTTGGATTTTGATTGTACTTTTGTTAAATGCAGCCCTTTTTGGCAATGATTATAGCTTAAAGCATAATAAAGGAATGTCTTTATAGTTCCAGTAGGGAAGTGAAGTACACTATGTGGAAACATTAAAAGTATTCGTCTCTAAAAGTCACTCAACTACTAAGTTTGACAATTGCACAGAGTAACCCAAACGGCAACATAGGGAGCAATGCAAAATCCTGATATTGGACAGATTTTGAAAGGCATATGGGGGCAACTAAACCACATTGTAAGCACTGTGTGACTCTCATCACATAGTAATGGGAGTACTCTGTGGAACAGTAAAAAGAAGAAAATTAAAATATGACGCATTTGTTCAAAAAACTATGAGTTCAGAAAAGCACAAATGGTAGGCTGCTCCTCAAAAATGTACACATATTTGAAAATTTACAGTCACTTGGAGAAAAAAAATAAAGCTTCAGAAGGACATTTGTAGAAAATACTTGCATAGTTATATATTCCGTATGCTTCAACTGATCAAGTAAATAATCTTTATACACATCCTTAGCTTTACACTTGAATGAATCATCAATTGACTCCTGCTGACTTTATTCATATAGCTGAAATTAAAAATACACAGATTTGCTTTCCTGGATTCTTTATTCAAGTCCTGATCCTTATCATAGGCCTCTGCATGTAAATTGATTTTTTTGTAAATTGGATTGAAACCAGGCAACTAACATTGCAAAGAAACAGCCTCATCATTACAGCTGCCATTAGTATCAATGGAGATATTATTTCTCCCATTTTATGTCTCTTATTGATACTCAGTATCAATATCTCATGACCATACACTATTTAGATTTAATGTGAGATCTGTTATTGATTTCAGTGGGTGAAGACCCATGGTGAGAAAGGAAAACAAAAAGGAGTAGAGTATTCTGTAGGTAATGGACTCAGTCTCCTGCTGAAATCAATGAGGTTGTAGGTAGTATAAAGCCAAAACAGAATTTAGACTGTATAATCCTGAGTAATTAGAGGTACCCAGACTTGCATGGTTTCAGTCTTGTATTGATTTTGTCATTGCCTTACAACGTGTGTTTTAGTAACAATTATATTTTCTGGCAAACTTTTTTTTTCTCTCTCAGCATCTAAATTGTTGCTTCTTGATTAGTCAACAGGAAAAATCAATGCTTTATCCATTGCACTTCCAAGCTTTAATTCAATTACCATCTCAGAGCTAATCAAACTTTGATCTAGCTATGTCAATAAGTGGATGGTAAATTTTTTATACCACTATATTTCTTTGCCATTAAAGATTAAATTTTAGTTGATTCATTTCAAGTTTAAATCTTTATTGTAGCTGGAAAAAAAAACCATCTTCAACTTTAATTTCATTTAATTAGACCTTTTCTATCCTTTTGCCTATTTTCTGCTATTCATTCTCGGCTAGTGCAGGATTATTTCCTAAACAATGCTCCCAAGTGCTTTTTCCACGGCAATTTTAGTGGACTGAAACAAGAAAGAACCATTCCTTTTTCCTCGATGTCAGAAATTACTATCCATCCTTTCAATTAAGTGACTTCCTCCTCACTTAATAAGTGTTCTGTCCATTCTTTTAAAGCAAAGGGCTCTGGATTTTTCTTAATGCGTAAACCCCTAGTAAGGTTTTTCTTTCTTCCATAAGTTTCCTTAAATTGTGCTTACTATATGTCTGTTGCTAAATAACAAACAATTTTATCTTAAAAACAGCTACTAGCAATTTTGAGAAAAGGCAGGGTTAAACTCTTCTTTACTGTGTCTGTGGAAGCAATTACCAAATGGTAGCTTCACTTTATTTATTGCCCAACCTAGGGCTATCATGATTGAGAGAACTAAGATAGCAATAATGATCAACATTAGCATTACTACCATTAATATATTAAAAAGTGAAATTTAAAACAAGGTAGGCAACAGGAAACAAAAATTACAGGGTCCTATCAGACTTTTAAAACACACAGGAATGTCTGCCCAAGGGGGAGTGGGACCTGTCTGTCTTGCCTCCCTTATAAATTATTACTAAAGATAGCTAAAACAAGAAATAAAGAGGTAAACATCCTTTATGTTGGTTAACCCTGCCTTTGAAAACTAGGTACCCTAAATATCTTATAACAGGTCTGGGAGTTGTAACCTCAAAATAATTTCTGAAAAAATGAAGATAATAGTTATTAGAAAAGGCAAATAAGAAGTTGCCTTGGAAGAAGAAAATCATTGAACAGCAAGAGTCCTGAAGCTGAACTAAATTGTCCTATTCCCTTCTTTCCACCAAATATTGGCTTATGTCTCCACTCTGAGTACATGTGATCATGGAACAACTTGGTATTTCATGGGAATTGTTTTCTGTACTATACTGCAACTTCAGTAATCCATGTCAGCTTTTTCAAAATTAGTCTTTTGGAGTGTTTAAATTTTTTTCCTCAAAATTCTAGATATCTTTTAAATAGTAACTGTATTTTTTTTTCTTTTAATTGTTTAATATTCTGTGTAAGTTGTCACATTTTATTTTGCTTTAGCAAAAGTTTATTTTTCTCTTATTTCAAGAAACAAACTATTGGATTCTGATACAAATCCTCTCAACTTCTGAAACAGTGGTAACATCATCTGGAAAGAGTACTCTGGCTCTGCTGTGCTTGGAAGGAATTTACCTAGGAGCTGCCAGGCAATTACTTTCTCCAGTTGTTATCAATATTCTTATATTAATGACCAGTTTCATTATCAAATGACCTCAATATATTTTTCATAAATCATGTAATTCTTCATCTACTAGAGTATTAAGAAATTATTACATGAAGGTTATATAAAGATACACAGCATTTACAATGTGTCTTAAAAGGTGCTTGTCATCTTAGCCATAAAGAATAGCCAAAATTTATTATACTGAATGATGAGTCAAATAAAAGCTAACCAATGTTTTTACTATGTTCTTTTACTGAAAATACTTTTCTATTAATCAGAGGTCTTCACTTGTGAAAGGAATTCTTTTTGTAATGACATTTACAACTCTAATTAGGAGCTCAATACCATTATGTCTGTACATTCATTAATAGAATACCCTTACGTTGTTCTATGCTAGGAATATCTCAAAATCAATCTCAGCCTGAGCCTTCCAGCTAAAAATAATTTGAATATTCCAGTTCAATATTCCCAAATTGTCCAGTTTCTGAGAGGACACTCTATTAAACGGCTTCTGAGTTCTTGCATATTTTTGACTTGCAATTGCAGAAAAATCCCAATAATCAATATTTATTCCTCAACAGAACATTAAAAAAATTCATTCAAAGGAATTGAGCATATATCCAGTTGTTATACTGGAAAAAAAGTTTTGAGAACACTTTTCTCTTTTTAGGTCTGTCTGACAAGCTGTGTGCTTGGAGCTGAATGGTTCTGCCAATAACTGGGGTTCTATCCTGCATTTGCTGCTCAGGAAAATCCCATTAAAGTGAATGTGCTAAATGAAGCCCAGCATGATCATCTCACCAGATGACTTTTAACGTATTTCAAAGCAATTCCAGCAGAATTTGTAGGCATAGGGTATACTGCTCTGTTTCAGATTTTCCAGTTAGTATTCACTTTCAGTTTTAATTTGTTTTACATTTCTGTGGAATCAGCAAAAAAATTACCCAAATCAACATTAGGTAAGTAATTTTATGACATTTTCAGAGCATACAATGTTGCACTTCTGTTTTATTCTTTGGCTAGTAAAATCAGTCACTTCAGTCAGCAGGCAGTGTTGGTTTTAGTTCTTGGGCTTTAAATTTTAATATTCAATGCTGACCTCTTTGCTTAGTGTGTTTTTCATAAGGCACATTTTGCAGGATAAATTTACAGATTTCTTTTCATCCTAGATATAAAGAATGAGGGTTTTTTCTCTTGTAATTTTTGTAATTGTGCAGCACACTCACCTCCTGCCGGGCAGCTTATACAAATTACTACAAACATAACAGTAAATGTTATTTTAACACTTGTTTTGGACTTCAACATAGAAATATATTACATATTTTATTAGCCCATTTACCACCTACTAAGTTATATTAGCTAATTCATTGAACATGATAATGTTAGGTAGATCTGGCTACCACTTTAAAGTGACTCTTATCTGAGTCTGGTCTGTGCTTTTGTGAATCCTCAGAAGTTATTCAGTCTGTGAGTTTATAAATGAAAAATAAACCTGAGAGATGTAGGAAAGCATAAAATGAAAGTGTAGGATCTGCCTCTGTGTCTCTTACACACAATACCTTATTATGATAAGTAATTGATTTCTCATTGCCAGTGTTCAATCGCTCTGATTCACCGCCCATTAAGGTTAATGAAAGAAAAAGACCCATGAGTGAAACCTAAACTTCATTTAAGTACTTATTAACACCTACACTGACTCTGTGGGACTGGGAAATTGGTAACTGTCAAAGTGACAGAATCTAACTCAGACAAATCCCTTTGATTTTGAATTTTGGTGTGACACATGATCCAAAATTACCAAGTTCTGTTGAAAATCCTTGTCATAAAGAAGACATCAACTAAGGTTTTTAATAGTCTAGTAATACTGAGCATTAATGGTGTTTATATACTGAATCTTGTGTTTATATAAGCCTGCTACAGTTCAGGCTGTCAGCAATAAATGAGTCACACATGCTGCTGTTTAACACAAAGAAATTTTAGGGATTGTCACCTTTGATACCTGGTTCTGCCTTAATAAAACCTGAGCTTGTTCTCTTAGAGAACACCACATATTTTTATGTCATGTGAAAAGAATTGGGGGTAGTTTTTTTGCTGTACCTTAGGCAAAGAATTTTTTTATAATTCCATATAGCTTTTCGCATAATATCTGTCAAATATATTTTTAATAGCAGCCCTGGACTCTTTGAAGGGTAGCACTGTGATCCACATGCATGTCAGACACTTCCATGGCTCTAACCATACTGAAGAATCTTAATACTATTAAGAATGCATGGCAAATAGATATAGTAACTGAATTGACAATAGAAGACGAGGAGCATTAGTCAGGGAAGGAAAGAACAAAAAATGTATCAGACAAAAAAGTTGCAACAGCCATCCTATCAGTGCCAAGAAAGCTTTACTTTTCTGTTTGGCCTCTCTCGGCATGCAATCAAGGCCAATTGCCTTTTTGCCTCATAGGTTTTTCTACAGGGATGAAAGTGAAGGCTTACTGACACACACAGGATGGCAGTGTGATCGCCAAAATAACTCGAATCTATTGGTACAGGCATGATTAAGCTTTTCTCCTGTCATTTCCCTTAATGCATGCCAATTTGGCCTTGTCTGTCATTTTATAGTCTGACAGGAGCTTTCATCCAAATAAGATCTCCAGGAGCAGTCAAAAAGCACTATGAGTAGGGCGGGACTGAAAATACTTTTCCTGTACTGAGAGCTTCTTTTGTCCAATAAAAAAAAATTAACATTCTCCATTACTCAATTGCAAAATCAGTTTGAAATTTTAGAATTGGTTAGCATGTCCAGACTAACATAAAAATAAAAAATAAATCACAAAAAGTCAGTATCAGAGCTAGTCTCAGTCTTACAAAAGAATGTGTGTTTTCTTTAACACTTCCAGGTGAAAAAAGAAAATTGTTGGGGGTTTTTGGCTGACAAGTTCATCAGAAGTATTCACTCTGCTTCTGCAACAGCCAGTCCCTGACTATTTTCTCTGCAATTCAGCACAATATATCTGTGAAGTATTGAAATATTTTCCCCATATTGTTAGCTGACCTTCAGTGCATTCTGCTGGATGTCATTTTGATAAAGATATAACTTGATTGCTGTAGCATCAGGCAAATCTGTCTTCAAGTCTGTCCCTTCATTCCTCTTTATAAAAACTTTATATAGAGAGAGGAAAGTAAAAGTAAAAGAAAAAAAAAAAAACACCAAAAAGACAGCTAAGAATGGAAGTACTTTCTGTGTCAGTTTTGCTGATGTTTAATATTTCATAGTAAATCTGCAAAAACTGGTCTTTTTGCTGTTCATTTTTAAGTGGCTTGAGTTAATAGAAGACTCTATAATTCACTTGTCCATTCATCCAAATGTTTTCCTTCTTTGAAGGAAACACTTGAGATTCCAGGATATCAAGCATCAGAAAATCCTGGCTTAGACCCTTTCCACGTGGAAATTGTCCTTAATGCTCTTCTCTGAAAATTATTTTTTTATTTAATTCCAATAGGCTTAGCAAAGGTAATGAAAAATCTTAAGACTTTCTCATATTGGTTATCTCACATTACCATAAATATTCTCTTTCCTTTTTTCCGTATAAAAAAATAAGATGTTATTTAAAGGTTAAATATCCTGACTAAAGCTAGTGTCTGTTTTTGAGTGCTTTCCTGGGACACAGATTGAAGACTTTTAGAGATGGTCAATTGTCTGGACCTGTTGCATTGCACAAGGCAGCTAAAGATGTATTTCGAGGTTATGGATTTCCTCTATTTGAAAGAGAAAGAGAAACAACTCATGGATAAGAAAGTGATTCCTTCAGAGAATGAAACCTGTTGGCTGGTGGTTATCTTTTCTGTTTCTTTTTTTACATCTTCAAGGGTGAATCCTGAGCAACTCTGAATCTAGCCTTCCCAAGTCACCCCTGGGATTTTGAATGACAAACAGAAGGCAATGAATAGGTAGCAGAGATGAAGAAGTAGTCATCATTGAGTCCATTGTAGAGGACTAGCAAGAAGAGAAAGTAGTTGAAGAAAAACTAATATTTCCCTACAGGCTCTTAAATGTTTACTTTGAAGAGCATAGATTTACTTAGTTCTCTAATCCCTGTGACATTCTTGGGAATAAATAAGGCTGAAAATGCTGACTTAATGTTCTCCCATTTGTGTTTATGGACATTCAGCCAGATATGTCATGTTTATATGACTGCAAAAGCAAATAAAATGCTGAAAATCAAAAGGAGGATCCCTCCTGGTTTTAACTTATAAAGCAAGATAATATTAATTTGGAAAGAAGCCTGAAGTTTTGAATTATTTGCTTACTGTCATACTTGCTAAGAAGTTTGAATATCTTTTCATTATCTTTAATTACTACAGCAAAACATAGCGTAATTTCTTCCCTTTGTCTTTTAAACTGACAAGCAAGTCCAACATCCCAGAACAAGTGCTTTCCAAATCTGCATGGCAGATGCTGTACTTGACCTTGTTTCTTGTCTTTAAGTACACTTTGCCAGTTGAGCTTTCTAATAGGAAAACCTGAACAACATTATTTTGGCTGTTACTATCTGTCAGTCATAGATTTAACCATGCTACTTTCTTCTTCCCAAGTATTTTTGCAATTCTCTCACACCTTTAACAAGTCTCAAATAGATGAAAACATACTTAACTAGATCTAAGTATTTGTGAGTCTTCTTCCCAAAAGCTTGTGGCCAACACAAAACAAATTATGATTTACACTTCAATAAAATCAGAATAGTTAGGAGAGAATAAAAGGGTTGCAAGACAAGCAATGTGCACATCTATCTTGCCATTCTCAGTGGTTACCTAAGCAAGAAGAGATAAGGTTTTTCCTGTCAATGTCACAAGGCACGTCTACCGAGTAGATGATTTAAGCACAATGCTACTGCTGGAAAGCAAGATAAGAAGGCATCTGTGCTGGTTTGACAATGAGCCAGCTGGAGTCCAAAGGATTACAACTGTACACAAACAGAAAAGCAGACATGCTTGTAGAGTCCTCCCAGCAGAGTTCATAAACATGGGGCTACTGTGTGTAGCCATGATTAAACCACACTCTGCCCCGAAGCCGTCACATCTCTGAGGTAACACACAGCTCTGTGTATTACACATTGCAAATATCTGCATCAATGGCCCATCTTTTTGGAGAGTGCCCTCCCTTCCAAATTCACTATAGTTCCTCTGATGCACCATGTGGTCTTTTCTTTTTCTTTTTTTTTTTCTGCTTGTGACATTGTCTCTTATTAAACCTCAAGCACCCACTGAAGAATTTTCCACAAACTAAACACACTCTTGCATTTAAGAGCCATTCTACAGCTAGCACCAATTATATTGCTAGAAGCTGGCTCCAGGTCTTCTCACAACATACTGTTTTGTCTATCTTACTTGGGCAATGGATAATCTCAAGCGACTTACAATCTTTTTCATTCTTTGGAAACTGAGTTGGCTGCCCACGAATGCAAATGGACCATGGAAGAGCCTTATCTGAGGGTTTCTGGCACCTGTCAAAGTTCCACATAGCAAAGTCTTTTTCCTCCAAGACACCATTATTAGTGAAGAAAACTGTAAATCCTGTTTCTACCTTCAAAGAAATATTGAGTCAAGTTTACAAATTAAAAGCCTGTTACACCGAAGTAGCTTCGATGCTAGCACAGTTTAAACTAGGCTATGGCTGGTAGAGAAGAAAACATGCATATCTATTTATTCTGACATCTAGACACTCTTACTGTGCCTGCTAGCTAATTTGCTGAAAATACTAAAGGGATTATAACAAAATAGCTACATTAAGTTTTCAGGCAAACAAGGGCTTTTGAGAGTATGAGAGGAAAAAGAATCTGTTTGGGTTTGATCAAATGTGCAAAGCTGTGGATCTGTAATGGATATGTAATAAAGTATATATGTGTGGCATACATTCAAGAGAGATTAATGGTCATATTAACCTTTTGAAAAATGATGGAAGAGATATATGCCTTTGCAATTGGTGTGACTAAGTAATAAAACCATAGTAAAATAAACCAGAATTCATGTCTTCTGAACATCAAATAAACAAGTAAAATAATCAAAGATTTACAGCATGAGCAAGTGCATATAATATTTGACATTTTATCCAAGGAAAAAGTAGAAACAGAATTAGAGATGATAATAAGATATTCTAAAAATGTTTGAAAATTCTTCCAAAACTAATCTCAGCATCAGAAATATTGGTACCATTACATTTAATAAAATTCATAGATACATCCAAATCAATCTCTTGGAAGGCATTAAGAACCATTTTTTGCAATGTTAGCAGTAGCCTTTTATGCTTGACACTATTTCCATAAAATCACAGTAAGCTGACCAGAAATAAAGATCACAGAAACTGACCAGAAATAAAGACATCCATGGTCCTAAATATTTTTGGTTGGCACAATTGTTGTAGAAGTTAATGTTCAGCTGTAGTGTTGAATTATTTTCGTTTTTTTTTTTTTTAATTGGCCTCCTTTTTCTGGTAAACATCATGATTTCTAGCACCTTGAAAACATCAACTTTATTACTGATGTAAGGTCCTTGAAAAAAACCAGAAAATTCATTAAATACCATTCATAAATCAATCTCTGTGAAAAAAAATCATGCCAATACAACTTTCTAAAATTCATAAAAATCATCTCATCAACATACCTGTCAAAAAGAAATGCTTAGAAAAGACAAATTCAAAAATGGCACTTAAGTTGTGTATGTGCTACTACCTACCATGAATAATATCTCTGTCAGACAGACTCTAAAACAATCTGGTCAGGAGACCAGTTGTGTGGTCTGTGAATCTTCACCTGTTTCACCCATGCTCCTTACTCATACTCATTTCCACTGGACTGAACACTTTCCGGCAGAGGAACTCAAACTTTTAAATAACTCTTCTCTTGGTAGCTGAATTGTTGAGGACTTTGAAACCAAAGGTCTTAAAAGCCACAAGAATGCAAGTTATGTGCTGTGCCTGGGAGATGTTTCACTCAACCTCTGATGACTGAAAGTCAAATATCTGGTTCAGGGTCATCATCTTGGTTCTTCTATAGAAAATGAAATACACAGTTACCTAGAAAACATGATTCACTACTTTGTAAGTGTTGAATCAGCTTTCTGCATCAAGTCCTATCTTAGCTGTCAATAAACAGTGAAGGACAGTTGATTTTAGGATTTAAAGAAACAAAAATAATTGTTTATGCAAGTAGCATGAGGTCTTACTGCTGACATTTATATCCTCTCTACCCCCTAAGGGCCAATTTAAATAAATAATACAGAATTAAAGGTAGCAACAGGCTGCCTTGAAATGGAAATCTTAGAGACACAATGAAAAACAGATCACTGAAATAAATGTTTACAGAACAATATATGTGGATTGCTGAAAATAATAGACAGTGGGTTTTGTTTGTTTTAAAGAAATATTATTTTTAAAATTAATTCAAAATCACAATGCAAAACTCAAAGTTTTTAATGTAGTAAAACAGGTCACTAAAATTGTTAAACAGAACTGATATCATCTAGCATCAATTCAATACAATCTGCTGACAGCCATATTTATGTATTACTCTTTCTCTGAATTTAATTTTTAGAAATATAGAGAGTCTGGATTGGAATAAAACTGATTTTTCCTTTCAACCTTGTAACAGTATTGTTGCACCAGGATGCTAAAACAATGAGTTAAAAATTTTAGCCACTTTCTTGCAGAATTATGCACTGAGTAGCAGTCTGCATGTGAAAGATTGGCACTGCAGTCCACTGCCTCTCTGTTGCAATTAACTCACAAAAATTACCTCACATGAGGTGATGAAAACAAGAAGAAACAGACTGAGTAACTTTACAAAATTGTGTGAGATATTCCCAACAATCATTAGGACTGTTTCCCACAGTGCTTGATCCTTTTTCATGCTCTACAAAAACCTCTTTGAAAATTGCCAAATTTTTCAATATTTTTTTAATTTATTTTAAAGAATAATCCAAAGAGTCTTCTTTCTTATGTCCCTTTGAGGTAAAAACGGCATTATAAAAAACAATATGCTATTAAATGATAAAAATCTTTAGAAACTCCAGCATGAACTTGCAGTATCACCTGAGTATATCCTAGTCAACATTTTATAAAATCAGGAACTACCTCTGGTTCCTTTCTGCTGATGACATTGTCACTAAAATGTGCATTAGTATTGATCAGTTATTCTACCATGATCTTCTTGCAGCTAAGTCAGCAGGAAGATAGACCAGAGTGAAACGTACCTTTTATGATAACATTGCAGATAAAGAAGAAACAATTGCTCATGTAAAATATTTTATTTAAACCACTGTAAATATTCCCCAGGTATTGAAATAAATTTATATATATCTCTGTGTGTATGTATGTGTATATATATACACATATGTAT
>JAWWEV010000134.1:35155586-35189457 GCA_035583235.1 Hafferia zeledoni | reverse complement strand
TATATATGTATGTATGTATGTATATGTATGTATATGCATGTGTATGTATGTATATGTATGTGTATGTATATGTGTGTATATATGTATATATATATGGATGTTCCTAATAGAGCTAGTGAATACCAATTTGCTAACTATCAAAACTGTTAAGTACATCATATTCTAAAAAAAAATAAACTGTGGCATATTCAGAATATTTTGGGCATTCATTTTTGTGTTAGCTATCTGATTAAATATTTTATTATAATATTTCTAAATTAAATCAGTTCACAAATTTTAACTCTCTTCCAATGTAACAATGTCTATTTCTAACTCAAGTTTTATCTGGATAATAATAACCATGCATTCTCCTAGCAATTATTCACATGGTTGAAAAGCTAAAATCTTTCCTTACAAGTAAGGAAAGTAAGGGACAAAAGATTAAATTAACATGGTAAGAGTAGAGTCAATGAAAATCATAAGAAATTTAAGAAAGACTTGCTGAGGTAACAGATGAAAAAAAAAAGCCAAATACAGGAGAGTTTTACCTGAAGCAGAATCCTTGGCAGCTATTTTGTGCATGCAGGAAATCAAAAGTGTGACAATACCAGTCCTGTCCTGAAAACAGCACAGGGTGTTACAGCATAATTTCAGTACATATGGGCTTCATAAGAGGATGCACACCTCTTGAAGGCATCCAGTTGAGCATTTTCTGTTATAGCTGAATGATAATTTGATATAATTCTTCGAAGAAAAGCACTGTATTGAAAATTTCCATAAAATCTCCACAGTGACTAACTTCCCACCAGGACATTTTTAACTGATACTGATGTTTCAAATTCTTTTAAAAGAGTTTATGACTACATGAAGCAAATGCCTGCTGTCTTATCCTAGTAGTTTACATTATAGGCAGTACTTAAGTATCTGAAACAGATCTGGGAAAGAATTTAGCTACTGCAAAAAATATAAAGTAAAGATTTCTTCCCACACCAAGCCCAGTTTACTGGAAATGCAATGCCTTTCTGTTCCTTCGTCCCAAGTCCTTCTTGATACTCGTTTATTATATTTAGATGTTACATGATTAATACTGGACACTACAGGGTTACTTATTAATACTGTACATTATATGGTTACTGATCATTATGAGTACTTGTCTCTCTCAAGTAAGATCACTAAAGTGTACAAAATTAATATTGGAAACATTCACACTGTGTTAACCCCTCTGGGCACTGTCCAAGTTCATTCTATTTAAATTATGTCATAGAATGGCTTGGGTTGGAAGGAACCTCCAAGATTATCTGTTTCCAGTCCCCGCACCATGGACAGGGACACCTTCCTACTGGACCAGGTTGCTCAGAGCCTCATCCAACCTGGCCTTGAACACCTCCAGGGATAGAGGAACCTTCTCTGGGCAACCTGTTCCAGTGCCTCACCACCCTCACACTAAAGAACTTCCTCCTAATATCCAGGCTACACCTACCTTCTTTAAGATTGAAGCCATTTCCCCTTGCCCTTGTAAAAAGTCCCTCTTCATCCTTCTTGTAGACTCACTTTAGGTACTAGAAGGCTACAGTTAGGTCACTCTGAAACCTTCTCTTCTCCAGGCTGAACAATCCCAATTCTTTTAGCCTGTTTTCATAAGAGTTGCTCCATCCCTCTGATCAACTTAGTGGCCTCCTTTGGACTCATTCTAACAGGTTTATGTCTTTCCTGTGCTGAGGACGCCAGAGCTGGATGTAGCATTCCAACTAGTGTTTCACAACGACCAAGTAGAGAGGCAGAATCACCTTCCTTTAACCTGCTGGTCACAATTCTTTTGATGCAGCCCAAGATACAATTGGCTTTCTGGGCTGCAAGTGCACATCGCCTGGTCATGTCCAACCTCTCATCCATGAGCACCCCCAGGTCCTTCTCATCAGAGCTGCTCTCAGTCTGTATCAAATCATCTTAATTGTCAATGTGAGAGTGTCCATGGGTATCACAGATTTTTCTGCAGAACTTACAGCAAGTGAAGAGATCAAAAATCCTGGTGATAGACCAGAGCTTTATAGATCTACACTATCACTCTTATTTAAAAATATATAAAAGCAGGTGTTTGATCATTCCTCTGTCTTGAGCCAATGACTTAATTTATGGGTAATCTGTAATACAAATGAATAGAACACTTCATGAGACTAAAAGAATTGGGGGGTGTGGGTGGTTAAATATAGAAAGTAAAGAGAAAGATGCAAATAATGGGCCAAAGGAACAGTGTCATTTGAAGACCAAAAGATTCTCAAAATGCAAACTTGCTGTATACAAATACCTAAGTTAAAGGAATCTTAAGACATAGCTGTAGATTTGTGATGAATTGTTGAGAGTGAAAGTTTCTGCAAATCTCAAAAATCTCCAATGTTACCTAGTTCTCTTCTTTTATCTGTAAACTTGAACAAAAGGCATAGAGCAGAAGTTACTGCTGTTAGAAACATTATAAGCTGCCACTCTTTTTGTCCCAAAAAACCTGCCCTTTTTTTCCTCTACAAAGTGCCATTTTATAGCTTCACTGCCCAACTGCCTAGTATTTGGGGATGCTTAGGTCTCTGTTGTCCTTGGAGCATACAGTGAAGATGTGAATGGTTAATCAACTATTTTGATAAATATTTAGAAATATGATCAATAGATAGATAGACTCTCTATATCGTCAAGAAAAATGAAAAGGAAGAGCTAGGAGTTGTAGGGACAGGTATAAAAGTAGGAATTTGCTAAGATGTGTGGGAGGTGAAAGAATAGGATCTTTGAACCAAGTTCAGAGGCAGTGAGGACAACGAAAGAGAACTCTACTGTCAAGTAGTTGCAGGGTCAGGTATATTTTTACGAGCTAGTTGTACAATAATAGTCTAAATAATCCCGAATAACATGGAAAGGTTCCAGTTTGAATAAAGAACTTAAACAATAATAGAGGATTTTCTTCAGAGAAAATAAAAAAATACAATATAGAGAAATAGAATTGACATTTACTGCTGACGTATTTAGCTGGTTTTATACAAAATTAAAACAAATAAACAAACAAACCAAAAAAACTGTTATGCACATGAATGCACCTTTATATTTTTGAATAATGCTCCCTTTAAACAATTACCATCTATTTATGAACTTTCTCACCCATTTCTTCTCTTTTTTATAATAAGTCAGATGTCTAGAAATTATGTGGGTTTTTCCAAGTGTAGTACTCCCTCTCTGTCTGTAAAGTGAGATGAGAGCTTGATGTTTATGTGGTTAAACACGATTTGTGCTTCCTGCCTTTGAGGTGCAGCCATAGATCATGCTGTGTTATTTATCTTGCTTACACTAGCTTTTTATGATGAATTATTAAAATATGCCTGGAAGCATGGAACCATTTGGAAGAAGGGCCTTACTGGAGAGTAGAACAGATAAAAGCACTGAGATAAAACAAGCAACCCTGTCACCAGCAGACACAAGCAATATTGCAGAGAAGAAAGAGACCATTTTATCGGTGAAATTCTGCTTACAGCCACACTAGTGAAACCTCATCTACTTCAGTGAATACAGTGGGCTTCTTGAACTCATCAGCTGCTTAGAAAACAATACAGTGAATATCCAAAGGAAAAACTGCCACATGAAGCATGCAAATGTAGTTTACTTTGTTAGTATACCTGCAAGATGACTGAAACAAGAGACTAGTAGAGGAAAAAAGTCCTTCTGTAGCTGAAGTCTTCATACAGTTTCTTTTTCACCTCAAGAAAGGTAAATTACTACAGGATTTTTCTCCCAGATGAAGCAGTTCAATGCTCCTGTTATTGTGTTGGGTGAAAGTATGCCTGTTTTTTTAAATAATCAGAAAAGAATTTCTCTGCCAAGTATTGCTACCTCTAAGTTAATAATTCTCATTTTATTTTATTTTTTTCAGTTAGCTACAAATAATTTTGGACAAATTTAAACTAATAGCATCAAAATTTTGCAAGCCATATATCTCAGATTCAACTTTTTAGACAACTCTCAGGCAAAAATATTTAATCTTTTCTAAGAACAAAACCAAACGGAAATTCTTTTTTATGGTCCACCAAACTCTTAGAGCCACTTTCCACAGAAGTCCTAAAGCCTGCAGCAGAATTTGAAACTTGAAAAGAGAATGGACTACAGACAAAAATCTGCCTTTTCATGTTTCCTAAAGATCTTCTTAGATTATAGGATCTAAAAATGAAGTTTGCATATGCTGAAGTAAAATGGGCCAGAATTTAGCAGTTAATTCTGCAAAGATTTGCCTTCCCTGACTCTATTCCTGTACTGTGCAGGATATTGCATAATAATTCTCTATACTTAATGTAGTCCAAGAGGAAGCTAAATATAGGGTTGTCTTAGGGAAAGGGAGATGCTTTTTCTCCTCTAGATTCTCCAAGTCACTTCTGGACTCCAGCTGCTACGAGATAACTTGATGACTATCCATAATGGTAATATGCCTAGAGAGAAAGAACAGAGGCAGAACTTAGAGCATGAAAGAGGAATGACAACAGCAGATCATCACACTAGGATGAATGTAGAATCAAGCAGAGGACAGCCTGGGGGGCAGGGGAGGAAAGAAGAAAACAGAGTGAAAAAAAGTGAGAAGAAAGAACTGAGGAAATTACTTGGCTTTTGGTTTTTTCATGTTTCTTTTGGTGGGTTTTTTCTCAACCAAAAAAAAGAGAAAAAACATCATTTTATCAAAATAAGGATTCTGTTTCACAAAATACAGGATATTTTAGATAATTTTGGATGAAAACCTCCCTTTTAAGAGATATTAGATATTAAGAAGATTAGTTTATATATTTATGGGACAAAAATATATTCTGAATTTAACCCAATTCTATGGGAACTTTTATTTCAATTCTGAACCATACTTTTATTAGATAAATTACTTGATTAAAAAAGATATGCTAGCACTAGAAAAAAGGGTGATGAAATAGAAGTATTTGCAATGGAATTAATAGGAATAAGTATTTTCTATAAACAAAAAATTGTGAATCACAAAGGGATTAGGAAATAATATGCACATGGCAACAAGACATGAAAGTTTCAAAGTTGTGAGTTCAATGCTTGAGAAGAGTCATATTCACAGTTATCTTTTTGTTGGAATTTTATATGGTATTTGACCTAAAAAGAAAGTTGTATGCTGAACGTGCCTATGTGATTTAAGTGATGTAGCTTTAAGAACTAATTAATGAGATCAGAGACTGCTGCCACCTTCTCATCAGATGTGTGTAATTGGCCAATTAGAACAGGCTTTGTAATGTAAACAGCATTGTTAACCAATAGTCAACGTTAAGGTGGCACAGCCGCAGAAGAATACAGTTTTAAAGTGTGTAAGAGTTTGTGTGAGTATGAATAAAGTTGCCTGTTGCTGTTAACTCCCATGGAGTCGTCTCGGCAGGTCATAAACCCGTCTCCTCTGGTTTCAATCTTTGTACCTTATCACTGTACATAAACATTAACTGTACTATCCCATTCTACTCCATGAGAATCCCCTCCTTTTAGAGCACATGATGACTTATCTTCAAAGTCTCCAAGGAGATGTAGTTGCCTGTAATACCCCTATAATAATAAAGTGGTTAACAAAGGCTTGGTAACCCCTTTTAAATGTGAGACTGATTGGACATAGTGCAAAAAACTGGGTTCTTGTCTGGCTGGTTCTCTCTGGCAATGCAATAATTTCAAAGCACGTGGACAGAATTTATGTGCTCCTCTTTTCTGGGAATCTTGCTTGAAAGCCAAAGGTCTGAGCTGTTGAAACACAGACAATTCACAGTTGCAGCTGA
Organism: Hafferia zeledoni; assembly: GCA_035583235.1. Taxonomy (NCBI): domain Eukaryota; kingdom Metazoa; phylum Chordata; class Aves; order Passeriformes; family Thamnophilidae; genus Hafferia; species Hafferia zeledoni. The sequence goes on along the minus strand of JAWWEV010000134.1, from coordinate 35,183,686 downwards.
AAACAGTGGGGGCTGTAATGTTCTTCTCCTTTTGCAGAGTGTAAATCACCTAACTCACCCATGACTTCAGCAACACAAATTCATCAGATCTGCTTTTGAAGCACTCAGGTGCTTCAAATGAAACTGCTGAGAAACCACAAAAGTTTATGAGGAAATTAATATTCTGTTTTTCAAGCAAGATATAGAAGATTTATAAGTCAAAACTTCAAAACACATATTTCAAGATGAAACCAAACTACAGTATGACTACCTTTCCCTTTCTTCATTTAAAAAGTCTTGTTCAAGTGATATCCTGAGTAATCAAGCAAAGATTTCATAAGCAAAAAAATACTCATGACAGTGATGGTATAAATAATTATAAAATGTATGTTGCACTTAATACAATGAAATCAGTATGACGTGTTAGTTTTGAAGTGCCTTGCTTTGATAATTTTTATTCTTCCTGCACACACAAACGGTTTTTTAAAACTTAAGGTAACACTGCATGAAACTACAATTATGAGGAGAGATTACAGCACAAAACTGATATTCACAGCACTGTTGACTTGATTTTGTGTTCTTACACTTGATAGATGCACCCTTGAAATTAATTAATAAATGAGCAAAGAAAACAGTGACAGTGAAACATCAATTATTGTCTCTGTATTTTAAAAACAGCCAGTGTTAGAAATTGTGAAACAGAAGAGTTTGCTTTCTCTTGGGTAACAGGGAAGGTAAAGGAGAGAATATTTCTAAACTGACCATTACTGTATTTTACATGAAACCGAGCTCTGCATAAGTCTGAGAAGCACAGTCCAGTGTTTTTCCTGGTTGAGTCATCAGGAGACTTTAGTCAACAAAGCTCTCTTAAGAGCAGATAAACATGAGCTGGACAGGAAGATACAACTGCCAAGGTGTAAGGAGATCTTCCTTGAAGCTCAAATCAGGATACAATTCAGTTTGGATCCCTTTGGGATTAGGCAGTAGCTCAGCAGGGTTTCCAGGACAAGCAGTTTGGATTTAACTGTGTAAGTGCTGATAAAATGACAAAAGTCACCAAATCCTGAGTACGAGTCATAGTATGGCATGTAGAAATGCAGGAAAAATAATTACAGGGCTGAGTTCTCTCCAGAGGAAAGTTTAAAGAGCCAAAACCACACAAAAAATTCTCTCATAATCGAATGTGAAAAGAATTTTTGGTGGTAGTACCTTAATACTCATGAGAACTGCACCTTCTGTGATGTGCTGTAAGGCATTGGTGTGTTACCCTGATTTCCAGCTTACTGAATTATACATATTTCCCTTCTGATAAAGGCAATAGGAAAACACGAGTACTAATTTCTAGCATCTTATTATACAGCCATACATACTAAAGACTTTAGATACACTGAGGTACCTGTATTAAAATATTTCATCACCTTGAAGATTGCTACATGTTGCTTGTCTCTTAATAGCATGAGCATGTGGTCTGTGCAGCTTTAGCTTGTTTAGAATGCAAAAGTAAAGAGAAAAGATAATAGATCAATGAAACGTGTGCAGGTGTGCAACAAAGAGACAATAACACATCAGTTACAGTATGGCTTTTCAGAATCTACACAGAAACTCAGAGGTGCTCTTACCAAACTAATGTTATAAGTGAAATGCCCTGGAACCCAAAAAATGCATTGCAAATTTCGCAGTAAACTAGAAGTAAGTCACTTAGCATAGACATTTAGTTTACCTAATTAGCTAAATTCCAAGATTTGTAAATACAGAAAAAAAATCTAGGCATGCATTTTCCATGAGGTTCACTGCAAAAATACTAATAATGAAAGCTAAGCTATTAGCCTCTCAATTTAATAAATTGCATGGAAATCTTCAGGTGTACCAGGGTATGTGGTAATGCTGTTTCTATGCAGGTAAGCTTCAAATGCTTCAATACTGTTCTCTAGTACATGTTTGCTGCTGTTGTGGTATTTCTCAAAAAGGTGCTTTGAATGTCAGTCTAAAACCTATTGGCATTCTATAGAGATTGACTGCAAACAGATGACATCTCAGAGCAAGTACTACTAATAGTGCACAACACCCTAAATTCAATTTACATTGTTTTTAGAAATAGCATTTTTTAGTAAACAAGCTCATGTAAGAAAGTTGTGTGAATGGAGCAGTAAATAATTTTGATGATAGAGTTCTGAGGGGTTACCTTTGCTAAACTGAAAAATCATCAATAAGCTGAAGAGACCCATCTGCCAGCAGAATATCTACTGATTAAAAAAAAATTTAATATATCCTCAATTTAGTCAGTTTTGATACTGTTTTTCTACCTGAATTACATAGAGACAAAAGAAATGAGGTGAAGATAATTCTGCAACTAGTTTAGTTGGTTAGAGCATGGTGTTTAATAACACCAAGATCATCAGCTTGATCCCTATATAGACCATTCACATAAGAAGTGGACTCAATGATCCTTGTGAGTCCCTTTCAACTCAGAATATTATGTGATATTCTGTGATAAGAGGATCACGGGGAAAAAAATAGTCCAAGTGGATTAAACAGGAAAGGTAACATATACTCTGCCAATAGGCACTCTTAGGAGGACAATCTGAGATACAAGACATGATGCATGTAAGAAGAATCTCATAAGGAAATCAGGCCAGGGTTCCCCACTGATGAGAGAAAATATTTTAATTTCATCTTGAATAACTAGTTTAAACTTGGTTTCTTTTCCTTCCTCAGAGGTGTTTTTACAAATATTGGTATCTATGCTGCCTACACTGACAAATGTAAATGGATGTTTTTGTTAAATCTTTCCTTAGCTTTAACCCTATAGATAACTTCAGAATGATGATTTACATCTTCCAAATATATTGAGAGACTAAAAATAATGGCCATGCAGACCAGAGTTGCAGCTTTCTGACATAAAGGTACAGCATACCAAGGAAAACTAAGGGGTTTTTTTCTTATTTTTTATTTTAATAGTCTACTGGAAGATGTCTCTTATCAAAGGGAATAGGAAAGAAGTGGGGTCAGTCACTGTTACACAAGTTTTGTGACATACAGTTAAATGTTTGAACCATGATGGTTCAAAGGATGTTTTGTGGAGAAGTGACTTGCTTAAAACAAACCCTTTCTGAATCTTTTATGTGTTTATATTTACTGAAAGATAACCTAGAGCTCTTGATTTATCTTGTGTCTGTCAAGGTAAAGAGAGATTTTGACTTTTTAGAAATTTTTTCCTATCCTCTTTGTGACAGGCAAAAGTGCATTCAAACAAGCAATATTTAATTCAGTTGCTTTCTGCAAAAGATGGGTTTGAGGACAGATCCATGACAGAGTCAATAATTGTTTGTTTATCTCTTTCTGTTAAACATTAGAGGACATGAATAGAGCAAACTGTAAAGTTAGTCTCTGGTGCCTGCCTTGAAAATTATTTGGTTTGAAAGACTGTGTTATCTGATGACTTTCTATTTACTTCTAACACTGGAAATAGTTAAATAATTATTTTGAATTAATAATTTTATATTTTATTGGTCATTCTTCTACATTCAATATTTGCATGAAAGATGCAGTTGGAAAGGGGGTGTGGGTTTTTTGAGGTTTTATCTTCTGCATTGTTATAGATAAAATTCAAATTATGGATATTTTCATCACCTAACAAGATCCTGATCTTACTGGAAACAGAAATCTTTCTTCTGGAAATTCATAACCATTTTTCAGCATTTTTCCCTCTGGATGTTGTTACCTCTCAGTATACTTTATTTGCAAGCAGTTGGATTTACGACACAAGATAATACAAACAAAAAGTCCCTGGAAAGTCCCACCAGGCATTCTTTTTCCTTCTTTTCCTTCAAAGGATAGATTGCATCTAAGAAAATCTCTTCATGTTTCTAAGTTACACATCTGTATTTTCATTTTCTAGTTTGAAAACAGGTGACCATAACTCTTCTGACTACAGGGAGCATGAGAATGTTTTTGGCATATATTCCCAGACATATAATGGATATATTTTTCACAGAAAGCGCATGGCCTTTTCAAGAGGAAAAAAAAGTAATAAGCAGATTGAGCAAAACATTTTAATGAAGAGTTTTCAGAACAGAGTTGTCCTACAAAACAGTAAGCTTAGTTGTAAGTTGTATGTAAATATATTTCTTTCAGGCAACTAGATCAGACAAATACGATTACCTCTGCAAGTAATTGAAATGTTTTACCTAACACCAGCTATGATGAAAGACCAAGAGTTCATTTTCATATTAAGTAGTAGCATTTGGCTCTACTGAGTTTTAATTTTATGTCTTTTTTGACCCCACTGCAAAGTAACAGTTTCTACCCAAGGATAATAAGGGTTAGTGGTATCTCCACTGACTTGTGGAACAGGAAACTTCTCAATTTTTAAAGAAAATTCAGGACCCATTAATTAATTTCTTGACAGGGCCAGTGGTAACTTCAAGCTCTTGTTTTGCTCAGCCCTGATGGGACATTCTGTTGCTGAGTTTGCTGACACAGCAGCAGGCAACAGTTAAATGTTATTAAAAAACTTCATGGATTTAAATACAGGAGGGCTTGGAGAAAGGACTCAACCAGGAATAAGGATCTTCAGCCTGTCTACCTTCTTCAAAACCCCTTTTTCATGTATTCAATTTTATCTGCACTAATCTTCTCCAGAGCCCAGAGGTTCAATGTTTAGAGGTTCCTAACCAGTGATACTACCAACTCTCTAAGGAATGTAAGTAGAAAACTGGAGAAATAAACCACACTAGCTAAATTCCCCCTCATGAGAAATACCTCCAAATTTTCAAATGCTAAGTCAGCTCATGTTTAAATAATCACTGTACTTCATAAGGAAAATTAAAATAAAATAAAACAGCAACTACAAATATCAGTAGTGAACGGTCTCTCAGAGTACATTCATAATGAAAATATCCTGGTCATTTTCCTACCACTTTGAGCAGCTGTCAGGGCAATCTGATACTGCATTCTGATAGTGGCAATATGTAGTTCATTGTGCAAGCTTGAAGGTTACAGGTGCTGGAGGTTTCTGGACAGCTTTTCCAGCACAAAGGAGCACAGCTCTGTTGCTGTGTAATCCCCTTCCAGAAGCAGTTAAATGCCAGCCTGACACCCAATTCCATCAGGTCTTGGAAGCTAAGCAGGGTCAGCCCCTGTTAGTACTTGGATGGAAGACCTCCTGGCAACACCAGGGGCTGTAGGTTCTAGTCCTCAGGACTTCACTGTCACCATCCAAGCTTGCTTGGCTGTGGTAGATGAACCTTAGGAGTTAAAGGGTGGGGTCAGTTCTGCACACGCTGTGCCTCACCTAAAAAATCCACTTCACAGGCTCAAGGGACACACCCACGTGGGGAGAGCCCTTCCTGAATCTTCGTTCATGAAACCTAGTCATGATGATGAATCCCCTGCCAGGAGGCAATAACTGCGGTAGCATTAATGGCCTCAGAAAAGTGGCCCATGCTGCTTCATCGTGATTTGACTGTTACCACTTGCAGTAAGCCCTCAGTGGAAACAGTGATGCACAAGATCTCAAATCTGGAACTAAAAGAGAAGTTTCTGATCCTCCACCATCTCCATCCAAGGATCTTTGACACTGTTAAAGTATAGGAACGTACTGTTACAAGTAATCCTTACACTGCTAAGAATGATCCTTAGTAGGACTGGTAGACAATGGTCTCTGGAAACATAATTTTCAGCAACGATATATTTGACTCTACTTCAAATCACTTCAAACCTTGAAAGAACAAGTTTGCAAATAAGGCCTTCAGATCCAGTTGTTTCACTCTGCTTGTCTACAGATACTATAAAGAATATACCATAGAGAACTTCTTGCATCTTTGTAAATATACTGAGTTTATTAATTTATTATTGCACCCTAGAGATATGGTTATGCATGAGTCTCAAAAAACTAATGATATAAATTTTGCTAAGTACAAAATAATCTCAGATAGTAAAAATGTTTCCTTCATCCTAAAATCCTACTGTTAAACACACTGACAAATAATTTCAACGTTAAACCTCTGTTCTTCCTTTTCATCATTCACTCGAATTAAAAAGAATACATGAATGAAATAAAAAAACAGGGAAACAGTTTGTCCTTTCCTCCTTTCAGCCCTCCCTCTCTAGAAAAAGAACAAAACACAAAACAACAAAACACAAAAAACCAGAAAACAAACTCCCAAACAAAATAAAACACACCACCATCACCCCTCAAACAAACAACAAAACCCAAACACAAAGGAAAAAGAAATACAACAGACATCAAATAAAATGACCAAAACACAGAAAGTAATCTTAAAAGGACACAAGTGTTAGTCTTCATTCAATTTGATATTCACTGGGAAAGTACAAGCTTAAAGATGGGGACCAAATATGAGCTTTTTCAAAGTAATATATGTCAAATTCTTTTTATCTTTACTTTAAACTACAAAGTACAGGGCAGGAGTACATTATACTTATGTTTGTATTGTAATCTAGCATCACTGGTCAAACAGCTAAATTTTATTGGATAGTAATGGAAAAAAACCAATCTGACTTAAGTGAGTTAAGCAAAAACCTTGTACTTGGAATGATAGGACCAAATACTATGTGATATTTGAATATTTGTTAATGCTAGGGCTGAAATACAGGTATTAAACTACCTAAATAACTTCCCTACCCACTCATAACTCTTTTTTTTTTTTTTAATTGAGTAAAGAAACCTGAAAGAGCATCTAAAAATGGTTTTTCCAGAAAAAAAAAAAAAAAGAAAAAACATTTCTATGTGCACATATTCGTAAATGTTTTCAGACAATTGTCTAGTTTGAGACATTTTGGAGGGGTGGAGACCTTGGATGGAAGTCTCCTTCCTTTGAGAGAGAGAGAAAAAAAAAAGAACTCTTTACCAAGAAGGATGACAAACAACAATACTTATAAAATTGGGTTAAGTTAACCAGAAAATTTCCAAGATCCTACCCACTGGTCCAAAATGAGATGGCAGCTGACCTCCCCACACCGGTTAAAAGCTGGCAGGAATGGTTTGGCAGGTCAGTGCTGGACTGAGGCTGCAGTTGGATTGGGGCTGTGGAGCCCCAGGCGATTGGAAGGACCCACAAGACACTCCCCAGATCCAGCAATGAGACCTGGTCACTGCACCTCCAGTGGTGGTTATAGTCCTGAACTGCCAAGGCGGTGGCAGAAGCCCTGGGTGGTAGAAGACCCATGGAATGAGGAGTCCCTCAATCTGCCAAGGGAAGTCCAAGTGTGGTCTTTTATTGGGCTCAGGGTAGGTGAGAACACCTTTGGTACCTCCCCTGAAGTAAGGAGTCATTCACTGGATGATTAAAAGTGATTACAGGACATTTCAAGTCTTTGGCACCATCTAAGGTGGTAAGGCTGCCTGTTATGTCAGCACAGGTGGATCCATCATGGCCATAAACAGAGATGAATATCTTCAGGCCATGTGTGCGAATCGTCCTGATGCCTCTCAGAAAGGAGTTATCGAAGATGAGTCATTTATGTAGGGACAAAAAAATAGGTGGCAGGTGTGCACACCTTCAACACCTGGACTGAGTCATCAGCATTCCAGTCTTTTCACACTTGTGGATGCATTCTTTTCCTAAGATAAAAGACTGCCACCCTTTTCTTAAGTTACTCCCCACGGTCCACTTTAGAAGGCATACACGGGGAAAAGAGAAAAGGTGCACACCGGCGTCTTTGTGTAACCCAGGACAAGTATCAGCAAAAAAAGCTGAGCCAAGCTTTATACAGTGAGAGTTGAAACTTTTTTCTAAATAAATCCTTTGCTGGAGATTTTTGGCTGAAGGTTTACTGGTAATAAGCTATGTGCTGAAATTTACAACCATATGCCCCACTGATTTCAATCAAGCATCCTTGCCTCTCACAGGAAACTGTCCAGTGCAGACAAATACTAAAAGGCACATCATATCTGTACCATATGGCTGAACTTCCAAACAGATTTGTATGCTGGCTGTTAGTTTGTATCTCCTGCCTTGCTGAGCTTAAAAACTGACATGATCAGAGAATTGCTGACATTGCACACTAAAGGGAATAAAAGTATAATATGTCATTAACAAAAAAGTCTTCACAGTATTCTGGATACATATCTGAGGATGTGATCCAATATATAGCCCATTCTGTACGGAAAGATGCAAATGGCCTGTGGAAAGAAAAATAATTAATTTTTAAATTTCACTAAAGTTATAAATGAAATCTACATATTGAACAACAATGACATGTGGTCCAGATTTCTACCTTTTAATGCAATACATTCATCACAGCTTAAGAAATTTTTTCCCTGCTTGACCACAGCAGAAATCCTTTGTTTCTTTTTCATCACTACTGGGGATTTTTCCTATTGCATTAAGAAACCTTAATTCCAGCATGGGCCATTTGATTTTTTTCTTAGTATCTTTAAACCTCCATTGCAATTGAATCAACAGAAGTACTATCTAATCATATTGTTCTGCTATTTATGAAGTTTTATAAATCTCTCTGCAAGTAAATTAGTGTCATATCAAACTGCTGAGGCTGAATTTTGCTGGCAGAGACAGATGTAGGGCACTTTCCTCTTGTAGGTAACAGCAAATACTGTTTTAAAAATAATTCCTTCCCCTTCTCTCCCTATCTAGTGTAGTCGGGAAAAGGACTCTCATACAGGTCAGCTACAATTAAGATGAAGCCATCTAAGCTGCAGCTTCACAAAGTATATGTCACTTATTCATTCTAACATATTTATTATTCCTAATTTTAAAACAGCAGTGTTTCAACTCCTGATAATAAAATTACAATAAATCTTACTCCTTTTCAAACAAAAACATCCACAAACTCTTTAATTACTTTTGACAAAAGCGACTTCAGTGAAAGACCATTTAGTGATATCATAACAACAGTAAATTAAAATCTTTCCATATCTAGTGAAGCCGATAAAGGAGTGTGCAACCCCAGTTACAAAGATAATTTTGCAGTCAGAAAACAATGAAGAAAATAAAATACTCTTTTACATACCAGATTTGCAGGTTAAGTAAATCACCATAGTGACCTTTAAAGAGAAAGGTTACAGCACATAAGGATCAGATGTTATACACATGGAAAGAAACACATTTTACAGCTGGCCAACCCTTTCAAACAAAGCTATGCCTACAGGTGGACTCTGCAATAAAGCTACTGATTGCCCATCAAAATTAACAAGGACAAATCAACAGCTCTGGCCATCAGGCTGCTCTTATTTTGACAGTTTATAATGTATTATGCCAGTAATGCTAGAGAAATTGTTTGAATGAATATATACATCTTAAAGGCACAAGAGTAGGCTGTCCCCATGAGCTAAAAGACCAGCTGTCAGGGAAGAAGATCAGCCTGGCTGAACAGAGAGCTTTGGCTAGAATTCAGGGGGGAAAGGAGAACTTACAAACTTTGAAAGAAAAGATAGGACACTCAGAACTACAAGGATGTTGTGAGGTTATGCAGAGAGAAAATTAGAAGGGCCAAAGCCCAACTGGAATTTAATCTTGCTACCACAGTTTAGTCTGCGGAGACGGGTTTGTGGTAAAGTTGAGACGACTCCATGGGAGTTAGCTACAACAGACCTTTTTTCAAAACTACTACCGACAACTTACACACTTAGAAAGTTGTATCCATCCGCGCGCAAGGACAGAGTGGCGCTGGTAATTGGATAATGAGGCTGTTTGCATTACAAAGCCTGCTCTAATTGGCTAGTTACACACATCTGCTGTGGAAAGTAGCAGAAACCTCTAATCCCTTAATGGATCCTTACGCTAATGAGTCCTTTACACAAAACCTTTTAGATCTAAGATCTGTGACATTCCAACACCACAGTAAAAGGCGATAAAAAACATTTCTATAAATACTTCAGCTACAAAAAGAGGCCTAATGTCCATCTTTTGTTAGATGCCAGGAGAAACATAGTGACAAAGGTTGAAGTGAAGGCTGAAGTACTTAAAGCCTTCTTCTTTCAGTCTTTAATAGCAAGACCAAAGTTGTTCACAGGATGTACAGCCCCTTGAGGGTTGGGGAGCATAATGAAGCCCTTATAATCCAAGAGGAAATGATCAGTGACCTGCTACACCACTTATACACACAAATCTATGAGGCCAGATGCGATCCAACCAAGGGTACTGAGGGAGCTGTCAAAAATGCTTACCGTGCCACTTTCCATCATTTATCAGCAAATCCTGGCCAACCAGGGAGGTCCCAGTCAACTGAAAGTTAGCAAACATGATGCCCAGAAGGTTTAGAAGAAAGATCTGGGAAACTACAATCCTATCAAACTGACCTCGGTGCTGGGGAAGGTCATGGAGCAGATTACCTTGATGCCATCACACAACATGTGCAGGACAACCAGGGGATCAGACCCAGACAGTATGGGTTTATGAAAGGCAGGTCCTGCTTGACTGTGATCTCTTTCCATGATGTGCTTACCCACTTAGTGGATGAAGGAAAGGCTGTGGATGTTGTCTACCCGGACTTGAGTAAAGCCTTTGACACTGTTTCCCACAGCATTCTCTTGAAAGTGGTTGAGTCAACATATCTGCTGGAATCAATGGTCCTAAAGGGTATTTCCAGCCTAAACAATTCTGTGATCTAGGATTCTATGAGCTATTCCTAATTAGCTCTTTAAATTTGCTATTTACACATAAGCATTAAATATTTGCTTTCCAAACCCTTCCAAACTAAATCCTAGGACTCTTTTTTTTTTTTTTTATGTGATATGCAGTCAGACAATTAACTCTGAAATAATTTACTCTCACAAGTGCAATACATACAGTCACTCCCAAGTTAGTTTCACACATGTTAAATTCATGTGGCTATTTCAGGCAAATAACAAGGTCCAATGCACTGGATTTGCAAAGAGACAGAATATTTAGATTTAGTTTTAGTTTTGAGTCTCTTTTTTTGGCTTTGTTTCTTCAATGTCTGCTAATGTTCTGTTATGTTTTGAGCTGTTTGGCTTTATATCAAACTGTGAAAACACTACAGTCACGTCTGAAAATACTTTGCCAGCCTTCATGCAGTCTGTATTTCTAAAGATTTCTTGTTGCTTGTGCTGTTGTAATAGGCCAGTGCTGCTTTATCTGGCTTTATAAAGACCTTGAAATGGTTACTATTGTTCAGGATGCTTCAGAATTTTTCAGAGTACTCAGATCTCTTGACATTAAAGTTTCTGATGGAAGCTGGGCATCTTTTAACACATAATCAAGACTGAATGGTCAGAACAAGAATATTTGTGACTACTTCAGAATCAGAGCTAGAAAAGAAATATCATTTTCAGAGACTTGATTGGCAGTGTTGAATAAAGTCTATTAAATAGTGATTAAATCCCTTCTTGTAGAAGAAAAACTGAATATATCTCAAATTCTAGTAGAAAGACTGTCATTCCTCTTTAGAAACAGTGTAGAATTCTAGTCCAGATCTGAGTAAGTAACATATAAATCTACCTGAGGTCTAGAGTGCTGTTGACAAGGCTTACTAATAAATAAAATATTTCTTTTGCTCCAATAACTATATTTGCAGAAAAATAATTTTAAGTGTTGTACTATGCTGATCAATTCTTCCAAGTAATTCCTGTTGGCAATAAACTTTCTTCTGGCATTTTGCTTCTGGTTTGCTATATTTTCCATATACTTCTGTGGTAGTCAAAAAATATTTCAGTTATTCCAACAGGAATAATATTTTAAAACACATTTTTTAATATATACATTAGTACTTATACAACTTTGCAATATTTTTTCTTTTGGCTTATAGGATTTTTTTTAATTGTTGCATCATTTTCTTTCATGCCTCATAACAAAGCCATTTATTAATAGTATTGGGTATTTAAGTTTTTCAGTTGTAACACTGATCACTTCGTGTTCCACATACTAATATTGTGGATATCTGGCATATGGAGGGAGATAAATTAGTTTATGTTATTAATCTTAAATTGTTTTATAGCTAATCTCAGAATTTTTACCTCAGTTAATGTAACTGCTTTAAATAAGGCACCCTGGTATGTGTTTCCTTCCTTCTGAGCTTGACTAGGCTATCACAGGAGAGAGTTAATCAGAATCATGCCATTGACTTAAGTAGAAGTAGAACCAGGCTTTGCAGATTTGAAATGAAGCAAAAAATGTCTCACAACTCTTCTAATTATACCCTGGGGAAAACTGCCACTGAAATCTATAGGCAACAAATTCTGCTTTATATTCCAACCATTAAAGTTATGCTGATTAATAAAAAAATAAAATAGAAAATGTTTGAAACTTGCTACAAAAACTTCAGCATTTCAATTACTTCTTCTCTAATAGTGTTTGTGTAGAAGATGCACAATACTTTTGTTATTGTTCTGCTTGATGTTCATCTGTTACCCTCCTCCTAGATCCCCGAGGCGGATTTCAAGTTTTGAGGTAACAATCCTCATCTCTCTGTATCTGCCACCCATTTCAGTTGGGGAGAAATAATTGACATGCTACATTTACCCTAATGATTATGAATTCCTAATAATATGAAAATCTATTCTTTTTAGGGTATAAGGCAGATCCTTAAGGGGATATGTAAAAGTGATGCATTAAATGTTTAGAATTTTATAAAACAAAACTATTCCTTCAGCGTGCAGGTCCTAAAACATAATGCTTTTTACAAACACACACCGTCTGTTTGTCATGCCCACAATGGCAGGAAATGGCCCTGCTCAAAAGCCTTCAGTTATGTTAGTCCTACAGACAAAGATGTGATTTCAAAAATAACACTGAGCAAAGAATTTTTATCACAAGAAGTTTTCTCTTGAAAACTATCAGGTCTGCAATGATTTAGGTACTTTTGAGGCACTGCACCTAAGAATTACCTTTTATACTAAGGCCATCAAATCCAAAGATGAAGTAAAGAATACTATGAAACTTTTCTAAAGAAACTGCAGGTTTCCATACACTCAGAGCAAACAGGCACAGTGGAACAAGCCCTCCCATTCAGAAATCCGAAACAGTTCCAGTGATAACCAGGAAAGCTAACTGCAAAGTATCCATGCTGCCTGACTGTGCAGAGCACCAGTTTCCAGAAGTCAGAAATGGATTGCTAAGTGCAGTTGTGGAAGAGCTGATTGTCCAAAAGTACAAAATAATATAAATAAAGGAGGAAAAATGAGGAGTACAGCTATGTCAGAGATTGGGAATGAAGATAACTAAGCAGGGCACCCAGCAATAAAGGCGCACTTGATCCAAGCTACTGGAAGTGATGTATTACACCAGAATGACTAACATAAGCTAGGAGGGGGACAACAATTAAAAGAATAATACTGAAGTTCAGTAATGACCCTCATGAAGTCTCTTCCTCCAGGTCCAGAACTGTAAATATAACACACTGAGGCAAAAATAAGCTGTCCTTTCATCTGTCAGTGGCTATTTGAACAAATATTCAATGAATTCCATCACCATACTAGAATGTTCAGATATTTTAGGAAACACATAGGGTCAGAATAACTCTTTCATTGCATGCAAGTGGAAAAGCATTGCTCTTTGATATTGTACTATCAGTCCCTGCCTCAAGTTTCTGGATGCATTGTATTGTTGCCTAAAAGAGGAGAAAAGAACCTTCAATGCAATATTAATATAGAGCCAATAGAGAGCTGGTCTTTAATGAAAGGACTTTCAGGTGCTACACAAAACATAGGTGCACACACCTGCATAGAATTCTCACAGTTTTATAGCTTTAACTAATTACCATATCTAGTGGGTACATCCAACCCAAAAACCATTTGCCCCTGGTACTACCCCTCAGTACTGTCCCACTGTAGCCTTTCTAAGGGTTCTGGGCCCTCTATGTTGTTTTGACTACAATATATCTTATCATTCCCTTTCAGGTGCATGTGTCCCAAACAATATGTCCTTGCTAAAATACTCTTACTTGAAAAGATCGTTAAACAGAATTTCAAGAATGTGACACAAACTATGAGAAAGGGGGTTAGAAACTGTTGTGACCTCCATTATGACAAACTATACAGCTAATATTAAAAACTACACATATGTAAAATCTAAAGTCATTAGTATGATATCAGTTACTCAGGAACTGGTGTGGCCAGTCAGGGAAAAAGGGTAGCCACAAACCAAAGTGCCTTCAGCTATAAAGTGCCATTCATCTAAAGTAAGATGGTTGTGGAAGACTGGAGATCGTGACACAGTGCAGGCTTAACTAGTGGGCTAGGACAGCTATGCTGCTTCTGGTACCCAGTCTGCAATATGATCCCAGCTTCCTTTTCCTCCAATGTTTTACCCAGAAGAAGGGTCACAGTGCAAACTACACAAAACCTGATAATTTTCTTCAGAAAAGAACAAAAAATAAAACAAACAAACAAAAAAACCAACAGTAAAAAACAATCACCAGACAAGAAATTATGTCTGTTGTTTTGTTCCATAAGGGAATGCATATAACATTTTGCCTACTTACAGGGCCATGTCATGAAAAGCACAGCTGCTAATTTGCAATACATATTGACTTAGTGGAAAACTGCAAACATTCACCATCTTTCCAAATTTGCTTTGAGTCACTTAATGTTTTTGAAAGCCAAGATATAATAAACAAATAAGAGAATATGGCAATAAAACTTTATAACCTGGCTTGAATGAAAAAGAACAAACAAATAACAGATTGAGCATAAGGGATTAGGGTATTTTAAGTTTTAGCTTGATGTTTACAATCATTAAAACAGAAAAAATGGAGTACATTTCAATTAATTGTGTTTCTGAGGTTTCTAGCTCTACAGAACTTTAAAAGCAGTACTTTATCTTGAACTTTACTTACATTGACACAAATATGTCTTCACATGCTAGCTTATTTTTCACTCTCTTTTAATGCACTACAACAAAAATTACATGCAATAAGCCAAATAAATTACTTTCCTTTCAGTTTAGTTTTGTTATATCATATCAAACCTTCATTATTTATTTGATTGTGGAAGTTTGATTTTACAATATTTCTTTCAACCACAGAAATATTTCCTGAAACCTGCATTTTCTCTGACTCTTTCTTCTAAGAATTAAACAGCTCTTCAATATTTTCCATTCTTATTTACCTAGTTTTCAAACTTTTTGTACCTGTACTTCTTTGTTTCTTAAAAATAATCCTAGCATATCCATTCTGTAATTTATTCAGTTGAAAAGTATGTTCTTCCTTTTTAAATCTGATGAATGAATTGAAAATAAAGCAGGAATCCTAAATCAGTTCTGTATTTAACCTCATGGGCTCATACAGCTAAAACTTTCTGAAAACAGATATTGTGTGCAAAACTAGGAACAGACTAACTCACAATAACTTGTTCTCTTTGTTGCAGCTGGTGCAATTTATTGTTAAAAATTAAGCCTACACAAGAACTGCCCGCCCAAGAAATGCAATTTAAATATCTTTCCTTTACAGATGTTTAAACAGAGCTTAAATCATCTTTGCATGAGGTTATGGGGAGTTCAGCAGTTGCAAGGGCCCATGGATGTTAGACTGTCACAGTTCTTCAAAGTAGCACTGATCAGAGCCTCTGAAGTAATTTACCTGTGCCCTGCTGATTCCAGCTCAATATGCATCTTCTTTTCCATGTTCATATGCCAAGATTTACAAGAGTGTCTCTAGGTCAGAGTAATCCACCCATGTCTATACTCAGAGCATCTGATAACAATTTAGTCAGTATCTTTTATCTTACCTTCATTCTATTCTCTTGCTGCATAGAAAAGACCGCAGTCACTGTCTTACTGAGGAAAGGGGTTTTTTTATCTTTCACGAGTATGCTCTCATATAACCAGGTTTTTCAATATGGGAAGATGGCTAGCAATAAAAATTAGAGGAAGATGAGAAGTTATATTCACATCCTAACAGAAGTTATAACAGCACAGAAATTATAGGGTAAAATGCAACTGCTAGTCCTTCGCTGGAATGTGGTTGGCAGCTGCATGATGATTCCCCATACAAGACTAAGCACCTGCTAAGAGAGATGGAACAAAGGGTGGGGTGCGGTGGGGTGGAGTGGAGGCACCACGGCCAAGCTCTGTGGAAATCCTTGCAGGGAGGGGAACTCGATGGTATTTGGCAGCTGATAAACTGCATAGCACCTGTCAGCCTAGGGGGAGAGATGATGTTCTGCTGGGGAGCGAATAACTGTGATGAAATCTCTCTCCTCAGATGAACTTGGTTCATTAAAGCCTAATTGTAATATTAACACACACCTTCATCCCAAAGTTACCTGACTCCAAGGTATGACCACCACCACCCCCACCCCCACCCCCCCCAGATATGTGCCCTATATTTTTTTTTTTAGTGCATCTTTAAAAGCAAAGTGAGAGAATTTTACACCAATCAGCTACAAAGATATTTATGATTAAAGTCACCCAAGCTCCACCTAAACATAAAGAAATAGTATAAAACTAAGTTGAGAATGGGGGGAAAGTGAGGGAAGACTCCATGGTAACTGCTGGGATCAGCTGATGGGCTGAACCTGTCTTCTCCCCCACAGGTATGCCTATTGGTAAGGGCCGTACTCTGCACAAGCTGAATATTTTATTTGGCATGAGAGTTTGTCTGTACATTGCTTTGAAGACATTTTTGCAGTCAGATGATATCACTGGCAATCTTTGAACCTTATTAATATAAAATTGTGACAAGTTAAAGAGTGCTATCTCATGAACTGCTAGGGTTGGTTCTTTTCTGGCACTTACAGTTGCCAGAAGCAGGTAACACACTTGAAAAAGTGGGAAGACCCACTGAGGGGTCTCCTTTATGTTGCTGGCTTAGCTCCCTGAAAAGGGCAGTCAAATCGCCCTCTGATCCAACAGAACTGTTCAGTGACAGGACCCCAAAACAGGACACTGACAGACTGGTTGGGCACAAGGCTCTCAGTTTTCCTGGCGTGCTGACAGCCTCCAGTGTGTTCCCAGAACCCCAATGCTGTCTTTCAGACCCACAATGCCCAACAGACCTGGAAAGTTACTGTTGGTGTTTTCACTCATACTTTGATTACAGTAGATAAATACCACATTGTTGCTAGACTGTTTTAGTGTTGATGTAAAAATTATTTTATTCCTTCCCAAGTCTCCCAAAATGTTTCAGGAAGAAAATACTGCTGAGAGGGACGATTCTATTGATGTTGTCACACACACTGAAAAAGAAACCTGTAAAAGTTTCTTGCCCTTTAGTACTTTTTAGGTGAAGACTGCAAATCTGGAAAAGTGGAAGTACTGTATTTGATGGAGTGAAATAGAAATTTTTTGTGAGACTGTGAGCCCCAGAATGCAGCTGGCAAATTAATGCATAATGATGAATTCATACAATTAAAAAGAAAAAATTACCATATTTGAAATGCGAAAAACAAGCAATTTTAAAATTTTCAATTATTATTCAATATTTTAAATTCTCCTTTGATTTAGAAATTAGATGACTCATAGCCATGGGGTATTTATTTTCCTTGATGTGACTAGTTGTCTACAATTTCTAAACAAAGCAAAGAAATTCCTTGGGTCAGTACGCTTCATGCTGCTGTCATATCTGCTGTAACATCTTTCAGAAGTAGGGCAGTTTCACTAAATAATAGTTAGACCAAGTAAACACTTTCCAAGAACAAAACACCACTGCCAGTGCTCTGGGACAATTCACTGACTGTTCTCCCAGAATATCCTTGGTCGGTTTCTCTAATGCTACTTGCTCTCATCCTGCCAGACATGGCTGGTTGGCTCCTTTTCTGATGGACCTGTACTTAAAGCTCATAGTTACTAACCCTGACTATGGTGTGGCAGAGCAAGAGAATAACTGAAGGAAGAATTTAAGAGCAGAAACCTTAAAAGAAAGGCCAAAAGGTCAGAAAAAAATTAGCTGAAAACAAGATCAGAATCTCACCTATGGAATTCAACTGATATCTTCAGAATGTGTTACAGTAACATTCCTCTGATTCTAACTGTGTGGCTGTGACTTTTGATTTGCCTATTGATGAGTTACCTATTTCACTGTAGCTGGAGTTACATATTTGCACACCAAGGGTTTTGGTGGAAGTGCAGGTACTGAAAAAAGACCTATGTGACATTTTCAGTAGGAAACTCATTTACATACATCAGGGTCCTGGAGAAAAAAATCTCATATTCTGAGGTCATGAATAATGTATTTTATTTCATTCAATCATCTTAAGGAAACAAATAATAAAAAAAATTAATCATGAGAGAGACTGAAGGTAGCTGGGGAGAAAAACATAGAGTAGATTGTAGAGAATAATATTTAATCATTAATACATTGAAAGAGAAAAGCAAAGTATAAAGTTTGAATACCTAGCATCATAAAAATAACATCCAAAGAGCTTGAATTTTGACATAATGGACAGTAGAATGTGCTCATGCCCTTCTTTATTTTTATTAAATTAATGTTTATACAGTGGTAGCACTATATAAAGAGCTGTCTTGACAATGATAAAATATGGTTTTGAAAGTTGCAAGAGCTAAACATGTCACTAAATGTTTGACCTCTAACAACATTTTCCTCCCTGATTATACTATTGCTCTTTTAAAGGAAGAGGAAAGCTTCTTCTCTTGTAAAACAAACAATTATAGTCCTCTGGACTACTCTGTTCTACATCATAACGTACTGGGCAGAATGCAGAAAATACTAGGCAATCACATGCCACTTGAACCCTAGAGGAAAATTCTCTTTATGAATCAAAGGATTACTGAAGGCAGTAGAGACACCAAGAATCACACACATGAGGGGTGAAATGCAATTCTCAGTAGACATAATCCACTCTCAACTCAGAACTTGAATTCCAGCTTTCAGTCTTTTCAATGAAGAACATGTATTTGATATTACTATTAGATTCTCAGATTTTTCACTGCATACTTTATTTCATGGACATTTTTTTCTTATTTGGAAGAATTGATACGGATAGATTAGATAGGATGAACAGGATAAGATACGATGAATGAAGGTTACAGTCAGATGTTTTAATTGGATTAATACTTGCATCACTCAACGTCCAAGGCATTTTAAAGCTGTTATATAAAACAAATGGATTTCTCAGGAGTCTAATGCTAAAAGCAATATTTAAAACAGAAGAGTAAAACTTTCTGCCTATTTTTCTCTTGATTAATCTGAGCTCCTAAAATTTGAGCTGACTTTCTTCAAAATACTTTTCATTTAGATCAGCCAGAACATAGATATATATTTTTCAGTCTTCCATGCCTAATGAATTTCCTGTTTCTTCCATGTCCCAGTTTGCAGGAAATGCTTATATTCCACCCATTTTCTACTTCAGAAATTATCCCATCTTTCTTGCTCTTAACTAACTTTAAATATAAACCAACACTAATGCTTTAGTTTAAAGTAGTTAAGACTCCATGACCAAAAACGCAGGCAAGGTGTCTAGCTCAGGCCAGGAATGGGATATCACAAAAGGCAAAGAATCATAGTAACTCTACACCGTCAGGCACAGACAGTCATGACAATAGTGCCAGTCACACCTATAAACTACACCCTCTGTAAGTAATACTGATTAATTATAAAGATCTGTTAATCTTGTACTTGCATTTTCCCCTATCTACTAAATGTCAATTTTTGCCAAAAAAAAAAAAAATAAACAAAATACCTTCTTTTACTATGTTACTTCTCCTGTAGAACTGCTTATTAGACTTTCTGATTTTATAGGCATTTTTCTCATTATCATCTTTCCATCAATCGAGCTTTTGTTCTTTATTCAACATTAAAAATATTTATACTTTGTTATTTGAAAATGAGTTTGTACTTTATTCCCACCATTAATTATCCCTATTTCTCTCACATGCACACACAGATACTTAAACAAATATGTGAATGGGGTATGAAAAAGGTTAGAGATGTGGGGTACATCCAGTATATTTTCAGACTCTCTTATGGAGAACTCCCATGAAATCCAGAGATGAGCTCTAGGAGATTTTATAGTCTTCCTTTGAAATCTATAAGAAACAATAAGCTGCTCACTAAAGAGTTCCAAAATATAACTACTATCAAAGTACACAGAGTGACTCAGAAACTGAAAAATAGAGAATGGATCATCAAACCCACACAATCGAAGTACTGCCCCTAAGGGTCCACAGACTGTTTCTCACTCACAAGAAAATCCTGCATCAAATTTCAGACACTAAACAATTTCCTACAGTAAAGAAGTGGAAAAGACAGAGCATCACAAGAGTCCCAGGTTTCTCAAACTGTTACTATTTTCCATTACCTTTTAAAGGATTTCCCTCAAGGCTTCCTTATTTTTAGTAGTGTTTCATTGTATTCCCAAGCACATAAGGTTTTAGGCTGGCTTCATAAAATGTTTCTTAGAGTTTCTTCTTTCTTTCTTGAGCATTTGAAATATAAGCATAGTTAAAATTGTAAATTCCTTTTTCTACCATGTTCTGGCAGTGCATCAGCAAGAAAGATGGAGGAAACTTGTCTGGCTGTCAACAGAGAAAGGAACTACAGCAACCCAACTGAATACAAGAGCTGTGGTGAGCTGTGACAGTGGTGGCAAGGTGTGCAATGTGTGTGAAACTCCACAGCTCTTGCATCAGAGTTAAGGAACAGAAAAGGAGATTATTGGAAATGTGGAAGGTGGATAGCTCACCTGTAGTCCAGAAGAATAAAGAGTGGAGAAATATGCAGTTAAAGAAGGGAAGAAAGCATATTAGACAGAGAGACTAAATCTACCAGAGGAAAGAGGAAAAAGGGAAGGGGGAGCATCACAATATAAAAATGGCCAAAAAACCTGAGGAACCTGTACACTACAAAAAATTTCCATCAACTGAGTTGCATTCCTAAAGAGACCATTAAAGACTTAGATTTGAACAAATCAAGAGTCATACCCCTTTTGGATGAGACCTTTATAGTGTGTCTTAATTTGCTAGATATACAAATTAAGCAATCAAATTATATCCTTTGCAGATTCACCCTGCTGTTACTTGTCTTAATGTCTGTTCTGATAGCAGAAAACTAGTTAGTTTCATTAATTTGATTTACATCAAAGCAATGAAAACTTGAGTTTTAATTTCTTGAACAGATACCAACTTTATTCATACACAAATTAAATACTGGAAAAAGATTTTATTTGAAAAACAAAATACTGTGACTGATAAACTGGTAGTGTTAATCTGGTACACTTTGAAATTCAGCAGGAAAGTCAGCCTTTCCAAATGTGAGGTACTCCTTCTGTTGCATCTTGGATAGAAAAAAAAAAAATATTCATACAGCAGAAATAAGAATTACTTACCCATCCATAACAACAGCAATGTGCTAAGTTGATTTTTGTATTCGACAAAAGAATGAAAATAGGATGGCACCATTTTCGAAAGCTGATGGTCTGAAAAGTACTAACGGATCTCCCTGAATGATCACTCAAAACATAAATGCACTCTAAAAAAAGAATTTGTCAAATAAAAGTGGACATTAACAAACAGACTGCAACAACTCACACCATAGATTGTAGAAAGAAATACATGATCTTGTTGCTGTGTTTTATGCATTACTGGAAGGATGAATGTACTACAGGATGTACATTAGACCAAGTACATTATAACAAGGACAAAACAGAGCAGAATAATCCATACATTTCTGTTGTCCACAGAATAATTTTTGTGGCAAACTGATAATTCTGTACTGGTGATTCCACCCCCACCCCCACCCCCTCACCCCCCTTATCTCTGTCTTCTTTAAAAAAGCTACATGTTACTTTATTTGCTTTACACAATTATATTTGCATAAGGAGTGATGTCAGCTGGTACCTGAGATCTTTCTACTAAGATGGAACCTATATTACAAAAGTTTTAAATCACTTTTGCTAACAGTATGTAACACTATGGAAAAATAACAAGACATAAAGATTACTGGCACATTACTCTATCTGTAGGTTTCTGTAACCTATAAGCAATTACAAGGTATTCTTTGGTAAATCATATTTTAGCAGAAAGACTGTTGACAAATAAGAACTTATTTTTGCTTAAGCCCTTTTCTATGGAAGTTACCTGTGAAAACTTGCCACTTTTTAAGAGTTTTGCTGACAAATCAGAAGAGAGATCATCCAAACTTCTTCCTAGTCAATGTTGTCTTTAGATTAAAACACACGTTTTCCTGTTTCCATGAGTGAAAATAACATGCAGTGAAAATAAATATAGACTTAACATTGCTAAGATGCCATTTGCTACATTTGCTCATGCTAGGATACTGAATTTCAGAGAGAAAGACTAAGATTAGGGAGAGATTTATATTTCTCTCCTTACTGCCCCACAGGAGTAGCCATAGTAGATAAAAATGATCAAATTCTATCAATTACAGTAAGCTTCATAAACTAACCTTACTCCTACAAAAACGGATATTTTTAAGGAATCATGACATTGTTTTCTAACATATGAACTGAGATAAATAGCTATAATAATAAAACTCTGGACCTTGAAGAGATAGATTGTTTAACTTTTCTCATTTGAATTTTATCCATCACATAAGTATTGATCATTTTAATATATGACTTGATTACAGTGCATCTTAATAACTGCATTTCTACATCCTGGATTATGCTATGAAATATTTCACAACCTTTCCTTCCAAACACTTCAGGTTGTACAGGCTTCTCAAAGCTTATCTCTGATTCAAGGTTTGTCAAGGGGAATTGAACTATCTTTTAGTGGATTTCTGAAAATTCCTACCAAAATACTTTGTTTCCTACTAAGTCTAACATAAGTTACTGACAGAAACATCAGCCAGAATGTGACAGCAGAGCTTTAATGTAAAGTTGTTTCACTAAATTTCTTCTTAAGGGACCATTCTGTAGAGAAGTTAAAAATATGATGTAGGAATCTGTTGTGAAAAACATGGAATTGGCCATATTGACCAGGCATAGTGATGTAGAGCTGTTTAGATTCACCTTGGTCATGTCCCCAGCATTACCCTTTTTCTTTTTAGTGCTACATATTTTAATAAATGTTAGTAGAAATATTGTAACAAGTTGCCCAGTAAACACAAAGTGCCTTCACACAGATAAATAAGCTTTTTAGTCAAAACAGTTTGAATTTGCTGAGGTGAAATAATATAAAAAGAGTATAGATGGGATTCTCTCTTCCATTAAAAGAGTCCAGGAAACTGTTTCTTCCCCAAAATAAAATTAATTACTTGAACTGCATGCTGAACTGAACTGTCAAAAGGGCCAGTTCACTCATCCTTGTCTAAAGAGACTTGTTTGCAAGTGTTTGAATCTCTGGTGAACAGCCTGATGCAGTACTAATCAAAAGGTGCGTGGCTTCCTCAGATGTGAAAGATGGAGTTTTTGCTGAGACTGTCTGATATTCATTTTAGCCTCAAACTGCCAGTAATAGATTGCCACTAGCCAGTAAAAAGTTCACTATAAAGAATTATATGTCCTTTCTGTCCTTGGTTACAGTTACTGTTATCTACAGCAGGCAATTTTCTCATATGTTCTTCAGAAGGTCATTCAAAACTCTTTTACTTGGTAAGATGATGGGGATCTAAAAATATTATGATCTCCAGGCATTTAGCTTTAGTTAAATTTTCCACTGTTCAAAATAAGATGAAAGTCAACAAGGAAGGTTAAATTCAAACAATCTGGTGCTTATAATTTACATCATAAAACCAGAGCCCAATTTTGTAATTTTGTCAGGAGTTTAAGCTGTCATAGTTAATAGAAGTACCAAGGATGCACTATATATGCTCCAATATACTCCAATATCGATGCATCTAGAATATCCATAAGTTTTTATATATGTTATTCTGACTTAAATACATATACGTTCGTACTTCACAGCTTAATTTTTGAGTAATCAGGAAAGCAAATAGCCTGGAAAGTGTTCATATTTTATCTCTACAAAGATGTCCTCATTATGTAAAAATCCTACTGCTTTTGAAGCATACTGAATAACCTTGGAAAATTACATAGGGGGGAAAAAAAAAAAGCCGTAGGAATATTTATAGAAAACGGCATCAAGTTGTACAAGGTTGTAAAAAAGGTGTGGTGAGTTTTTTTAGGTTTGGTGGTTTGGTATTTTTAAATCATGATTACAATAGATGTATGGCCCAAAGGTTTTAGCAGCTGTCATGTTTATATTCAGTGATGACTTCTTTTAAATAAATATTTCAAATTAACCCTCCATAAATCAATACATATATTTTCCTATTTGCACAGAAATGTCTTACATCCAGCTTTTTTTTTTTTTTTTCAGAGCAACATCTTCATACAAAAGTTCCAAAGTACCTCTGATAATACTTGCATTAAAAAAAATGCCATAGGAAAGGGTTTCTTACAAAGACATGCTTCAGCTAACAAGGACTAAATAGAAATGAGAAGGAAAAAAGGTTATCATGTGTAGCATATAGAGCTGCTGCTCAACTATCAACACCTATTATAAACCCATCTTCTAATCTGAATTCTTGGGTTATAGTTAGTCTTTAATCTTCAGTAAATAAATGTCTGTTATTTGTCTGACTGGAAGTTTTAGGGTATTATTGGTCTATAATTGTGTTGGTTACTTGCAGGTCAAGGTTTATTATCTATCTTATAGGCCCCCATGAAGCAGAAAATCTAGTAACCTCCTACAGCTCATCAGATAAAAGGATTATAGACTGAAGCACTACCTTTCATAAAGCTCAAGAGCACTGAAGCCTTATGTGATGAAAATTGTGCTTGGGCCGGAAACAGAGGACTGTCCAGCCTCTGCCATTTAAAGGTGAACAAGTGGAGAGATGAGGCTATCCAGTCTGGTCATGAAATTACTATTGCAGAAAAAAAAAAAAAAAAAAAAAAAAGGAAGATGCTTGCAGTTTTTTGATCAACTGTGAAGACACAGCTATATTAAATATCACTGTTGTGAAACTGAATGTTGTCATATTTCTGCCAGAATGGTTACAATGCAGATGTAAAAGCAGCTCCACAGTTTAAAATTTTCATCCCCAAGTATTTTAAGGAATTGTTTGACTTAGACATACACCTGAATTATTAAATAGCACATAGTATAAAACAGGCCTGGAAATACTTCCTTTTCTCAGGTAAGAGAGAGTCACTCTAAGAAACAAGAAACAGGAAAATTCCCGCATACAGTCTAGTTGTACTATGTGCAGCTGGACTTTCAAGCTACGTACTACCATGGCCCACTTTCCCAACTAAGTCAGTCAACGTGAAAAACACTTTATTGTTAGATGAAACACACTCAGCTCTGACCAAAGCAGGTGAAAAAAAATGAGGTGATAGTGTGCAAATGGAAGAAGAGAAACCCCCTGATAACTGAGCATCACCCTTATCAGTTTGCACTCTCCCTGTCTTCATTCACTACGTATCTATTGTGTTCAAACCAATTGGTAAACCAAAGCAGACTTATCCTTTCAAGTATTGACAAAGCAAATCGTTGCAGCAGATCCCCCATGTCTTTCATGCATGCTATCCCACTAAGAGGACCACAATGAACCATACAACCAGCCTATTCAGACAGCATTGCCATAAATCACTTTATTTAAGGACAGGTTGTGAAAAGAGAGGTCTGAATCCTCCAACTACATCTCATCCAGCTGCCTTCTGCCTCATTGACCCAAATGCCCACAAACATGTTCTCTGAGTACCAGTCTTTTCATGGATTCTCAGTGCTTTTCTATCCTCAATTCAAAGTCTTAATTCTCCAACTGAACCATGGATCAGGCTTTTAACTACTCAGTGACAGTGATTTCAATTATGGTTTTAGCCTTGTGATTAATGATACAATATGACTTTAAGTTTGAAATTTAGGATTAGGCATAAATATTAATAGCAACAACTGTAAAGTGGTCTTCTCTCTTAAGAGGATAATGAACCATTATGGTCCTTCTTAAGGAAATCTAGCTAATTCATATCATAGGAGAAACACTTGTGGCGGAAGCGTAGTGCTATAACAATGAAAGGATTTGTGTAAACTGTCAGGTTTGCATTAGCACAGGAAGACTAATAGAATGTCAAAATTCACAGAAAAAAACTGTAAACATAACATTTTTGAGAAATATTTTTAAAAGAGGAAGAAAACAAAAGAAACCCAAATGTTTTGAAGAAATACTACTATTCTTTTGGGTTAGTGTACATGAAAACAAAGGCTTTTATGTATTTTTTAATATTATAATGACAAAAATAATTTTTATTTAAAGATGTTCAAGCACTTCCATAGTTTAGCAAGGTGTCAATGAAAGAAATATTTATGAGGAAACTAAACAATGCTTTTTTCGTCAAGTCTAGTCTCACAAGGCTTAATAGAAAAGACTATCAGTTATTTGTTGAAACATTTCATAGGAAGACTAAAGTTATTTCAGGGGGGAAGAAAGATATTAAATTCATTTTCTCAAATATGATTGCCATAAAATGAATTAATTCATTCTCACCTATTTTCTTTCAACTCTATTTCGGCTGTATAAATGAGATAACTAAGAGAATAAATAACTGAGTTGCTAGTGTGTGCAATGAATGTTTCCCATGAAAATAATGGCGAAAACAGTAGGTCTCAGCCCCTGATCCTTGAAGTGTAAGAATCCCCGGGGCCATGCTAAATGGTCTGTAGGCAGTGCCTATAAAGGCATTAAACAGTTTCACACAAAAAAAATCAAATTCAAAATCCTTAACTATGAAAATTCCCAGCATTTGGGAAGGCCTACTAATGTCAAGAAGAACTCCACCTACAAGGAGACAACTAAAAGAAGCCCCATAATGCTCTTTGAAGGAAAGGATCCTACTTTGCATTCTCTAGGTGACTGTTCTGTGTCTCTCTAGAAACACCAGCAGTATAGACTAGAGTGGAAATAACTAGTAAGAGCGTAAAGATCACAGTTATACAGAATGAAAGAATAATAATTTTCCCCCACATATTCTCATGAATGCTTACTTTGCATTCCCCTCAACAAAAAAGGCAATCATTTATGGCCTTTCTTCGAAGTGTGGACCTTTAGCATTCCATTAAGTTCTCACAAGTTTCTCCTAGAGGTGGAAAACACGTCTTTCATGAAGAGTTCTCAGAGGGCTTCTATGGGCTTTTATAGCAATTAAAACCATAATTCCTTTTCATTTTCATTCTCCAAGATAAAACTGTTCTTCTTTTGAGTGTATTTGGTTAAAGCTATTAGTATTCAAGTATAGACATGATCACTATGTGAATCTTCATTATATTCTCCATACCTCCACCACTCAAACAAAATCTCAGTGTTTGTCAAGCTTTAACCAGCTACATTTCACACCATTCCCTTAGATACATGAGGAATACATGAAGAATTACGAGGTGCCATTGTAAGGAAGATCAAAATCAAAAATATGATCAACATATGCATATAATATATGAACTATTGTTTCAAAAGAAGACACAGTGAACTGAAGTACTATTTAAGGTGAAAAAAAAATCTATGCTGGAAGGACACGGGGAAAGATACCCCAGTGTCCACAAAGCAGAGTCTTTGATAAACAAAGCAAAAGATACTGAGTGGATACTGAGTTGAAGAGATGAGAGAATTCTGGGATGTACTGGAAGTTTAAGGTTAGAGGAGCTATTAAGCAGAAAGAAGAGAAAGTGAAGCAAACAACTGGAAGAGTTATTCATACAAAGAGAATATTCAATTAAATATAATAATTAGTAGGGAGAACCTTGATAATTTTGGTTACATTATGCAAGTTTATATTCCTAAAGAAAATAATAGCCTATTTCAGGTTACTGTGTATTACCATTTGAGCTGAAATTGTTAGGAAGCATGAGCACCTTACCAAAAAAAAAGTCTATTCTTTTCATTATCTGAAAAATGTATGCATTTCTAAGGAAAAAGATCTTTTGGTTCTGTCTTCTATCTCTTCATAACTACTTATTATGTGTTTTGTGATGAAAATGCCTCTATACCTTAATATCTTCACTATGCTTAAGTGTCTTCTAATACCCACAGCAGTGTAGCAAGATTGCTTGCAGAAAGTGAATTTCTGAGCAATCCAAACTGCTTCAGTTCCATGAGAATTTTGTAGATATTACATTTACAAGGACACACACCTGGTATTTGCCCGTCAGGCGATGGTTAACTCCTTGCAAATGTTGCTGAGAAAGTCTCAACTGCCTTCCTGTTCTCCAGACATGGAGCTCAAAACATCAGGATGAAGTTATTATAAACATTGGACTTGTGAGATA
>JAWWEV010000134.1:35108716-35150425 GCA_035583235.1 Hafferia zeledoni | reverse complement strand
AAGTCACCTGACAATTTTCAGGCCTAGTCCAAACTTTAAAACCCAAATTTAGGCCCTACCTGGCTGAAACCATGACAACCAGTCACTGAATTCAAAGGAGGGATGATTTAATAAAAGAAATTTAAAAGTTTTCAGGGACCTCTGGGTTTTAGTCTAACTTCTCAAAGGCTTTTTTTGTGTGCAAGAGATAAAAATTATTGTCTGTGTCACCTTATCTTTTGTTAAGATTTAACTTTATTTAATTAATTACATGGAACTAAAATTTAAAAATATACAAGCAAAAACAAAGAAAAACTAAAATATTATGCCTACTTTGTAAATGCACTTCAATTTCCAAATGCATTGTTTGAGTACCTTGATCTCCAGTGGAATCTTACCTGCCTATATCCTAAATATGAAGTAGAAATTTAATCTCATATTTAAGTTATTGAATGTACTTTTAATTATTCTAGGATCACATGGATGTTATGAAGCTTTATCACAGCAAGAGCACTGCTTCCACTGTAAAAAAAATATATATATATATTTGCATTGTTTTCATTACAGAAACCCTTATCCTGGCTCTGTAGTTTATTCTGTACTTAGAGCAAACATTAAGTTTCTTTATGTCTTAGATATGTATATTTCCTCCTCAAAATTGCAGCACAGAAAGAATTTTTGTGAACTGGCAAAACATTTGTTAACCCTAATGTGAGAAATTTTAAAACAGCCACTTTAACAAGCTTATTTAAACAAGCAAAATATAAAAATAGTATCTTTAGCTTATATACAAATGAGAAGAGAAATTGTTTTGTATGTCTCTTGCAGGGGGAGAGGCCAGTAACTTTTTAAAGATCATACCTAAGACTTCAAAAATTTCTCATTAAGTAGAAGCAAGTGAGTAATGTTCTCTTTTACATAAACTCCCTGAGAATAGCACATTCTTAAGGGGCTTTAACCTTCCTTTCATTTAAATTACACTAAGAGCACAAGTCTCTATGTAAATACCATGAATGTGCACCCATAGCTCGTATATCTCTTTGTGCTCTTAATACAATCGAGTATCAACCTCCCCTTTTCTCCTTCCTGTCCTGATTACTGACAGCCAAGAAGACTAACACAATTAGGAATTACCTACCAGGAACTGCAGGAAGAAGAGACAAGTCTTGCTGATTCTGCCCTACAGCCTTCCAACAAGTGAGAGGAATACCTTAAGAGAGAACTGGGAGAAAACAACAGTTTCTCCCTGAAGCTTTTTGAAGACTATCTAATATTCCCACTTAAGGAGAAATTTCTGAAAGGCAGTAACAAAAATAGCCATGCTAACTCTGCATTTAAGAATTATCTACTACGACTCTTACTTTTAAGATTCTTAATATCTTTTCTTAGTAACTCTTTCACAACATTAATTAAGCTCAAATATGATTTAGTTTTCATGCTGTGATTGTTCTTAGCATCTTAGTTTCACATGCCCTTTTTGTATACATTTGTAATTATTTTAAATGTCAATCTTTCCTGAAATTTGGGAAGCAACATACATAGCATTTGCTATTACATTAATAAAAATAATTTTCTAATATTTTGAATGCTAAATCAGTGCTATTCAGCTACAGCTCAGTCTTAGTATGCTACAGTTCTAACAAAAATATTTTCTGAAAATTTATTAATTCTCTTGTCCAAGCTCTAATTTACATACATGAAATGCTAGTTAAATGTACATCTCAGAAAACATAATTCATTTATTCAAATAAATGAAACACTATATTCATTCTATTTTATTTATAAGAATATGCTTTTTCTACATGACTCAACTAGTTATATACCCAATACTGTGACACAAAGGCCAAAAAATATTCAATTTTGGGAATGGATAAGTTTTTTGAAATTATCAAGTGATTATAATGAGTGAACCAAAAATAAAAAATACAGTCCTAAATAATTTTGCCCAGTCAGTTGTCAAATATACAGTAATTCTGCTCTCTACTTTTCCACCCTAAAACCCCCCCAAAATAAGAACAAACAAACACAAAACACACCAAAAAAATGACAAAGCACATTGAGCTTCTTTGTGTCAGTTCATATTTATGAAGCATGAATAGAGTTCTGAAAAAAATGAAACCTTTTTTCACATTATCAATAAGTGATTGAAGTGCAAAATATACTTTACTAGCCTATGGTTGGTCACTGTTCCTATAAGTAATAAAATTTAAAAGCTATGTTACTTCTCTGTGTATAAATGAGTATACAGCAGAGAATTAGAGAAAACAATAATTCTACTTAAGGAAAAAAAGAATCATTGGCTTACTTATTCAGATTGGAAATCTTTACCTGTTTGCAAATTTCAAACACAGAAAACTACAAAGAAAAACATATTCAGTTTATTATCTTGTTAAATTCATCCAGAACACTAAGAAGCATTCAATATCTAAATCAAAAACAATTGGCTTGGAAATTAAAAGTAAGGATATTGGGACAGATATGGCTATAATTAAGAGAAAAGTTTGCTATTAGAAAAATCTGTGACTATGGACACAAAATAAACATAAAAATCAATATAGGACTAATTTTATCTGAACAACAGAAACACAGGTTAGGGTCCAAGATCACAGATTGAGATTCTTGATGCATGCTATCTTTATTTCACAACCAATACAGACTAAGGAAAAATACATGACTAATTAGGTGAATATGCTTGAATTCTGTTCTGTACAGAGAATATTAATTTAATTAATTAAAGCATTCTTATAAGTACAAGATACATTCTTTGCAAGACTGTTGTGCTTTTAGATACTTATTTGATATTATATCTGGCCACAACAAGTCTTTTCCTAATATTCATAAACCTCAGAAACTGTGTGAAACATGAGACAATTAAGCCTTGAATTATTTGCCATAGATAGGCATGGAATGTCATCTCAGTTGCATCCAGACACCTTAGGCAACCTGCTCTGTCAACTTCTGGAGCTAACATCTCTCCTACAGTTCCTACATTATATCTGCCAGCTACATCTAAATGTCCTAGAGCATCTCAGATGACACAAAACACCCCTGTGCTGGCAAGAAAACATCATGTCATACTGCTTTCAAGAAGCACAATGCCTTCCTGTTCCACTAATACATTGGATATAAATGCTGCCAGCATACTGCCTGGCACATTTGAGGTGATTCTCAGTTCCTCAGACCAAGAGCAGGTCTCAGAGGATAAGTAAGTATAGTGATTCACACAATTTCTCCTTAGATTTTGAATTCATTTTCATACAATAAGTGTGAGACTGTTCTCACTTGCTGTCATGGCTGTTTTTTACAACTATGACAGCCAGGTTTTCTAGTGATGTGGAAACATACACTGAAGAAAAGTGAATGTCATAGCAGAGACAGAGGATCACAGGGTGGTCTCTTCAGCCTTCTCTTTTCACAGCAAGCATATGAGCCACAAACTACCTGAACAAGCTAGCAGATGTTGTATCAGCAATCTTAGGATGAGCATTTGTGCTCAGGACGCCAGAGCAAGTCTTGCAGACCTTTGTCCTAAATGGTCACCAGTTCAGACAAACACCACAGTTCTACCTACTAGTTCCAGCTTCTCCAGTACTTCAGATATCACCTTAAACCAGGCATCATATAAAAGCGTCAAAGAGTTCTTCATAATTTGTTTTCTAAGAAAAACCCCAACAAATAGCAAACACACACAGTGGGCTATTCTTCCTCTTCTGTGACAAGAGATCTATTGTCTTCATTGGCTGTTTGTGAAACACAGAGTGAAGAAGATTAAGACTGCATATTAAGACTGTCAGATGCAAAGAGCTTTGATCTCCACATTAAATTCTAGTTCTGACTGAGATAATACTAGATAGATGAGAGTATACATGAACTTCATGTTACATCTGTTTAACACACAGACATTCAATTCTTTGAATTAAAGTTCTCTCTTCTTGCTGCAGGGTAGAAGGATCATATCTCAGGAGGGATTACATTGAGCATCCCAAAAGTATCAGTTGTGTATGAATGTCCAAAGGGGGACTATAAGTCTAATTAATTATAAAAATTTATTTTTATTGATTATACAAGGCAGGAGCACAAATGCTAAATGGATACATTCAGTGTATATATCAAAGCCCCTTACACTTGAAATGCCTCTATACACATTTTCATTATTTGTACTGTAGTGGTACCACAAGATCTTACTGTGGTAAGCACTACAGTCAGGTGTGGATCATTTTGCAATACTGACTTTCAAAGTGACCGTGCCCCCTGAGTTTTTGCTAACTTAGTTCTAAGTTTCCTTGTCTTCTGTGTGAGCCCACACAAGTCGATTTCTCAGGTACAACCCAGAGACTGCCAATGCACCTATCCTGGAAGATCTGGAAAAGTACTAACCTAAAGAATATATGAGAATGGATCTTCCAATCAAACCTGAAATGGCTTTCAGATGATTTTAACATAGAGAAATGTTTCACCTGAATAGTGATTTGAGCTGCCTTTAAAGAACAGTGTAGACAGAAACTATCAGTGACAACAGAGGACACCATCTGCACTGGAGAGTAATCCCTACATAAAACAGAAAGAAGGTCAAATCAAAAAGCAGGCTAAGGCAAGGCAAGGGCACAAATCAGATTCTTGGGAATCTGCAAATGGAGCTCAGAGGCCTGGCTTTTACATATCTAGGTCATGCCACCTCTAAGTCAATGACCAGAAAAGCCAACAGTTTTTTTCAGCATTTTGAATCATTAGATAAAGGAACTAGAACATAAAATCCATTTTCACCAAGTAGAAATGTCACAATAAAAGTGCCCTACTCTTTCCTCACAAATAGGCCACTGAAAAATGCTGTGGCTTAAGACCCTGATGTTCTTTCCCCTAATAATTTAGAATGGTAACACCATTCAGACAAAAGTATCTACCTTCAGATGTACTTTTTCTATTTAAAACAAATTACATTTTCCTCTCTAAACAAAGTATTTTTTCAGAGTTACTACCTGGATTCTTCTGTCCCATGATTTATCACCTAATGCTTTTGTATTTGTCATATTATTATTTGTTACTAAAATAAAAATTACCATCATCTCTCGATCAATAAGTCTAAGAGCTGTACTTTTTAAGCCCTTAGAAATGGCAGGTTTATCAATGTTTTGCTCACTAATCCATATCCTTTATTCACTACTTTTTCTAAACAAATATTTTAGGTGTTAATAGTCCTTGCAAAGATTTATTAGTTTATCTTTCATAGCTTGTTTCCAATATTGTTAGTTTTTGTGTGGATGAGGATTAAATAGCAAACACATTTGTCCAAATATCTTTACAGAGCCAATCATCTCTCTCAAAGTATGGAGCATCTTACATTATTTATATGTTAATGGTTAGGGTCACACTGCCAACACATTTTTAAGTTACCGCATTCTAAAAGAAAAAAAAAAATTGAAGTCCTAAATTATTCAGATATCATTGAAGAGAAAATGGAAGACTTCTTGGGCAAATATCAAAGTGATCTTAAAATGGTATGCGTAGAAGACATAGTGTGCAATGACATGAATGGAGTTATTATCTTGGGAACACTTCTGCTTGCACTGCGAAGTTTAATAGAACACTGACTGTGAAATGAGTTGTCTTCCACTTATATTTTTGTTCCCTTCCTTTTTTTGTAATTCTGAACCTTCCTCTAATGATTAAAATTTCTTAATTATTGCTTGACTTTATGAGCCTCCCAAGCAGAATTAAACAACATTAATAGACATTCAAAGGCAGATATATGTTCAAATGATGTGCAAAAGCAACAGACAAGTGTGGTGAGAACAAATTGTTCAAGAATCATGTACTTAACAAGCACTGCATTCTTACTAGTAATACAACATACTATAATCCAAAAGATAGCATTTCAAGTGTGGAAAAAAGTAATGGCATCCTTATCAGCTGCAAGTTTACATTTGCTTTGGGAGGAGGGGTGCGGGAAAAAGAGGAGAGGGGAACTAAGAAAAGAAAGCAGACAAATGTTTTATTATAACTCTCAGTATTATGTTGAGCCTGATCTCAAGATTAGACATTCTTCTCTTCTATGACATGCCACGTAGAGCTGTTGATGTTTTACCTTGTCTTCTCCACAACCTTAATTGCAGAGTCTTTGACTGCATAAGTGCAAAAAAGGCACATTCAGGGCATACCAATTAACAATTTTACTTTCTAGTTTCAGTATGAAAGAATGGATTTCAGTGGAAGGGGCCTTAAAGATCATCTAGTTCCAACTCCCCTGCCATTGGCACAGACACCTTCCATTAGATCCCGTTGCTCAAAGCCATATCCAACATGAACATGCACACTTCCAAGGATGGGACATCCACAACTTCTCTGAGCAACGTCTTCCAGTGCCTCACTACCATCATAGTAAAGAATTTCTTCCTAATATCTAGTCTAAACCTACCCTATTTCAGTTTAAAGCCATTCCCCCTTGTCCTGTCACTACATGCCCTCGTAAAACACCCATCTCTGACTCTCTTGTAGGCCCTCTTTAAGTACTGGAAAGCTACTATAAGGTTTTTCTGGAGCCTTCTCTTCTCCAGGCTGAACAATCCCAGCTATTTCAGCCTGTCGTCATACAGAATATGCTCCAGCTCTCTGACCATCTTTGCGGACATCTTCTACAGTCAATTGAGCAGCACCTTCTCCTTCATATGCTTTCTTCTGTTCTGCTTCCCTGGATGATCCAATCACCATTTCCAAGACAAAAGCAGTTAGAGACCATCTTAGCTATTGTCTCAGGCCAATACAAGGCCTGATGTTTAGATTCTCCACTATTCATTGATATCCACAAGCCCAAGTAAAGCACATGATTTTCTCACTGCATAGAAAAGTTTAGGTACTGTTAACAAGTCACAAAATATAATGGTGAATGACTTGCTGCTTAAGTGATTATCAGTACTTCTGAAATGCATAGCCCTTAAAATAGCCAAACAAAAAAACCAAACATACATTTGTAGGATAACTTTCCTCTCCAGATGCATCTCTTCTCAAGACTGACATCCAGAAACTCTGTTCTGTGTCTACATCAGGTAAATTACAGTATTTTTGCAAAAAGGTGGAGGAACCATGACGTATCCTATCCTGCTGATACTGTTATTCTGTATACTCATGAACAGATTTTTTTCTGAAGTAAGTGGGATACCACAAACTTCTACTCTTCTGGATTTAAACCAAAAATTACTTTTTCAGAAGACTGCTATAAACCTTGGATTAAAGGGAAACCTGGGCTCAAACACTTCTTGGTTCTTCTGTTGAAGGTGTTGCCTATGCAAACAAGGCACAGGTATTCAACAGCCCTGCACAGCAGGCCAGAGAGATAAGCAAATCTCCCATTTTGAGTCAGTCCAGCCTTTTGGCTTTCCAGGCTGAAGTCAACAGATTAGCACAAAACAACCTTCTAAATGTAAAGCAGAATAGCCTGCTCTCATAGTTCCTGAAAGTTTCCTCAAGACAGAAAGGCCAGCTGGTGATCTGAAATGTCATGAGTTCAATGAACTGAATACTTCAGGAATTTACTTCACTAAAATGGGTGGTTTTCTGCTTCTAATGCTGGCCATTTCAGAAAGGAAAATGTTAGTAGCCCTGTCTCACTAGTTTTGTAACAAAAACTGCTTGGTTTGTCAACCTTTAACCTTCCAATGAGCTTCAAAAATATGTCTCCCATGCTTTCTCTCCAATAATAAATCTGACAATAATAAATGGGGCTTGTTTGTTTTCCAGAGTCTTTTAAATCAGAGTCCCAATAAAAAAATTATTAAAAAAAAAAATTGAGCTAAGGAAATAAGATTCACAGAATGAAGCAAAGCTCATTTTAAAATTAAGATTAACAGAAGGAAGTGAAGCTCATTTTAACCATAGTCAGAATTCCCTTTCTTAATGTGGTGGAAGTCTCTATCCCACAATTGGGAACTAAAATACTTGTAGATACATAATTTCTCAAAAAGCCCTAATAACTTCTTTGTTTGGAACAGCTCTTGGAAAAACATGCAGCATAAAGGAGAATAATAATGAACTTTTATTTCATATTTCTAACCTTCAGGTATAGACCCTTGGTACCGTATTCAGTTGTCAGCTAGGTTCATAAAGCTGTGCTAATGCGTAGTCTCATGGCATTAAGAATATGACTCTCAGCTTTTCCACTACACATTTTTCTGAAAAATGTCTAATCTCCCTTTCCATATCTGGCTCCCAGCCTTTACATTGAATTTCTTATTTCAGTTCAAGGCCATTTCCCTGTTAATTCCAGACACCTTGAGATGCAAAATATTTAGCTACTGTAGGGAGGAAGACAAGCCCCTGTTTTCCCCTTAGAGTTACCACGCAATTGCACCTGTCTGCCCCCAATAAGTACCTTAAGTCTGACAGTAGTACCTTTTCCCATTAGACTATTTAAGTTGAAGCTGAACGTCTGAAAATGAAGAGTTTTAACCATTTGTGAAGGTATAAATTCATGTAAGACCCAGCATCTCGCCAGCCTGCTTGAATTGTTTTCAGCCCCTCCCATCCTGTGTTGCATTCCAGTCAAACAAACAAAAAACTTCAAAAAGCCTTTCCTCCTCCTCAGTCACATCCTTTTTTTTCCTTTGATAGAAGGCAGACTTCATATCTTTGAGGATTTAACATGTAAACATTGATGTTTACAAATTAGGTTTCACTTGTAGCACCTGTGAATTTCAGCATCCTTACCATAGGTTGGTAGCATCAGCCAGCATAACCTCCAAGACCTTTTCCCTCTTCTCTTTGTGCTCTCTACTCCCAAGCTACCGACTGATCATTTTCCTCTACAAAAGCATTAAGATAAGAGATCTGCATACACTCTTAGGGAGATTCTTACCACCTCATATTCTGTTCAGAACTTAGTCCCAAAGAAACCTTATATCAGCTTTAAGACTAGCAACAATTAGAGTCCTCACTATTCATTTTCTAAAACTTCCAATCTATTTTACCAGTCTAAATCTGTACCGTCTTTGCAAAAATCCATAAAGAACCTCCTAAATGATGCACCATGGCAGGTAAACAAGATCCACATGTTCGCTCTACATGGTAAAGACTTTTCAGCATTGCTATAAGAGAGAACAAGTAGAAGTTTTCGTGAACTCAATCAGTACTTAACATGATGGAACACCATGTTGATAACTGTACTCTAAAATAAATATAACAAATAAGTATAATAAAAAGTGCAATGCATAACTCTAATTTTTAAACCAAAAAGCTAATCAGCTCACTTTAAACCTACAAAAAAAGTTTCAAAGAAATGTTAAGGCTGCCTTCTAATTCGATAAACTTTTCCTTGTGCTCTGTATGAACTTTCAATAATACTATATACAATTAAGGTTGTTACAAGCATTCATAAATTATGAAGTATTTAATATCAAAAGTATATGTGCTAGAAGTCTAATATCCTTCTGTTCCCTGGTCATAATGATGCTTTCATTGCATTGCCATTTCCTAGAATTATTTTTATTTTTAATAAGGAACATGTCACTTCCTGTAGCACAGATATTGGAAGAAAAAGAAAGAACAGTCTTTAAATGAACAATATGAAATGTGTGACACCCAACTTTCCATGCAAGAACCACCCCAATGACTATGAATAGAGCATTCTGTGAATCAAATAAAGATCAAAATTTTGGAGTTGTTGCTAGTATCAATAAGATTATAGAAAAACATTGATTTCCAGTCTGAGAAAGTAGGGGATAAAATGCAGATTGTTTCCAGAATGCTTACCAGTGTGTGGCCAAAGAGGAAAGTAATAGTACAGGAGAAACTAGTCCACACTCCAGATATAGGGTGAATGCAATAGTATAATTGCTAATGAATCAAACATAAATCTGTGAGAAATTGAGGAATTGCTACATAGTAAAGGATTTTGTCTGAGAAGCTAACTGGCATTTTAATACCTTTTTTGAAAACCAATTTAAGCAAGAAAAATCAAAACAGTTTGTACATCTTCTAAAAGAAAAAAAAAACAAACAACTAGAAATACCTTCTTTTGCTTCATGATTGTTCCCCTCTACAGGTTAAAAAGTGAAATGAAGTCTTTTTAATCAACTCTAGTTTCATGTACATTAACAGATGCAAAATATCATTACGCAGATGATGAGGAAGTCCAGATCATGTTAGAAAGTTCATGCATGTGACATATTGTTATTCCCTCATGTTATTTGCCACAGCATGACTAATCCAAGAGCTACTTAAGTTTGCACGTCCATGTTTCCATTTTCCATCCATGAATGCAACCAATGTATGGTAAATTACACATCAATTGTTCAGGATACATACCAAGAAGAGGCCTCAAAAAGGTATAAATTACCCTTTGCTCTAATTGCACTTTCTCTGTCTAACAGTGTTTTCCTGCACTGCATTGATTGCAACTTCTTTAATTTATTCATTCAGTTACAGCAACTCATCTAGTAACATCAAGCACATGCAGGAGAATTAATGTCTTAATATTTCATGAAAACATGGTTAAGCAGAAATTTTTTTTTTTAGTTTCATCTTTGTGTGCAGGCTGTGAGCAATGCTTCCTGGGAACTATGCTCACTGCCACATGGCACAGGCAGAGCGATGCTGAATATTATGTTGGTTTTAATGTCTGCATAAGGTAGCTAGACCAAGTTCTGAAGTGACTATCCTCTAATTAGAGGAGCAATACACATGGACTACAACATTAAACACCATAAAGGGTATGAGCTACATAAAGCTGCCACTCGTACATAAAAATGACTACATTCTTATTCATTCAAGTGCTCCCTGACATTTGCCGGTCACAGGATAAGCCAAGAGAGCCCCAAGCTATGGTTACAGAACTCACCTGCCACCCCAGCTCTACCAGAAATTACTGACTGTGCATGTCAGTGATGCTGGGCAGAAATGAAAACCTTTTCTTTAGCTGTGTGAACACAGAACAATCACTTCCCAAAATACTAAGTGTGCAAAGTTGTTTCAGCAAAGAGCAGCTAAGAGCTGCAATGTGGTCCATAAACCAGCAATACCCAAGAGCATTCTAAAACTTGCTGTTAGTGTGCATTATCACAACCCTTTACACAGACTGCTAAATTCGCTTAAGAATATGCTGCCTCTCTAAAACAGCTGACATAGTAGTCCTCTGGTTTTCTTTGTAGTACATTTTCACATGCTTATTCAGGCACTGTATAAATATGAGATCTCCATTAAAGCCATGATAAACATTTTTAATCATATCTCCTTAGTGAGCTCTGCATCCATGTAATTGACTGTTAGGTGCTAGTGGTTTATCAGGAAAAATAAAAACAATTAAATAAAGATTGGTCTAATGATGCTACAATCCAGCACTAAGGAATGTTGGTGAAGTTTTCCCCCAAAATTAAACACTTAAAACCCCCAAAGTACAACAAAGGGCATTTCTGTGTTCATGCAGGTGGGTGTATTTGTACACAAGCGTGGTAGTAGTAGGAAATACTCTAAAGCACTGAAATATCCAGCATGCATAAATTAACGTTATAGAATTTTTGTGTACCTGCCAGGAATGGTACAAGCAGGAAAGATGACAGTAACATGTTTTATTTGATTAGTATTGGCATAAAAACATCACATTACAATTTGTTCCCTTTATGAAACTGAAGACTCAAATGGAAATCTTCTGTCTAACATAATATATTTACACACCAGGAAAGTAAATGTGCAAGTTAGCACTAAAATAACAGTTACAATAAAAATTATAAGAAAATTTACTTTATATTGAAATGTCATTTGTAGTAAGAATATTTGCAGCAAAAATATTCTAAAAACCTAAAACATGCTGTCTGTTGAACAGCATGATCTTAATCTCATCTATTTATGCAAGATACTTAAATAGTTCTGCTCAAAATAGGAATATAATAAAAACATTATTCTCTTCAATGTATACCATTATGACATTCAGGTACACATTAGATGATTTTAAGCCAAACTAATATTTCATAAACAATTTTTATTTAATACAATACAGAACACTAAATGCAACACAGAATAAGTACATTCCAATATGTTTACAAGGCTCAATTGCTATTTCCTATTTAATTTATACTACAGGGTTTGGGATTTATCATTCATATTTGAAAGGGGAAATTGTTTCCTTCTGCCCTAAAGCATATATCCTTCAGGGATTATAATGTATACTAATAAAAATGAAAACTCTAGGGGGAAATATGACCAAGTTCCAAAACCCAAAATAAATATTAGTTTGAATCAGTATACACTCTTTTTCTTCCTTCCCTTTCCTATTTTAGAACACTGATAAGCAGACTTGTGAAACAGGCTTTTCCTCCGAGTATCTTCTGAAAAACTACCTCAACAACACATTAATATTCAGAGCTCTATCATTTGGTATTCAGTAGTTTATATCCCCACTTCCTTATCAAAAGCAAGACATAGGCCCTTGCTATCCTGTATAACACCTCGAAACCACAATACCCTCCCTTCACTCACATGCCATCACTTCACATGTCCACTGAAGCTGGTTTACTGACACTTCTCTCCTGTGCAGTAGGTATCCTGTTGATCTGGCTACTCACCTTTCCTAAGGCTGCAAAAACTTACCCACTAGCCCAAGAAAAATTGGCATCCAATACTTTCATCATTCTTCAGAAAATTCTGTTTGTCTTGCAAATAACATTTTTTTCATGCAAGTTCAGACTCATGAGGAGAGCTCAAGAAGTTCAGTGGAAAATTCCTTCTCTTCTTTGAAATATGAAAGAGTAAATAATAATTCTTAATACTTTTTAAAAGTGTAGCCTATATACTAAAAAACAGTGGGATTTTAGGCACACATTTTTTACTTCTATATTGTTGTTAATGAGAATTAGCATGGACAGAAAGAGAGGCTTGTATTTTTAGCCAATTAGCATCTGAGAGATAACATAGTAGGAGTTGAATTTGCAGCCCTAAATTGTAGCAAAAGTGCTTTTGACATCAACATCCCTAAAAGAGGCCTGAAAGCAAAGTTAAGTTTTAAGCATTGTTGAATCAGATGCTGATATGTAACACAGAGCTTGCCAGATATTGTTTTTAGTATTTTAATAAGCTACTGTTCTGACAAAAAGCCTAGTTAGTAAATGAGGTTTGTGGCTTAGAAATTCTAATTTAAAAAGAGTACTTCTGGTTTCACAGTCTACTTTAAATTATTTTCTGTTTTGCTTGCTAATGCACAGAATGTAGTATCAACAAATTCTTTCTATAGAATAGACAATTTTCCTCAGAAAAGCTGACAAGTGACACAAAAGAGAGTTTTGACCTGTATTATTCAGCTAAATAAGGTACCCTAAAAGTAATGACACAATGGATACTAATAAACATAGAATTATTCTAAAAAGTGCCCTCAGCTAAGGTGGGAATGGTGGCGGGCAAGGAAGGACGAGAAGGGTGAGAACACCAAAATCTCAAGCATTTGCATTTCAAGAAAGTAATTTATTTAGAGGATACTATAAACAGTCTAAAATTCATTACACAAAGGCCTCACATATTAAGAAAAACACCATGCAAGACTATCCCAAATAACAGGTTCAGATACAAACTCTGACATATATTATATCCCAATGATAGCTAATGGCATTATTTTCTCTGGGATCAGCATCAGCATTTGCATTAGATGTTCAATACTTTCTCTTTTCTAACTATAAAAATGGTCAGATCACG
This sequence comes from Hafferia zeledoni, assembly GCA_035583235.1. Classification (NCBI taxonomy): domain Eukaryota; kingdom Metazoa; phylum Chordata; class Aves; order Passeriformes; family Thamnophilidae; genus Hafferia; species Hafferia zeledoni. The sequence continues at coordinate 35,136,781 of JAWWEV010000134.1, read as the reverse complement.
TCCCTTTAGGTTAATCTCTTTCAGAACATAAATTTTCTCATTGAACGGTACTCAGCTGGCTGGAATGACAACTTTTTGTTAACGTCTCAATTGTTTTTACCCTTAAATATTAGAGGAAAACCAAAACAAGATAATGGTTTCCAAGGGGTATAGGCATAACAAACATCTGCTAGCTCAGCTAGCCAATTTTCCACTTTCTCAAGCATCTTCTTTCCTTTTAGGGTTAATCAATAAACTATCCTCAGCTAGAATAGTATTACTGTGAAACAGCAATCTTAAAACATTGAATATTTATGATAGAACTACTTGCATGTCACAATATCATACCTGAAAATGCAATTTACAAGAGCTCTCAGCTCGTTTTCTTAAGACACACAAACAACTTCTACCCACTTGTATTCCTAACCACATTTTGAAGAGATACACAACTTATCCACAGCTCAGATCTGCTATTATGTTGGAACATCACACAGTGCCATTATATACCAGGGTTGAAGTTATGTGTTTACACTTAAATACTAAATTAGAAGCCCCATGCCTGCCAGGGAAGGGTGTTGGCTGGAGAGAGAGAGAGTTATATAGTGAGTGAATGAACAGTGGAAACAAACATTTTGTTAGTTTGAGTGTGTAAGGCTTTTTAAAGCAGGGGGTTTTATTTTTTAATAACATAAAGGAGTGTACTAGATGGGGAAGTCATTGTCACAGCTCTAGATTTATAACCATCTCAGTTTATTATGCTGTAAATAAGACCATTGCAGAAATGGTCAATGTTTATTTGAATTGAGCAGCACTTCTCAGTGAGATATACATCACAAAAGTATAACCCTTTCTTCATTCTGCTGGTCTTTCAAGGGAGAAGTCATTCTCAGAAATAGTTCAGAATTATTTCCTTAGCAGCTTATGCTCAAGGAATAGTTATAAGAATTGATGAGTGCATTTAAAACAAAACTATGGATGTTGTAATTGCTAAATCACTGCAGATGTAATCCCCTATAATATGCAGCTGTCAATACTCTATGTCAGATCCTGACTTAGAAGTGTTTTGTTATGGCCTTTATACTGCCCTGCTCTTGGGAGGAATCAGCCACTTCTTTTTCCAGAAGCTAAGAACTATAGAGAGACTGAGTAAAACAGGTCAAACTCTCACACTCGGTACCCATTTAGTCAGAATGTCTTTGTGGGACACTTAGCATATTTGTAACTGAATATCCTTGAAAGTCAACTGGATTATTTGATTGTACTATTATTTCTCTGCAATAGCAGGTTACAGACACAAGAAACAATGACAGAATCATAATTCAGCACAAAACAGAGCAACAGAGGTAATATGTGAAAGAAAAATTGTAGTCAGTACACTTTACTAGAAAAAAATTCATATAGTCAAATACAGTTTCTAAATGCTTATGGAGAACACAAACTCTCTGGGGCAGGGAAGCAAACAAGGTGAAAGCTTAGTCAGGAATATTACAGCTTATAGACACAGAATACTTAAACAGGCTACTAAATCAACTTCTGCAAATTTTATATGTTTTCAATTGCTAAACAAAATACAAGCACCTAAGAATATATGCTGGTAAGGTTATGCATGCAGACTACAGATGAAATATTTTGCCTCAGCCATTGCAGTGCTAACTGCTGGCTATATGATCTCCTCTGATCATCTATGAAAATAGTGCCAAGGACAATGATAGAGTATCTATGGAGCCTAATGTGTAACTAGACTATTGAAACAATTAAATAATCCCCCTTTCCTTTAAAGCAGGGACAGTTCTGAAAAGCTCTGCTGTCCAAATGGATGACACTCACTAGTGAAAACAATGGGCAAACAAACCACGTATTCAGTTTATCAGAGGCCTGACTGAAGAAAATCTCTCTATCACCTGGGCTGTCCTCAACACCAGGCACTAGAAAGCTCAGGAATGTGATAAAAGAATTCAAGAGAAGTAGTTCTTGCACAACAAACAGGGAAGAAGCCCACTGCTGTTGATGTTTCCATTGCCATTTTCAGTATTTGAATATTTTGTGGTCAAAGGTCTGCCTCCAACAATTTTGAAATAGCAAGTTTCACTTCCATTAAATCCTTTGAAAAAATGGAATATTAATGGTTCCACTAAATTACATTAACCAAAAGTGCTGTAAATGCAGACATCAAAACACTAAAAGAAAATTATATAAGATTTTTACTTGTAATTTTCAACATTTGGAATTTGTTTCCTTAGAGACATAATTTCATTTTACAGACTGTATTGCATATAGTGGTAAACATCTATATACTGCCCTTAAATCCATTCCTTCCTTGCTGATTCCATTAAACTGTTCAAGGAAATATGCAATATAAGCAAGATATATTAAGTTTCATCTTGCCAGGCAAAGCCCTTGCTCACAGGTATAGATGTGTAGTTTGAAAGGAAGAAACAGGATTGTCTCAGCACTGCTCCTTATCTCATGCAACCAGAGCTGCAGTTAGAATGATTTTGGAAGTATTAAAAAAAAAAAAAAAAAAAAAAATTAGAGTCTGAAATGAACTTTGTGGATTGCTGTAGGTTTGATTTTTTTTTCCCTCTTTACTGAGCTGTTCTGTGAAATGCAACAGCACAATATTCCTCAGGTTTGCATATCATGATAAGCCATGCAAGGGGTTTTGTTTAAATAGTTCTTTCTTTGAGGGGACAAAACTGGGGCTGGATAATGCTTAAGCAGCTGCTTGTGTTACATCAATAACTGCAGGTTTACTGTGGTGCTAACAGCAGCAGCTGCTGATTTCTCTATAAGCCACCAATGAGGAAAGCAGAACAGGCCAAAGACAAAATCTGACCAAAGATTTAATTCTACCTTTATGTGCCGCTAGTAATAGCAGAAGATCTCAAAAAGATGTAGAAGAACTAGGAGCATTAGTAGTCTACCTAGCAAGTGCAGCCCACCAGTCAAGGTAGGTTGTTCTTCCCCTCTGTTCAGCACTTGCAAGGATACAGAGGAGCTGGAGAGAGATCCCTCTTGAAAGAACGGTGCTAGGACAAGGGGAAATCGTCCCAGATTGTAACATACATTAGGTTTCCCAGAGAGGTTATGGAATCTCCATCTTTGGAGATACCCAAAACTAGACAATGGGGCCCTGAGAAGCATGATCTGATGAGAGCTGTGTTAAACCAGATGACCTTCAGAAGCTCCTTCCAACATAAACTATGATTCTGCACAATATATTAGCAAAAAAGCATGAAGTCACATCAATTGGAATAGTGAAGTAAATTATTGTCTAGTAAAAGGGAAATCCAAGAGGAAGCAAAGATGGTTGACTTGGAACATATAGACATGTTATCAAAGACTATGCTGGGCAAGAAAACATAATATGAAACTAAGAGAAAGAATGATAGTTACCACCAAAACAAGAATGGTATTAACAAAATGTTCAAAGAGTATTTATTGAATAGAAGCATAGATAACACTGTTATAGAGGCCACTATGGAGAAAATAAAGTAGCCAATGACAGTGGAAAAATATTGTTCAAAACCATCTGCTGTCAGAGACTGCTTTTGCACTTCTGTAGTTTTGCTGAAATAAGAAGGTTTTTTGTTTATAATCAGCCTATTACCAAAGGGTACTTCAAGTTTGACATTTTACTACTAAAAATTTACTTTATATTTGTTAGTGTCTTTCCTTTAAATTTCTTAATTTCTATGCAATAATTCACATTTTTCAATTTGAGTCCAAAATAAGACATTTTAAAACTCTTACATAGGGATACATGTTTCACTTTTATTTTATCTTTTTTTCCCCCCCGCCCTATTTTCTTGTCCTTCTTGTCCTTTTCTTGTTCTTCATCACTTACTCAACTTCTTCAAATAAAAATAGTAACTTCATTCGGAAAAAAATTGGTAAAGGGAAAAGTCATGGATGAAGAAGAAATAATGAACCACAATTTAAAAAATAACATATTCCTAAAGCATTTTTTATCTTCATATTACTGGGTTTTGAAAAGTTCTAATTTGTAGTATTTTCATAAACCATTTCTAATTCAGTTTCCTAAGAGAGCAACTTTTGCTGTGGTGCTGTGAGTTTGTTTATCCCTCCTGCACAGTATGTTTTGGATCTACCAGCAAATTTCAGCCACATTTGAAGAAAAGCACTTAGGGTTAGATTCCTACAATTCTCCACAGCATATGGCCCCATGGCCACATGAAGCTCTACAACCTTGTCTTCTGAGAAGCTCAGAGGCAGCATATTCTGCTGTGTGGCAAACAGAGGGACGCAGTCAGTTTGTCTGTCAGCACACTGACACAAAGTAATGAAGACCCACTTATTTGTTGCCTGCCAGCAACAGAAGCTGGATACCTGGAGAACAGGACTCTAGACTAGCCCTGATTTCAGGAGTGAAATTTTGCTCCCTCAACTTCCAAATATGAGCCTAAGTACCCTGAATACACACAAATTTAATGGCTGCAGGTTAGCTCTTTTGTACAAAGAGAAATCATTATTAGGAAGCTGTCTGTCTCCAACACTCTAGGAAGAAAAATTTTTGAAAATAATTCATTCATAACTGTGGTGTCTGCTGTCTATTCACAATACATAATACTCAGTCCTACAATTCCCTAAGTATGTTCCTTGAATCTTCTCATTCCATGCACACATCAAATTGTGATTACAACCATGCAGCAGAACTGCAAATGTACTTCCTTTATAATTTACTGTAGGTTTTTAACTGTTATCAGAAAACTCAAGTCTGTCTGGACTTCAGTTAGACCGTATCTACTTCTGCAAACCTTTTTACTAAGATATGTAAGATTATGCAATCAAGCCAATTATAATTGCATTGAAGAATAATAACACACAGCAACTTCAATGCCAAAAGCATTTTGAAAGCATCCATAACAAATTTCTAGACACAATCCTACTGATTTCCTGTCTTTGAAATAAGATTTTCTTCTTTTCTGAAGGTGAAAAACCTATTTCTATTTCCAAGGTTCAAAACTGAGTTAAACTGCATTTTAATGCAATTTGTTTTCTTTGTATAATTAAAACAATAACTATGTTTCAATAAATGCATTAACAATGCCAAATGTGAAATTCATTAACATCTTAATCTCCAATTATTTTCTTCCAGCCACAATTTTTCTCCTTCTAAGACATCTCTGAGAAGAATATATCCAATTTCATTTTAAAATGCCCTGAAGGCGGGCATAAATACTGGGGATCCTATTGACAAAAGCAGAACATTTCTGTGCAGCTGGTTATTTTGAGATACTTTTTATTAAATTACTTCAGTCCTACCACATTAATTACCTGTTATTTATAGTCTTCTTTTGGCCTCTACCCCACTCCCATCTTTCTGAATTCAGGTCATCATCAACCAGCCATTTGGCTACATAGTAAGTTATCCATACAGAAGATCAGGAAAAAAAATTCAATGACAATGACATCGTGCTGATTTTGGCTGAGGCAGAGTTAATTTTCTTAATAGTAGTTGGTATGGGGCTGTGTTTTGGATTGATGCTGGAAAACAGTGTTGGTAACACCATGATCTTTTTGTTATTGCTGAGCAGTGCTACACAGAGTCAAGGCCTTTCCTGCTTCTCCTACTGCCCTTCCAGTGAGGAGCTTGAAGGTACACAAGGAGCTTGGAGGGAACTCAGCCAGGAGAGCTGATCCCCACTGACCAGAGTGATATTCCATACTATATGGCATCAGGCTCAGCGTATACAACTGGGGGAAGAGGGAATGTTCAGAGTGATGGCATTTGTCCTCACAAGTCACCATTACATATGATGGAGCTTGGCTTTTCTTAGAAACCTGCCCTATCATGGGAAGTGGTGAATGAATTCCTTGTTTGCATTTTCTTGCATATGTTGCTTTTGTTTTACATATTAAACTGTCTTTAGCTCAACCCATGAGTTTTCTCACTTTAAAGCTTCTATTTCTCTCACCCATCACACTCTGGGTGTGAGCAAGCAGCACTGTGGGGCTTCATTTCTGGCTGAGGTTATATCTCATCAGACATTCAGAGAGTTTCACAGATATATGTTCATCCATCTTGGTGATTTTTGCATTCAGTATTACTGAGATGAGCATTTTAAGATTGTTTTATGTTTTGTGATTTGCAAGCAGCATTCTAGTTTTGGCAGCATTACGGTTGAGGTAAAAATACATACAACTTTTCCACTGAAGCAAAAGTCTGAAAGAATCAATCAAACTTATGCAAGAACTTCAAAAAACAAAAGGCAAATATGAAGAACTTTAATTTTCCAAAGTCTTATGTTGCCCGGGCATGATTTATATGTTTTAAAGAGACAGCACAACAACATTGTCTACATGGAGAAGTCATTCTTTTATGTAGAGCACACTGAAACTTTTGCCAACTATCCCATGTAAGCTCATCCTCATAATCATTCTAGGAAAACTTTATAGATTTTATTCTATTGAATGTACTGGTTCTGCTAATACTGACTATTTAATTATTTCTGTCTTATTAATAACAAAAAGAAAAACTTCATTATTTGTAACTACTGTTAACACTAAAATCCTCTTTAAAGCTACCAAGCAGTATACAGAGATCATTTCTACTGGCAAATTACTCTGTTTCTTATACAAAATTTTACATCAATTTTTGATCCCCTTACATTGGAAAGCTTTATGATTTGTTTTGCAGTCTACAAACTGCTGTAAAAAAATATGAATCAGATCATTAGGGTCATTGGACATCACAACAGAGCAATTTCATGATTAATGCACTGATCGCAAAAAGAAAAACAACAAAGAAAAATATCTATATTCCCTTTTATGGAATATTAGTGAAAATAAAAATATATTTCTCCAGCAATTTCCAAAACCTTTGCTGACTTTAAAGTGATCAAAGAATATTAAGAATAAAAGTGAGTGACACTCCAAAGTGTCTTTGGATACCTGCTTCCTAGCTCACTACTTCTGTGCTGCTCTGAATGATGCAAAATACTACAAGTAGCTGAGAATGCTAAGAAACTCCTTTTCAATTCTAAATATTTCTGGTAATTGTAAAAATCATGAAATAGAGATAGTGCCTTTCAATCTTCTTAAGGTTACTTGCAGTATGCTGAATATTTTAATTTAGTTAAATAGATATCTGATTTCCATGATTTTGGAAATTTTTACTTTGAGCCATTGGCTCTGTTTTGGTAGTCTGTACACTTTTACATTTAATTTCTTATATGCAGATCAAGCACCATCTCTCTTTTTTCTCTTCCTCCCAGATACCTGCCATATGATTTTAGCTTATCACCATTATCATCTCCATTTTGGTGAGATACAGAGACTACAATCATAAACAAGGTTCGTATTGTGTTAGTCATTGTGGAACAATGGAGAAATACCTTACATAAGCACTACAATTGGTCAGACTCAGAATAACTGTTATGGGGTAATCTGTTACTGAATTTTTACCTTCTTCTGAAAGCCAGGAGAAGTACTGAGTCAGAGTAATACAATGTTTTCACTTTGCTTTGCTTCAACATTTATATGATGCACTCCTACATTTCCACAAAATTGTGTAGTATCTGTATAATGCTGTTGGATCACAGGAGTTTCTTCTACAGGACAAACTTGTGCTGTGCTGGTTCTCCTGATGTATCCCTCAGGTACCAAAGGGGAGACCATAGTGAAATGTGGAAGCAATTTTGCAAGAAATATTACCATTAGGAAACAATGGGGCATTCTCTGTGATACCATGAAGTATCATGGGAGCCCTTTTAGCACAAGCTAATCCCTGAATGACAAAAAATTCCAGTTTCTTAGTAACTCATAGAGTTATTAATTTTTTTTACTTAGTTCCACACAAAATCTTATTACTTCCAATTCTAACACCATAAAAATAGCAAATTTATTATTTTTTCTTACAGAAAAGTATATTTCCAAGCTCTTAATCATTTGTTGAAAAATCTTTTGAAGGCAGTAAGGCTTATGAGTAAATGTATGCTCTGGGACTGTGATGTATTTTAATAAATAAAAGGGGGAGGTCATCTTTGTGTGAGTTTCAATGACACTGAATGCAGGCAGCAACATACACTTCAAAGCTATTCAAAGTTATTCAAAGCTATTTACGGACTTTAAACTGAGAATATTCACACACTAAGCACATTACAATTGCAAGATTTTCTGCACTATTAATAATTTTACCCAGGGCCTCCCTAATTGTATATATTAAAAATAAACATTTCTCTTAACTTGCAACACACTTTTGAGTACTGGATTAAAACCACATCCAGTTCATGTCTATTTACAATTCACCTTTCTAATTTTTAACAGCTCTTATAATAGATTGTGTGTTACATCATTGTCTCAACCTTTATTATTTTCAGCTTTAGAGTTGGGCATTACCATCAGTATTTTACTTTTTAATTCAATTGCATGATTTTACTGAGTTTCTTAGTCTGTACCCTTCACTTTACTTGTGAAAACAAAAGGTATAAACGGGATTTTAGAATGGGATTAAAGTATTTAGTCTTTCAGACAGCACTAAAAGTAATTTATCACCTTAACTCATGTGAAACTCAAACACCTATAAATCTCTCACCCTGTCCCAAAGCATTGATAGTGACAGGAGGTAAAATTAAAATCCACCCAAACCATGATAGAACATTTGATATCAAACTATATGTGACGTAATGTCAAACATCTCGTCTACCATATTATGCCCACCAGCAACTAACAACTAATCTGGCACTAAAATCCTAAGACTTTTCCACACAGAACCTGAGTCTCCTGACAGTGCTAGGACTACAAACCGCAATTTTTTTCAAACTCCTATAAACACTGCAATACTACTGAGAGGTATGTTGCAATTTTTGGACAAAATATGAAATTTTTACTATCTAGATAGCAAAATTGATGATATACATACTGGGTTGGCAGTGCTTCTCTTACATGCCTGTTGTCTTCCCCAAGTTTTCTATTGTGTTTGGAATTCTTTGTAGGAGTTATTATGCAATTATTCTTGCAGGAACTATACTGAATCACAGGGTTTTTTTAATATCAAAGACTATGCAAATTAATTTTGTACATTCAGTGGTGGGTGTTCAGCAAAAGTATTTGCTTAACAACACTATTTCCTCTCCTACCAAGGAATTTGTTCTCTTTGTGCTTGTTGAACATTAGCTAATGGAAGTAGAAATGGTGGAGAAATTCTGAAAAATAGGATATTTAGCTGGAATCAGAGCATTTAAGAAAACTGGGTTATTTTGTAATTTAAAATAGAAAATGGAGCTCTCACAAGATGCCAGCAGGAAAAAAAGGTTTCATCTTTGCATTTTCAATTGTTTGTTCCATGTCACCAGTTTGTACAATGGTGTAATAAAAAGTTTAAAATTTTAATATACAACAGTTCAATCTTTTTAAAGAAGATACATTTTGATTATTCTAACTTACAAAAATTTAGATTTTCCTACAAAAAATTTAAAAATGTTAGGGCTAGTTCACTGGGGGCAGAGCAGCGCATGGAGAGGAACAAACCAAACACATTTCAGTGTCTTCAAGTGACTTCAAGGTTTTGCAAAATTTTTCTTCTCTTCATGTATTTAGCCTGTTCGGCAGATACTGTGATACAGAAATTATGTTGGACAGAATCAAGCAGTGTCTTGGGAAGTGAGTGAAAGGAAAAGAAATGCAATGGAAATGTCAGACAACTGCAGAGTAATCAAGTGGCACAAGAAACTGTTTTTGAAAGTAAAACTACAGTGAAGTTATTTGTGCAATACTGAAGCATCATACCTCACTGTAGCTTGGCTTTTATTGTTTGTGGGCAGAACTATCTTAGTTTCTGGTAAGTATCTCTGTTCTAATCTCTTTCTGAATGCCCTCTGCCTGTTCCAAAGTAACAGACTTTTCAGTTCAGACAACTGCAGTTTTTTCCTCAATCTGATCCATAAATGCCTCAGGACAAATTTGATTAAATACACCAAACTTTCTGAGTCATCCTGGACACGTTTAGAAATCAACAAAGGAAATGACAGTACACAGACTTGAATGCAAACACTGCCGTTGGATTTCTGTAATGGTACAAATGGCTTGTGAAAAAGAAACATTTATTTAAGAAAAAAATTGTAGGAAGTTTAAAAAAAGTAAAGAACTGTAACATCCACATAACATCAGCTTCCAACGTGTGTTGAAAATTGCATTTCTAAATTAAACATGAGTCAGCTCCTTCTACAAACTCAAGGAATTTTTCTTCTTGAGGTTATTTCTACTCCTTTATTCCCCACTGCTCTTAAAGCAGTGAATGAAACGCAACCATACATTTCAAACCTCCATGATTAAGAAGCTGAATTATGCACTGACAAGTAACACACCTACAGCTGTAGTATTTACAGATGGGAAAACACGTGCTGAACACAGGGTTTTTACCAAAGCAATACTGACTCCACAACTTTTTTAGGTCCCTTCTAGCCTTGTTTTTCTGTTACTAAATATAATCATGCAGAACATACATAATTTTCATAAAACTTTCTTACAAAACTCATTGTGGTTTTTGTTTGAGGCTGTGGGTGGTGAAGGGGTTCAAGAAAGGGTCGTGCAAATTCTCAGTTTGGTGCAAGGTAGGTTTGTTCCATATAACACCTGCAGCAACAAGCTCCAGACTTGGATCTATTCCCCTCCCAGGGAGTTGAAAGGGCTCCCCGTGGGCATGAAGTCAGAACCTGGCTGCCACAGCCAGATCCCATCCCACCACCCCAGCCAAGAGCAGGACAGGGTGGGGCTGCCCCTTCCCTGGGGATCAGGTACTTCCCTGGGGACAGGGATGGGCAAGGCTGTTGGTGTCCTCAGGGACACAAAAACCACCAGTAAGTAAGCAGAACTACATGGTAGCCTAGCTTTGATAATACATTACATTATTTATAAATGTGCTCAATGTCTGCAGCGTCCCTAAATGCCTTTTTATATTTCTCTGTTACCTTTTGACTGTTTGGTTTTCCTTTACTGCAGAGCCAGCTGGTCAACAGTCCCCTTTTTAGCCTTAATCTTAATTTGAAGTCAGATAAAGAGCTGCACAGAGGAAGACACTGGCTGTGCACAAGATGTTATTTTGATGTTACATGTTATTTAGAAACAGCATTGCATGCAGACAGGTACTAATCCTGGCATCCTACATTTCTTCTAGAGAAATAGAATAATAAAGTAGAGATGAAAGAAATCCTGAGAGATTACACAGTCCATTTCTGCATCCCAAGATGAAATAGAAGACACTTAGATTATTTATTTTTCTAATGTTTCATGGTTTTTAACTCTTTCTCATTATTATCGTCTCCATAATCAAGATTTCTCTGAGGAAAAAGTCCTACATTCTGGCACATAACACATTTTAGCTTTGCAGGCCAGAGATCATTAATCCCATACTTTTTCAGGAGAGAAGACAAGGATATTGTCTGTCCCTGTGGTTCCACTCGACTCAGATGAAGTATGTATGTGCTGTGCAGTACAGATTGCAATCTGTACATAGGAGTATATAGAAAGCTGAAAGATCAAAGACACATGTGAAACTATAAAATCTCGCAGTAACAACAAGATTTTTTTTTTTTTCTGTGAGTTTTTGGATTCACCAAAACCAAATAAAGTTCAAAGCTTAATCCTATTGTAAATCTTAGATAATTAACCTTTATACACCACTATGTAAATGCTCATTTTAGCAGGTGAGGCACTCAAGAGAGTAGAAGATACCCCAGGAACTTTCTCTGGTACTTTAAAAGCAGTCAGAAAACAACCAAGGAGGCATCCAGAGGAATTCTGAGACATCTGAATAGCAATCATCTAGGGAGGATTTTTGTTACTTCTGAAGTTCCAGTCTTAAAGAGAAAGAGCACAGTGTGAAACAGACAGGACACCACTGAAGACTATTTCAAAATGCTCCTAAAGACCTAATAGTGGTAGATTCAGAGTCTGCAGAGTCCTGTGTATTTCAGAGTGGAAAGCTGCCAACATGTTTGTAACTCACTTCATCATGTCAGATGATAGCAGCTCACATAAGCCAAGGTACACACCTGTTTTAAATCCTGGCAGGATCACAATTTTAAATTCAAAAAGTGCAACTAAATATCAGGAAAATTGAATTTATTTTGATTATAATTAACTTGACATTTCTTCCAGCATGAAAAGAGAAATGTCAGTCCTGCAGTAAAGGCAACAGTCTCAGCCACTTGGGCTTTATCATTACACAGAATACAGGCTTCCAGCGAGATTTCTGATTAAGATTCATAAATCTTATAAAAAAGACAGCTGCAACACTCACTCCATAAATTAACATATATATATATATATATATATATATATATACACACACACACACACCCATCTTTATAACATCTTTTGTTTAATGTCTAAAAAAGCCAGGCTGAATTTAGGCAGATCATGCAGCACACTACAATCAAACACATCCCACCAAATCCTCAATATTTGTTGCCTATCATCCCTCATTTTATGCTTAGACTGTAGATTGTACGACAAGAGACCGTTATGTGGTTTTGCTCATATGGTGTGCAAAAGGGTGGAATTATAGTTCATGATAGGATCTTCTGTGCACCAGGAAACAGCAAATAATGAAAGTAATAGTATGTGATTTTCTGTGAAGATCTCTCTCAAGTAATTTCATTATATAATTTGTATTCAGTAGCACAATATTTTTTGGCTTCTGAAAAGTAGGATATATTTCATAATTTATTCTAAATATTTTTTTGTGTGTTATTTTAGTTATTTAACATTTGTATACATTCTTGAACAGCAAAACACAATGAAAACCCTGAGCATTATTCTTAGTCTTTTATCATGACATTTTACTTTTTCATTCTACATTCTGTAAAGACATTAAATTTATTCTTGGTTCTTTCAATATACTATCTGTATATAGCGGGATGTAGCTAAATCCATGAGTGCAAATATTAGTATTTTCTAAAAAACACTCACATAAAATCAAGTCATAAAATGAAAGTATATGGGGACACCATTGACATGCAGCCCTCAGACAAAGTCTATCAAGCAAAGAGCATTTTGGGGCAGTAAAGCTGTGTGACCTTTGGACAATTTGCTGAGAAAACTGCTGAGATGACCAAAAGGAAGGGAAACAAAAACTACGTAAGTTAAGCCTAAAAACTCGAAACAAAAATAATGTAAGTGTGGATATGGGGATAGTTAGCAGCATGAGGACTTGAGGAAAAATACTGACAGTAAAAGGTTTAAAAATCTGAAAAAAATATAGAGAAGCAGAAGATGGCAACTCAGCAAGATCAAGGATCAGCTTAATCTAAGGAGTAAAGATTGTTGACCTCTCCTCACCTGAAAAGAAAGTGCTTGTCATATATCTCATCAGATAGGTGAGTATACAATGCTCAGTGTGGTAATATTAATCCTTACCTACCAGCTCACTAGTCCTTGCTATCCACAGTGTGCTTACCAATAAATAAATGCTCTGCACTTTTCAGCTGTGTAAATTCTGTGCTTCATTTTCACATTAAAAATAGCAGAAGAAATTAGAGTTGTCAAACTGAATCAGAGAAAAAGGACTACAAATTTAATTTTCTTAAAAAAAAAAAAAAAAAAAAAACAAGATCATTAGAATGAGGAAAAGAAAAAGAAATGAGTTATGGATGCAGTACCATAAGTCTGTTATGTCCTGAAGGCATTTTCATACACAACATACTGCCAGAAGCCTTTATACCCACACTGAAGCAGTTATTATGAAATATGCAATCTCCTCCAGTCACTGTGCTCATTCCATATAAAATCCATGCATAGAAACTTTCACCTGCAAAAATTATGTGAACAGAAGTTTGACATATAAATAGGTAAGAAGAAATAGGGTTTTCATATTAGAAAACAATCACACCGTTGTAATCAAACTCAAAGGGTGGCCTGCATGGTACTGAATGGAAGTTTCCTAATCAGCTTCAGCAGGAATGCCTATATTGCCTAAATTCAAGCTTAAATTTATCAAAATAAGTGCTCTGCATCAGCATTATCCATTCTGTAAGCTGCCTTTGCCCCCAGGCTCAAGACATTACAACACACTGTAGAGGACAGTACCTTTAATATGCCACCTCCTGGGAACTGCACTCCTTGACCAAGTCCTGTGCCCTGTTAAGACCCTCCAAACATATTCTCTTAGAGGGGGCTCCATCTCATCATTATGTCTGTGCTAAATTTATTTGCATGAGCTTTGTAGCACCTACTGGTCTGATAATAAGTGATCAGAAGCCCATCTTTAGAGAAGACCTCAAATTTCTCTCTCTCTCTGTGGAGGCCAAGTGCAGCAAAAGTCTCTCTAACTTCCTGGCATAGGAAGGTACTGTGTGCACTCCAGCAAAGGGGATGTCTTTCCTTTAGTATGTTTTACAGGAGACAAGAGAAAAATGAGAATTATCTTCCTGCCTTCTGTGAAGCATCATCTGTGAAATCTGCAACATGGCACATAATGTTTAAAACCCTATTTTCGCTCACAAAAGGACATCCTCCCCTCCCTAGTGTAAGACTTCGGCCTCTGAGCTATGAGCTCATTGATGGGGTTTTACTTTAAAAACACACAAGGCTCAAAAAATTCACCCACCAAAAATTTTAAAAGGGCTTTCAGTTCTTTTAATACCTTAAGAGTGCAAAGGAGAAGGGGCTCCACGGAGTGTGATATGGGGCAGTGTTTCGAGGTTCCAGTGACTGACAGCTGCCCCAGGGCTGCCCCAGGAGGAATCAAGGGGCTGGATTGGGACAGAGATCACTTCACCTTCATGGAATTTGACATGTTCCTCCCCGCCCCTCCCCACCCCACACACTTGATTTGGTCATAGCCAATAATTAATACAATAATCTGGTGTCTCACTCCTAGATTCTGGCTATTTCACTAAGACTAGTGTGGAAAAATGCATCACCACATCACAGAAATAGTCATTATTATCCAGCACATCTTCCATCCCTGTACACTTATCTCAAAGATGATGCCAATCACTCCCCAGCTGGCTGTCAAAAGGTGTTCCTGCTCTAACCCACTGCCTGCGGAAGGCATCTATTCAAACGTATTACAGTAGTCAGGCTAACATCAAGCTTCCTGTCCTCCTTGCTTTCAGCCTCACCAGTTGAAAGTTTTCACCACAGGTACTGTCCTCCACATTTCAGGACTTTTCCCAGCAGAACCTGAGGTTCTGTAATGAGGGCAGTGATGTGTATGCTCAGCTGGGTAATTCCACTGATGTGAATTTCACACTATCTCTTGAAGAGCAGAATCTTGACAGATGAATATCTGTCACAAATTGTCCAGAGACTTCTACACACTCATCTGTCAAAGCTAAGGTGTCTAGCCCTTCCCTATTTTTCAAATGATAGATGAGGAAGTACAGTCTGAAATACATGGGCGGTTCAGATTCAACGTGGTCCATAGGGGTAGAGTAGAAGCCTGACATGGCCTTCTCCCACCCACCACAGTTCGAAACTCTTTTTGTGAACCAATTTATTCCAGTTATAACTCATAGGAAGTATTAAATAATCTGGTACTAAATAATTTTGTTGTCTTTTTGGTGCTTTGACTTTTACCTAATCTATACCACTGGAATAAGCCCACTCTGGGCACACAATTTTTCCAGAAGAAAGTGTTCTGAAATGAACTCGCTGAAAAGGAATGAGACAGTCTCACACAAGCTTCTTCATAATCTCCCTGAATTTTACATAGCATATGGATTCAGAAACAAACGTACACACTCCTTTACTCAGAGAGCTAAAAGCAGATGATTCACCTAACCAAGACAACCATTTGCATACCTAAGTAATGTACATTGTGAGCAGTGGATGTAAAACTGGCCACTCAGAAATACCCAGTATTTACCAACTATCTGCATTTCAACACTGGTAGAGCTGCCACTTCCAAGCAGATTTCATATGCTAAAATGTCTGGATTAACACACTGAGAGAAAATAACATTTGGGCTTAAAATTCACATTGGCCCAATCTCACCACCACTGTAAACATTTGTGTTCCCAGCACCTCAAACATATGCAAACGAATTCACAATTAAAGCACTGCAAAATTCTTTATTTGCAGTTGCTTAAATTGCTGCAGATTTTCTGAGGTGAATCTAATATACACAAAAAGTACTGGGGAATTATGGACTTGAGTTACAGGTAAAACCTATCTCAATATGCATAGGGGAAAAAAATTAGTTCTCTAAAGAACAGATGCCATTCATAATTAATATATTTTAAATTATATGATCATCTTTGGCAGCATTAATTATGAGCCGTAATATATAATCAATTGGCACTAATGTATCTACAAGAGCAAGCACAAGTTTCAGAATTAATATCTTCTAAAAAAATTTTGCTTCTAATCAATATAAAACTGAGTTTCCAATTTGCAAATATTTTGGTGTACTGGATAGGTCTTGGTTTACAAAGACGTGAAGTGTGTTATACATCCACAGTGTATGTCTGATCTCTGTGAATTAATGAAATACAATCAGAATTAGGACCAAACAGGAGAATAACATATAATGGAGAGCAATTACTTCCATACCTTTTTTCATCTTTAGAAAGGAAAAACAAATTTGCAGTCACTTTACTTCTAAACATGAAAGAGTCACTAGCATCATTTTCTCCTGCTTGCAATAAATAATCAGGCTGTTACAAAAAAATCAACATAATGCTGGTAGTCAAAGAAGGTAAGTTTCCCAAGGATACCCCAATTATCAGAGTACTCTCTGTCACCAGATTGCAAAAAGATTAAATTAAGAATATTAATTACTTTGGGAGGTTTGAACTCTGTGAATTCAAGATTCTAACAAAAAACAAACAAAAACAAACAAATAAATGAAAAAAGCCACAAACCAAAATGTAACACCCCAGTTATGTCCATTCTGTACTATTTCACAAAGGTGTTTTCAAAGCATTTACATTATTAATTTATTTTTTTCTGTAGGTGACAGTGCTGTTCTGAAGAGCAATTTCTACCAGGTACCTGTTTTCCTGAGTAGAGATGAACTGTTAAAGATGTTCAGGTTTTATAAATAAAAGAAAGGAAGACAGACAATCTTTAAGTTCATCCGGGGGGGGCAGAATCATAGCAGTCGCTAGCCTGAATTCTCAAAAACAGGGGGAAAACTCACGGTATGGCCCTGAATTTTCAAACTAGTCAAACAGAAATTGCTCTTTCACATAGATAGAACTGGAAAATATTTTTCTTACTGAAATATATTAATATTCTAGATATTCTGACCAACTGTCTTCTACTATTTAAATTCAAGTGCTAAAACCAAGTAACTGAGGGAGGAATCAGATAAATATTTTACATTATATTCCTTCTGAAAACTGGTATCTGTTCATCAGCACCATATGTGACAGCTGTCCTGTTTCAAGGAGTGGGCAGGGAAAAACAGATCCCTCTAATGACAGAAATGTCTGGAAATGTGAGTGGCTTCCTTTTGCTGACATTTCTTGGTTGTCCAGCATGGGGAAGCTGAGCAACATTGTTCCTCACAGGAGCAGAAACTTTTCCTTCCACATACTTCCTCTGGGAGGAAAACAGTGGCAGGGAAGCCTGGTCCCAGCCCTTCTATGGAAGTGAGGCTTTATCAATTTACATCATCATAGGATAATATTCTTTGTATATCCAATAAAAATGAACAGAGTATTTCCCAAAGCTTTCCATGTTTTTTCAGATGCTGTCAAGTTTCCAGAGTTTTGGGGTTTTAAAAGTGATGCAATTATTACCTTTAATTAGTAGTAAAATATTTTAACAGTTTCCATTCAATCATGTTTTTAAACGCAAAGCAGAAGTCAGGATCTTGTTAAGCAGAATGGTAAGATACAATGCACCTTCCAGTGCACAAATCCTACCTTCCAATCCACAGGATAACCCTGAATCTTCTGACAAAGCCAAACTTCTCAGGGTGGAACTGATGGAGTTTCAAAGACTCTCTACAAATGGGTATCTCACATCTGCCATCAGCCTGCTCATCGACTGGATATTCAACCTCTCTTCATTTGCAAGCCTGAAGGCATTTTGACTGTGGAAGTACTTGATAAGTCTTTAAGAAACCAGCTGGGACTCCAGAAACGGAATGCATTAATTTCTGGCACATTTGGAAATGCAGTGGCTCCAAATGTGAAAGAGTCAAAGGCTTCCGAGAGTCCATCTCTCCCCTACTCAAAGCCGTAGACAGATAATGTTCTATCGTGATATCAAAGAGCACATTACTGGAGAAGAAAGGCTGTACAATGAAACAAACTTGCTTGAAAACTATGCAGTGACACTTACTTTGCCACTTCACACAAGAAAAGTGAGAGGAACATGATGGGAAAAAGACCTTTTCAACAGGAAGGAGGAGCTCTAGAAGTTTTCAAGTCATTGCTCCAGTAGCAAGAAGGCTGGAAGCAAGCAAAAGCTTACAAGGGGACAGAGCCAGGCTAGCTGACCCAGACTGGTGAAAGGGATATTCCACATGACATATTGTCATGCTCAGCAGTAGAACTGGAGCAGTGGAAGAAGAAGGGGAAAGGCAGGTTAGCTTTCAAAAGTGGCCATCTCTCAGAGACTGGCTGAGTATCACTCTGCTTGTGGGAAGTGGCAAATATTCACCTTTGCATCACTTATTGGGGTTGTTTTCCACTCTCTCCTTCACTTCTTAAACTGTCTTTATCTCAACTTATCAGTTTTGTGAGTTTTGCTTGTTCTAGTCCTTCCCCTGCCCAGCTGGGGTAGGCGAGCAAGAAGCTGTGTGGGTGCTGGCCGGGGTCAACCCACCACACATTACCTTCTAAAAAAACTTTCCTTTCTTCAAGAATGCAATTCTGTCTTAGAAAATATATTTAAGCTCCTAAAAAGATTTCACTGAAGTATTTATTCCAATATTTTTTTGCCCCTCTCATTACAGAAAAGAGATATATATTACCACTAACAACGGGACACAATTTTTAATATGTAATTTTCTTCCACTTCCTTTTTAAAATAACTTCAGATTTATATCATTTATTATGAGATCATTTTCTTCCTATGAACATGGTTAAATACCTGACTCCCATTTAAATCCTGGAAAAAATTGCTGGAGTCTGAAAAACACTTCCTTAAGGAGAAAATGGGATCCTGGCAGCAGTGAAGAAAACAGCACTAGTTACTGCCTAATGTTCCACAGTCCACAGCTTCATTAAACAATGTAGCAAATAAGAATATCCTTTTTTACAGGAAATTACTTGTCCTCTTAATAAGACTTTTTTTATTAGAAGTGAACATAGCATAGGCAATTCACATGCATTCATATATTTACACAAATCACACTTCCTATTGATCAAATGGATCAAGTAAAACCATTTAAGAACACAATTTACTGCGTGTGTTATTTACTGCCTAGTCATCCTTCATAGCATAAATACCTACCATGATCTAGAATCTCACTGATATTTGTTAAGCATAATGTTTGCATAATAATAAATGTAAAATTTTGTTTCCATTGGCTGCAAATTAAAGCAGAAGATTTATAATAACTTAATATGCTTGTTTTGCCCCAAGATTTTCCTTCTTCTCTTTTCAAATTAGCAAATAAGCAAAAGCTATCTGCTCTTGCAAGTTCCTCAAATTTGATCTGTAAGCATTTTCCAGACTGTGGACTGTAAAATGAGATAAAGATTACACTGTAAAAATAATCTAGCAGAAAAAGTCCAGCTATCACAGACTAAACTGTTTTCCTGTGCTTCAACCAGTTATTCTCACGCAGAATACTGAATGCATTGTATTTTCACCACTGTTTAATTTACTTAACGAAAGGTCTCCAAACCAATGTACACCGATGATCCAGTTTTATAAATTTACTCTGTTTTTCCCTTGAGTCTCATGATGAGATCAAGGGCTTTTTTGTTACACTTCCCCTCTTTCACACACTAACCAAGGTAAAGGCACAAAAGCACATTGCTTATGGCCTATAAAATCCATATTATCTCCCCTCCTATTGCCTGTATGTCTTTTCACTGCTACTTGATTCTATTATTCATAGGGCAATCCTCTAATAAAAACCCTGACATCACACGTTTCTTCATACAAGAAAATAGCCAGTAAGTCAGGATCACTGAGAATATGCAGCTAATGAAATAAGTTGTTTTTCCAAGCTATGTTATAATCAAGCCAGTACTGAACATCCATTTTTGCCATAAACACAAAAAACAATTTCTCTGATTTAAAAAATAAATAAATAAATAAATAAAATAAAAAGTCTAAATGTATGAGAGAACAATTCAGAATTAGGATAAAGAATTAGGAAAGAGGGACACAAGTGTTTCTTTCTTCTAAAAATACTTGGGTAATTTTGGTGGATTGTAAGGCACTGAAATGTTCTTAATGGCTTAAGCATTGTCAAAATCATCAAAAGACTTTTTTACAAACTGCAAAGAAGCAACTACCCATCTGCAACCACCAAAGCACAGACCCTTTCCTCCCTTCCCAATATGCCTTCTGACTGGAATTTGGACCGTGATGGGAACTTTAGACAATTGTCCAATATTGTCTCAGGCATAAGAAGTAAAGAAGGCTCAGTGAAGAAGACTGTGTCCACAAAGAAAGCCAAACTCTGAACTTGTGTGAAGCATCAGCCCTGGCAGGGCTCGGCAGGTGGCAGAGGAGCAGGGTTTGAGGTGCGATGGCAAAATCTCCCCACACAAAACAGGAGTAAACCCTGCCCCCGGCGGGGAAAACCACATACACACGGGACATTCAATTGAGAGGGAGCTGAGAAGAGCCATAAACTATCAAAGACCCCCAAAGCATCCCTCAGCTTCATTCCTGAGGGCTTCCACCACCAGAGAACTGCACATGATTGAAGTGAGGCATCAAATCAAAAGCCTGTCGCAAGAGACTGCAAACCTTCCCCCACCAGCCCAGGGGAGGTCCCTGGCATCTCCTAAAAGTATATTAATCCATTGGACTCTGTCCCTTTCGAGGGACCCTAACCATCAAGACTAGCAAAAGAGGACCTATGGGATGCCACCGGCTTCCACAGAGAGATGATATATTTTCTATTTAATTTCTCTGTCACTCTTTCTTCTCCAACCCTCCTTCTTCCTGATTCTTTTTATCTCTTTCTCTCTCTCTCATTCTGTCTACATTCAGTGTTAAATAAAATCCATACTATGGGCTTTGGCATATGGTTTTGTTTACACCTTGATCCATGCAGAGGCATTTCTAGTAATTTTAATAGCCAGATCATAATATGAGTTTACTCATTTTCCCCTTGCACTCTGCCTGGAAAAGTAGTGAGCACAATTTAAGTCCCTTCCTGCAACACATGTTTGTGTAAAGAAATAAAAAGGAGCTTCTTTCCCTGAAATTCTAATGGGATTTATATCATATTGAGTTTTGTTTTGCTGCAGGTTTTTTTTTCCTAATGTCAAATGAACAATAGGTTGCTTAAAATATAATTAGTATTGTTTCCAATTGTGCAATTCTACAACAAGAAAAAACCATGACAAAGTTTAAATAAGCTTTATCTGTACTAGAAAAGCAGCAATGCTGCCTAGGAAATAAGCCAAATGTAAACAAACCCTTCATGGTAATTTGACAAAACTGTGTCACCAATTTCAATACATAAAGTAATACCATCTACTCCTCTAAAGGTTCTTCATCTAAATGCATCTTATTTTGACAGCCATAATGTTTACTTGCTACATTTTTCTAATGTTTACTATTTATGTGGCACAGGGATAAGTAGAGAAAGGGTCTAGCTAAAAAATGAGTCTTGCTTTTAAGAGAATCTTAATAGTCCCTTGAAAATACTTTTTATTATTATTAATTTATTTCTTTTGGTTTTAATAATCTTTAAAAATACAACTCAGACCTCCTTTTTGCTTTGCTCATTTCCATGTCAGCTGCCCACTGTTACATATCAGCATGCCCAGACACAGAGGCATTGGACTGACTGACAGAAGCCACTACCCTGAAAAGCATTGCTTTGAGACAACAGGGAGCCACAAGGTAGGTCTAGATAAAAAGAAAATTGTTGAAAAAGAGATCTGATAAATATTCAGATTTTCATTGTTTGTGATGCTTGAAAAGACAAATACTAATATTTGTGTTACTAAATAAAGCTCTGCAAAAAGACAATAACAAATTCTTCAACACCCCCACCCCCTTAAATCTATCTCCAGTTTGCCATAAAATGGAATGGATTTTTTTTAAAGTCTCTCTTAAAAAGATTCAGTGCTTTGACAGTCTAATTAGAAACTCAGTGTTCATAGAATTGGGCAGAATTACAGAACAGGGAAATGGAGCTTAGTAGCTTAAACAATTCTATCCTCATCTGACAAAATTCATTCGCTTAGGTATAACTGATTTTCAGCTTGAAACTAGAAGGAGTTCCAAATTCTATTCACATTGACTCACTTGTTACCAAAATTAATAGCAAACTTCTCATTGTCTTTAGTAGCTGCAAG
Source organism: Hafferia zeledoni (assembly GCA_035583235.1). Classification (NCBI taxonomy): domain Eukaryota; kingdom Metazoa; phylum Chordata; class Aves; order Passeriformes; family Thamnophilidae; genus Hafferia; species Hafferia zeledoni. The sequence continues at coordinate 35,114,387 of JAWWEV010000134.1, read as the reverse complement.
TCTAACCCAAATGCAAACCAACGAAAATCTACTCTGCTTTCTAAAATGGAAGTATTTATTTATGAGAATGGTACTGTAAATAAAATACCTAACATGAATCCAATAGTTTCTTTTATGTACAATTCATCATTGCTATGAACATTGCTCATTCTGTGCTTGCTTAGGTATTTTTTATTGAATCCTTTGCTTTGGTTTTAAAGGCTGGATCCTTCCCTCTTCCTAGTGAAATCAACAGGAATTTTGGCTGAGTTACTATTTTAGTTACCTCAATTAAAGTTTTAGCTAGTCAAAATATGTCCTAAGATTGTTTTCAAATATAATTTCAAGAACTTGAGATCTTGGCTAAAGGACAATAAAATGACAATGAAAACCAGGAGTGCCTAGTTAATAGCATTGAACAGTAAAGAAAAGAGTTACCATAACGTTCCAAGCGTAGGAATCATTGCATGTGAGTATACCACCATTTGGCAAAAAGTGCTTCACAAAATTCAGCTTTAGTTTGAATAGTTCATTCAGTACAACACAGTGGATATTTAGTTCCTTTCTACATTAATTACTTTTACTGTAAATTTACAATTAAAAAAAATCAGTTCAGTTGAGAGATCATCTGGTTTTGTCACATTCTAGCAAAGTACCAGTAAAGGTAGCAGATAATAAATAATAACAAATAGCCAGGCTTTTCTTGCTTCAGCCTCCTTTCCTTCCCTAAAGATTTTTTTAATCTCTATTCACATTCTGCACATCCCCAAAGTGCTTTGCTTTACTGCTCTGGCTACTTCAGACAAAACTGACAAAGCAGCCACTTCAGTGATTTATTTGACAACAAATTCTTATCTATGCAAAGTCCATGAGAAGCTAAATCTTAGTCCTGAACATCCTTGAACTGAAGGGGAAATCTGGCTACTACATTCTCAAACTATTATGGGAGGGAGGGAAGTGTTTCCTTTATTTAACTAAATTAGTATTATCTTTACAGGTCTTCTGAAATTTCCCATTGCTCAGTCATACAATTATACTTGCTTAAAACTTCCTGCATTATCTTATCAGCATGAACAAAAAAGTCATTAAGGCACACATTCTTTATCTTAACCAAGAACTCTCCTTCTCTCCCTTGATCTCTTCTCAAAGGGTCCATTATCCAGACTTTAATAACACAGTGGGAAATTCAAACTCAAGCATCCACTTCTGCCAGGTCAAGGCAGAAATAAAACGTCTGTTCCCTGCTCAGGGAATCAGAATGTAGAGATGCCCACGCTGGAAGTGGTTTATGGTGATCAGTGAAGTGTCATGCTCACCATGCTCTTCCAGTTCGAGAGAAGCACACAGGTACCAACTATGTTTACTGCAAGCCGCTTTGCTTACACCATTCCACTCTCTTCTGCTCTCTTTGCTTGCAACAGTGATTTACTGCAGTACTAAAAGGTTAAAAAGTCAGCCTATTTTTTGAAGCAAGCTCGAAGAGTTGGAGTAGCCTGTCTCTGAATGGTCTCAGTGTTCACTGAGACAAGAACTCCCCTCAAGAAGACATTCCAGTTTGCATCTTTGCTTTCATTTAGGCAGAGTAGGGACTTGAATCTCTCTCATCCATTTCCCGGGTTTACTCCCAGTTTATGAGTTATGCTCTAATGGCTCACCATCTATGCTTTTGTTCACAGAAACTTTCCCATCAAAACATGCAACCTTCTATGAAGCAGTTTTCATATAACAAGAGTTTCATCACAGCTTTTAGCATAGCCTCAGAACATTCATACTGGCTGGGTAAAACATGTTGAGGCATAAATATCAACATAAACCCCACAAACCAGCCACTGGAAGTGGAAAAATTCATCATAATTCTGAGCACTCAGCACTGGCAAGACCAATCCTCTGCAGAGACCATTGGAAAAGCCCCTGCTTGCTTGTTGCTTATGGCTCACACAACAGTTGTGGAGTAAAACCAGGAAACTGGCAATTATACATTGTTATGAAAATTGTTTTCAAGCTGAAAGGTGAAAATGAAATCCAAAAACACTTTCAAAGTATTAAACATAATTATTGAGTAAGCAAAAGGTTGCTATGTCAAATATCTATTAGTATATTAATGGTACTGGTTTCATATTATAAAGATTTAAATTAATTTTCAATAAAAATAATGTCAATACGTTTGTTCTTTACTAGTTTTAAACAAAGTTTTGCATGAAGTATATATGCTTATTAATATACATTGACTATATATAGAATATATTTGTAATAGATGTATTTCAAGATTTAAGGTACCAGATCCTTTACATGATAAAAATATTAAAAACAAGTAAATACAATATTTGATAGAGTGAATAAATTACAAAAATTTATTTCAGTCAAGCATTTCTTTAATGTTATTACCACATTTGTTTCAATTAACACTTTTGATAAGTGAGCTGCCATTAATAGCTGAGGTTAGACTTCTAACTGTGCTGATGTAATAAAGCACTTAATCAGGAAGTTTTAATTAACAGTAGGTATGGTATTGCTCTGGAGGTGTGCAGGTTCAGCAACAGGCAGCAAGCAAGAAAAAGGAGGCCTATTACAGAAATGGGCAGTAGCAGGCAGCTGCCTGTGGGGATGCTGAAAGCACAGTTGGGAGCACAGACATTATAAGCCTATTATAAAAGCACAGAAAGTAAATCACAAAAAAACTTGGCCAAACTTTCCTCCGTCTTTCTACCTACACACACGCACTCAGTAGGGGACAGACAATAGTATCTCACTGTCAGCATCTAAAGACAGACTATAATGCAATTTTCTTTCTGGCACCTGGAACGTGTTCCAGATATCTCACTGACCACAACAGTCAACTTTAATTTCACGACAAACTAATATCAGAACACAGGAGAGTATTTTTTTTTCCTAAAATTGGGCAGAATTTCCAAGTTCAAAATTTCCAAACTGAAATTTATTTGAAGAATTATGCAAGTCTGTTAAACCAGTAGCTCAGTGATATATATGTTGTTTCCTCCTCAAATACATTGATTGTTTTTACATTTTGCCCCAGATACAGAAGAAAAACTAGCAGCTGAACAAAGGTGTTAACTTCCACCTCCATTCTTTTCCCCTTCTTTAGTTTTTGATCCCTTTGCTCAGCTGCTAATTTTTCTTCTAAATCTGGGGCAAAATGTAAAAACACTAGTATTGCTTCATTAGACAGCAGTGTGAGAAAATATCACAGTTCTCCTGAGATAAAATATGTTACAAAAATAGGAATTCAGCATCTTTCACTTTCAGGGGTTGCCAGAGACTGGCTACATTATTTATAGGAAATATTGGCTCAGACCTTTAGCAGTTGTAGTAACATTCTTGATTCTCTTGTTAGTAGCAGAGGTTAAATATCCCAGGTCTCAATATTAAAACTGATCTTATTACATCATTGGCTAACTCAGAGGATAGTCACATTCTTATGATGTACTTCTGCAGTATAAGACTACATCCTCATTTTTTTGTGTTATGTTTACATACCAGGTAACTCAATCATAGGTATTTATTTCAGAAAAACAGTTTATTAGGCATAAAAGTAAAACATACTAAGACAGCTCCATAAATATACTTCAACTTAAAGAAATAAAACAGTATACTATTAATTTAGCACCCAAACTCTTTGGGAAATATGATGAGATTATTATAGAGACACATGGTTCTTTTAAGGTGAGAAATGTCATATTTATCTTTTGTGCTAGATTCAGCCTCCTGTTCTTTGAGCCATATGCATGCCTATACCATCAAAATCCATGCCCAGTGAGCTGTCAGATCAGCCATGCAGCAACATATGTTCAGATGGGACCACTGAAATCAACATGAAGAGTCTCAACAAGAAGGGGCTTTTGTGAAGTTACAGGGAAGAGGAACAGCATCATCAGAAAAGCAGATGCTTAGGAGGACCCATAAGCCCTGCAAATAGTTTGGGGAAGTTATCAATAGTACATCTACTACATTTTCTCCTTTCTCAATCAATTCTCTCGGATGCTCAGCAGGGTCAGCCCCGGTTAGTACTGGGTGCTGTAGACAGTCCTAAGGACTTCACTGTCACTGTCCAAGCTTGCTCGGCCGTGGCAAATGGACCTCAGGACCTAAACGGTGGGGCCAGTTCTGCGCACGCTGTGCCTCACCTAAAAAATCCACTGCGCAGGCTCAAAGGGGACACCCACGTGGGTAGAGCCCTTCCCAAATCTTCGTTCACGAAGGTTGGGCCATTACATTACATTACATTACAATCAAAAAAACATGAACTGCAAAATTATGTCAAATTTTAAAGGAGGACATGCATGAGAAGTAAGTGAAAATGCATTAATCTGAATTGGAATTGGCAAAAATACTTTAGGCACAGGCTAATACATCTACAAATAATTCCTCTGCACCATGATTCCCCTTCATTGTTTTCCTTTACGAAGTCATCTAGTGACAGTACAAGAGGGAATGGCTTTCAACTGTAAGAGAGTAGGTTTCCGTTTGATGTTAGAAGAAACTCTTTAGTTTCAGGTTAATGAGGCACAGGAACAGGTTGCCCAGAGATGCTGTGGATGCCCCATCCTTAGAAGTGTTCAAGGCCATGCTGGATGGGGCTCTGAGTAACCTGGTCTAGTGAAAGGTGTGTCTACCCATAGCAATGGGGTTGGAACAAGATGATCTTCAAGATCCCTTCCAAACCCAAACTATTCTGATTCTGTGATTAATTCATGTATCCTGTCAAATCCTGCTGAAACATGAGACATAAAGCTTCACTTTAAATGGGATATAAATTGCTTGTTTCTTCTTTAATATATACTTCTTTACTGACTGAGGGTGAAATAAGAAACTAGAGACTGCCTTACACATCACAAACACAATTAAAATTGTTTCATTTTCTCAATAGCTTAGAAGTGCTACTTGACATGTATGAAGTAGAAATGGAGCTATGTCTTATTGCACATTGGTTTGGTCAGAGACAGTCTCTGTCATGATGTTTCTGTTTGTTTGTATCATAGCACAGGCCTGGTGGACCCTGAGAGACATGTCAAACAATTCATACAGCAAGTTTTCTCTCTAACTTCCTTCCTTTTGGGTTAGAAACTATTTTTATAAATATGGAATGTATTTCATAATGCTTCCAGTGTGGAATAATCTTCTGATTATGACTGAGAAGGAATGCTGAGGTGTTTGACCTACAAATTCTGTTTTCATAATTCTGCAAGATTTAGGATAAGATTTAGATAGACTTTGTGTCTGCTGTTGCTACTTCATCAAAATGTACTGTTCTGTCCAGGTAGACCAAGATACAATTGTAACTACTAAAATGAAACAGAGCAAACAATATTAGAAAAGAACATCCACACAAGGGAGTAATAATAAGATATTTGATCCAGCTTCTTTTTATCAGAGGAAATACTGACTCCTTTTGGCACCAAAAATCTAATCTAAGCAGCTTTGTTTCACTCCTGAAGGAATATTAAACAATAAACCTGTACTCCTGATGAAAATCTCATTATAAAAAGCTGAATACTAATGAGTCAGGACAAATAAAGCCAGAACAAGCTAAAAGAAACTAATGGTTTCACTGGAAATTAGTTTCACAGTATGACGTTATGTACGTTATGAAAGCCATATGTTATAGTTTCACCTAGATGGGCCTAAAATTTGAGTTTTTTGAGGTTCGGCCTGGGCCTGGGGGCTGTCAGCTGAT
>JAWWEV010000134.1:35095713-35108616 GCA_035583235.1 Hafferia zeledoni | reverse complement strand
TTGTTTCTTAATTGCCTTTTTATCCTGTCTGTAAAATATATGTAGTTTTAGTACAGACGTGGCCATAAGTTGTTTTTCCTTCCTCTCTCTTTTCCTCCCTTTTCTCGGTGTTGGGGGTTGGGGGAGGCTCTGACTCTCTGTCTTGGAGGGCTGGCAGTTTGCCAGCTCAAACCACGACACCATACTACTCGAAAAATACAAAAAAAAGCAAGGATTTGTTACCTATGCTATTACAACTATCTTATCTCTATTATAAGAATTATCCTAGCTAATGAATTACCCTTATCTAGCTGGTGAACAGCTTCTGATGATAAAATAGTTTTTTCACAAGCTAAAAACACAAATTAAAATCAGTCCCCTTTCTCTAAAATATCTCGCCATCACTGCTCCTTTCCAGCTCTTCCTCCCCAAAGAGGGAAAAATCCTTGGCCCATGGCTAACACAACATTGGATGAGTGTGTCAGAAAAGGCCTGCAGAAGACTTTGCTTCTACTTCCTCACTCCAGAGTAAACCCAGGAACAAGCTCTTCTCAATACATAATTGACAATATGACTTAAGTTGTGTTTGCTGCAGGGATCCCTGGAGGAAATTCTGGCTCTTCCCAGAATGCTCATATTTCAGAGGCATTCCTGATTATTTCATTTTTCCATTTCATCAATAAGTGAGAGATAGACAAATATTTCCTGGTTTGGAACTTACTCTTTTTTCACAGCACTTTTGATTTAAAAATATTTGACTTTTTGACCAAAAGAAGTGTCTTACACTTCCACAATTATTTGAAAAATTTTGCAGAAAAAAATTTTCATTGATTAGCAATATTAACACAATGATTAACCCAATTTTTTTTGAATCATGACATTTCTAATATATATTCTCTATGTTTTTTGATATATCATTGTACAGCATTTCTTCAGCCTGCATATATGTCTTACACTGTACTCGTTTTTCCTTCACATAGTTCCATAATAATTCTCAGGCAGTTTGTTTTGGTTTGGTTTTTTATTAACAGTGTTATTTCTTAGCCAGAACTGGTAGAAGTTGTAATGCAATCAATGACAAAATGAAAAAAAAATAATTATCATCAAATCATGTTTCTTTAAAAAATTTTTAATTCAGATTTTGGAAGGATGATAAGGTCTATTCCTTTATCTAGTCAGACTTCAGGGCTAGTAAAAGCATGATGTAAAAACAGTCAAAAGGGGAAAGTATTGCAAGTTATCAGTCTCCAGGTTACCCTGAATTGTACTGTATTTTAGTGATCATTTCTATCTAGTAATGTCCACATCTTAACACTTAGATGCCTACACTATCTAAATATTAAGTCCATACCACAGACTCTCAATAAGTAATTTGCAAATTTCTCAAGTTCACTGCAATATCCTTGTGAACCAATGATACTCCAATACATATTCAGGTATGATTTCTAAATGATTTTATATCTGCAGAGCAAAAGAAACTGAATCCTACTGAAAATTATTAAAAAGTAGGTACATAGCATAGATTTTCAAAACTACTCATTATCAGACTAACTCTATTATACATTCACAGTCACAGAAATTTACCTTTGGCTACAATTTAACCAATATTTAATGCTCTTTAACATATATAGTCTTATTTTTTTTTTAATTTGGTAAGGATAAATGGTGCCTGAGAGTTGAATTCAAAAGTGTGATGTAGCTATAATAATATATGAAATACAGGATTTAAAATTTAATTAGAAATACTCTGGGCTTTTAGAATAAACAAGTTCAAAACAGTTTAACATATCTAGAGGGGGAAAAAACAAGGATTTATTAATACATGTTTTTACAGATAATTTAAAAGCCATAGGGCAGAACAAGTTAAAATTCATTCATATACAAACAAGGCTAAAACTAAAAAAAATACTACGAAAATTTCCAAAACTGTCTGCAGATAAGCACGTATTTTCACTAGACTTATTTTGGCAGTATCTACAGAAATGTACTAAGGGCAGGGTTAACAAAGTTTCTTTGTACTTACCAGTACAGAGATGCTTTGATTAAAAGCATATAAATTTAGTGTAGATGACCAGTTTTCACTAATCTCTGCTGAAGCTCACAGAAAAGTGAGATAAGGTTATAATTTGTGTATTAATCTAGGCAGAACTAGTTCCAGGATTTCAATCTGTGTATAATCTGCTTGCATAATTCAACAGCTCAGACACACATCAATGCTAAGCATATTTTGAGACACAAGTGTCTCCAGCCTATCCGAATTGAAACATTCTGTGCAGTCCATTTGCAGACTCTTTTGATTTATGTGCCAAATCCTGGACTGCAAAAAAATGTGCACAGGGGTGTAACATACATCTGCTAGATTTCCAGAGCAGGCAATTTTGGTGACTATTCCCTAGCTATATGACCCAACCCTTTCCATCCAAACTATGATAGGTTGAAACTGAGCATTTTTAAGTTCCAGCTGAAGGACTCCATCTTTATCAAATAGATGTTTAACTCTTAGTTTAACTGATACAGGCATTACAACCATAATAAAATAGTTTGCATCTAAATGTTCCACTTATTTCACAGAAGACTATCACATTTGGTTCTTTTCCCTCTCTGCAATGCTATGCCATGGAAACATTTGGACATGTTAAATCTGCTACAGCATATTCAGTACATTTTGGAAACTTGAATACAGGAACTATACAATTCTTCATGAGCAATGTGAATTTTTTCTTCTTGATTCAAAACCAAATAACACTGTTCAATAAATTGGTTACTGCAATAGGGTACCATTCACATAGCAACAGTAACAAGAAAAAATGTCAGGAATTTTGTGCATGAGCTATTACTTCTTTACCTTCTGACTGATATATATGTAAACATATTTTTAAAAAATGGGAAAAAGCGGTGATTGGGACCTAATTTGTAAGCAAAGCTTATTTGATGTATCCCAGAGATTTCCAACTGCACACTGCAAATGTAATATCAAGTTATTCTGCATGTTTGCTTATGTCCACTTGTCTAATATCACGTGTAGAAGAAACCAGAGAATTTTTTAAGATAAAGGAGAGTTTTCATGATTAATACTATGGTTCATGTTGCTGTGTTAAAGGTTTTCGCTTTTTCAATGGACTAAGTTGTTTCAATTTCCTGACCTAGCAAACTTTCTTGATCTAATAAACTCTATAGGAGCAGACTCATATCTATACTGAAAACAGCACTCGTATCTTCTATCTAGAGAAGACCACATAAAATAATGTGTTGCAATACTGAGAGTGCTGTGAAAATTGAGCTTCCTTCTGCAAGGAAGGATTAAGTTCTGCAGTAAAATTTCAGAAGTTATCATAAAGAAGAATATTTTTTAAAAACTAATTTATTTTCTCTTAATCTTTTAGGATTCCAATTTTAAGACATGAGTGAATAAATACAAGTGATGACTCATCTTTAATTGCAATGCAGCTTATCCACCTGGCATGTTTCATAGACACTTTTGACTCTGCTGACTGAGATCAGCACATACTAACTTCCTAGTATGAAATGAGAAAGATTTTCCTCCAAAGATATATGTTCTATAATTTACAGAAGAATGCAAATGGTTACAAGCTATGAAAATCCTATTTAAGGAGAAAATATTTTTGAGAAATATTTTGTTTAAAGCCAAGCTACTAATCAATTGCTTCCAGGAGACCTATAGGGAGTTATCTTGAAAGCCACTACTTGGCAAAAGCCTGCTGAGCTGCACTGCAAGAATCACACAGATGTACTAACATTGCACATACATTGGAAAATAGGTACCTAATTTTGAGAAGATCCTGCAGTAAAAAGTCTCCTAGGAGGCTAAAAAGCTAAAACACAGCTAGAGCTGACTACAAAGAAAACAGTAATATCTTTAAAGCTGCAGTCAGGAACGCATATTGTTTTATGACACAAGTTTATGCTTGTTCATTTCTTCATATTTGATACACCTCTGAAACTCACTCTACATCAGTTTCACAGTATGTAACTGAAGCAAGAAGACCTCAGGGGTAAAAGAGACAAAAAAATCTACTCAGTCATTAGTATATTACTGCTGCATGCAAATACATCTGTGCATAGACGAGCATGAAAATATCCCAGTAAGAGTGTCATATCCCCATTTCTCTTGAGAAATTATTTTGTATCCAACTATATAGCACTATTACACTTATGAACAAGAATTTTCCTACATGTAGTACATTTTCCTAAATGTAGTACACCTACATTTCACCTTTTCCTTAATACCATCCTGTTAACTTCATTTGAACCACTGTGTTTATTCTAGAAGATTTTTCTTCCTTTTTTTTTTTTTTTTTTTTACCCTGCAAATATTTATGGCTTATTTTCATTCTTCCCAGAACTATTTGGGAAGGCCATACAATTTACCTTCAAAGTAGGCAAGGTCAGGAAATGTCAGCTGCATCATGATGCCCTGGAGTTGTGCCAGCATTGTTTGGAACTTGAACTTCTAGGCAGAAGTTCTCATTATTGATCCACTTTTTAATAGTTTAATCAATTACTCAGCACAATATAAAAATATTCTCTTGCCATTTCTAAATTTCTACACTTAAATACACTTTTCTTGGTGTTTGGGGGGTTTGGGGATGAAATGTGTAGATATAAATCTTATTTGATATGTAATATTAATGGACTTTTTTTCTGGTTTGTAATGTATGTCTCTCATGCATTTTAATAAACTTTTAATGGTTATAAAGGAATATCTACACTGCTTGCAGCAAAAACAACCCACATGGCACATCAAATGAGATTTGTGATTGTTTTCACCTCTGCTTCCAGATTGCTACTACACTAAATGTGAGTGATGAGTGAATTGTGGAGAATATCACCAGAAAAACCTTTCTACATGTGAGCTTCTCAGAAATACTTAGTCAACAATAGTTTTTTTCCAGAATAGCAGTCCCTAAATAATTTATCTGGGATACCCTTGGTCCATGATAAAAGTGTCACCTTTGGTTTAACGTGATCCATTTGAAAATATTTTGAGATAAAACATTGTAATTTATAAACACAGACTATCTGCATTTTTCTAGGATAAGTATCAAAATTCTTTTCACAGAATCATCAAGGCTGCAAGACCTTCAAGATCATCTACTCCAACCCTCAGCCTAGCACCACCATAATCACCTCCAAAGCTATATCCTCAAGTGCCACATCCAGATGACTTTTGAACACTTCCAGAGGTCGTGACTTCATCATCTCCCTGGGCAACTTATTCCGATGCCTGAACACTCTTTCATATATTTAATATGAACTTTCCCAGGTGCAACTTAAGGCCATTTCCTCTTGTCCTTTCACTTGAGACATGACAGAAGAGACTGAATCCCACCCCACTACAACCTCCTTTCAGGTAGTTGTAGAGAGCAATGGCATCCCCCCTGAGTCTCCCCTTCTCCAGATTATACAACTCCAGTTCCCTCAGCTGCTCCTCACAGGACAGGTTTTCTAGACCCTTTAACCAGCTCCATCATCCTTCTCTGGACACACTTCAGCACCTCAATGTCCTTTTTGAAGTGCGAGGCCCAAAACTGAACACAGGATTTGAGCTGCAGCCTCACCATTGCAGAGTACAGAACAATCCCTTTCCTAGTCCTGCTTTTCACATTATTCCTGATACAAGCCCTTGGCCACCTGAGTGCACTGTGGCTCATGTTCAACTGGCTGTTGACCAGCACACCCAGATTCTTTTCCACTAGGCAGCTTTCCAGCCACTCTTCCCAAAGCCTATAGCACTGTATAGGAGTTGTTGTGACTCAAGGGCAGGGCCTGATGCTTGGCTTTGTTGAACCTTATGCAGTTGCCCTCAGCCTATCAATTCAGTCTGTCCAGATCTCCCTGTAGAGCCTTCCTACCCTCCAGCAGATCAACACTCCCACCTAGCTTGGTGTTGTCTGAAAACTTACAGGAAAACTGAAGTAAACAGTGTCACAATTTAAGAATGGAAATGCACAGTCTACTTATATATGATATGTTATTTGTTAGAGCATTAACCAAATTGAGATTTCAACCTCACTTCTTCCCTTCATGATATCTTAAGCACAGTATCAGTTGACTGAAACACCTAGGTAAGCAGTGCCTGCTTTTCAGTTTCTTCCTCAGATCTTAAGGGTCTAAGTGTAAAGCTTTCACTTTGGTTAATCTATGCAGAAGCCCTGAGCTCTCTCACCCCACAAGAAAGTGAGCAACATGTGGGCACAAATCTTCTCTCAACCTGTACATCAGTGCATAGATTTTGAGACTGAGGATTCATTTATTCAAGTGGAAGGCAGTAAAACTTGCGGGTAACTTGCAAATTGAATCCTTTTTTTGGCACAGAAACACATCTGGTTTTCTGCATTGGAAATTCATTACACAGGAGGAACCAGTGCCTTTACATCCCCTCCACTGTCCAGCTTCCCTGTTTGTTTTCTGTGATGTTGCTATCATTGCTCAAACCGAATATTGATGTCCATATTGGTGTTTTGCTTCTCTGATTGCTTCATGTTTTGCTATTTGACACATTAAGTCCCAAAAGCTGTTGTTCCGAAAATACTTTCCATGTTTAAACAAAATTTTCTTGATTAACAGACAAAAAGATTATTTTTTGAGAGCTCCTAGCCCCTCTGATCTCTGAGTACCAGCTGGAATGCAAAGGGGTTTATTTTCTCTTAAATTTCTATACCCTTATTGCTACAGTGATTTTCTCTGTGCATTACTTTTGAGTATCCCTAATAAGAGAATCACTCCAGCTTGGCAGCCCAAGAAAGCACTCAGGCCATCCTCAAGTCATTGAGGATGGCAATCTTTAGAAAAGGAGCAGGTTTTTATGTGAGGTGGGGAGGGTGTAGATGAGCAGACCCTGATCCCTAGGGGAACCTGAACTGTGTGGGAAGATGCACCACTGGAACATTGCTGTGGGAGTGCTGCTTAACCTTCAGTGCCTTCCACTCCCAAGTCATGACTGAAAAAGATATAATTTGAATACAGATTAGGATGTCAAAGAACCCACCCTCAGTCGGGAACAGAACCCTAAATATTTGGGGCTTTTTCAAGACCAGTTCAAGACAGTACAGTTTGGATGGGACTATGTTGGGGGTTTCTTTTAGATAAATTCATATCTAAAAGGGATGGATATGAATGTCCCTGGGGGAAGGTTTTTAATATGGTTCTTATTATAGGGGATATGAGACTCCCTTTGTGTTTAACTCAAACACCACTCATTCAGTAATCAGTCTTTTCAACTGCAACATGAATCTAAAATACCTTTGCAGTCTTTTTATTGCTGTATCTACAGTCTGCTGAGCTGTGAGGCAGTGCACATAGTCTAAGAGCTCTGTAACAACCAGTATAGAGAACAGTATAAACAATACAAAAAGCAATATATATCATATAAATCAAATGCATAAACAGTACAAAGAACAGTACCAGAAGAAGAAAGCAAATGAACAGTAATTTGTACATCTGATTAAAGATTGGAAAGCAACATGCATGGAATATGTAGCAGCAGAAGCCATTTCCACTTGGATTAGCCCCAGTTAAAGTCTTTGTGTGGGTGCATGCCTCTGTGAAGGAACAGCTAATGTGCACTGGGCAGATGAATGTTTACAACACATGATTTGCACTCCCTGCCCCTTTGTCTACAAGGGCTTGATCTCTATTATGAGGAACATGGTCTTTGAGAGCAATTTTCCAAAGATATCCAGGCTGGATTCTTGCAGCATACAAAGCATGGAAGAGGATCTTTTCTGAAATCTGTGGAAAGAAGCTCAGAACCAATGTAGAGTGGCACAACCTATGTGTGCCCTGCTCATGAAGAATACAGCTACTTGAAAACAGGGGCAAGCAATTTCTTTTGAAAGGAAGAGAATGTTATTGAAACAAGTTTGGAAATGTTTGTCAGTGAAAAAAATCTAGCAGAAATAAAAGGTGTTTGATTTTTAAAAGAAAGGTTTGAAACAGCTGAGCATGCATTTGAGGCATGGAGTAAATTCAAAACTGCCAGGCCTCTGGATGTGGGAGATGTACAGTTCACTGTGCTGAACAGATGCAGTGCTGTGTCTGACTTCTTAGTGACTGGTCTCTCAGCAGCTCTTCAGTTATGAGTGCAAAGTTGTTTTGGTTACAAGATACAAATAGGATTTCATTCTTTGACGATCCAAAAGAGTAACCAAAAAGAATGGTAGCACTGAGTTGGAAAAATAATATGGCATAGCTACCTTGTATGGCCTAATAGAAATTAAACCTGTTGCCTAAAATTGAAGGAGCTTTTAATACAAGAGAATTGTTGCAAGCAGGGAGGTGAAAGGTTTTTATTCCCTTCTAGTAAGAAGAAATAATTGGTGGTTAATACAAGCCAAACGCTGAGCAGGTAACGTGTAGGAGAGCCCAGACAGAGGCCTTGTTAAACTTTCTACTGCTTGTGGGGTTTTTTCTTAGGAGTGACATCTCTATTTATAGCTCTTTTTTGTGGAGGAGTAAGAGACAGGAGTAGTGGAAAACCACATCAGGGCTTATAGAGTCCTACCACTCCTGTAGAAGAGGGTTAATTTTAAAGCAATACTGGTAAATTAAATTCTTGAAAAATAATCCTTGAAAAAGTGGCAGAGGAAACTGGAACTGAGGCTTCTCCAAGTAGCTGGTATGTTTGAGTGAGGCTGAGCTTTGACTTCATGGGTCCTGGCAGACACATGACAGCAGCCCAGCCAAAGGTTGGCACAAGAGGCTGGCACACCAGAAGTCAACACTGGCCATGGAGGACTTGCCAGATTGCAGACCATGAGCAAGAAAGAGCAGGGGAAAGTGTGAAGAAAGGAGCAGTCATTGGCTTTTACTTTGGCCACATCAGACTGCATCAATAGTCTAGATCAAACCATCAGGATGATCAGAACCTCATCGAGATGATGCCAGAAACATCCTGTCAGACAGCAGGTTGACTCTCACCTCTGGTAATGGCACCGAATCCCTCCCACCTGTTTGCCATGAACTAAAGCCAAATGGCAAAGTAAACAAAGCAGCTGTCAGACTTACAGTCTGTTTAGGGACTTAGAAGGCATTATTGTGCCTTACCTAAGAATTAATCAAGAAGTCAGATACCACATGTCTTTTGTATCTCTAGTACCAAAGCTGAAAGACACTAGAAGTTAAAGAAATATCTAAATCAATAGCATGTAAGTGTAAATGCATTAGAAAGTCAGTACCCTAAACATATTTGCTGATGACTAGAGCTAGGCTTCTGTCCAATGCTCAACACTTTTTCTTGCCTCATCAGCACAAGATTGGATACTTTCCTAACAAGTCTTGCATACAGTGTTTAGAAATACAGGTAGCCTAGTACACTGCAGATATAAAACTCATACTTTCTCTCCTCCTCATCTCTGATTTGATTTTCTGTAAAAATAGTTGCTAATTTGTAGGTACTAATACTATTCAAAAAAGATAAATATATTGTGAAGTCCAGCAGTTCTAGCCTGACAAATTCTTTTAAAGTCAGTTAATTTGTGCACTTTCATGTGCTTTTATCACTCTAATCAGATACGAGTGGATTTTTCTTTTATTACTTGAAAGCTGTTGCTGACAGGTATTTGTTGCTGCAATCATCTACTTTAACATTTGGACTGTAAAAATTGACCCTAGCCTGTCAACCATTAAGCAGCAACAATTATGTCTGAAGTTGAGAAAGTGAAGTGTAACAGCCATTTCATACCTAGTGCTTTAACAGGTCTTATAAACCTTCTGAATTACTTTTATTCTTTAATTGCCATACACCAGTCAAAAATATGAGTGTTTTTAGGGAGAAGTGTAAAGTTAGTATATGACCAAAAAAAGTGGAATTTGATTATGCTATCATTGTGAAAGAGTACTATGCATCAGGTGGATGTTAAGTCGCCAGTACAAAAAAGGATCATGTTTTTTCATCTGTAAATACACCTGTAACCAGGATTTTTTTTTTAAACTAGATACAATGACAATGCAAATGCTACCACTATTAAGAAAGAATTAACAAACTTTGTATGATGTAAAAAGTGATACATTACTGGAAATATTTTTGTGAATTGCAAGACTCTAATAACCACATGATTTTGATCACAAGAGCAATATAAATACCTTAATGAAATAAAAAGCACCAGTTTACAGTGCATTTTAGAGATGGCTTATTTATTAAATGGTAATTTGGTCTTTGGACCTGCTTGTAACTTGTTGATGCTTTTTCATTTTCTATTGGTACCACACCTGTGGTACATATTTCTCTTATTTTGGGGGGCTTTTTTGTTTCTGGGCACTAGAAAGAAGAAGGGAAATAGTGCCTCAGTCATTCATTTCTTGTGTTGGCTTGGACCTGACAATGATGCACTCCTACAGGTAAAATTTCTGGCAGACACCTGCCAAGACCTGCAGCAAGATCTCCACCTGTAGCAGCTCTAGAGGCCAAGCAATCATTAACAGCTGTCACACAGCATGCGGATATATGATTAAATTCCCTTCCTCAAGTTAAATGGTTAAAAACTCATCAGCATAGAAGAATGAAAATAACTCCAGTGTTAACAATGTGCTGCAAATCATTATGAAAAAACCGAGATGCAATTTCAGCTTGTTTTGTTTTAAATTATTTAGAATGACTGACTCATACATATACCCTGAGATTATCTCAGTTGGTTAAAAACTTGGTTGTAATAATGCCCAGGTCATGGGTTCAATCCCCTATGTGGGCCATTGACTTAGGAGTTGGACTCCATGATCCTTGTGGGTCCCTTCCAACTCAGAATAGTCTGTGATTCTGTGATACTGGGAGCTTTGATAAGCATTTAAAATTCACCTCATTTTTAACAGATGAAATTATTTTCATAACTTGACATGTCCTGTAAAGTTGTCTATTGACATAGTCATATATCTCGATCTTGTTTACATTTTGAAAGTTAAATGGCACAGAGTGACAGGAATATTATACACATCTAAAGCCAAATTTGGATTACCTGTTTATGTGGATGGCACCAGAACATATAAATGAAAGTCTTCTTAGAGACTACTTCTGCTAGCAGAAAAAAATCACAGTATTTCAGCAACAAGGAACTGATATCTGAAAAACACCTGGCCAAAAATCTAGAGATGATGTCCAAAAATTTAGTACTCAGGGACAGCAAAAAGAGAAAGTAAGTTCTTTTTCTCATTTTCCTGTAGAGGAAAATCTCTCAAACTGGAAAATCCTACATTTTACTAGAGAATCTGCTCCTCTGATTTAGGTAGGTGCAATCCTCACAGAGTCATATATATTTGCCAGGAAATAAAATTGTCACATTACTGATTTACTCTAGCTGTCAATACCAGATACTATCCTCTGAAGACTATGCCCAAAGCAGGAAAATTGGACCACATTTATCTTTTCATCTACTCATGTTTTTTCTCAGTTATTCAGAGTACTACTCACTGGAGGTTAACGTCTAGGTACTACTTAGATGTCATTTGACTATGAGGGCAGGTTCCAAAACAACCTTAAATATTCCATAGAAGAAAGCCAAGGATAAAAGTTGATATTTGAGAACTTACATTGGATATTTTTAATACTAAAAATAAGAAGCAATATCTTGACAAAATCTTCATAGCAATTATTTTGAGGTTTAATCAAATATGGAGAAAACAAAAATAGAACAGCTGTGACTTTTGAAAGGTTGTAGTATCTTTGTAAAAAGCATTATGATAAGGCGTATCAATAGGCAGAGAAGTAGAAGACTGGAACAAGGAGTAAGTGCTAAGAACTGAGCCAGTACGATTAGGATGAATGAATTAATTTATCAAACCTTTCTTAGAAAACTTGAGAGAGGTTCAAAATGTTCAACACTAATTGCAACAATCACAGGCACACAACAGAGTACTTCAAGCTGAAGTCAAACTGTTTTATATATATATATATATATATATATATATATATATATATATATATATAGTCTGTTCTCTCATCTTCTTTAACACTCTCTAGCTATTCACAATATTGAGCAATACTCCCCAGAATATTGTATTGTTCCATTTCGTAAAGCTGATTTTTTTTAAAACTACCATAGATTGGTTCCTAAGGCAGGAGTTACTTTTTCATTCAGAACTTAAAACAGTAGATACCTGACTCATTACTAGCATTGCTAGCTGATACAGTAGTACCAAGAATATCAAAAAGACCTTTTTTTTTTCCTTCTAATTCATGGGTGAGTATATACTTTAGAAAGAGAGGAACGTATGGAACACTATTTAAAAGCTTTAGAGCTTCTTTTTGGTCTGTGCCATCAAAGCTGCTCCATTTTGTGCAAAACACTTCAGCATTCATTAAAAC
Source organism: Hafferia zeledoni (assembly GCA_035583235.1). Lineage (NCBI taxonomy): Eukaryota > Metazoa > Chordata > Aves > Passeriformes > Thamnophilidae > Hafferia > Hafferia zeledoni. The sequence continues at coordinate 35,096,321 of JAWWEV010000134.1, read as the reverse complement.
AAAGCCCAGGACCTACATCTCTCAGATTAATATGATTTCTACCAGGCTATAACATCACTTATCATCATTCTCATTGGACCATAAAAATCAGTATGATGATGCATGTGAGCCTAGGTGATTTATTTCTAGAACACTTTTATATAAAATTGCTTTGAGACTTTTCTTTAAACAAATATAAGATAGTTTGGCTAATTGAACAAAAATAATTTCTCTTTTCGGTAAATTCATTATCAGTATTGTCCTAGTTTAGCAGGTGAGACCAGTTGGCACTGTGTGGGGGTTATCAAGGTCGTGTATTCTACCTCCTCTATTCATTTCCCACAAACAATGGACCATCTGCCACACCTGCCCAGGGAGTCGTTAGCACCTTCACGCCCAGCCTGGGGGGGGGCGTGGCTGCTAATGGGCTATCAATAGTTTGAGACTCCTCTATGACTCACAGAGTTAATCACCCATTGTGTGAGTCCTCGCCCTGGGGGCGGGACTGGGGGCTCCCTGAGTGTACATAAGTGGTGGATAAGAAGATATGGGACCTCTCGTCGGATCCAGAGGAGCAGCAGGACCTCGACAGGAGGAGACCGCCACTCTCGACCAGACTACAGCCATCA
>JAWWEV010000134.1:35054945-35095613 GCA_035583235.1 Hafferia zeledoni | reverse complement strand
AATTGTAGCTCTGATTTATAATCTCTCTCGTGTTGAGTTCATTTCTCCTGCTGGTTTACCTTGAAACCAGCACAAGTATATATAGGAATATCCAATTTCTGGGTTTAGTGAGTTCCTGAAGAAAGTTAGATCAGTAGATCACAGAAATATCTTACCAGATTTATAACTATAAGAATTAACTTCTTGAAATACTTGTCTTTGTAATTTCAGAAAATGTTTTTCATTTACCTGAAAGACAGTAATGTTATGGTAAACTGCTGTGTAAGGAAACAGTAAGTATGCTGGTATTTGAAGAAGCAGCTACTTACTTTCTAGTTTCATTTAACACTAAAACTTAAAAATCCTTTTTCTACAGTGAAAACTGGTTCACATACCTGGCAATTACCTGGAAAACCTCCTCCTCCAGTAAAGCACTCATCAACACACTTCATAAAGCTCCAGTTTCTCTCTAATCTAATTCTGTACTTGCAGCCTCATTTCCCTTCTTTAAAAATCATTTTTCAGCAAATTATTAATATCAGACGGCATTCTGTGAAAACCGCACTAGAAGCATCTGGACCATATGTGTGCATTTCTTAACACTGCTCTCCATAAAACAGTACAAGATGGACACAGAGGTTAGTAATATGCAAGAGAAACAGAAAATCAGAATAAATTCCAAAGGTTTCATCACAGAAAGAGGTGTATTTTTTTCTTGAGAGAAACCACTGACACTCATACATGGTATTCAGAATTTTGATACCATTCAGGAACCAGCACCTGACGTAAGAACGGTCTTGATCATTTCACACTGAAAGAAAGGTAAATTAATATGATGCTTTTCAAGTATACTAATCATCCTGAAACAATACCATGTCCTAAATGAGTAAATAAATGAGTTTTAGAAACACTTTCAATTAAATAGTTCAGGCATTCTGCCTGGTCAACATCACTATCCAGTATTCCCATCTCAGGTCTTTCTGTAAGTTTTGCCCTGGGAGATGTGGGGATAAATCAATTGTAAGTAAATTCCCTCCACTCAAAGAAAAGTTACCTATATATAAATCATTCTCTTCTCACTGAAGGAGAGGTTCAGCTGCTCTATGACACTTCCATCTCCCCCAGCTCAGACTTGGTAGAGTCCTCAGTTTGAGGCAGATGACAAAGATTTAGCAATGCAAAAGAATGATTAAGCAAGGCAGGAGCCCATCAGTAGTTTATTGCTGACATTTTCACCTATTCACACAATTGTGTATTGTCTGTTCCACAAAGAAAGCAACCTTCAAAAGCAAACCAATTTTGCAGCAACGTTCATCAAAGCAAGTACTAGCAACACAGCAGGATCCAGAGTTTCCAACTTGACGCTTTCATCATTTCTACCAAAAGCTGGGAATTTGCTAGAGTCCATAGCTATGTACAGAAGACTCAAGCACACTGAGGTTTTTCTTGGATTAAAAGCCATCTTTAAATACTCTTATTTTCCTAAGGACCGAGTCTGTTCTAAATGGGTGGAATGTGTGTATGGAAATTAATTAATTTTTACGTACTGCCTTGATACCAAGTTCCAAGAACAACAACATGAAAAGTTCCTACAAATAGTGCAGGTCTGTCTTGGAGGAAATGACAAATCTAGATTTCTCTTTCCTGACTGTGTGGAGATGGGAGGAGAATATTTGCAAAACATTTGTGAACTTGGGAGAAAACTACGTACGGACACACATTCACACACTTTATTGTGGACATCAATCTACCTAAGTACACAACATGACCTTCTGAGGAGCCAGATATCCTCATCAGAGTTGATCAGACCTGGAGATAAGCAATGTCTGCTCCAGGAAAGGTTTGAACCAGTTGGTATTCTTGGTGGGCACCCTAGCAAGCGTATTCATTTTAAAGTAAGTAAATCTTTTTTACTAGTCCTAATGTTCTTTATCTTCACTTTAATGATTCTCACCACTTTCATCTTACTTGATGTTATAAGGCTCCTCAGATTTTTCACTGTGGCATTCCTATGCACAGTACTTCTTGTATGGGGGGGGTTATATTTTACCCTATCATTTCACAGAAGTTGCCTTGGAGTTTTAATGCCAGCCAGTGGGTTTGCTTTTGATATAACATATGCTCACACTTGAGTTTTGAGTCAGTTTTTCTCTACAAAATGAATGGTGATGAATGTGAAAGTGGTAAATACAATTTTGTTTAAACAAACTCATTAATTCTACTAACAGGTAATAGAGAAGAAAAAGTGAAACTGAAATACTGAAGACAAAACTGTGAGGATAATAAGAGCTGAAAGAAATTAACTTATTTTAACAGAAAAGGGGATAGGGACTGGGGAAAGATCCTCATCCTACCACAAAGAACTTGAATTATTTGAAAAGTTCATCTGTTTTCAGAAGATGTGTATAGCTTAAATGGACACACAGGGTCTACATGATCTGCATCTATATGTGTAATACAGGAAAAGACTGAATAGGTGAATTGTAAAATAGTAATGTCTGCATTAAGGGCTATTCAAGCTGCTACAGGATGAGAAATTGGCTCCATTCTAATCAGTGTGGATTTCACTGTTGTAGTAAAAATGAGCAAGTTAAAAAGAAAGACAATGTTGTAGCCTGTGCTAATCATAGAAATATAAAAGCTATGAATAAATAATAGAAAATGAGAAATGAAATACAGTAGAAAGGCCTTAATGGTGAAATGAAAAATGTGTCTCAAAATGAAGGAATGAATCTTCGTAAAAGAAAATGTAGCCATGTTGAGCATGTATATTATTTAGAGCAGTTTAGATTTCCTGACTGATTGTATCTTGAGGTTCCAGTGCACAAGTGCTTGAGCCAAACTTCCCCTCTAGGTTCTGAACAGTACACAGTGCACACAAGCTGCATCCTGAACAACCTCTCTTACCGTGACATCCAAGAGAACAGACAGCTTGGGCATTCTAATTCTTGAAGTAACAAGTTTGTAAGAGGTGAGACAGTAGAACAGCAACAGAAAAGATAAAAAAAAATCAATGAAAAAAATTAAATGATGAATTTAGCTGTGACAGAGGAGTACTAGATCCAACATAAACCTCCTTTGTACAGAAGTCCTTTGTACTTATCCCAGCAGACTGTTGAAAAGGCAGGCAAGCAGATTATGGAAACCAGAAATTTCATTTCTGGAATCACTGGGCCATACAAAAATTACTCAGTTTGCAATGTGGAAGTCCACTTCACTGTGTGAGGTAATGATCTCAACTTTTCCTTTTTACACTGAGAAGGCAGAGCTTGAGATTCGTGGCTGGCAAGAAACATTTACTCTCAAACATCCCCCCATAATCACACCCAAAAATGCAGTAACACCACAAGAAAGCACCCAGTAGAATTATACTTTCACATGGAAGGGAAGTGGAGCCCAGCTGCCCACAAGCTGAGTCTTATTAATGCTTGCAACATGATATCAGACATTGGAATTCTGCAATCAAGATCAGTAAGATCAATACTTTTGGGTTGGGGGCTTCTTACTGCTAGCAAATTAATATTTCTTTTTCCACTTCTCTGCTATTCTTCATCTGTTTTTTAAAGCATAACATCAGTAGAAATTTTCATTCCACTCTGTGTCCGGAAGATTGTTATCCCAGGTAGTCTCTTTTATGAAATAGTATCTGTTACAAAAACATGTAACAGCTTCCAGCCTTTTGTATTGGAAATCATGTTATGTTGTATTCTAATGATGTTAGAAGATATTTGTATTCAATACATTTAGGATTAGGAACTGCTCTCTTCTTGATGCCTTTGTAAACTGTACTGTCTTTAATTTCCTCATGGGCCACAATTGATTTTGCTACTTTCTCAGTATCTCAAGTGGGTTTGTTGTTTGGGGGGTTTTTTTAGCACTGTTCATGGAATTAATTTTTAGGAATCTACCTCTCACTAAGTGTGCCAGAGAAGCATAGAAGGAAATACCCATTGTAGCAGAACTCCAGCTTCTTCTATCACTATGTTTTTCTCATGTCAAAACTACGTGACAATTTCTATTATTTAAAATCCAATTTGCATAATGTCCAGGGTGGTTTTTTTATCATTCTGTAATATATTTGGTCTGCTTCACAGCAACCTATTGAATACAACATTAGACATCTATTTTATTTTCATGACCACTGGTATTTTCCTCAAAATCTACTGTACATAGTTTACATTCTTTAAATGCTATGAACTCTGTTCAAATGTCATTAATAAACTTGGAAGGGAAAATGAACAGACATACCTGCCCACTGAACTGTTAGGCTTACTTTAAAGTGTTTGCTGTTTTAAGTAGACATCTCCTTCATTCAAACTACTACCTGCTTTATATCAGCTGCAATATTGTCTCATTCTTTTCCTAGGATATAGCTAATTTCAAACTAAAAATGCTTTTTCATGATACTCCATTTCCAACTTCATTAGAGTATCTTCAGTGAGAAAATAATAGTGAGAAGGAAACTGAAATATAAAATAGTATAATGCGACCATGAGAAATGAAGAGAAGCAACAGTGTAAAAAACAAGGAAAATTGTCAAAACTGTTCATAGTTCTAAAGATCTCTGGGTAAAAAGTACCTAGCATAGGCATCTGTAACAAAGGAAGGAGGGAGCTCAGCTTATGTGGCAAGCAAAATTGCAAATTATAGAGTGAAATGTGGTGTCAGATTTATTTTTTTTTTTTAATCCAGTACTTATTGTAATAGAATAGAAGAGCTGAAAACACCCTTTAATGCTTTCAAAGCATAGTAATACTGCACTGCAGATTCATTTAATATCAATAATGAAGTCAGAGTTGCCAAAGAGACAAGCATATGTTGTATAGAGAGTATATAGCAGAGAAAAGCCACTTTCTGAATAAACTAGAAATTTGCTATGACTCTATAACATAAAAAAGATTATAGCAAACATGATCTACATATTTATGAAATAGTATTTCTGGGACTACTCCAAGATAAGACATGAGTAAATCTGCAAATTTATCCCAGAAACTGTTTATGAAGAAGTAAGTCTTTAGACTTCAACAGCAGCAGGAAAAAGAACCAAACCTCATATTTGCAAAGAAGCTTTTCCAGTCTATTAATAAGACATTATCTCCAGTGAAGGACTTGAAAACATCCATGAGCATTACATTCTGCTTCCTTTCCCGTGTTGAAGGAAATGAATAGGTAATACAGAAATGGGAGGATACTTAACACTAGCAACATTAATTGTTGCATCAGACTATTTGGCATCATAGGGTTTCAGAATAATTTACAAATATTAATTTAGCCATACAACACCCTTCTGAAGTAAGTGTTATTGGTATTTACTATAATGAATGGAAGACTCATGGAAGGCAGCTGACATTTCCTAAACTCAGCAGTCAGCATAGTCACTAAAAGATAATACAGCTCTCTATCTAAACGGGGATCATTAAACTTCCCTTCTTGCTAACATAGTAATCACCTTGATATGCTAAATGAAATAAAACCATTAAGTCAATATAGCCACAAGGAAAAGATTCAGATTAAAAATACTGAGAGAGCAAAGGATTTATGAAACCTCTTTCAACTTCAGTCAGTTCAATACTATATGACAACAAAAATTTAAATAAATCCAAATATAATATACTTATAAAGAATTAATGAGATTCTTGCATGTGTAAAAAGGCAAATATGATGGAGCATCAGGACAACTAAGTAACTCCATTATGACACTAAGAATACCATCTAACAAGCAGCTTAAGTAAGTCATTGCCCTTTCGCCTTTCCTCACCTGCATTCTATTTTCCCACGCACTCCACCTTCCCCATTATCAGCCAGTGTCAATTCCTGGCAAATCAGACAGTGAAACTGATCCAGCTTTATTTTTTATGAAAACAAAATTTCACATAATCCAGACATAAGAGAATGGGGATGGGAGCTGACATGGTTGCTTTTTGGTTGGACCAGCTCTTTTGTCCAGCACACTCTTCAAGCTTGCCAGTACTCTCACCTGGACAACACATACACAGAAATGAGAAACATGATCAGACACAACCACATCAAGTATTTCACTGTGGCCTCTCGCCTGTCCCCCACCTCCCACCCCTGAAGCATGCTGGCTTTTGGTTATATTCACTGAGAAAAACTAGAACCACCATCACCCCCATTTGTGCAGTGCTAACAGCACAAAGAGGTCTAGATTGGCCACATCATCATCCTTGGGCAAACACCCTGAAGTGCATCCATGTCATTTTGAGGTGGCTAATAGCAATACCCCCAGTCCTGACTGGGGTATATGCAAGTGTATGACTGGATACAGCTACGCTGCTCTGATTCACCTGCCTGCATTTACTCTGAAGCCAATTAAGAGAAAATACTGATGACTGTTCATCTTACAGCTTGCTGTGAGATTTGGGTTCTTTACATGTAGATCAAATCTCTGAATCCCTCAAAGAGAATCAAGCTGAATTCATCTAAACTCAGGTACTAAGGGTAAAGAAGTAAGAAATTCTTTTGTAATGTACATCACTTCAGTCATCACTGAGCATCCTAAAATCGCTTCTTTCCACTTAGAAAGTACCTTTAGGCTAGAGAATCACAGGATGAATTCACATGTGGGAGAAAAACTGAGAGAAACTTTTCAGGCAGGAACAATGGCTTAAGACTTTAAATGCACAAGATCTGTACAGGGCTCCTGAAGCTAAAAAAGCAGGCAACTACAGCCTGGAAAATCTAACCATTACATAAAAATTGGATCCTAAAGTTTGCTTAAGCGAACTCCAGAGTTAAGTAGGTGTTAAAGTGTCTCAGAGACAGAACTGCAAACTTGTCTCTATTTGTTAGCACAGCCATAGACATGATCCACTGAGTTATACTGTAGACCACGACGATTACCGCATTAGATCACTTCGGCTACTTCATAAAGGTAATACAGAATAATACGGCTGCCTATGCACACTCTACAATAAATACAGCATAGTTTACGAACTGAACTTCTGAAACAGATGATCTGAGACTGTAAATCACACAGGTAGTTTGTACCGGAGTTATTTCTGTATTATTTCAAATAGTTAAAGCATTCACACAGCAGTGCAGTTATTGCCCAGAAATTGTCACTTAAAGGCAGTAATTTAAAAAGTGGACCTTTCAAATGTGCTCTTGTTATGAATAGAACATCCTCTATAGATGAAACCTCTAAACTGGAGGCTTGGAGAGGGAAAAAGGATAAAGGTCATGAACAATAATATGAAAAACTGTAATTTTACACAAAATGTATAAGAAAGTTGTTAGGATAGCTACATGCACTGTACCTCTAATCGTTGATTAGAGTTAACAGCATATTGAGGAAGAGAAAAATTCATTTCTTATACAATATGGCCATAGAAATGTGTCACAAAGGAGACACATAAATCTAAACTTACTATTGGGTCCTACAGGAAATGCCTTCTACTTGTAACAGCTGTGGCTTGTAGCAATTTCTCACAAGGTAAAGGTCCTTGAAATGTACAGAAAGTAAACCCTAGAAAAACTATCTTCAGCCTTCCGGGGCATATACAGAAACCACCTCCTAAAGGTGCTGCAGGCAATCAGAACCTTCTGAAAGAAACCCAGCAATCCACCAGCTGCTCTCTCAACCAGTCAACCCCTTTGCCTTGCTTCAGATATTGCCATAATTATTTTAGACATATAGTCAAGTGTAGACAGATGCATAACCACCCTAATTTAATTTATTTCACTATCTCATGCATGCGTATAATCTGTAATTTAAATCAATAAACATTTATTAAACAGATCGTCTGTTGAGTCACAGATGCTCTTGCTGCAGTTCATTACGCTGACTCATGTTCCAGAGTGCTAGTGAGGGCTGAAAGGATAAGGTACTGCAAAGCATGTGATAAATGTCTAATGCCTCCAGCTCTTCAAGGAGGAAAGAGGGGAAAAAAGTATTAGTCTCAAAACTTAAGTTTAGCACTATTAGTAAGCAGTGGGACTTGAAGTCCAAGCTGGAGTCTTGTCATATTTGATATTAGTTGAAAAAGAATCTAAAACAACAAATAAAGCACTGCAAGACCAAAACCATAAGAACATTCCATAAAACCTCAAAAAGTGGAGATATCCTGAAACTGTAAATGTACCTCTACATCACTAATCAGGTACAGGATTGACAACAGAGAAATGTCATATACAAACTTCAGATGTATCAGAATAGGTCATCATATACTTGTATCATATTAAAGTTTAATGTGAAACCTAATGACTTCTTTAAGATGACTGCTTTTACAAATATAAAGGAAATGAACCTCATATTCGGACTAAATATAGTATTTTAGTTTCCTGTAATGAATAAAATCAGACAGAAGAACCATAGAAACAGGTCCAGCAGATCACAGACATAAAAAATATAATTATGTCCAAGTCCATTTTTTAACGAGCAACTGACAATCATATTGATTGAAGTGATTGAGAATATCAGAAAAATTAGTATCTTCCATTGCATATGAATAAGAATGTCTGTGAAAGTAACTAGGGAGAGTTCAAAATAAACTGCATTTAAATAGTGGGGGGGTGGGGGGGGGGAAATTAGAAAATTCCTTTGGGGCACCAGTCATGCCTTGGGGCCACAACATTCCCAATTGGTTCATTGCTCTTTTATAGAAGTGCATGTTCTAGATGTTCCAGGATGTATCTTTTTCCAGCAAAATATGGACAAGTTTTGCGTACAACATGGCATTTAATCTTTAGGTTATAAGGAGCTTTCCAGAGTCCCTGGTTGTTTTTTCCAGCTGTTGTTGTAGGTAAATATCCTTTGCAGTTTAGAAAGATATTCATCTGCAAATTATTTGGATTACTATTTATGAGTCCCAAAATCATTAAAACAGAAAACTGGCCAATTAAGCTGCTCAGAAGAGAAAGGAGTGTCCACTATACAGAGGCCAACGCTTTTTTAACATTTCTATGCAGTGCTGGTTCTCTGTCTCTGAATGCAGTTACTCAGATTAAGCCTTGCATCAGTAGACAAGGCTCAGAACTCACAAACTGAGGTCCTGCAATGAGAATTTCACAAGGAAAAATGGCAGGTTAGATGTTTTTGAAAATGTGTAAACTACAGGCAATAGCAAACCTGAAGGAATTACCTGAACCTTCAGTCTAGCAGAATAAGGGGATGGAGACCCAGAAGAAAGCCTACTCCTACTTTTTCACAAGACCTGCCAACAGACCGTGTCCCAGCACTCTGCACTCCAGGCAGGTGAAGTTTGGCAGACAGGGAGCAGGAAAGGTGACATGAAGCAGGTTTTGCTAGACAGTTACTCCTTGAGCTCAGACCAAATTCACAGGCTACTTCAAGTTTACAGGCTAAGTCCTTTCCACCCCACTGGATAGAAAATATTGGGGTTTTTTCTCCATTGTTCCTTTCCTCTCTAAATGTGCTTATGTTTGAATGTTTATTTTATCAGTAGGGGTCTTCTAAGTGGAAAAACAGTAGCTACTAAAAGCACTCTCAGAACCCACTCTCAGGAGGAGTTTGAATTGGTGGTAGGTTACAGATTTAAGAAAAACAAACAAAAAAACCCCCACACAAACAAAAAACCCCAATCAAACAAAGAAAACAAAAAAACAAAACCCACAAATATCAGTAACATATCCCCACAGAAAAAATACTGAGGTCCATGTATACTTAAATCTAAAGTGCTACATTTCAGCAACACAATGCTTGTAGCAAACATAAATCTTCCAAATTTAGAGAGTGTGACAAAATTATAAATAAAGGTATTAACTGGTCCTTGAGGATGCATCATTAGTCCATTCTTTTTGCATATTTAAATTGTATTCAACCATCCAGCTAAGTTATTGGACTCAAGTGCATCATAAAATATAGTTTGTGCAGTGTCATTAAAATATTTTAAAATATAAAAACCACAAGAAATTGTTCTTTGCATGGATTCTAAACTAACAGAGAAATAAAATACTCTTCTTCCACTGCACAAATGTTTCTTAACTATTCAACAGCTACAGCATTTTAGCGAGAGCTGCTGTGAATTTGAAATCTAACATATTCCTAGCACCTGGTCCCAGAAGTGCCTTCTTCATTCAGGTAATCTGGGAAGGCAATGAGGGACATACAGTCTCTATCTCAAAGACTGGTAATTTGCCCACACAGAGGAGCTGTACTGCACACTAACCTGTGTGAAATACACACTGCCCTGGATACCTTGTGAGGATTCCCTGCTGCAAACAATCCTAATTTACTCTAAGCAAGATTACATACTCCCTTATTGAAAAACATGGCAAGAGCATATCTACACACTTTAGCAGCATACAGCACAGACAGCCTGCAGCCATCTCGAACAAAGCTGGCACATCCACATGACATTACAAAGAGTTATGTACCAGCTGAAACTAAAAAGGGTTTAGCTACATCAACTTCATTGCAGTACAGCTGTGACACAGCAGTACTGCTTCAATTTCTGAAGTTAGCACGGGCAGTTCTGTGCAAACACATGCTCTAAAATTGCCTATGAAACAAGTTAGCATAAAGACAGCACTTAGAAAAAAACTACATAGATTAATATACAGCTTACTTTTCATTTTTGCAGGAATTCCCCTTTATAGCTAAATCCTATTATTTGACAGGGCATGTTTAAACCCCAACTTGGATTAAACAGCCATGAAATTAAGTGCAGAAACCTGAAAAGCTTGTATCACCAACAAAGACTAATGTCATACGGACAAAGAACTGAGAGATTCTAGCGTTTCTCAAGCTTTGGAGCATTTGGGGAGTTGTTTCCTCCTCTTCTCCCCTCAAAATCAATAACACACAAAAACAGTCATGAAGCTTTTAAGCATAAATTCCTTTGCTGTCTAAATCTAGTTCAGGTAGTTTAAGAAGTCATAATCCCAAGTGAAGACAGTAAGTTGACAAAGATTTTCTGATAATTCCATATTCGCTTACACTTTATTGTTTCAGCACAACTCTGTGTCAGGAGACAAAGCTTAGAAGCTGTCCACATATTGGGAAGAACATAAATTGTGATTTACAAAGTACTGCATGCAACACATAGGGACACAAAATTGAGAAGGAATTCTCACAGCTACATAGCCAGGAGAAATCTGTTAAACAACAGTATCAAGGATGATCTTTAAAAGCTGAGTGGGAACTTGAGAAGAAAAAAAGACTAAATTCAAGGATGTGCATTTAACTTGAGAAACTGCTGATTCATTCCTTTTATGTGAAAAATATGACAAGTGAAACGTCTCATGCCATTTATCAAAAAGATAAATCAAGAAGGTATGTGAGTTATACATCTCTTAGAGTTAACACTTCTACAGTCTGATTGGTTATAGTTTATTTATATGCTCTGGAAAGAAAGACTGACTAATTCCTTTAGATGCATTATGAATATACTTTTTAAAAGATTTTATGCAGTCTTCCCAAGGGTAGTCATAGTAAAGCAGGGACCCACATGTTGAACAATGCTCAGGATATGGAATTCTTGCACTACTGTGTTAAATAGAAAATCCCAATGGAATTCAGTGATACCAAGGAACCCATGTTCCTGAATTGATTTTTCCAAGGTCTCTTATTCTACAATTCTGGTCCAGAAGAGAACCAAAGCCACCAGAGTGCAGATCTCATGAACAGTGGTTAACCCATAGAGTTAACCCACAAAAAAGATCTCATGAAATTTCAGATTCTGAAACAGGTTTTGAAAAACAGCAACCTTGAGAATGCTTGGGGATTCCCACTCCTATTTTTCTCCCCTATGCATTCTGATGGAGATTATTACTTCAGTTTGAATAGCCCACCTAAAACCAGCAGCAGTAATATCTATCCCACCTTTTCTTCGTTTAACTTAAAGAAAAAAAATACTGAATATAAATAGCAGTTTTTCATCAGCAATCTCCTCATTTTCTTCAGGGTAAAAATACCAAACATTGTATGCAATTTCCATCAAGAATCCAAACTACCCTCAGTACTATACAACATTTTCCATTTAAGACAGAATACACTTAAGTGGAGAGAAAAGCATACAGCAATGCAGACTAGAGGAGAAGGAGAGAGTGGGGGGAAAAAAACAGGGAAAGGAGTGTCAAACATGTTCTGTTATTTTTGTAGACTTTCAGCATGAAAGCCAGCAACCAGCTACCATGTGACCCTTTGCTAACTCCTCCCTACCTCCCAGTTGGATGGCAAGAATAATCAGGAAAAAAAGAGTAAAATTTATAGGTTGATATAAGAACAGTTTAATAATTGAAACAAGTAAATACAATATTAATTAAAAAATAACAATTTCAATAAAAAGAAGAGGGAGAGAGATAAAACCCAAGAAGAAAAGTGATGCACAATACAATTGCTCACCACCTGCTGACAGATGGCTAGCCCATTCCCTAGCTGCAATCAGCCCCATTCCAAGTAACTCCCCCGTTTATAAAGTGGGCATGATATTTTATGGTATGGAATATACCTTTGGCCAGTCCAAGTCAGTTGTCCTGGTTATCATCCCTCTCAGCCTCTTGTTCCCCTCCTCACTGGCAGAACATGAAACACTGAAAAGACCTTCACTTGGGACAAGCACTACTAATCAACAACCAAAGCATCTGTGTTATCAACTGTATTCTCATACTGAATCCAAAACAAAATGCTGTACCAGGTACTGAGAAGAAAATGAGCTCTAGCCCAGCCAAAAGAAGATAGAGGTTAATGGGACTTTGTCAATACCAGTTCATAGAGAGAATCAAGTTCACAGTTGAGTACTCAGCTTGTATAGCTAACCAAGAAAAGTTATTAATGAAATGTACCACAAAGGTACTTGTTTCATTCACAGAATTCCAGTTTGTCTGTCTAAATAAAACTTTCATGCAGCATTAAACTGAGGCTCAGCATTTCAAGGACAACACATCTGAAGCTCCCATAAAGTGCTTAATACCATCAGTGCAACTTCACAACCAATAGCAAGGAATTTCTCTGTCAGGAGCTAATGGAAAAAATCTTGATACTATGAGCACAAGGTGCCTCTATTTAATTCATCCCATATTCAGGAAAACAGATTCTGTATATAAAGTGACATAAATGAAACACATCCAATTTCTACTTATAACTGAAACAAGCTTGAACGTTTTGCTGCTCAGGTCAACAAATTATAATAATAATATTTCCTATAACACTTTCTATTTCATGTTACAACCTCTGAGAACCAAATCTCATCACGGTGAACACCAACAACCCAGGAACCCTGAGATTGCAACTAACAGGCTCTGAGCCCACACAGAAATTATTGGAAGTTCATTCTATTTGACTTTAGAAGTAATTGACAAGTAAATAATTAATTAACAATTTAAATATTAAAGTAGAATATTATATGTCCAGGGAAGTTGTGGCTGCCCCATCCCTGGAAGTGTTCAAGGCCAGATTAGATGAAGCTCTGAGAAACCGTGTCTAGTGAAGGGTGTCCCTGTCAACAGCAGGGGTTTGGAATGAGGTAATCTGTCAGGTCCTTTCCAAGCCAAACCATTCTATGATTCTATCTGTTCCTAGAAATATAATAGCACATCTATAAAATTAATTACACAAATAGCAGCCAAGAGATCTTGAAAAGAAAAAGCATAATCCAGAAGATGACACTGCATAACATATCATAAAAGTAACATTAACCTTCAGTACCAAACACTTCACCTGTTCTTCACTTATTTTCTGATAAAACAAATAATAATAGTAAGCACAGGCATATAGTATGGGAAGGCAAATATGAACTGAGCAGGACTTAATATTGAAACTCAGAGGTTTCAATCAAGAAAAATCTTCCTACAACAGGATTTCCATTCTCATGGTGAAATATTTCAATGGGACTGAAGTTTTTCAGGTGACCCTGGTTACCACAAGGCTATTCAGGCCTGTCACTTGAGAGAAAATGTTATTACCTTTAGGGACTGGAGTAATTGCAATCCATTTCCTGTGTTGATTGGCCAGTGACCTCTTCTTCAACTTCTGAATTTGCAATATAGAGAAAGCTCCAAATGAAGCAAGTGAAGGCCCATAAAGTAATCTGATAATTGAAGAAATGCAGCCACAACACCGTTGAAAACTTCATTTAATATCCATTTGAATTTTTATAGGTCCTCCTTTTTCCTGCTTTTGCTTTCACCTACTGTGACCCTTTAGGAGACGAAGCTTCAGTGTCACTTGAAAGACTGAAAAATATTATTAAGAGTAGTTACTTAGAGCTACTTATATGAGGACCAAAACTAATTTCAAAGTTAAACTGTTGGTCTGGTTGTGGTCTCACATCATTCTGCATCATTGTACCACATTCCATTTCTGTTTCACCACAGCACCACATTTCATTGGATTATGTGGAGTGACTGTTGTTTGAGAGTTAGATTCATAAAATACTAACAACAACTACCATTTCATTGATAATATAACTTAAAAACAAAATGCAAATCATTCAAAAATAAACTGTTGGAAGCCGCAAATGCTTACGCTTCATTACTTAAACATAGCTGGAGAATGAACTTCCTCTCTAATGTTTCTGTGTTCTAGATTCTTGTCTGAACCCTTTTCAGAAGGAAATCTGCATTTGAGCTGATAATTTCCATGTCAGGTTTCATTCAACTGCAAATTACCCCAGCTGAACTGCATAAACTACTGAAACAGACTTTAAAGCAAACTTCTGTCCTTAACTCTGGCAATGCTGCTGAGTTTGACTGTAATTACTGCTACATCAGCACTTCATTTACAACCCCCTAATGCCCTGTGCCTATTGCTATCAACAAATTATGGATTACCAACCCAATTGGTTGCTGTCAAATATATTGTCTTTCTAGTGTGTGAGATCACAAAATATCCCAAATGCTGGAAAATTGGTTGGGAGGTCTGCTGCCCCTTGGAAGATCAGCAGATCTTGAAAAGCAGCAACAGTAACAGAGTTGGAATATACGTCTGAAGATATTGCTGTCTCTTGCGTTTAAAAGAAATATAGATTGCATACGTAAACTTTGCTGGTATCGGGACTGTAAAACCTAATTGCATTACCTTTGTTCTTCTCCCCCTTGCTTCATGAATAATGGATTAGCTTTAGGCCTCTGCTGTAGACAGATATACAAGCTGTAAATTCCTTAGTTAAGAACTATTTGCATTGTTGCCTCCCCCTGAATTGTGGAACCCTATATTAAGCAAGAAGCTGTACAATAAATTGTCTTTATTCCTCCCTCCGAATAAAGTCCGTTATTGACCATCTCACTAGTGTTCAGATTAAGAGCCTGCAAATAATTGACTGGAATTTTGTCATGACAATACAACACCTATAGCAATAAGAGGAAAATGAGTGCAAATGGGAAAACCTAAAGTAAAAGGTATGCATAGGTGGTCTCAGCAACTTTTTGTTCTTATATAACAAATTATATTCTAATCAAGACCAGAGAATCTAGAAGGTGAGGAATGTTTAACCTACCCTTCTATAGCAGATAGATATAGAACACAATGTTGTAGATTTGCAGCTACTTAAAGCAGGAAAATCAGCTTTCTGGAATTGTGAATAGTTCATGGAGTTCAGTGACACAATCATAGAAATAAAAATACCTTGATGCCATGCCAGTAACTATTTCTGATAATAAGTTGCCTAAAAAAGTCTTTATTTAAAGTTGTTTAAGCATTGAACTTTTTCTGTTTGCATGTGCAGAGATAATTTTGAACATCACTGAAACTGCAAATTGTACACCTGTATTCTCTTTGCACTCACAATCAGAATGATTAAAAAGAGGATTCTAAGAGAAATCATACAGAAGTAGGGGTTTATGAGGAGTAGCATATGATACATATCTATTCTTTTTTATATTATGTTCCTGGTCTATATGAGAAATTATAAAATTGTGGGTAAATATCCAGCTGAGAATATAGACAGCAGTAGAGAGTATCCAAAATAATAAAATAAACTTTAGTTCACGATGTGTCAAAGGAGAATTGGCAAGCAGATCGAGGGAGGTGATTCTACCCCTTTACTCTGCCCTTCAGAGACCTTACTTGGACTACTGTGTCCAGGTCTGAGTTCTCAGCCAAGAAAAATGTGAACCTCTTGCAGTGGGTCCAGAGAAGGGCCATGGTCAGAGGGCTGGAGCACCTCTCCTGTGAAGACAGGCTGAGAGAACTGGGGTTGCTCAGCCTAGAGAAGAAAAGGAACCAGAAGACCTTAGAGCAGTCTTATAGGATCTAGCAGGGACTTATAAAGCAGAGGGAGAATGACTTTTTACACAAGCAGATAGTCATAGGACATGGTCTTAAACTAAAAAAGAGATGTTCAGATCAGATATTAGGAAGAAATTCTTTACTCAGAGGATAGTGAGGCACAGGGATAGGTTGCACAGAGAAATTGTGGGTGCCCCATCCCTGGAAGTGTTCAAACCCAGTTTGGATGGGGCTTTGAGCAATCTGATCAAGTGGGTGGCATCCCTTCCCATGGCAGGAGGGCTGGAACTAGGTGAGCTTTAAGGTCCCTAGTAAAGCCCCAGAGCTTGCTTGACAGACTTTCTTAAAGTGGCCTAGGAGTTTTTAATACCCTGAGGCAGGCACACAAGAGAAACATGACAATGTTCTTGGAAGGTTAAACAACAGATTTTAACTGGCAAAGCATTAATATAGCAACCGCTAACCCACGTAACTTTAAGTTACCCAAAATCCTAGAAGAGAAAATTAGGAAAAACTATAAAAAGAAATAAGAGAGAGGGAGGGAGAAGAAAGATAACAGCTACCACTTTGGTTCCAGCGTGGTCTTACCTGCTCTATATCCAAGACAATAGGGACATGACATGTACATGCCTTGTGTTACTGCTTTTACCTGGTCTCCTGTAGCCTCCCCCAGGCAAGGCTTCTATTCTGCTAGCCATTCTGGAACTGGGTTAGAGGCTCCAGGAGTGGGATGAGGAACATTGCTTCTGGTGTGCCAGTGACAGTCACTCCAGGGCTGTTCTAGAGGCTCTAGCAGTCTGGGGGTTTGAGCAGTGCACCATCCCCGTTTGGCAGAACTTGATCTGTCCCCATGCCCATGCCCACCCCCTCTCCCCCCCTACTTCAGTTGTTTTGAACCAGTAATAATTTTTTCCAGTCTCTCATATACCTTCCACCCCAAGCCATTCTATAATTCCAAGTACTTAGGCTGCAGAAACCAGAAATTGGATGAGTATGTGAGTATCACTGTGGTTGCTCTCTTTCCCTAAGCATTTGCTGCAAATATAGCATGCCAGACTAGATGAACATCTGACCTGACCCAAGACCACCCATCTTACTTTGATATTAGCAGGCATAGCCATTCCAGACAGTGTCACTGATTACAAAAGACTGATTACAAAGACTTATCGAGAATCAACCAACATGCACAGGGACAAAACTTCAGTGTATTTGAATTGCTGCAATTTTCTTGCTCTCAAAATTGCCATGTTGATTTATATCTTTCCTTACAGATCTGTTTGACCAGGTCTATTTTGCTATGGTATTATGACAGCATTTGATAAATAATGAACGGGGTGGACTAAAGACATATGAAAATTAATGGAAGGGTAACCTTTAATTTTAGGTGTAAAAATATTTGCAATGCATAGTAAAGTCTGAAAATATATTTTTAATTAAAACAATACTTTTCTAGTATCTTCTCATATTTATAAGCATGTCTTAAGAGCCTATTTAAGTAAGTTCTCTTAGCTGCACAATATTTTTTTTTTTCACTACTACTTCTTGCTTTTGAATTAATACTACCAGTTCTGTTAAATTTTTTTCTGAAATTGTATTTCTTAAAAGCAAGAAAATTGTCTGGAAAAAAAGTATTTCCCCAAAACATTCTGTATTTTGAGAACTCAATTTTCAAGCAAATATTTATATTTCTCTTAACTAAGCAAGGAGCATACTCAGACAAATAATAATTCAGATGTTTTGAAAAGTCTTTTGTAAAGTGATTTTCAGAGCATACAATGGCATATGATAATGAAGAGCTTGTTATGGGAAATATCTTTTGGTTTTGTATTTGTAGAGAACAAAACGTAATAAGAACCTAGAAAATCTATACGAGCTTCTAGGACATGGCTGAATATGCATAAAGAGCAGTCAAATGCAGTTTACATTTAATTAGATTTTTTTTTCTTAATTTGAAACTGTTTCCTGTTGTTTTCTGGTTTGTACCTAGAGAAGTAACTGTGGAAGATAGGTGGAAAATACCAGTTTACTACTTGAGAAGAATGATTTGTTAAGATCTGGTATCAGCAAATCAAATAGAGAGCTGCACAAACGAGGCCATCTCTTGACAGAACTGACAAAAGCAAAATGTGGGATACTGGAGAGATAAAAGATTCTGGCTGCTCTAAATGCTGGTGTGATGACGTAAGCTGATTGTCTACCATATGGATCAGCTTCTTCAGGTTTACAAGTATGAAATTTAGGGTTTAATAAATTTGGTTAAGAATGATCAAAAGGTCTATGACCCTCAGGAAAAACAACTGCCCAAATAATTCACATGTAGAATCCTGTAAGCTGACAATGTGTTGCCACTTTCCTAGCCACGAGGGCAAAAAAGATGGCTCGTTTCTAAGGTACACAGCAACTTCTGAAATGTACTGCATCCCAGCTTAGTAGCTATTAGAAGAATTTCACAACTCCTGTCAAATTTCCCATTGTAAGGAGAGGATATGACAAGATAGCAGTCTCTCTTATTGCCACCACATTCTATGAAAAAAAAAAAAATCATGCAGAATATCAGATGATCTTATGGCACTAAAAAAGAATTATTGCCTCCTTGGAAACACTGGTGTCATTTTTACAGGAGCTGTGCCCCCTCCAGCACAGGCTAGTAATGATGCTTGGTAAATTCTTTGCCCAGCGAAGAACAAAATGGAGTCACAAGTGAAACAGCTCTGCCCAGTTGGGGGCACTGCATGCAAATCCTTCTGAAATACTCTTGTATACTCTGGGGTCTATTCTCCATTTGGAAATTACAGTGATCAACATACATGAAATTGAAACATGCAGCTCCTTCCTGGAGCTTTACTGATAAATGACACAGTAGCAACTAGCTGCTTTTCATTTCTAAGTAATTCCAGTTTTATCGTAAGGAGTCTCTTGGAGGAGAGGTAATAAAAATAGGGAGGAAAATGAACGCAGGAAGTAATAGAATATAAAGAGAGAGAACTGTCCTCATAACAGTAGAATACTTAGAGCACTATGTCACCTGAAGGAAAGTAACTAGCTGGTTGTCAGTGAACAATTTGCTTTCATTGATCTCTTGGTTAAATATTGAAGACATTTGTCTGCAGGGTACAGTGAATGAGAATAAATTCCTTAATCACCCTACTTTCTGTGCCTATGCTTGTAAATCAACAGGTGTTGCAAATGGAAAACTGGCAAGATTTTAAAGAATGCTCTAGCACTGCCAGCTGTGTCTTCCCATTACCCATGTAATGAACTTTCCACAGTAGCATCCCTTCTTTTCTGGTCTGATCTTTATTTCTTTTATAAAACAATAATAAAAAATATATAATACATGTTTCAAAAGCTGAACATGTGCTCAATGGGTTTTAACACTTGGCAATAGTGTCACAACTGTCTCAAATTCAACTGAAGTTTTCCAACCGTATTCTGCAAAATACTAAGGCTGTGGGTTGAAAAATATTCTACGTAGTTTTGAGGTCATATAATATGCACGTGTTGGAGAACACAATGCACCAAACACCTTGTTAATCTATAGTGTTCTGCCTTGCTAGCCTTTTTCTAAGAAAAAAAAAAAATCTTTCTACAAAAGATATAATTAAAAATATATTAATCTTGTTATATTTTTTCACTATGACTAACTCATAAAATTTAGCTTCTTTTTGTCCTCTCTGAATCACCTGAGTCACTTAAGCACACATGAGCCACAGGCTCACACTAGGAGCCCATCTAGCCCAATATCCAGTTCAACAGTGGTCAAAAGTGAATGTTTGAGCAGTAGCAGAACCAGACAAGTATCTGTAAAGCAACTTCACAAATTCTGATAATTTTAGTTCACAGACTTACTGAGACAGATACAGTTAATTTGTATTTAACAATCTCAAAAGTTAAGTGGGTTCAATTTAACTCCATGTGGCTCTTTGCTTCTCCTGTTACTTGGCTCTAAACTAATCACCCTCTCAGCCCTCTCCTCTTATTTTGCATCTTCTGCTGTCTTCATGCGATGTCCCTTATTTCTTATAAGAACCTCAATTTTTATGAAATGTTCCTCATTGTTTCTCAGGTAGTTCAGATGAAAATGCTACTGGTTAGTTTTAATTATTCATCACATTTAAAGGATTATTACATTTGTGGTACCAGTTTAGGATGTTTTCAAGCTCTACTTCTGCTCTAAATAAAGTCCACAATAGTCCACAGTTGTTGTCAAGAGTTTTTATAGTCCTGTTCTGCCAGTAGCACCACTTTTCAGTCTCTGCAATTTATGCACTTAAAAAAGCAGTGGAGGGGAATAATCTACTACAAATAATCTAGCATTTAAAAGCCAAGGTGGATTCCTGTATTCTCAGCCATACTTGGTTTTGTTGGCCCATTTGTACTTTCAATCAAATCTGGGCAATCCACGCCTACCTTAAAGAAGGTGAAATAAGTAATATTTTTCAAGTCTTACTGGCAGTAATGTAAAAACTGTACAAAATAACTTGAAACTGTAATGGAGTAGGGTTATCTGACAGGCATCCAATTCTTTGGTGCCTGATTTACAGAGAAGTCCTTCTGACTGAGAGGAAGTTTTCCCCAGAGAAAAATGAAGAAGAGTTTTTTATTCAGATCTACATGCACCATGAACGTGTTTAGTTATTAAAACACATTTACCTCTGAAAAGTATACTAACTTGTAAACAAAAGCCCACTTTGTTTTCAGAAACTAAATTCTTCTGCTTGACTTCCTCACTTCCCCCTGGATCTTGAACACTCCTACAGACAAGGCTGCTACCGATGATCACCTCCTTGACCAATTTTAGTTTGTCAGTGAATAACAGATCCAAGAGCTCCAAGGTGCCTACACTCAATTCCTCTTGTTAATTGGATACTCTAAAAAAACCCTCATGAATATGTCTCACTTAATTGCCTCTCCTGGATCTTGCTCCACAGGGTCCTATTTTTTATTCCATAGAGAAGCTGCATACTTTCAAGCTGCTGCTTCATGTACAAGGATGCCTCTTCTCATCTTTGCAATCCATCTTTCCTAAAGGGCTTGTCTGCATGCATTACAGAAAGCCACTCGTCCAAGTCATCCCACTGTATCTCAGTTACCTCAAGAGTGCCACACTTCAGTGTCTGCACAGGAAGCTCTAACTCCTCCTCGTTGTTCCCAGGCAAGTGTACTTTGATCTACAAGCACTTGAGAGGAGACTCGAGGTATGCATCACCCTTCCTGAGGACTCTCAGGATCACTTTGCTTCACACACTTGCCACCCCACCCTCCCTTCCTTCATTTAGGTGTAAGCGATTAGAGTCATCCCCCAGTATGAATTATCAGGAAAAAAAAAAATAATTATTCTGCATATTTACTAGTGTTTGTAGAACATAAATTAAGAAAACACACCAAGCTTGAAATGTATATAGTTATATCATCCTCTTCATTCTTTTCTTTCCGTGGATGGATTGAAAGCATAGATACAACTGCTTCTCTGGAATAAGAATATAAATACTGTCGTGCTCAAAATTGAGTGAATTCTTAAATTCTTTGATAAATTAGGTTTCTGAGGATTTCTTTGAAGATGTAGTGGTTGAATGTTTAGTTCTCAATGAATTTCAATGAAGGCTCAGAAGAAATTGCCTGTATGCAAACTAGTGATAATTTTTATTATAAATTTATAATGGTGTAAGTTTTGTGTGATCATACTGATGTTCACAACTGGGTGTTACAATCCCATGTGCTACACTTAGAAAGTGTTAAACAGGCCAAGACTATATCCTATACTGGTTTACATTGTCCAATAAATAATATGGATCCTTTCAGGCAAATGTGTGCAGGGAACACTCCCTGAATGAAGAAGGCTCAGGATTGCTATTTCTTCTATTGATGCTAAGAATTTATATTCATTTGACTAAATGGTCATAAATAAAAACTGCAGCAATTCATTATGTTTGTGTAAAATCACACCAGATAAATTAAGGTAGATGTGTATGCCAATAGAACAAAAGTTTTATGTTGTACTTCAAATTAAAATGAAAATAAACTATTTGCCAAAAGTGTCTATCATGGCATGACTTTTTATAGCAAAAATAATTACAGTTTAACTCCCTTTCCCTTAATTATCACTCCATTCTTCCTACTCACTTTATAATATTCAGGCCACAGTTAACAGGTCTGGGAGTTCCTTCAGGGAAAAAGGGGAACTGTGGTTAAATTCTGCAAAAATTTGTTAACAAAAATTTAAATATGAGCAATTTTACTTCCAACACAATAAAAAGCTTCAAATTAGCAAAATTTCATAGTTTACTTACATTTTAGATTCAGAAAAAACCAAACTGTTTCATTCAAGGGCACCTGAAGTACAAAATCTCATCTTAGTTTATTGTCTCTATCCATGAACTGCAGGTAAATAGAAGGGATCTCTGCCTAGGGAGCAGAGGGTTTATGGATGACAGGCACTAGAGGAAGTATTTAATAATGCAGGCAATATCACCTTGCAAGAGAAAGAACTCTGGAATGATAACTTTTCAGAAAAAATTAATTACTTAGTTCAAGCATACTCAACCTGACAATTGATAGGTGAACTCCTGTAAAAGACTGTCAAAGGAAACTGTAGACGTGAAATACTTCAGAGATTTACCATACTCTTAATTTCCAGAAAGCATCAGGTCAGTATACCAATCACATGCCTGGAGGCCTGAAGTCAGCAGTTCATATAGTTCTGAATGCAGTTTACTACTATCATCAAAAAAAGTAGAGTATATTCCGTAATAGAACTGGTTTCCTATTTGCTACAAAGGCATAATAGCTGATGTATGATAATGTAAGTGTAATTTTGATTTAAGTTATCAGGACTATTTTAGTATGACTTTATGCTACAGTTATTCACATATGGCTTACATGAGGAATTATTTTTCATTATCTCATTGTCATATGGAAAATGTGGGAAACAGTAACACCAGAGTGATAAACGTTAAAATTGTTAATCATGCAAATACTTTAGAACTGTACTAAAGAGTTCATTGGCACTGGTTTCAGTGAGAGCAAGTTATCAACACCTGAAAGGACCAATTCCCATTTAAGTTTTACATCTGTTTTTCATGCATGGGCTGAGTTAATTGAAAATTTCTTCCCCAAATGAAAACATACCATTGACTTCACTGGAGTCTGGATCATACCCTTCCTCCTTTGAATACATTTAAATACACAACATTTACTTCATAGTCTGACAGAGTAATGGGAATTACAGCAATTGAAAACTGATTTTGTTGTTCAGTGTATCTGCAGGCATCAGCGGAATATGGAGATAGCAAGGAACTTGTGCAAGTTTGCAAGATTCTTGACAAACATGAAAGTCCCAAACAGTAGTCCACTAAGCACATCCATCTCCAGTGGTTTTGCTTAGAAGGAGAAGAAATTTCAAGACACAGAGAAAAATGTGAATCCATTTTCTAAAAAAATATAAGACAGCTTGAATCATGATTTGATGTAAAGGTTTGTACCAGTACAAGCTTAACCTCATCAAGTCTATTTTGCCACATCCAACTTGTTCATTGACTTCAGGATGTTACATTTACCGCAACTTTTCTGAATGAATTTCTTTCCATTTTAAAAAACTTAATTATTGCCTTTAGGCTGTATTAAAAGGGATGAGCTTTATCCTAAATTAACCTTTTTTTATAGCTTTGCAGAGACTTTTACCAGAATAAGGACCTTAAAAGCAAACAAAGTCAGTTTGCTTTACAAAGTCAGTTTGCATATATACCACACTTTTACCTGACAGTCAGAAAATAAAGATCCTTACAGCAACATTCTGCATAAAAATCATAGAATCCATCAGGATTCTGCCAAGATGAGTGTTTCACACCCTAAATACCTGAACAGAAGCCATCACAGATTAGATTTAGGTCTTACAAGATTGCTCCATCACTTCCAAAAGACTTATGGTACTTCAGTAAAGCTGAAGAACTTTTAAATCGTGACTATTTTTCCCAATTCAGTTAAGCTATTTATTTGGTTCTTTGTTAACAGAAGGCTTTTCTGCAGCCATTATGCCAATATTTTTTTCATTAAGCAGTGCTAACAGCCTAACTTTTTCTCCTTCTTTTTAATGTCTGCAGAATCAGTGGATCCACATTTAAAAAAGCATCCCATCACACCCAGCAATGTTGGGGTAGTATTGCCATCAGATACCATCTAGAGAAAACGACTATATGTTTGGGTAGAGATGCAGAACAGAAAAATACTACAATATCAAATTAAAAGTAGTTTCGGTTCAGAAAAAATGTGTTAGATTTCTAAGTAAATGGAACTGTGTGAGTATTATCTTTATCATTATAATTTATGTCAGCCTCTGTGGTTCAATCCTGCATGAAAAAGGTAACCAAGATGACAACAGTAGTGCTGTGCCTAAAACCTACTCAACTAAGCAAAAATAGACGACTCAGATAATAGGGAGAGACCACTCACAACAGCCCACCAGGATCCTATTTTCATAAACTCTCCAGTTAAATAGAATAGAGTAAAAGTTCTTCAGAGAACAGTTGCTGTCAAAAGCTAAATATCCAGGCATCAATACTAGCCACATACTTGCTTATTCTTTGATTAAGTAATGGGAATGTATGTCTGGTTAAAATCATGACTTGACTTGTGGTGTAGAGCATGTAGCTTAAGTCCAGATATTAAAGGCAATGTTTGACTAGTTCTCCTCTGCATTCTGCACTTACTTCTGAAAGTATGTATTTCCCAACACTAAACATCAACATTTTATGAGCATTGAGTTTGAAACTTACATGGCCATAAGGCCATTCAGGTGAAGAGAAACATTAATCTAACAAGAAACATTGTACTAGCTAACGTTAATAGTTTTGGTAGCAAGATTGTTAGTAATGAGGGTGAAAGGGAGAAACAGTGATTCCAGAGCACCTTGCACTTCACTATGTCCCTTTACTTTCTCTTTTCGCATGCGATTCTCTTTCTCCCATCTTTGCTTATTGCAAGTGGATTGACAACAGCGAACTAGGTCAAATCGTGAAGTCAAATAGTAGGAATAATTGTGATGGACATACCCGCATGAAGGAGGACAAAGGCAATTTGATAAGAAGTGATTAGATTCTCACTGTAACACAACCTTTTGAGCAACTTTTACAAGGGTTTTAACTGAAATCTAATCATGAAGAATAAGCCCATATCACTTTCCATGCTTGAGGAGAGGCTGAGTGAGCATAGATGCTAAAAGTAGAAGAGTCACATGGTAAAAAACCTTTGTATTTCTTAGGAAAGTCAGAAGAAAATATTAGTAACTGAGTTGAAGGTAGAGAAGAATTTGGGTAGTAAGACAGGGTGATGATAAAAAAGAAGATTGTATATGGTCTTGAAAGTAATTTTAAAATAATTTAATCCTTCACTGACTGTTACCATTAAAAAGAAAAATGTTCTGTTTTCTGTAGCATTTCCTGCCTACTACTTGCTATAAGAAGGCACCCAGAGAGTTTAATACTCCTTAAACTGTGGATAAAATTAATCAAAATACAGTAAGCTCTATATGCATAATAATAAACAGTGTTTGGCCTCAAAATGGCCTGATTTAGGATTGCTATAGGCAAAAGCGGCTCTTGGCACAGATTTTAAGATTTTTTTAAGATGTCACTCAGGATAGGTTCTTTAAAGAATGATTGCTCTGTCTACTTGAGTCACATTTAAATGCCAGACTGGGGCTGTCAAATATGACTAGATTTATCAATGAAGCAGAATGATACGAAGGAAATTGAAAGGCTGCAAAACAAATTATTTGGAAAGTTAATTATAAATAACATAATCTCTATATGCAAATATTAAATGTGTTTATTTAATTAAATCACTGCAGATTTTTAAAGTTCTTTCTATCTTCTTTGGCATGCTATCCCATCAGGCTCTTTCTTGGGGATATAATTATTTAGTTAAATCATTAAATGAATGCTGTTATACATATTAGTTGTGCTAAGCTTTAAGCATATAGAAGTGTTCTGTCAATATACTAACTAGGGACTGATCTAATTATGAAAGGTTCTTTTGGGGAAGAAGAAAGGAGTCATTAGCTAAAATAACAGTATCTCACAGCTGTCACATTCACACTTGCATTATGAAGGTCATCTCTAAGTTATACACAAAATACTATTGAGTGATTCAGACCCATTTAGAAGTTTCTATCTACTGACTTAGAATCCTAAAATTGATGGCTCAAACTCAGTCATCATTCAGAGAGGAAGAAGGCAAAGTAATTTTTACTTACTAGTTTTAGAAATGAGCAGGGATGAACTGTTGTCACTTGACAGAGGTAATGCAAAATAATGACTTCAGCCATGTTTTGGACACTGTCTGTTAATATCACTTCCTATCAAGCTAAGTCAGTTCACATTTTGTAATAGATTAGATGAAATATATTTATAGATTTTATACAATTTATACATTTCCATTCCTCTTCCTTCCAATGGACAAAGAACACCAAAGCAGTGAGCTATGGTATCTACAGACTATTCACCCCCACAAGGCAAATTACTAGCGTAGTGCTGCACAGTCGAACAGCCAAGGCCTTGTGTAGCTCTGCAAGTTCCCTGCTTTGTTCATTCACTTTTGTAACATACCAGACAACCACTGCCAGGAGAGACTTATTTATGACTTAGGTATTCACAACATGAGCCTAAACCTCAGTGTAGTCTCAACTTTCAGCATCTTATTTGATAGCCCAAAACTGACATGTAATAATGTGTTGCTCTTTAATGGCCTGTCATTATTAATGCACCTGGTTCACTATTGTAATTCCTTTGGGTTCCTGCATTCACTCAAGCATGGATTTGCAGATTATTCCAGCCAAGGCATCCCCCATCTCAGTACGTCTCAGTTTTTGACAATAAGCCTAGATGATTGTACTCCAGACAAAGTACAAGTTAGCTCTTTTATTTTATTACCCTTTCAAGTCAACTTTGCAATGAGAAAAGAAAAAAAACCACATTTTAATTAATAACTTACATTCTCCTTGTCATCACTTATTTTTTCAGAGTATGGCAATATCTAAAGCAGCTATTTTTCTTGAGATCTTTATCTTCTTTCTTGTCACTACCAGTAAGAATGTGCCAGAAACAAAAAGACAGAGTAGCATAAATATCAAAACAATGGAAATTGTTAATCATAGATGCCTCTACATACTAAAAATTACACTGCTGTATTTGCTAGCACAAAGTGGTTTCCAAAATAAACTGCTTTTCAATATCTTTAATGGGTTTGCAGATCAGTCATCATGGAGCAGACAACTTCCATAATGGTTCTAGAACTGAGGATTCCTTTCTCTACATGTCAGTAAACCTCTCCAGCTGTCTTTAAGAGATCTGACTGATAAAAGGACTGAAACTTTTTTTTTATTTTAATGAATTCTTAAACCTGTATACTTCAAATACCTGTAAATGCATGAATTTTCAACGTGCTTTCAACACACGATTTTTCATAAGGGTTATCAAAGTAGGAGAGTACACTTTGCTACATTTAAAAACAAACAACAACAAAAAACATTGGTATTTTCATATCATGTCATTCCTAAAAGGAGAAAAGATCTCTGCTTCTCAGCTAATTTTGTATTTGTACTAGCTTAAAAATTATCCCATGAATCTGTATCTTGCGCACATTGAACTCCAGACCAGGCATAAGGACTGTAAAATCAACACAGCAAAATTGTACATTTCGCTAGTCTCTTTCCTTGCAAAAGGCCTTCTAGTGAACCACATGTATAGTAGGGCCATGTGATATTCATAGTATAGACCCACACACAGCAGCAGCAGGAGGCCCACAGAAGCCAGCAGGGTGACAGCAGGGCTCACAGCATCCCCAGCTGCAGAGTGTATCCCTCGCTGCTTACTATCTCTGAGGACATCATAATGATGCTCTGAGCCATTGCTCAGAGACACTCTAGACCAGCATTCTGGGGTGTTCACATTTCATTAAGAGACCTTTCCTTAATGGCATGATGAAAATGAAATGTAGTGTCTTGTCATTTAGCCTGTGAGTAAAGATGACTAATTAGTATTGATGTACAGATTTTTCTGTAAGCATATACATCTAACATAATAGGAATATGCTTTTTTTTCTTTTTGAAAACAACAAAAGGAACAATAAATTATGCAATAGTTACTGCTGAGAGAAAACTTATCATTCTAAGTTACATTACAAGCTCTCTTTGCCTGTTAGAACTTAAGAATCTCTGTTTTTATTAACTTTGCATTAAAGCACCTACATTCTCAGGAAACCATAGCCAAAACAGTATGCAAAAAGGGCACCACAATTCAGACAATTTGTTTGGTATGTCTCACTGCCAGCTTTTTGATTTATTTATTCAGTATTTACTATCTTATTTCATTCCATTAAACAGCTGTAATTTTTTTCTATGACTGATGCTTTCTGATATATATTCCATATTTCCACATCTGAGAGAGATGAAGGTAATGGATGAGATGGAGATAGAAAAGCTTTTATGTAAAACTGAAAATTTGAATTTCTAGAAAATCAAAAAGCAAGAGGGATACATGGCTCTGACACTGGATGAGGTATTTTTGCATTTCTTGTCCACAGTGCAGAGTTACTTAGTAATCTAGTCTTCCAATACTGTTTTCTAGTAGATAAGTACAGTGAAATTTTGCTTTTTCCTAATATGTTCACTCCAGCCTCAACTACTTGTATTCCTTTCCAGTGTGCATCCCTCCTTTTCAACATGTCCCCCTTTCTCTAAAGACTTTCTCCATTCCAAGTGTCAGAAATGTGTCTCAATATACCACTATTGATACCAATTATTTTTCCACTCATATTTCCCCCAAGGATTTTTTCATGCCCATGATTCCAGCCCTAAAATTGTCACTGAAAAGCACAAAACTAGAAAATGTCATTAGAAACGATTATTTCTGCTCTGTGCAGGTATGAGACCTAAGAAGGAAAGAGGTTGAGCCCTTAAAAAATGCACTAGGAACAGCTAGCTGAACAAAACATAGCACTATCTCTTTAGGATTCCTGTAAACAGTAGCATTCCTCTTTGAACATGAGTTGAGCTGGGAAGCTTTTGTTTCCCCTTTGTTTCCTTTTTAAACATTCAAAAAGCAAAGGCACTTTCTAACTACACAGGACATGTCATGTAATGTTTATTGGTATTACTAATTAATCTGTGCTCCCTACAAGAAAGGATTCAGGAACTGTCATGAACAGTGACGCTTTTATCAGAGACGGTGATTTTTGTCTTTACTTGAAAATAAATGAGATCACCAACACATAGCCAGGTTATAACTAGCCTTCCTTTCAAGTAAAAGGCTTCTTCTCCCATTTGTAGTCCACTGCACTAGCCATTCTTCCTCTAATTAACTTCTTCCTTGGCAGCACGCTACAAGAGACAATTTGCATCATAATAATCCTTTTAAAAAAACAGTCCCTTTAATGAATGTTCCCTACTGCAAGTTACACAAAAATGTAATAAATACTGTCTATGAAGAATAGATGGAATGAGAAGAAACTCTTTCTCAATTTAGAACTTAATTGTAGAAGGCAAATTATAAAATTTTAATTTCCGCTATGATCTGTCTTGAATATTTATCTTATCTGGCAGCTATTTTACTCATAATGGAAATCTTTGATGGCTTTTTTTGTTATGCTATTCTGAGTCATGGATAATATGCACTACACTGGATTAAATTTGTATGGAAAATAGGCCATGCTGGCTCATGTCTCAAATTAGATACAGCTAACTTAATTTTGCTGACATCTAAAAGAAAGGGAGTTTTGTTTGAAAAAAAATTAACAAAAGAAAAAGAAATTCATTTTATCTCATTAAATATTTCACTCGGTATCATATCTGTCTAAAGTATGAAATCTACAGGAGCTTAAACAGCAATTTACTGGAAATCAGAACAGGACACCTGGGGTATCCACTTTCTGCTGATTAAGACTGCATATATTGAGTATTTAATAATGATGTAAATTTAATGTTATGAGTGTTTAGTATAGTTCAAAAAGCTGGGGAGGGGGGGTTAATCAGGAAAATTCAGGCTCATATTTGTTCAAAGATACAAACTTCAATGTACTAGAACAACCTCAAACATTAAAAACTAGAATCTTCAAAAAAGAAGGAAAAGGGCATGGGGTAGATAAGCACAAATTCCCAATTACAAGGCTATTGCAGTCAAACAGATTTGCTGAAAGATTAAACAGAGGATATACATAAAGAAGGGCAAAGAAGCCCTGTTTTAATTACTGTGGATAAAACAAAGGAATCACCACTATTTGCACTTCAAAAGCATGAAATTTTCACAGAATTGGAAGGGCTATAGATTGTGAGACACTGAGATTATCATTTGCAGTACCAAAAGATCCAAGCTTCTAAATTTAATATAATTTTAACCTAATCAGCAGTAATCTCTCATTCTGAGTTAGTTCAAATTACATGGTGGACTAGTAACATAGAAATTCTAGGTACATTTACTTGAAGATGTATTTTGACACTTGCATTCTGTTGCTCCACATTTTTTCCTCTTTTAATACGTGCTTTCAGCTTAAATCCATCAACACTTACATTCACCAGTCACATTACACAACTACAAATATTTTAATAACAAGAATTTGGGGGGGGGAAGAACCCTACTCACTTCTTTCTCCTTCTCCTCGGTTTAGGTGGAGAGAGGAATAATGCAGAGAGCCAGCTGGAAGCAAGGCCTGCAGGATTCACATACCAGGATTTCACCTTCTGGTCATTTCAGGATTTTAATGCTTGCCCACAGCTCTTTTGCTCCTGCACTTTCTTTTGACCTGAGCCATTGCAATGTCAGAAAAAAAGTCTTTCATTGCAGTTTTTGATAAAGAAGAGTACTGATGGAAGTGAAAGGAGGAAGAAGGAGGAAAAATTGTGTTTGGCATAAGACACTGGCACCATCTTTCTTTCCCCTCTTGTGTATGAACAAGTCTGAAATTCTGTGATTGAAGCACTAAAGACAAGAGTTCAAAAACCTGAATTCTTTTTACAATTCCCAAAATGAAAATAAAGCCTCTGCTAGGCGCATGAAGAATTCAATCACACCTGCTATGGAACAACATGCATCAAGTTTTAGGTCACAGTAAGACAAAGTAAGCCCTTTATGATAATGCCACTTGTAAAGTCATGCACTACACCCAAGTGGTGTTAAATGTTTCAAGGCAGTAACACTGCCACTGCCGCTTTCCACAGAAAAACTCAGAGATGTTGAGCACACAAGGTCATACAAGCTGATAACCATTGAAAATGAGAATACTATCTTAGTCACTGCAAAAGCACAACTGACATGTAATTGGCAGTGAAAACCACCTGCCAATAAACTTTAGCAAATATTAGTAATCACTCATAAATCCCAGAATAGGGTTCTTCACAGTTACAGAAAAACAATGTAAAATTACTAGCACAAAAATAAGGATTAATTACTTCCTTTTTTTATTATTAGAGTCATGTCACAGAAGCAACAGAGATCTGAAACACAGCTTCAGTGACAGTCACAAGCACTCAATAGTGCTTGTGTTCAGCACAGCCATACAATCCAGAGAAAATGCAGGTAAAATAGGTTTATGAATTCTCCATACAGTCAGCATGGAATTTACCCACATTCCTGCTTTGAAAACCAAACATAAAACTTAGTCCCCCTTTTTTTGTGATCTCACACAAAAGGAATTACTAATTTCCTTTTTATTTTTTTTTAAGAATTCTCTAAGTAAAAGCCTTTCCCAGCTTGGTATGTGGAGAATGGCAGTGTTTCAGAGGAGGCAACCAAAATTTTCATTCTCCACATGATAAGTCTTTTATCCAATGGGAAGAGCCCAGATATGTTTGAAGGAGTGTTATCAGTGGTCACTATTTTGCTTTTCTGAATGTACAGGTCAAGAACATTTGCTACCATGACAGCCAATGAAGCTATTCACTAAGCCAGTGGAAACCTTTCTGTTGATGATGGATTGACTCATTAGCCTGTTTAGCTTTAAGCCATCACCTGCAAAATGACAGCTGTTACACTGACCATGTAGATATAAAACACACTAAGTTTTGTTTACACCAAAAATGTTTGATTGCGTTGATAGTATTGAGTTTACATGTTGAAGAACTGACCAGTATTAACTTCAACAGTGCATTTTTACTTACTATCTTTAACTTAAAAAGAAAATTAAACTGAAAACTCATTTTTTTCATAGACAAAGAAGTCTGTCTATGGGCAGGGATTAATTGACAGGCTTGCTGGGAAGAATGAAGACAATAGAGTTTTCTGCTTTTTTGTGTCTCAATGGTTCCTTTCTACTGCGGCATACTTTCCATGGTAAAATCTACTAGCAAGCCTCAAGCTTGTTATACATATCTTTTGAATTGATGTAATATGTCCATTCCCTATAGCAGGCTATTAAACCACTAATTTGTTAATTTTCACAGCAGTATGGGTGAAGGACAGCTGGTGGAGCCTAGTGCAAAGAAGAACACCAAGTCACAGTTGCCATTTGCACAGCATCTGCTCCAGCGCTTACTCTGTACTGAGAGAAGGTGAAAAATATTGGAAGGTGTGTCCATTACTATTTAGAATAGATACTGCCTTGCCAGTGCCACTTGGCATAGCTGTCCTGAATGTTGAGCTGCACTGAATTGTTGAACATGGGGACTAGACCCTTAGAATAGAGTGGTCAACCCTGGAAAGAGCCTAGCATCTTTCTCCTCATGGGCTCTGCCTCAATGCCACTGGAAGACGCTAAGGCAGGCAGAGGACACATCCTCTGGACTACTACCACCTTTCTGATTGCTGGGACTCAGAGCAAAACCTGAAATCAATTTTTCTTCTACTTGTGGAGACAGGGAAAGGAAAATTTGCTTTTGTATGAGTCAGATGTTTTTTGACACAAGACAGCACACACAGTCTGGCTAGAAGGAGTATTTGTTAGCTCTCTATCTCACAGTATCTAACAGCAACGGCAGTACACAAAGCAGAAGCTGCCAAGAGTACCTCTGCATAAGAAACAGAGGTATCTGCCACCAAGATGTCCCCCAGTTTGACAAAAACATACTAAATGTGGCATGCCCATGTTTCTAAAGTGGTAACTCTGGAAGACACCCTTCCACGTAGTTTGGCCATCTTCTAACCAAGGTAGAATGCACACCACCAAGGTGCCACTCTTCCCTCCCAAACATCTTTCCACACATCCCTGCAAGTGGCAAGCCCAGTCAGCAGAAACAGCTCTTATATGGTAGACCACCATCTCACACAAGCCGCTGCTGTGATCACCCCATTCATACAACCCATGCTGCCCCAAGCCTACAGTCGTAGCCTGGATCCCCAAGATACCTCAACAATATGAGGCTCTGAAATTGTAGTGTATTTAGTATAAAGAGGTATTAGATAAATATCACAGTAGTGGGAATCAATCAACATCATCTTGTAGCTCATATATTTGCAGCATCATCAAGTCTAACTGTTAATCCAGCACCACCGTGTTCACCACTAAACCATATCACCAAGTGCAACAGCCACACCAGAACACTTATTTGCATTTTTTTATAGAAAGAATGAACAGAAAATATTAACAAAGGTAAAGCAGGGCTATATTTTTCACTATGGCATGCATTGATCTCCCATGCAGAGCTTGGAATTTTAACACACTTTTTAAAATTATATACTCTATCTGTTAATTAAAAATGTATGCATTTACAGAGAAGTTATTTTAAAGTGTTAAGTAGAATTCCAAAGATCAATAGAAATAACAGTTAACTTTTCCAAGGATGGGCTTTTTTTTTTTTATTGGCAGGTGGACACTGTTGCTTTTATTACAATTGAAATAATACTGAACTAAATTATGAATACTGATGACTTTTGGCTTTCCCCATTTTTCAATTTCCTAGTTCATACAGTCACATTTGTGTTGCCATATTGAAGATGTTCTATACAGATTCTGTGTTGTATAGTCATTTTTCTGAACTTTTTCCTGATGTCATGAAGACCATCAATAGCCACACTGTCACAGTCTGCCCTAAACAAGTCCCTTGCTTGAAGAGAGACTTACTTAATGCCTATGCCATCCCTTAAAGATGCAACCTGCTCCCAAAGATCTCCAGTGCAGAAGAACAGTGTATTTTAACTCTTCATTTGAGAAAGGAGTTTTCCATCGTCTAAACATCCTTGTGAAGTGAAAATCCACTACTTTATCAGTTTTCTACTTCTCACAGTGCATATATCATTGACTGTTTCTTTGTCACAACTCTGTTAACACCTGAAGACTTAAAGACCTTCACCTGTTCCTTCTTTTTCAAGTCTTTCCAGGCCAGTGATATCTTCCCGACTTCTGCTCATTTTCACTGCTCTTTTCTTACATCTCCTTAATTAGTCCATCTCTTGCACAGAGCTCGGGCCAAAGCAGGATACCATCCCATGCAGCTAAAACATTACCTACACGCAGCCCTTCAGAATTATACTCTTAGTTTGTGCTTCCTTACAGTTCATGGTAAGTCCTAGACCACTCTCAAGATAGCTGCCAATAAATAATACTGTAACCATGAAATATTCAGATGGGAGGTGCAATTTGAAATAAGAGTACTTAATTCATAATATTGCAGTGGGTAAGCATCCTCTTGCAACTATCTACTCACAAGTATCTCCTCACTCATCCAATACACCTATGCATATATACTTTCCAATTATTCTGTTAGTGCCCCATTGAACACATACTTTTCAGATCATCATTTTTTACAAGAACATTTAGACTTTGGATTTACAATTGACAATTCAAATGTAGATTTTCCATCTATCTGCTCTACTGACTGTTTCAGAGGACAGTATTATCTCTTAAAAATACCTTGCTGATGTATTCACTAAGCTTCACATTCATATATAAAAACCCCACATATATCCATACAGTTCAGCAGAATTTAATTCACTTTTTATGAACTTCATTAGTATTAGAAGCAAGATTACTTTAACAAACTTAATTGGACTTGCCTTATGAAACAATTTTGAGATCAGACACAGTGGTAAGCAGAGAGTTGTATTTCTGGTGGTCTCTTGTGAATCCAGCAGTTATGCAATGTAAAAATATGCTTTAGTGGTTTGATACTAGTCCTAGGGACTACTTACACTTACTTTCTTGTGCGTATTCTTTGTGGTAATGCTGGCACTAACTCAGTATTTGTTCAGATCTGATGAGCATCCTGCATCCTTCTTTCAGACAAAAGAATGTGGCTCTGAAAAAGAAAGTTATTTCTGTAGATATCTAACTCACTGTATGCGATCAACTTTATGCCATTAAAACTGTAAAAATCAAATTTAAAATATTTAGGTATAAAAGGTGATAATAGGTTGATACCACAGTAGTAGTTGCAATTCTAAGTATAAATAATAGCAGCCATTATCAAAAAGATTAAATTTAGTACAATTGTGTAAAATTATGGTATGCAGAGCAGTAAGCTTAGGTCCCAGTTCTGATTACTACAGCTCCTTCCTCAGTCTCTGCATCCAAAGAGCTAGGGCTGTGCCAGCTCTGTGGGTCCTTCACTCCAGCTGTCAGATGGAAAAGGCTATAGTCAGGTCATGCTTGTCCCTTCCCTCTTCTGGACCAGCAGTGCCAGAGCAAAACTGGTGGGCAGAAGTTGTGCATGATCCAAAAAACAGGGATCTCTGTCACTGCAGCCACCACTGGTGAACACTGCATCAGTGGGGAATTGGAATGTGAAAATTAAAATATTTTCATTCATGACTTTCTCGCTCCCCCTAAAAAAGCCCAATTCACTAATTCTGTCCAAAAGATTGAACAGTGTGCAGTACCTGCTATTACTATCTTTTACTTCATCTCAGTCTTTTGACACATGTAAGTGGTGTTTTCAATCATTGTATGAATCCCCTAAATGGAGTTATTCCTGATGAACTTTGGTTATTATGATGGGAAGAAAAAAAAAAAAATCTGGACTGAAAGGTTTCATTGGTTGGCAGCGTATTTAAAAAGTAATTAAATACTTTTTAAATACACTGCCAATACTTTTTAAATACACATGCCAAGTCGGATGATTTTTTTATGAGGATATTATCTCCTCTGAATGTCTCCACATGACACTGTGATTGATTTGAATG
The DNA here is from genome assembly GCA_035583235.1 of Hafferia zeledoni. Classification (NCBI taxonomy): domain Eukaryota; kingdom Metazoa; phylum Chordata; class Aves; order Passeriformes; family Thamnophilidae; genus Hafferia; species Hafferia zeledoni. The sequence goes on along the minus strand of JAWWEV010000134.1, from coordinate 35,059,388 downwards.
AAAGATCACCATTTTTTCAGCAAGCCTCCTTAGTAGTCAGTTTGAAAAGACAAAGTATGAAATTAATTGTTTGGGTTCAAAATATACCCATGAAATTTTCAGAATATGGCATTTCAGTATGTTTCAGAAAATAAATGCCCTTAGTTTCTCTTTCAACTGGCTGTTTGTTACGCAAAACCAGTTTCCATCTAATTAAATAAGTTTTTTTTTAAGTTCCTAATTTATTAAACTGCTAAGTCCTTGAGCCATAGGAATCTTCCACATCTTTTTCAGACACTGCCCTCCTATGTTACTTTTAAGTTATTTATAAACACCGCTCTCCAGCAGCCTCTACCAGCAGGACACCTTCACATGTGGAATTTAATGAGGCTCAGGCACAAGTCATGAGTCCCCAAAGAAAAGTGCTACCTGATCTGCTTCATTTATTTCTACCAATAATCATACCATTACCTACAGCTTCTGTTTTTAATTAGTGGTATCTAATGATTAACACTGGCCAATTTGCATCCAATTATGTCCCCTGAAAAATTAGAAGTGGATGAAAAGGCTGAATGCAATTAATCATTCTGCAATGTGAATTTGCTTAAATATCAAGGATGAATGTGTTGTACTTTCCTAAATAAGTTTTTATTGAAAACATACACTGTCTGGTTATGAAGCAAAAGCATGACTCTTCCCAGGACAGCATGAAATCTGGATATTAAACTCCACAGAATTACCAAACACATTCACACATATCCTGTTAATAAAAAGGAAAAAATTATGTGACTGATATCTAAGTACACTCTGTATTCACACACTAAAGCAACAATTAAGAGCAATAAGCAAGATAACATTTTATAACACAGAGAGAGATCTTAGCATTGTCTGAGACAAAGTTTGGGTTTACTATGCAAGCTTTAGAATATAACTACCTCATATTTTCTTTCATTCTTAAGAAGTTTTGCTTAGAAAATATTCTGTTCCAGCGTCAAGGCAAACATTCAGTGCTACTTTGCTATGAGATATTTTGGACTGCCATAACATCTTTCAGAAAACTTAAAAATCATAGGAAACATTAAAAAAAAAGAAAAAAAGAAAAAAAAGAAAGAAAATCACAAAAAACCCCAATACAACACAGCACAAAACCTATTTATATGGTGTCCACCTTTCTCCCTACTTTCAGACACCAAATTGGACCAGTCAGTTTCACAGATAATGACAACATAGTGCCTTTCATGAAGAGTCTCCCTCTTCTTTCTCATGCACTTATCTCTCTGAAAAACTCTGGAGAACTCATATAAGTACAGAAATACTAAATACCACTGGTGAGCTGTGAGCTTTTTTCTCATCCATGATGGCGAAATTATTTTGTCACTAGGATGCCTGAGAGGTAATTAAAATAGCATGACAAATATTTCAAAGGTTTGTACTTGTACAGCAACTTGCAAGTAGCTTAAACTTACAAAAATAGATTTATTACACTACAATAAATCATTCTTTCATCCTAAATTTACATATGAAAGCATCATTCAACATATTATGAAGATTATTAAAATACAGTAAAGTTGATAGAAACCTTTTGGAAAGGGATAACAATAAAAATTGCGTTTCAGACAAGTGAAGTTCCTAAATGACATTTGATATATTTTTTTCTGACCTTTAACATGCAAAAAAGCCAAGTTCCTGTCTTGCACTCACCTTATTTTTGCCCAAGAAAAGCTAAAATAATAGGCATCCAAATAAAGCATCAGTTTCAGTGGTACACAAACTAAAGTTTCTACCTGCCTTCCCCAGCTTTTTCACGTTTCCTCTCTTGATCTTCCTCTGCTTCAAACAGTTGTTCCAGTTCTTACCTTTATTGTCAGAAGTTTCATGCTGTTTCTCATAAAACCTGGGGCATTATTTTCTTCACTTTATTATTGTGCTCTTCCATCCCAGTTTCTGCTTAGGACACAGGCCAATTTTTAACTTACCAATGTTTTGTGTTTCTCTTTAGGAAGATGGAGAGAATTTAAATGGAGAAAGATTATGTTACAGATTTTAACTTTTGGGGGCTTTGCCCATGCTTGAAAGATTGCTAAATTTTATTTTGAAAAAAAAAAAAAATTCCTGAAAATGTGAAATTCTCTTTAGCCAGGTTCTTAAATTCGTTATGCCAGATATTCCACAATGAACTTGGTTTCAAGGTGTACAGTGTTTGTCATCTGTTGTGGTTTAACCCCAGACAGCAAACAAGCACCACACAGCTGCTCACTCACACCCCCATCAGTGAGCTCAGGAAGAGAATGAAGAGGGTAAAAGATAGAAAACCCATGCACTGAGTGAAAGGCAGTTTAATAGGGAAAGAAAAGGCCATGCACACAACCAAAACAAGGAAATAATTCACTGCCTCCCATGGGCAGGCAGGTGTTCAGCCATCCCCAGAAAAACAGGGCTCCATCATATGTATAATGCCTACTTGGGACAACAGACATCATCGCTCCAAATGTCTCCCCCTTCTTCCTTTTTCCTTCCCCTTTATGTCATGTGGTATGGAATATCCCCTTAGTCAGTGAGGGACAGCTGTTCCAGCTGTGTCTCCTCCCAGCTTTCCATGCATCCCCAGTCTCCTCACCAGTATGGCAGTACCAAAATTAGAAAAAGCCTTGGTTCCATGTCAGCTCTGCACAGCAATCACAAAAACATCTCTATATCATCATCCCTGTGTTCAGCACAAATCCAAAACACAGCCAACGCAAAGAAAATTAACTCTACCACAGACAAAACCAGCACACATTTCTGCTTCAACTCCTGATAAAATTATCAAAAACAGCTCCAAAATGCTATTTTGAAAGGTGTGGTTTGCCAGGAGAAGTGTTTCAGTTTTGAACACGATTAATTTAGAGAATCATAGAATCAATTGGGTTGGAAAAGACCTTCGAAAAGTTGTACTGAAAAGCATTGCAACAATTCTCATCATCTGCAAGGAGCCCAAAAAGTTAGAAATAGGATCTCAGTGCACCCAGTTTTCCCCCAGAAGGATCACCACATTTCAATAAGGGTGGACTCATTGTACACCTTTGGATCACGCTTCATGAAACAACCTGCAGTGACCACTTGCATACTTAGAGTTTCAGGCATAACAGGAACATGTTGTGTGAACTAATAGTGTCTTAGAGGCTATAATACTAGCACTAAAAATATGTGAAAAAAAAAATAGAAAACAAAACCTCACACCTCTATGCTTTCACACAATTAGTTTTGATGAATTTAACACCTGAATACTTGTCAATCCAACAATCAACTGATACTATTTGAGACTCTTTTTGAAGAGTTTTGAAGTTCAGTGCCCTAACTAGAGTTGGATATGTTAGCTCACTTAATTTCCCCATTTGTCACTATTTAGGAGAATAAGCAAATGGTTCATGCATTTTATGAGTAAAGGTAGGCAGAGTGCTGCAGTATAATGGCAAAATCTGTGACAAACTAATGAAGTTTAAAGATTACAAGCAAAATATGTACTACTAGGGAATAAATGTCACCAACCTCAGAAAAAGAAATCACACTCCATACCACAGCAATTAATTCTGATTAGAACTAAACTTATTTCAACAAGATTCAAAACACAAAATCTTGACGAATTGTGTAATTTCTTCTAGGCCTGTCTGTCTTTGAGCACCACAGCAATGTTATGCCTTGTAGCTTTTGGGAGCAGTTTTGAGGGTCTGGGGCTTGTGACATAAATGGGGAAAATAGTCATAATATGTGTCTTTTATTATTAGGATTACACAATATGAGTGTACACTACCTGCAAGTCTTTGATCCTCATGCATATTTAGTCCAGTGATTAGTTTTGGCCATGATGACATCATAGTGACTACAAATTGTGAGAAGATTTTGATTCTTGGACAGGGATTAAAGACTTAAAGACTGAAAGTGTGATTTCAAAGAGTACCAGAAAGTGTCACTCTAAGGTACCTCATACTTATCTTCCTGCATTCATTATAGATGTCCACTTGAAGAATTTTCTAATCCTGCTATTCTCCATTTCCACTGTCTCACAAACACAATCTTGCTGGCACCTCTCAATATATCAGGCCTATTCTTATTTGAAACACTTATATTTCCTCTTAGACTGCATCTACTGTTTACACTCTCTCATTTCTGATAACTTCATTGACCTTCCTGCCATCTGAGTGCAAGCAACTTTGGAATCTCTGACCGACTCCCCTCAGGCATCCATAACATGACCATCTGAGTATTTGGCATGTATCTAAACTCAAATTTTTACTATCAAAACTTTCTGTATACAACTCTGACTCTCTTTTAACTTATCTCCATAAAGTTCAAACTAACTGCGGTTTCCACCGTGCTGTTTTCTCAGTCCCAGCTGTTATATGTTACATGCTATTTATGTTCAAACCACTGCTGCCCTTTTCCAGGTATATAATGTTCAAAAATCATTCTCTTGCTTCCAAGACT
>JAWWEV010000134.1:34999197-35054845 GCA_035583235.1 Hafferia zeledoni | reverse complement strand
TGACTCTCTTTTAACTTATCTCCATAAAGTTCAAACTAACTGCGGTTTCCACCGTGCTGTTTTCTCAGTCCCAGCTGCTATTTATGTTCAAACCACTGCTGCCCTTTTCCAGGTATATAATGTTCAAAAATCATTCTCTTGCTTCCAAGACTTTCATTAATTTGCAATATTTCCTCTCTCCAGTTGCACTGTCCACTGTGCCAATATATTTAGTTTACTTGGCCACTTGGCCCACAACTCTTATGCCTTTTTCATGCAAAAACAAAAGACTCTTCCTTTTGTTGGGTTTTTTTTGTTTGTTTGGTTTTGTTTTGTTTTGCAGCTGATGAATAGAGGGTGAGGAAGGAAAGCAGTGACAATCAGTCCACTTGAATGAATGGGAAGGTTCTCTGATAGTCACTCCCTGCTTCTTATGCCTTTCCTTACTTATCTTCCACCTATATACTCACAGCTTATTTATAAAAGCTTATTATGAAGCTTTTCAGATACTTAGAAAAGTAAGAGACTTTTATCCTATAAAATACTTTAAGTGTGGGCAGACAAACCAGCTACAAGAAGTTAAATGAGAAAGCAGTTTCACCATACAGCATTGACAGACCAAAACTACCTATATGCAGATAGTATCAGAAACAAATTTACATCCCCCTCATTTTGGCCTGTGATAGATTGTTCATGTGCCCAGGCCCTCAATAATAACTTCTGTAAAATAGTAAATGAAAGAGAATTGGACTTTTCAGGAATAACTTCATCCTTTTCTAACTTTTCAGAACATAAACTTCTGCCTGTAATTAAACCATAGGCAAACCCACCCACATTAAATGAATCTGAATGGTTTGGATTATCTGCAAGAGCAAATTAAATATTAAAGTCTTATTTAATCAGTAGAATGAGGTCTCTAATCAGTCTTACTTTAAGGGAAGAGTTCATGAAAGGAGCCATATGTGCAAGCCATTTGTGCTGCAGACTCTTTTACAAGGCATTCTCAACAACCAGTGGGCCCAACAAGCAAGCAGTGTGGTATGGCAGGTCCATTCAAGTGCAGTGAGTCTCTATTAACAGAGATATAGCTTTATTTCACATTACCAGTGAAGATTTTGCACTGTGAGTATCTCACATTTTTTACTAGTGCTTTCACTCTTTAGAACTTTTATTGAGTCCTGAAAGTAAAATGTTGTCCTCAACCACACCTATATTAGTAGTTGGTGTGAGGAGTGGTGAACTGGGGAGTGAGTGATGTCCCAGTAATGTTTTTAGCAAATTTCTTAAAAATGCACCAAAGAGATTGATCTATATTCCTAAAAATCTCAAATCATCTACAGTAAGAGTTTGACTATTGATTTTTCTCATGAGTATTTGATATCTAGAAGAAATCGCCTAGAATAGAAATTAAGCATGAAGAGTCAGTGTACTCAGGATTATAAACCCATTTAAGTCACTTGATCACTACGACCTTGTCTGCAATAAGAAAATTAATACTGTTAATTCAGTATCAGTGCAAGCATTAGATTACAAAGCCAAGGCAGCGTTGCTACTGAGAGGGCAGGCTTCCTCAAGCTACTTTAAACAAACTCAGCTTTTTCTGCTCTTACTGTCTTTGTCCTTATATGAAGAATTTTGCTGTAAAAGCTCCTAACTCCAACACTGCAGCTGTCATAGCTTCTGTGCATAAACAGTAATGAAATAGCCCAGGATCAGCACATCATTGAATGTACTTCTTCATTTTATAAAGTAAGAAGTGAGGGGCATGGAACAGATGTCAGTTCAGTTAAAGGAGCAGAATAGCTGAAAACAAAGCAATAGAAAGCAGTAATATGTTGCTGGTATAAGCCAACACTAAGGTACTGGTCTCCAGAGGAGAAAGTAACCAGGGGAAGGATTGTGTTGTGGAGGTATGTTTTGGGGTCAGTGCTTCCTGAGGCTATTTATGAGAGAGCAGTGTTTCACATTGCTTGGGGCTGTATTTAAAGTTAATATCTAGCCTGTAGGCTGCAAGGACTGACTCTCCCTACAAAACTGAACTTTTTAACAGCATATCAGGTTTTTTATTTTTTGTTTATAGATCCAAATGGAGCTGTGGACTGGAACCCCTTTGGAGACCAAGTATCCAAAAGCAGGAGTCAGCAGCAGAGCAGAGAACAGACCCTGGCAATTCAGCCTCCTCCACTCTGCCCCAGGCATTGGCAAGTGCCTCTCCTCCCCAGTGCCCCTGAAAGGGAGCAGGTAGGCAGAGGGTAGAGATGTCAATCAGCATGTCTTAGCCTGTAAATCAAAGAATTTAAGATGAAAGAACTCTGTAATGATTGTATTTATTGTTATTTAAAATTAACACAGAAGATTACTGCATATGAGCACTGCAAAGATGGAGATCAGCTGAACCCTGTGTATTCCCTTGGCATTGACAAACAGATGCACAATTGAGCACAGTCTGTATGATGATGTTTGCAAATGACATAAAACACTCAGTTAATTAAGCTTTCTACTCTGATGTGAACAGAGGTCTAGTCATTGACTTAAATATTGTTCTTATTTTTGTTCTTTTACTATTTTAGGAATTAAGACTTGTAACTTTTAGGAATTATGACTAATAGCTTAATTACTTAACTCCACATTTTACTGAACTCCCACCACCAATGCCAGCCCTGGCCAGTATTACCACAGATGCTTAAATTGCTGGATCTTCAAATGAAATAAAGGGCCTTCTATATAAGAGACAGTGTTTAGTAAAGCATTGTGTTGGCATTTTCAAAGCTGCTGACCAAGCATCTCCTGGTACAGCTATTTCTCCCTTGGCATCCTCAAGTTACCCTAAATGCTGCATTTACCATGCCAGGAATCATAACCAGAATTTGTAACCTTTAGCCAAACCCCCTCTTCTTGTTCCCATCTGAATCACCAGTTAGTGGGACAAATCTCTGGTTTGTGTAACTCAGTTCAAGACAGTGTTCCCATACCAGAATCTTCCTACAAATGGGCTTAATACATTGAACCTCTTAAGATTTACTTTTACAGTTCCACATATTACCCCAGTAATCATTTCAGGTATTTTCTATGAGCTCCCAGAAGTCTGAAGTGTGTTGATCTGCAGGCTCAGGGCTTGATTCACCTTTTGCTCAACTTCAGTGCAGCCTCTCTAATTATACCAGGGATCGTTTCAGTCCAGGTTTACTCAATAGTCTTAAAGCCACTTAGCTAAGCCATTAACTCTCTTGCTTTATCCACAGCCATTTAATTGACTTTAGATGATTCTATTCCCTTCTAGAAACCACCATACAAAGATTTTTTTATCTTCCTCACATACAGGTTTTGAAGGGACTTTTTCTTATCCGAGTGTATCTTTGCCACAACTAAACAGTATTCACCAGATAGATTGCTTAAATGTGAAGGAGTGCTGCTCATATGTCTCCCCCCTCCTTCCCTCAAATTCTTCACTGCATATAGAGCAGCCAAGCCTGAAATTTTCAGGTAGAAACACACACCATAGTCCAGTCTATAAACAAACAATATATTGTAAGTGAAAACTGGAAATATTTCCCCAGCCCATTCCAGAGGTGCTGCTCATAAGCTTTTGCTAGAAAGATTGTTTCTCATTTATTTCTTCCTTCTGGACTCAACCTCTTAGCAGTTCATTTGACTTCTCCATTGTTCATGTCAGCGTTTTGATCTTACAAACTTTCAATGTAACAGTTTAACCAAAAACAGGCCCCACCCCCCAAAGTAAATTGCTTACTTTCAAAATATTAATTTAATCTCAAAAAAAAAAAATTTTAGCAAACTTTGAAAATGTTTATTTTTGGTGAAGACATGGTGACAATCAGCACCCTTAACAGATAAGTTTATACTTCATATAACTGCATGTGAGTAAAAGGCTTACCCAAACCTTAGCTCTGTCCTATACTATTGAGCCATTTTAAAGATCACCTCCACAGTAACACACCTGAGAAGACCACAGAAGCATAGAATGGGCTGGATGGGAAGGAACCTTAAAGATCAACTAGTTCCAACCCCCATGCTGTGGGCAGGGACACCTTTCACTGGACCACATTGCTCAGAGCCCCATTCAGCCTGGCATTAGCACTTCCAGGGATGAGGCAGCCACAGCTTCTCTGGACACCATTTCCAGTGCTGCACCACCTTCATAATAAAGAATTTCTTCCCAATATCTAATTGAAATCTACTCTCAGTGAATCCATTCCCCCTTGTCCTGTCAGTACATGCCCTTGTAAGTAGCCTCCCTCCATCTTTCTTGTAGGCTCCCCCCTTAGGTACTGGAAGGCAACAATTAGGTCACTCTGAAGCCTTCTCATCTCCAGGCTGAACAATCTCAATTCTCTTAGCCTTTGATCTGAGAGCCTTTTTCCTCTTCTATCCAGTCTTAGAAAAATAAACCAAAACACCAGTGGCATGTGGGGTGGTGGCAGCATAGAATTGAAATAAAAATGTCCAAGTCCTGAAACTGTAAACTATTACACAATTGACATTTAGCCAAGATCAGGACAAGCATGCATGCCAGACCTTTTATTTAGGCATGTAAATAACTGAAATGGTATGAATTAACTTCTTCCAGGTGTCTACATATGTATTTTCAAGTTTTGTTGTACTGACTCTCAAGCTTTGTATGCATGTATATATATTCTCCTGAAGTTTAACAAGTCTGCAGTAAGCAAAACTCAGCAGGTAGAATTTAAGGGGTTGAAGGGAAGAGAGGGGTTGGATGGTAACTGTTTGAAAACATGTTGAATTTCAACAGAAAACGAAGTTTTTAAGGTGATACTTCCTCAACTGCTCATACACCTCAAGGGGCTTAGAAATTGAAATTCTTCGGGAAAAAAAAAAGGAACTTTGACCCTCTGAATACACTGCTTGTCTTTGATATACAAGAAAAAATATTTTATATTCTTATGCACTCCCCCACCCTTTTTTCTTTGTGCCAACACAAGTAAAAAACAGAGAAACAAAGAACAAAGTAAAAGTATAACTTCAAACCAATTCAGAGAAACCTGGAAAGCTGTCAGGAATAAAAGCCTAGGGGCTTAGAGACACTGAATGATTGGGGGCAGCTGAGGGGGGAGAGGTACAAGGAACCAACTTGCTTTTAATTCCTGCACTTCAGTGACCTTGTGAATTTTACAAAATTTTTTATGCACAGTCTCAGACTTTTTTTCTCATGATTTCTTTTTCACCTGAACACTGCTGAGTTTTAGAGGGGAGAAGAGACTTGGGGTTTGATAAATGGAGATCTCAATTTAGCTTGCCGTACACCAAAACCAATTAAATCAGGTTGAGCAGCTCAAGAGACATTTTTAGTTTTCTGCTGAATAATCAGAAAGTATTAATAGTACTTTGAATAAAAAATATGAAAGAAGTATGCTCAAAAGAGAGAGGAAATTTTGAATTGATGGAAATTTAAATGAAGTGAGTCGCTTCAAGTAACTAGGAAAAAAAATAAATCACAAGGCAATCTCTCTGATATTGCTAGCCTGTGTATAGGGGACCTGTTTTCAAAACAATGTCTTATAAAAGAGAAAACAAATGCAAAATTTAATAGAATTAGTAGCTAGGATAAGAATGTGCATCTTGCAGATAGATATCATGGTGATCCTAAACATTAAGTTGTATGAAACAGAGCCTATCTTTTCTTTAGCATGATGTGTATCAAACAATGAGTTCCTAAATACACCTCCTGTGGATGGAGCCACATAAATAATTAATAACAAGAATTAATAACGGTTACTAATTGCTGGAGAAATAAATTATTCCATAAAGCAACTTCAATACAGATAGACATGGAAAGCATGGAGTCCAAGTTTGGCCTTGTATTAGCTCAAACAGACAATTTTTGACTATTCAAAGCACAGCATTACAATATTTAGTGTGCTGCAAAAAAATGCTAATGAAACCAGCTCTCAAAAGCAGACTGTGAGAGAGTAAAGAAGGAAGAAGTTACTGGCATGCGCTATTACACCTAAGAAGCTAAATGACACACTAAAGTGAGAAGATAGAGGAATAAGAATAAAGTTTCAAAAAGCAGACAATAGAAAGGAGATATATAAACCTTCTATTTAATAATCTATGCAGCACAGTGAAATATTTTTACTCCTTTTACTTACACCTGTGCATTTTATGATGAAAGGCATGTGTCAGATGGTGCCATGTGCCTGTTAACAAACAGATGCAAACCTACCAAAGCAACGCTGGGAAAGGTCCAGAAGCTTCAGACATCAGACATTTCTAGGACCACTTACACTTCATAACAAACTTCATAACAAGTTTTCATCTGACCTGTGACTGCTTCAGGACAGATCATACCTCTAAGAAAAGAGAAGGTCTGGGGAGCTCAGTGGGCCTTGGTTTTGGTCTAAGTTACAGACTATTTTTCATCAACATACAAAAATTGATACCTGCTGTCATTGTAGCCACAATAACAGAAAGCTAAATAACCTGTTTCTATTTTTCAAGTACATTCTGCAGCCTGCATTGTTCTCCACTGTACTTAATTTAAGAAGTACACCCCTGCCCAGTAAGAGCTTGGTACTCCCATGTAAGCATCACACTGAAAGTACACACTCATTACAAGTAAGTATGTCCATCCACTCCTGGCATTCCTCCAAGGCATATACAAAGCATATGAGTTTTGTGCATTTGAAGTAGCAAAGGGAGAGGCCTCTTTTTAAGTTACCTTTGTATAGAAAATTTGTTGTATGAACTCTAAAACTTGCAGCAACTTTAAAAGAGCAGCAATTGCAAAATGCACCCTCAAAGGAACTTAACCAAAAAAAATGCCAATAAAGACTATTTTGCATAAGGAAAAATAAAGTATTTGAATGTATATACTGTATTTACTGAAAGTTTAATTTTTAGGAATCCAAGTCCACTTATAGTTCAAGTCAATACCACTTTATAGATTATTTCTTGGTTCTGCCAGTATATAGGCAGAAAATATCTTGCAATAGGCTAATAATTGTAACCTCAAAACAATGCAAAATTCATATATACTTAAAACACCTTCTTCAAAACATATTTCAAGTATCTAAATAATGCCTTTCTTTTGTAACTTGACTATCATTTTAAACTAGCAGCAATCATTTATTTGTTCTGCTCCTTACTTTTATTATGCCTCTCTCACTTCCAGCTTTATCCATACAGAAGGTAGAACTAGGTATCCCCCGTCTTTAATGAATAGCAGAGTTAAAACATGGTGATATATAGAGGATGCAAATAGTTCCAAGTTATGTCCAAATGAAGATACAGGAAAAACCTGTATTTCTCTTATGAATGACCTAATAGTTCTTTAGCTCTGCCAAGCTGAACATTTTCTACTTAATAGCTCTCTTGTTCACTAAATGCGCTCCTATAAATTCAAGCATTTTCAGGTAAGTAGTAATAAGGAAGCCTACTTGAAATTATGCAAAAACATTCTATAAATTCTTGATGTGTCAAAAAACCACATCTTCTAAACAATACTGAGGACAAGAAAAAAAACTCTTCCGTCTATAATGCAGAATTTTAGGAACTATTCCTAACTAGTTTGATTATTCCATCAATAACTTGGCTGTGACTTTTTCAAACTCATTTTTTTTGCATTTTAGGTCCATGCAAGTGAATTAACTACTGACTGCAACAGCTTATTTCATGCTACAATCGTTCAGCAGAACCAGAGTAAATACACAGTTTGACTGTGGGTTCTCCTGTGTAAGGGCAGCAGGAAAAACTTACAGCTTTCCTCCGTGTATGTCATAGGATAAAACAAAAGATGGCCTGAATAGTGTCCAAATTCACTACTTGTTTATTCCAAATGCTAGCTCAGAGAAACAATTGGATTCTGTCCCACAGGCTACACAAATCCCCTTGCCATCAACTTCAGGCCCCTGCCTTTGCTTTTCCTGTTCCTGATCTGCTGTATCTTGTATTCCTTTCAGGATCTCCTCTTTGCTCTCAACTCACATGCTCCTGGCACACTGCAATAAAGGAGAGCACTTTTAACCTTCCTGGGAACACTTTGTGGAGAAAACAGGGACAACTTTGTTTTCCTACCAAACTGCATGAACAAGACAGTGAGTTCTTAAAAAAAAAAAAAAAAAAAGCTCCCTCCTGATTTCAATAATATGCAGTCTTTCCTAGGTCGTTCCAGCCTATTTCTGGATTTATAGGATTCCTAACATGTTAGTGTTTCCACAGCCAAGAAAAGAACATAAAAGTTATTGTACATTTCTTCTAAGGGTCCCTTTCATTATCTCCAGAAATAAGGGCAGAAACTAAAGGAAATAAAAAAGTGTCATGGCTCAAAATAATTCCTGTCAAGGCTTTCTGCTATTTTTCATTCAACTGTGCCTCTTTGCCTGACTGACATAGCTTCTTTCCTTTTTCAACCTCTGCATGATGGGATAGGATTTCTTAGCATTCCCAGGAGCTCCTGTTTAAACTCCTGTTATGGATAACTGCTATTGCTGACTGACTGTGAGGTTCATTTCAAGAGTTGGGTTCTATTTCCCTCTTCATGAGGGGAAGAGGAGGGGCACGCACTGATCTCTTCTTTGTGGTGACCAGTGATAGGACCCGAGGGAATGGCCTGAAGCTGTGTCAGGGGAGGTTTAGGTTGGATATTAGAAAGAGGTTCTTCACCCAGAGGGTGGTTGGGCTCTGGAACAGGCTCCCCAGGGAAGTGGTCATAGCACCAATCCTGACAGAGTTCAAGAAGTGTTTGGACAATACTCTCAGGCACATGGTGTGACTCTTGGGGATGGTCCTGTGCAGGGCCAGCAGTTGGACTTGACCCTTGTGGGTCCCTTCCAACTCAGCATATTCTATGATTCTGTGAACTATAAACCTATTTTTCCACATCTTTAATCACAATTAAAGTTTTGCAATATAATGATATAAAGACTGAATTTCTCCAATTCCTTATATACAATTTACACGAAGGTTAATTATTTTAAAAAAATATGCAAGCAGAATATCAGGAAAATGCTATACAGAGGTTCAAGATCCTCTAATTCAGATTCTTATAAAGACACACACAATATAATTTATTATAGAGAAGAAGAATAAAGAACACATTTTCTTCTCAGTTGAGTACCTTTAAAGGAAATAGCATCATGCTAAATTTGTCATTAACACAAATAATTATCTGATGTTAAAAAAGCGTCTCCTTATTTACCAGTTTATAGTATCTTTAATCACTTTATATACATTTAAATTATTAACTGTAAAATACTCTACCCCTTTCCTGCTTTCTAGCTGCTTTGACACATAATAATTGCAAGAACTATATATGGGCTTGGCAAATACCAGGTTAAGCATTATAATTTTCTACTTGTGTATAATACAGACTGATTATTCCCAAATACACCTGACATTTTAAAAGGTATTTACTGCAAGCAGCAAAGAAACAAGAGGGAATACTCCAGTTTTCACTTTAAATCCAAGCTCAGGCATTCATTCAGTATGTGACCCCAGGTAACAGACTTGACCTCCTTCTAGTTCAGTCAATTCAGCTGGCTAAGAGCAGGAAATCACTGAAAACCAGATCCTGCATCTAAAAGCAGATCTTCCCCAGGTAAATAAATTACAAGAGAGCCACAGGGATGGTGGAATATAGTGTTTCTTATTGTAAGAGTCAGGAAGCTGTATGGATGTAAACTGGAAATAAGCCAGAGATCTTTTAGCCTCAAGCTTTGCTTTGATATCAGAAAAATAGCATTTTTAGTGCTGCACAGATACTAAGATTTTGTGATATAACTATACTGCAAGATTAGACTATCTTTATTCAAATGTACTCAGATCGTGTAGTTAAGATGGATTTGTTTGTTTGTTTTGCCCAAATTACTGTTCACAGACATCTGAAATATTAACACCATTGCCTGACCACATCTGCAATAATGTAAGACAATGTCCAAGATTCAGACTTCTAAGGACTTTAGGAACTACTTTAAATAGAGTCCATGGCAATTTTGGTATACTAGGACAGTTTGGATCACTTTTTATGGTAAAGGGAAGAATGCTTGCAGCTTCCTAGCATTTCTTCCTCTTTCCCTCTACCAGCTCACATCAAACCACTCTAGACTACACTTGTGTCTGCCAGAGCTATGAGCACAAAGTCCACATAGGTTTCAGAACAGAAGCAACACATCACACCTATTCCACCAACATAAAATGGAAAGGGAAAAGGTTTACAGTGGGTTCACTTTTCCTACATCCAGTAGAATGGCTGCTATTGCTCCTCCAGGACTCTAAACTCTTTAGGTTAAACCACCAATGCACATACACAGTCAAATTTTGGTCTGACTATTGGTCAAATAGAATTGAGAATATTTACAGAGATGTCATAACCTTGCAGCTTACTTAGATCACTGATAACCAAGCCAAAGGAAAGAACAACCTGATTTTTTAACTGTGGCTTTGAAAATGTATTAAAAAGTCCAGGAGAGTTTCACAAAGTGTTCAGTAACTGGGGGTAGAGAAGGTACTATGTACAGTGACTGCGGCAGGACATGAAAACTTCTTGACACTCTTCATGACTATTTACACCACATTTGTCACAAAGAATAAATAACATTTGCCAAAAACTGAAAGAATTTATATCTACCAGCAGCCTGGATATCAAGAACTTAGCAACTTGTTTATAGTCTTTCAGTTTTACAGGAAAGTACCTAGCACATTATTACAATCTAAGCATTAAACATAATTCAATAAAAATTTTAATGTGTTACTGGTTAATTTCTCTGACATGTAACTGTCCTGACATAAGCAATAAGTTAAAATAACAGAAGTAATAAATGTAGTCCTTTTCACGGGCAATTTTGGTACAAAAATTCTTAATGAATAGACTTGTTTATTTATGCTTACCTAACAAAATATTAGCTATTTATAGTGGACCACTAATCTAAGCTAGGAGGGAGAACAGAGGTGAAAGTTAAATGAAAAACATGTGGAAAATAAATTGTTATAAATCTACCAAAAAACATAGTTCTTTGTTTTATGAAAACAAGACCAAAACAAGTCATTCTTAACAGTTATAACTTCAGAAATGTGAAATCAAAAGTTGTGTTTTCTAATTCTCATCCCTTCCACAATTCATAAAAGGTTCTGTGCTACACAAACCAGTGGCTGTGCTTTTGCAGAGCTACAACTATCAAGTAGGTATGTCATTTTTCACAGGATTCAGGTATTTTCTCTCTGTAACTGCACATATATAAGGAAGAAACATAGAAGGATATTGACCTCATTTGAAACTGCTGATACAAGGGTTACCGTAAAATAATTCTGGTCAGTGTTAACAGGCAGAAAAAGGACTATCAAAAATTTTTAGAAAAAAAAATCTCCTCTTACTTAACAGAAAGAAATGGATGAGAAAAAATGAAGTTTGCTTCTTATCATAAATAGATACAAAACGATAGAACTTTCCCTGTAGTCAAGATTGCAGATAATACAAGTCATTATCTTTCCATATGAGATAATTTAGTAATGCCATTAACTGTTTAGTTTTCCCTTTAAATATCAGTCCTTGTGAAGGAGGTCAATACAAGCTTTTAACATAGCACTAGAAATAAATGACAGATTTAATTTAGGCTTGCTGCATCCCACTTCCTGGAAGCACTTATTTCCTGGTCTCAATTAAAAAAGGCAGCATGTCAGGGATATAATTGCTTTTACTATACAACCCCTTGCATCTAGGTCCAGAGAACAATTTAGGCACCATGAAGATGAACTGTTGAAGGATTTCTATGGAAGCATTAAACACTCGAAAACCTCAAGTGAGGCATTCAAGCATCTTACACAGTATACAGAAACAGGGATTCTAAAACAGTATCCCAATAGCCAGTAAAAAAAAGCATTAACAAAAAGAAAAGAGAAAATTTTTAAAAGGAGAAAAAAAGCCCAAAATAATATCTGTATTCTGTCATTTTCTTGGTGCATTATTTCTTCCTTACCACCCAGTTCTTCCTTCTACTCAAAGAGTTCCCAACCTCATACTTGCTTCCATCTCCTATGCTCAATCATTCAGGGCTTAAGCAAAGGGACATCATTTTAGAAATAAGGGCAGCTCCTTCCTTTTCTATACTGAGATCAAAACTTTGTTTTGGTTAAAACCCATACAACCCTTCTCTAGCAAAATACCCTTCTTGCTAGGTTGGGAGCTATTCTGGGACTATAAAATCTCACTAAATCATTGATGTGAACAAGCCAGCATAAGCTTTATATACCTGCAGCATATGGGATTGGTATTGCTTTTGTCTGCTAAAATGCAAAATGACTTAATAAATGAATGACAGGTTGTTAATTCATTCTTCATTAACTCATTTTTCCTTTTTCTTAATTTTGTGGCTATATTGTCACAATTACACCTGTCTGTCGGGGTCAACCCTCAAGGCTCACACCTCCCATGTTCCTTCCCCCTCTGTGGTTTTTCCCTGAGGTTTTTCCATGCCATGAAAGTACCTTGACAGTTCCCCTGGATCTGAGATGGTCCTGCATCCCTTCCCTACCCTGCTGCAGCAGACTCCACTACTCCCGAGGCAGCACAGGGTGGGAGCTGCTCCTGAAGCCCCGGTAGGCCCACCTGCCTCCTGTTCTGTATTCCCCATGGTTCCTTCCCACTCCAGGTGTCCACGTGTGGTTCCTCCCAGTCCCATCCTTGCCCCCAAGCCTAATCCTGACCTACCCAATCTTTTCCAAGTTTACACCCCCCCTTGCCAAACCTCACCCCTATATAACCCCTTAAAACACCACCTCAACAAGAAATAAAGGCTTTTGGAGCATTCACAACCCCAGTGTGTGTCTGGATTATTCAAGAGCCATCCCCCTATTGGTTCCTCAAGACCTGTCCATGCATATAATAAATCTAAAAGCACAATCACAAGATGAGCAACTAATAGTCATAAGGAATCAAGAACAAGCAGCCATAACTTGATGAGGACTGTGTATAATATAAGCTTTGATTTGCATTAAAATTTTCCAGCCTTTTTGAGATATTCCAAGGAGGTAAAGATCTGTGTCAGATGTCTGTTCATACAAATAAAAGAGAAGTGAAATTATCACTGAAGATCCTTTGTGCTTCCAGGGTTAGTCTGAAACTGAGTTTAGGATTTCCAGGATTACACTTTTGGAGTTAGCTACCTATGTTTCACCATTTCTTCCTAAATGATCCCTCTTTTTTCCTTTAATTGCACTCAGGGAAAAAAATATAGACACTATTCCCATTCTCTCTCTTTTCTCTGATGTCTTCAATTCAATCATTAGTGAACCTTGTTCAAAAGGAAGCCACTGACTGAAGTGTCTCCAGGGGTATACTGCCAGACACATTTGAAAAGATGTCAGTAAGAACTCTAATTTGTCACTGAAGAATAATGATTGCAGGTACTTTTAAGTCCTGCAAGGTCTTTGAAAAAGCCTTGCAATTTAGTGAATGGAATAAGATATGCTGCCTTTCAATTACCACAGAACAAATAGAACTTCCATCGCAAGACCCAAGTCCTAACTGGTTCTGCTGGATTCTCTAAGAAAAAAATCAAAATGGGTATTTGGAAATAGTCAAAAGGTGATAGCAGAGTCCTGTAAGCAAATATATAGTAGTGATATACAAGCAACAGTCTCAGGGCTTTGTGGGCAGAATGCAACAGGCCAAAAATCAACAGTAGTATTTTTTGAATGCCAAAGGATTTATGCTGAAACTTAGGCTGTATGCAAGTCATAAAGGTCTATATTCAAAAAAGATTTTACAAAAGAAGGTTGAGCAGAGGAAGAGAAAAATTAAAGTAAAAATGAGAAAAACAACTGAGGTCCTAAATGAAAATTGGGTCATTTCACATTTCTAAGGAAAAAAATCAAAGTATAATTGAATAATAGTGATAAGAAGAATAAGATATTTTATTGTTTCAGAAAACTATGTCAAATCATATTTGAGGAATCAGTTAAGACAAGTGACAATAACTGACCATTAAAAGTAACATGCAAATTGTTTTAATTATTTCCTAACATCAACAAAACACTAAATGAACTATATGAAATGGCATTGCCTTAACATCCAGTTAACAGCGTTCATCAACAACCATAAATTTAGCACTATCTCTGCATCAGATAATTAGCGGCAACTGTAAGATCTGTATCAAGCTGCACATTAGGGTTGGCTTAAAATTATTTCTCATTAAGTAATGTGGGTCAATTCATACAGCAAGATAAAAAATGAACTCACTAAATATTTTAACAAGCTGAAAGACAGAGACCAAAGGACCCACCTACAAAATATTTAACAACATTATCCAGAATGCTCTGTGTTTCTGCAGTATGCCAAATCCTAGTTCTGAAGAGGATCCAGATGCCACATTTTCATGCTCAAGCAAATTTTGAGACCTGTGGATGGAAAAGCTTGGAAATCATTCAAATTGTGTGTAGAATACTAAGTCCAAATTCCCAACATATGGAAAGTGGTACTTTCCCATGAAATCCAGACAGGCACAAATACTAAAATTTGCTGAAAATCTGCTTCCCAAAAATCATACATCATGGTATTCACTAGAGAGTATACTTCTTGCCCATTTCAAGTTTATATAAATTTTTTGCAATAAATATTCATAAAAAAGGCAAAGCATCAAGCTCTGGTAGGTGAAATAAAAGAATGAATAGCCCTGTTTCATGCCTTATTTGGTTAATTAATGGTTGAACAAAGGCACCACATCAGTTTTGAATCTCAAAGACGGAAACATTTGTGCCCAGGCTATCACACAACAGGCTGCTCAGGACTGTATACAGTCGTGCTTTGAATATCTCCAACAGGGCAACCTGCTCCAATGTTTGATCACCTTGACAGGAAAAAAAAAACAACTTTTTTCTTATGAAACTCTAGTATTTCAGTTAGTGCCAGTTACCCTTCGTTGTTTCACTGGACAAAACTAAGAGAAGCCTGGGTACCCTTTCTTTATTTACTGCCATTAGGTATTCATACACTTTGAACATATTCCTCCTTGGCCCATCCTCATCCCAAGGATTAAGACTGAGCACCCTGTGGTTTCCTGGATTCTCCTTTCCCATAGGATGCAGGAATGAAACAAACACTTTACAAATAAAGTCTGTATTGTAATGAGGAATCTTATCTTTCTGAATTGTACAAGCATAAAACTGAGCAGATTGTGAGCAAAGTTCATGCAGTTCAAGTTAATTTTATTGATAATCAACTACAAACTCAACAGATTATGAAACTGAGACTGCAGTGGCATATTGATCAAGAGTCCAAATCTTGACAGTGAAATGCTGCTTAAACTCTGGCAAAGTTCAGGTCAATATTGAGAGTAGGGCCTGCTCCTGTTTTAGAAGACATTTATTCTGTCAGCACCAAAGTTTAACAAAGAACATACCAATTTCAAGAACTTCCTGCAACATAAATGTAAAACTTTAAGTAGTGAAAATCCTTACACCTCAGTCATTGACTAGCCCAGCAAATAAACAGTAATTTCACAAATAGCATGTTGTCCTTGCAGCTGGGGAAAACAGTAACAGCCAAAGGTAAAACACACCCAAGTACAGATTAAGCCAATTCATGATTTTCCACTGGCATCCAAAATAAGTGCTAGATCAACAGAAGATTGGTAAGAATTAGTGTGTGTTTGTATATGTGTGTGTACATATATATATATATATTTATATATTCAGTCTAGGCCAAGAAACAGAAGTTTCTTATATCATATCTTATAATATAGATCCTAAGAAGGTACACAACTGACTCAAACCTGCCTGAACCAGGATGCACATTGGATACCTGATCTCTCCACAAAAAAGAGTTCTTCCTAAGCAATAGAGCATAATCCTTCTGAAGTCTTGTTTTAATCCTGTCAGGGACTGGTCGGAACTGAAGAGGTCCAAGAACACCAGAAAACTGGTTTTGTATTTGTAATGGGTTTGATTTTTAATTCAGTTCAGTTTCTTTTGAGTTCTTTTCTCTGCAGTTTTTTTTTCCCTTTTCTCCTCTTGCCGGGAAGGCTCAGGACAGGGGAGAAATAGGCAGTCCAGGGTTGGTAAAAAAACTGGGCCAAACCTGAGACAGTATTCCAGTTTCCTCTAAAAATATAGCTATAAAGCTAATTCAATGCAATATTTCAATAATTATTTAAGCTTTACTTCTGCACACTGATTTGGCAAAGACTGTCAGCATAAAGCACATAACAACAAGAGGATTCTTAACATACTGCAGAAGAACATTGCCTACTACTAGAAATGAGGTTTAATCAATGTCTTAGAGAATGTGTCTATTAAGAAGCAATCCTAGTTTGTATTTTATGCTTATTCTAGCTAGGACCCCAGGTAAAACCAGCATCCTTATTTCCAGGGAGCATTCTGAAGTCAAAGGCATAAGAGCAATCCCTCTCATTTACTATGTATTAGTGCTAATACATTTTTCAACATTAATCCTTTGAGCAAATGACACATTGATGGTCTGGGACACTAATGGGATACATTAATTGCAAGTAGTATAAGAAAAGAGGATTATTAAAACGTATGCTGGAAACAGAAAATGAGATTAAAAATGGCATCTTGGTTAAAGTTCTTCAGGCTATTAAAAAAATACAAGATGATTAGTCAAGGAGAAACTAGAAAGCCTCTGAATGAAAAATGCTGAGGGTCAAGGAGAATCTGGGAGAAGGGATTTATAACTAAAAGTGGAAGAGAATAAAGCAAGAAAGTAAATCAGAGCTTAAGTGGGTGTGGGGAGGTGGAGCAGAAGGAAAGGATAGTATTTCTAATACTACAAAGCTTTATCCTTCAGAGGAGAGGGGAGCAAACCTAAGACCCAGATCCTGCATGTGTTTAAGCACATGAATGATTGTATTGACTTTAGTAATCATGTGGCTATAGCTAAATACTTATTTCCTTAAAAATATAGCCAAGCAGATCAGTCATGAGGGAGACACCAATATCTTCCATCAGACAATGAGAAAATAACTGACTCATCTTTGCACCATGGGAAGATTGCTGGAATCTGTGTGTGTGCAAGCAAGGGAACCAAGTCAGAGTGGTGAGGCAACTTTTACAGTGTGATCAGTGCCAGAATAATGTACCTTACAGTGTTAAAGCTCATAAGAAAGGGTTCATAGATGATCCACAAGAAACAATTTCAGTACCAGAAAACAGGCATTATAGAACATTAGGAACAGATATTAGGAGAACGATTCAAAAGTTACGTAATGAAAAACTACACAAAGTGGAAAGAAACTTTGACAGTGGACTTTACCTTGGTTTCCCCCATTGTGTTGTATCACTAGCCCCAGAAACCCAAATATTTAAGAGCAAAGAAGTGGTTTAGGATGGTTTCCTAAACAAACTGTTGATTTTCCAGCACTGGTTATTCTAAAGCTAATATTGGACATTTTTGTGAGTAATATTACCTAGGACACACCCAAGGCAATGCAATTCCTGTGTATCCTGTTATGAAGTCAGACTAACCATCCGTTTTCTACAATCTATTCAGGAACAAATGACCCTGGGTACATCAAACCCAAGGTGAAAAATGAGAAACACACACAACTAATTTTTTATTTTTAGTAATTGCAATCCATGAACAGCTCTTAGTAGTCTCTTGGCATTGCAGTTAAAGTTGACAACACATCCCTTTCCCTCTAAAAAGGAGCCTTGGATATTTCTGTATCACAGCTGATGTAAGAAAACATAGTATATATTGAATTGCAACTGGAAACACAGGAAAGCTAAAACAGCACATAGAAGGCATTTGGTCTCCCTTGTCTTCCACTCCTAACTACATGCTGCAATGAGAAACAGCAAAGGTAGAAAGTGCATGGAGATAGGGACATGCACACATGACTGTTATAACATGCGGTCTGATACTATGGCATTTAAAAATCATGCAAGAATTTGCTGATAAAAAGCATGTATAGGCATGTATATGTACACAACAGTAACCTCTGGAGAGTCATTAAGACACTACCCAGTTCCCTTCCTTTATCAGCCTTGAGAACAGCAGCATTGAGAGGAACATTTCCAATGCATAGACCAAAATGATTGAACTTGCAGCCTTCAGCACACTTTTTTCTCAAAAATCATCATTCAAAGATAATTCTGTACTTGTGTCAGAGGGACACTTTTTTTCTAATGAAAATTTCCATTCATCCATAGTGTAATTTAGCTGCATATTTAGTTATTATTATTATTTAGGCATATTATTATTTAGGCATTCTGAGCTGAAGTTTCACATCTATGCTCTTCCTGGTGGAACAAAAGAAAAATAACCAAAAATAACTTCCATCACAAAGGGTAAAAGAAGCTGCCACCTGTCATCTATTGCCAGGAGCAGATATAAGAATAGCTACTTTCATTCTCCCCAAAGTACCCAGATGTACACTGTAGCCTACAAAGTAACACCTAGACTGTGTTGCTTGGTCTTCCTCAAAAAAACCCCAAACCCAACTGCCAGTAAAAAGAGACTACAGTGAGTGAAATATTTTCTTAATCTGAACAGACACAGTGCAGGACAAGCAAGCAAAGGAAGTTGGGAAGTTTGCAGGGGAATCCTCTAATCTACCCCTGTCATAACTATAACTGAAATGCAAACATTCAGCTTCAGAAAACCTACTCCAGATTGTACAATTTAAACAATGTGAAGCAACAAGGATGAGTAATCCCTGTGAAGAGTTTTTATCCTCTTAATGGGTTCCAGTACTATTGCACATTTCAGGCATGGAGAAGTCTATTAATCCTGTTTGCTTTATCCCAGTACAAGGAAACTGTTAATCAAAGCTGTGGAGCTATCAGGCAACTAAAAGCAGTACCTGTATATCCTTTCTGTCATAACA
Organism: Hafferia zeledoni; assembly: GCA_035583235.1. Taxonomy (NCBI): domain Eukaryota; kingdom Metazoa; phylum Chordata; class Aves; order Passeriformes; family Thamnophilidae; genus Hafferia; species Hafferia zeledoni. The sequence goes on along the minus strand of JAWWEV010000134.1, from coordinate 35,036,051 downwards.
TTTCCTGAAGAATTATGGACATTTCTCACACAGCACATTTTGACACATTCTGCTACACATATCTGTACTTTCTCCATAACTAATTTACTTTTCATCAGAGAAGAAAAATTACCCTCACTGTTTCCTTGTTCCATCTGATGGATCATCTGGAGAACTCACTGAAGAACACAGAAAAAAGGTGTAATAGAGAAAAGTCTTTTTCAGGAAATTAAAGCTTGTGTAGAAAGCAGACTATTTTAAAGGAGTGGATTATTTTTATTTACAGAGCAAATATAAGCAACTAGATGGAATCTGAAGTCAGTTATTCATCTTCACTTCTTTTATTAGTCAGAACAAAAAGTCCCAGTTCAGGCATTGTATCTGCTGTTTTAATGACAGGACACAGCTATTTATAGAAAACGGAAGAATTATAATACAGATTTGTGGAGTAACAAGCAAGTTACAAGTAAAGCAAATGTTATGAGTACAACACACTAATTTAATTACCAGCTACCTCTGAAACCCTGACAGCTGAGAAGCCAGAATTAGTATATATAATACACAGCATCCTCAGTGCTCAATCCTATAGAGTGTGACACAGTTTGACACCTGCATCCCACAGATTAATTTGCAGCACAAGCAGCTTATTGCACAATATGCTGTTAAGAGCTTTGCTTTTGAGAAAGCCTAATGGAATCAAAGGCATTTTAAGCTCACCAGCTGGTCTGACAATTGTGGCAACAATCTTAAAAATAAAATACTTTCAATTATATTTAAAATTTCATATTTCACTATAAGGTATAGATGCTCATATATATATATTTTTAAAAGGGGAATTCAGATTTACTGAGAGTAAAAGGAAACATAAACACTACAACACCAAAATACAGGACAGGGCCTAGTCTTTCTTGTTCTCTAAGTGCAGTTTTTTATCCCTGTTAGAAAGAAAATGTAGGCTCTTTAACTGACAGTGGACTTTTTTCCCCTTGAAATATAAAAAAAATTCTTTCAGTCAAAAATTAGAAAATTACAAGTAACTTAAATGCTCTCACCTCAGTTGAAATGTTCGTGTCTAAGACATACAGTGAAAGAAGATCAAACTCAGGCTAGTTAGATATTAGACAGAAATGACATTTTTCCTTTTATTTTAGACCTAAATTCTGGTGCACTGATATTGTCTGTGGCTTCTCTAAAAGATTCAGAATTAACAGAGTCATTGTGTGCATCGTGTTACCTGGGCTTAAAGGAGGTCATAGTTACAGAGAGAGCTGTGTATTTGCCCTTCCATCTGTGACAAGTCTGGGATTCTGTGCTCGAATTTTTAACTAACTATATAGGGCTTCTCCTGGCAGAGGATCCATGGAATTACAATTATCTCTCTTATTAAATTACACATGCAAGGCAATTCCAACTAGTATTCATAAAATCACAGGTGCACGTTCAGGTAAGGATTACAATGCAAATTACACAGTAACTGAAGCCTCTCCAAAATCAAGCGGGTTTATTTCCCCATTAAATAAAAGTTATCAGGACTGCTCACAAAGTTTTCTCACCCCTTTTATCCCCATGAACTCTAGTAACTTCCATCATTTTAAAGGAGAAGAAGCTTAAGTTGATGCTCACATAATTATTCTATCTCCCTCAGGTGGTCTTCACTTGCTTGCCTGCCTGCCCGTGCTCACTCAGACACTTTCATGTGAAGATAAGGATCCTCTTTGATCTCCAGCTACCTCCTTAGGGGCCTAAGACATTCTTTTCTCTATGGAACCACACCAGTAACTTTGTTCCCATTTATTGTACAACCCGTCTCCTCAAGAAACTTTATTTTTTTGGCTTTTTTTTCTCATTCAAAATTTGTATTGGGTTATATTATATTTTATTTTATTATTACAAGGTTATAGAAAATAAATTCATACCAAAGTTATAAGGATGTAAAGTGAGATATTTGTGTACAGAAATATTAATTCAGACACTGGTATCTTATTAGTGCAAATCTTCACAGAGGCAAAAGAGGCATACACAGTGTGAGAATGTGTGTATGCTTTGGTTGTCAGATACGTGCATGCTCAAAGTGTCTTACTGGGTCTCCTAAAAGAGCAATATCCAACTTTAGTATTTAATTCTTCAGATTAATAAAACTTTCCCAAATGTTTTAGGGGAAGGGGTGGCGAATAACATTTCGGAAAACATTTTCATTGTGACTCCTTCATTCAGTTCTAGCCCCAAGAAAAATGCCATTTAACATACACCTAATGATTTTTCAAGTCATTCAATGCAATTCAAATTATTTCCTTCAGTCTAAGTCTTCACCTATAATAACTGGTGCTCTATCACAGACTGAAAGCATAACACTAAATAAAGGTAAAAGCAGCCTGACTGCTGCACAAAGATCTAATGAGGAACCTCTAAATTTACTTTAAATTGTGTAATCAATGCAGAAAGGTATGAACCAGATAGTATCTCCATAATATCATCACAACACTTTCAAAGTCAATTACTGCCACATTTATTTCAGACCATTCAAGATGTGTCATTTTCCCCACTTTTCAAAAAAAAAAAAAAAAATCTGTTTTCAGGGCTACAGTTCATTTTAATAATTCATTAGCAGATCCTTGAAACTGATGCCTGGGAGACTTTTGCAACTGTTGGTGGGTTTTTTTTTAATTTTTGCAAATAGCTGCTGTTTTTATTAAATTTAAACCTCACACTCTTACTTTGAAACATCTTCAAATCATTAGCCATATCAAATACTTGACAACCTATAAACTCACAAATTTTAGGGTTGGGAGAGAGAAAAGGTCAGTCAACAGGGAGACTCTTTCTAAGATGACAGATTCATCTTTTAGATCACTAAATCCGAAATAGTTTTAGAAAGCACCTGTAAGTGGTAACAATAAAAAGGTTTGACATGATTGGCCCACTGTTCCTATAGGACAAAAACCATTTTGAATAGCACATCAAGATCATCTATTACTTGAACCTATTTCAGATAATAGAATATTATGACTTTAAAGGAAGATATTGTCAAGGAATACAGGAATATGGCAAGACTTAATTACACCCTTACGACATTTTAAATGCATTAAATGGGCTATGTAGGCTGGATCCAAAGATTACAGTACTCTATGATAAGACTATTGACACAAAAGGTACTCTGAAGCAATTATTCAGTTACTTGAAATTCCTTTTCTATTTGCAAAGCCATTTAGCAGATCTGTCACTTCCAAACTGTCAGCTCACTGTGCAAGGAGTAGAAGTTTGAAATTAATATGTTTCTATAAAATTACATAGTCACACAGGAAACCGACACAACTTCCGCTATGAAAGACATCCAACAAAAGAGTTTTGATAGCTCTTTAAGCCATTTGGCATGAATGTGGCATGGAAGTGTGGCAGCAGGAGAAACAGAACTTGGAGATTAGTTAAAAAAATGAAAATGTTATAAACCCAAGATGAAGCAAGCAGGCACACATTCAATAGCCAAGGTCAAAACTGTAAAATAAGAAATCTGCAATTATGAGTAGTTAGATGTTCTTTCTAATTTTTGAAAGAAAAAAATCAGAATACTGCATTTTTAAATATATGCCTGTGCCAGCAGACACTTTCAGCTAAATAATTTTACAAGAACATTTTATTAAATTTTCAAGACTTAATTGTCAAAAGTAGCCTTCCCTACTGTTTAACTGCATGTTGATCCAATTCCTTACTATCTTAATGGAATAGCAGTGCCATATTGCATTATGGCAATAGTTTCATTAACTTTCAATATGATATATGCTAGATGCAACCATGAGGGGAGTTCCAAATCTGTAAATTTGAAACTATTCAACAATTGAGAGACACTGAAAATTCTATTTCATGACGACAACCTGAGGAGGCCTTTTAGTGAGCTTAAATTTTTCTCCCAGTGTCAGGTATTCTGGTTACCACATTCAGCTATAAGACTTTTGGATAGAAGTAAAAGCCTTATTTAACCTGCTGCAAATGGCAGGTTAAATAAGGCTTTATTTATCCTTGTACTCCATCTAGTACAAATTATGACATTTCACATTATCTTTGCAAATTTAAGTAAAAGCAAACAGAAGCACAAAGAGAATTTTCTCTATCAATCAAATGACATGGACATCTCAATGCTATGTCTATAAAACTGTCCAGCAGGTGCTGGACCCAGAAACCTGACCTTATTGTCAAGCACGATGCCTTAAGGCTTCCTCCTTGCTTAAAAGGGACTACTGATAACTTCATATTTACTTCAGATAACTTGTCAAGGGACAGCCAATACTGCCAGATAATTTATGCACTTTTTTCCTGAATTGAGTAACTCAGGCCAAAGGACTTTCTCTTACTCTTTTGCATAGCACACCTCTATTTCATTTAGGCCCTTGTGGCTGCTTCGTTGCTTTGTTAGGCATCCCAGCTTTGTCTTACTTCCTCGAGAATAAGGAAGGCAGCCAGAGAATAAACGTCTAGTTACACACGCAGATCTCATAATCACAAGTCAGAAACAAAAATTATGAAGGTAAATATGACTTCATATATTTCAGCCATTCTGAAAAAAAAAAAAAAAATCTATTTACTTCTCTAAGTGGTAGTTTGAGGACTGAATCTGTTTTTCAGTGACTCCAGCAGATAACACTTAACCTCTTGTAAACTAATGGCCATTCAGAGGCACATCATGATGATAAACACATCAATACTACATTCTGTAACACTATTATACTAAATAAAGAGCTGAATAATCTGTCAAGGTAAAGAAACAACTCAAAAAATATTTCTAAGTTTGACTGCTGCACTGATAATTAGAATAAAATGTTAGAAAAAATTATTAGGAAAAACACTGAATTTATATTCATAGTAGCACAGAGGGTACATTCACAGCAGCACAAGTCAGGTCTTAGGAGTTATTAGTACACATTGTTGTCAATTACTTCTGTAAGAATATGTCTTGAAGATGCTGCATTGAATTTATGACCTAGTAAGGAGACCAAAACTCCTACTGTAAGAAGGCTTACACTTTACCTTTCAAGGAAAGGTCCTAAAAGAGTATAATGAAAAAAAGAAAAATTTGCACACAACTCACCGTCTGAAATTCCTTTTACCACTTAAAACACATTATAAAAAGCAACTTGATGTACTAGGCATATAAATCTAGACCTTTAAAGCAATAGCAGCTTTAATAATTTCAAACTTCAGGCAAATGATGCTCCAATATCTCACTAGGAACATTTGAAACATTGTATAATAAGACATCTTTAGAAAGTTTAATTTGAAATTTTATTTAATTTTCCCCTAGTGATTTCTTAGACATTTGCCTGAGAAAAATTACTCTGACTTAAGCAGAAGAACTATCAAGAAAGATACAATGTATTTTATAGAAAAAAAAAGTGTAGAATTAATTTATTTTTTTTTTCAGCTATCAAGTATCCCCGCTGATTTCAGGAAGACTATTCATCTGCCTACTAGATATCTTGTTCCTTATGGAAGGAGGATATTAGTCACTGCCTCTTTTCTCACAAGAATGGAGGAAAGAGAAGAGAAAAAGTGCTGTAGTACATAGTAAAACAGGAGTAGGTATCGTCTCTGACATGGCTTGATTTTAAGTTCAATACATTTTAGTTTAACTGCATGCTTCTAGTTTTGAGTTTGTCTGAATCAAAGTACAAATTTCAGACTGTTAAGAAAAGTGGGAGAATGGTATTTTAATATCATGCTTTAGTACACTGACTGTAATTTTCAAATAAAGACTGCAAGCTGCAATTGCAGTAATACAGATTCTCCTCCTACCAGTTGCTCACACTACAGAGCAAATTGCTAGATTGTTGAAATCTCTTCTGTGTGGTTTCATTAAATAACTGAAATGCTTCTCAGTGCTCTTTTAACCAGACCACTCAAAGTTTTCTTATGTTCATGCATACAGAGTACAGCTACCACACTGACAAGATCATGAAAAATAATGAAACAATAAGGACACTGAGTTAAAGTCTTTAATAGCTTTCATGATATCTTTTCAGCAAATGTTTTAAAAGCTTAGCTGATTATTCTCATTAATACAAATAATGATGTAGAGAATTTTGTTTACTCTTTAAAAATATAAAATATCCAAAAATCATATCACACTCAAATAATGTGAAAACTTTTTACGAAAGTTATAAAAAATGCACAAAAGAGGACTAGTTTTACATCAGCATTTGCCAAATTGGATAGCTAAATATTAGTGAAGTAGTCTGGGCTTCACTTTTAGCTAGGTCTTAGTTTTAGTAGGCCCTGAAAATCTGATGTAGATTAGGAGAGACAGGTGTCACCTGACTTAAGCAATCAAAGAAATATTTCATACCACATGACACAAACCTGAGATATGAATACAGGAATATGAAGTGTTCTCTCAGTTCCATCATGCCTGCAATGGAGGCAGGACACACTGCAGCTGTCCTGGGCCTTGCTATTGCTGCTGCTACATCTCATTTTGTTTTAGTTCAGGAAAGTAGAAACATTTTATTGTTATGCTCTCTCTTTTGCCTTGCTGGGTGTCTTTTGGAGCACTTTATGAATCTAGAGTAATGAAATCTGTTTTCGGTGGGAGGTAGAAAATTGTTATATCTAACTTGTGTGTGTGTGTTATATTGTAGTTTTCATTTTCTCTTTTCTGTATAAATATATGAACCTAGTTTGAGTTTCCAGGTTTTTTTCCTTTCTCCCTTTTCTCAGCAGGAGGGGGAGAGAGGCTGACTCTGTATTGGGCAGTTGGCATTTTGCCAGCTCAACTCAAGACAGGTAGGCAAATAAACGTTTGTCCAAGATAACAGAAATATGGGCTTATAAGTCATAGTTCTTAGCACCTAGCAGAAAGCTTCCCAATCAAAGGTTTTTTAATGCAGGTCCATTTTCCATTTTCCAAGAGAAGGATGTGCACTGGTTATCACTTGACATAGAATTATGTGGTGAAAAAGATCTGTTACTGAGAGTATATTTAGCATTTGCTGACAAGGATACAAAAGCCAGTATTTGCGAGCTGAAGTTTGTAGGAATCGACATTCAACTTCCAGCAGTGAGGAACTGACAAGCTTAAATGGCAAGCCTTGGTCAACAGAGGTTAAAAGAAATCCTGTCACCTAAGAAACCAAAGTTCCTTCGTAAGACCTGTTGTTCAGCCATGCGAATTAGCTGTCTCTGGCTCCAAGACAGAGATAGATTTTAAGATGAATGTTATAAATTCATTCTGAAACCCTTTGTTCTCTTCCCCCCATGTAAATCCCTGCTATAGAAAATATTAACAAATTGTACAATGTATCCAAAACTTGTATAATCCCTTAGATAACATATGTTACCATAATCCATCCTCCTTATTAACATATCCTGTCCCCAAGACCTTTAAATTGCATGTCACGTGTTCAATAAACATTTCAGTTTTTACCCCCAGTCTGGGATCGGTAGTTCTTTTGACTCTTACACAAGTTTACTGAGGTAAACTGCAAAAACTGTAAACTTTCCAAACAAAAGGTGAAAAATTATTAAACACTGAATCATCTTACTTCAGATGGTGGATTTCTCATTTTTAAAGAAGATTTTTTTTTTTTTCTTTTTTTTTTTTTTGCCTTTAACATCTCTCCTTGGATCTCTTTCCCAGCTTTCCCAAGGTAGCCTTCAGCCTACTTCTTGGGCAAGGAATCTGAAATCCAAACTCTGCCATAATACTATTGTATCCTTTTGGATAAGACTGTCCATTTTACCTAAAAATGCTCATGATCTTCTAGGTTGTTAAGAAAATTAGGATAAACACTTGACAAATTGTCTGTCAAAGAATAAGGTTATTTTCTGACCTATCTTCTCCCTAATAAATAACTTCTACTGAAGGATTGTTGTGAGAATAACCTTTGCCCACAACCATAAGCAACTGACTACAGCTTGAACAAGGATACTGAAAGAGCCTACAGAGCTTTTCTTCCTGTGCCTGAATGGTATTCCTGCTTATATACTAATATGCAAGTGAGAAGTAGGTCATCTTATCTCTCTTCTACTGTACCCATGTAGCACTATATAAAAAAGAGGTTCCTTAGGCTCCATCAAATCCCAAGTCACCTTAATATTAGTATCATCAGCAATGTCCCATCATCTCACTATGGATTGCCACTACTACTAGATCCAAATAGTAGAGTTTTATTAGCCTAGCAGAGCTAGGACTGGCATGAAATGAGTGGTTCTTGTCTGTTAACTTTCAGCAAAGCTGGGGCAACTACTCCAACCAAATGAAGGTAAAGACATCTACATTTCTAAAGCCATGCAGAGTGTAAATTCCAGCACCCAACCGGGCTTCATGCATACACTCAGATGAGTGCTCAGTAACTCCACTAATCAAGTCACACTGCACATTTTCATTCTTGGTAAATTAAGCACCTAATTTTTGATGCTGAATCTTGAAATATTTCTCCCCTTTCCCTTATCATTGTCCCATATCTACTGATAATTATTTGGTTTGTTTTCAAAATCATTCCTACAACCACTATTTGTCAGATAAGCTTTTTTTTTTTATAGCCTTACAACAGAGTAGAGCAACATTTCAAACCCAGTGTCAAAGCATATATCAAAACATAGGCCTTTTGCCCTGCTTGGCTGCCATGAGCACAAAATTCTTTTAAAGGTAGATCTAAGTCAATGATTTTGTCACATGAGAACAGACAGTCTCAGCTAAAAAGCACCATGCAGACTTATATCACTGAGGAAGCTGAAACTTACTGTGAAACTATAAATACCGTCTTTATTAAAACCTCCAGCATGATTAGCAGTAATTTGATTTTTTTGTTATTGTCAGCTTCCCAATAAGAAAATATGACTGCTAAAAGAGAAATCCATTTGCAGCAGATGTAGGGAAGTCAGTTCACGTGCAACACTACAACCATGCAAATTGTTCTTTGTTCCTAGAGACATGCACTAAGGTCACAATGAAAATCAAAATGCTAAGATCAGGAAAACAAGAGCATGTTATTGCCCCTAGCAAAGAATGCTGATGAATTACCAATTATCTTCTTCTGCCAGGTTTCACGGTTTTCTGAGAAAGAGCCATGGCAGAAAGATTTAAACACCATTCCTGATTCTATTCAGATTTGTCCTGTTCTTTCTGTGGTGTAAGTTGCTACTACACCAGCACTTCCAAATAGACATTATATTTCCAGACTTGAAAAACTACTTTCAGTATTACTTAAGTCTCCTATAGCAAAACCGCAGGTGTTGAATGGACTCAACAGACTGATGTGCTATTTTAGAAATTTCTTGATACTGTTAAAGACAGATAGGATATATTGGGTATGGATGGTCGGGTTTTGGCTGCAGGGGGGCTTCAAGGGAGGGTTCTGTGAGAAGCTGCCAGCAGCTTCCTCCATGTCTGGTAGAGCCAATGCCAGCTGGTTCTAGGACAAACACTGCTCCCCCCGATTCGACCCTCGACCCGCGACCCCTGCTGGCCATGCAAATCAGAACAACAGTAACATCTCTGTGGTAACGTATTTAAAAAGGAAAAAAAGTTATTTTCTAGATGTAATTGCAGCCAGAGAAGAGCAAAGTGAAAACCTGTAAACAGCTCTGCAGACACCAAGGTCAGTGCAGAAAGAGGAGGAAGAGGTGCTCCAGACTCTGGAGCTGAGGTTCCCCTGAAAGCCCATGGTGAAGACCATCGTGAAATAGGCTGTCCACCTGCAGCCATGCTGGAGCAGGGTCCTGGCAGGGACCTACAGACTATGGAGAGAGGAGCCCACGCTGAAGCAGGTTTTCTGAGAGGACTTGTGGCCCTGTGGGAGACCCACATTGGAGCAGACTGTGCCTGAAGGAAGTGTTCATGGAGAACTGTTGCCATATTGCAGCAGTTCATGGAGAACTGTTGCCCATGATATGGACTCATAGTGGAGAAGTTTGAGGACAACTGTCTCCCATAGGAGAGACCTCACATTGAACTAGAGGAAGGACTACCCTCTTGGAGCAGCAGCAGAAAAAACTTCTGATGAACTGACCATAACCCCTATTCCTCATCTCCCTGAACTGCTTGGAGGAAGGAGAAAAAACTTGGGAAGGAGGGAAGAGTACAGCAAAGTTGTTTTTAAGATTTATTTCACTTATTATTATTCTGCCCTGATTTGTTAGTAATAAATTCAATTATAATCCTCACTTAGAGTCTGGTTTGCCTGTGACAGTAATCAGTGAGGGATCTCCCCTTGTCCTTATCTCAACTCATGAACCTTTTGTTATGTTTTCTCTCCTCTCTCCAGTTGCAGAGTAGAATAGTAGAGGCTTTTGTGGGTACCTGGCATCCAGTCAGGGTCAACCCACTACAAAGACCATAGTACTGATTTCCTAGAATACACATATCCAGATATAAACTTGAACATCTAATGCTAAAAGTTTTCTCAACAATTTAGAACTTTGTTAATCATAAAATTTAGAGAGAAACAGAACATTCCTCCCATGTGTCCAGATTTTAAAAATCCATTAAGAGACTTTCTGGTTTTTTCTTTGCCTTTTTTTTTAAATTACAGTATATCTCCCCCACAGAGGCAAGAAGCAAAGAAAGATTAATCACATACTACAGCCACAAAAACTAAAATTTATTTAGAGAAAAATTTCTAAGGCATAAATACATCAGATATCTAATATATTCTAAAAATTCCCATTGTGGCATGTTCTAAAGATATACAAACATTTATTAAATGCTTCCTTTTAAAATCTAATTTAAACTTTAAGTAGTCATATACCACAAGTCACTAAGGACATATCACAAGCATCTGAATATATGAGACTGTCACATAAGTTTAAAACAGCTTCATCTTACAAATAACTTGGGGATGGGCAAATAAAATACATCAGATACTGCATTCCATCAGTTTAGCTCATAAGGAATTTTACTCCTTTTCCTTAGTGGAATAGAGTAGAACTTGATTCATGCAAGTCAGGATGCAACCACCAAAATATCTGGAATTGTATTTAAATAGGTGGCTGTGCGTATTTCTTATAAGGTAGATTTTTGCCTAAAAATATTAATTTTCTATGTTTTTGCACCTTTACTATCAGAAATTTATTGCTGCAAGGTTTAGTCCAAAGATCCAGCTGTGCTGACCCTGTTAGCAAAAAATGTTCACACTAGACCTGTTCAGCCTGGGCTGCCAGGCTTACCTGGAGGCAGCATAACAAAGTCAGCTGAGCTACTTCAGCTCCACCTGCTCCACAGAGGGCAGATTCAGGCTGTACTGTGTGCTTGCAGTTTTATTTTCTGTACTATCAGAAATCCCTAAAGCACTATACCAATAAAATTCTAGGATTAATACAAAGCATGTGTTTAAAAGCTTTGCTCAATGCAGGTCACAATGATTAGTATATTTTAGGTTCCATCTGGCATTACTGGACTGAAAAAAAGCTGAAGGATCATCTTCCTCTTGAGTTAAAATGTGTCACTAACAGTCATTTTATACAGCAACTTCACATTATAAAGTTCACACACAGCTGAACTCTTCTGTTCTTCTCACCTTGCTAATGACATACACTTCTCTATTTAAATATTATTTAGAGAACAAAAATGCAATTAACTTCTTGTTAGAATTTACAGTAGTAAAGGCAACAACATTAGCACTCTGTGAAAATTTTCTGGATTTTTTTTCTGTTAAATAATTGTATATATTCCTTTATAAAATCAAAATAAGTCACAGCCTTTGCCTAGCTGAAACCGCATTGCTGCACAAAAAAAGAATATGCTTAGGATCAGTGTAATTATAGGAAGACATCATGCTTTTCATGCTGTCCTGTTTGTTTCCCACAACAAAAAAATGTTATTTCTCTTACTTGAAAATAAGCAATTGTAATTTTTAAATGACTTTGCTCCTTTTTCTATTTCATCTTTCACTGCCCACTAAACACTAGATACCCTGAAACTCTCTTGCTCCTGCTTTGGGATCCCCAGTGTTGAACTCTACCAAGCTGAGTATCTGTGCTGAGTTCCCCTGAGTTATTATCCTGACCATTGACACTAAATCTAAAGCTGGCACTTCAGAATTTAGCTAAGAAGGATTCTGGCAATGCCCCTTAAATTAGAAAAAGGCATGCTGTGATCTGAATAAAAGGTGTCATTAAAGATGAATCTCTCTCTGCCTCTTTAAATCCTTGAGAAAACACTGGGGAAAAAAGGGAGGAAGACAAGTGTAGACTCAGTAAGGAAAACGACACATCATTTTGGGTCCTGTCAACTGTAAGGGAAGAGATAAGGCAAGAACACTTCACTACAATCACGTGAGTTAGGTCAGATGTTCCAAGCCAGTTTCTCGAACTGTGTTTCCTGAAATCTCCCTGCTTCCATCCCATTTTAGGCATTAAAAACCTGTATTACTAAGCAAAGCAAATTTCCAAGGACTTAAATGGCTCAGTATTTCCAAAGTGAAAATGCAATTCCACTTTAAATTTAGGATGACATATATAAAAACAGTACTGCTAGAGCTAATGAAGATGATGGCATAGGGCAGTGCTACAGTGAAGGATATTTAAAACTGTTCAAGTTCTAGTCCAGAATTATCCACTTCCTTGCAGTTTTGATTAAGCAAGGGAACTCCACTTAGAAATGGTTTTCTCAGAAGAGCCACGTGATGGCAATGGAAGTTAAGTAGATCACAGCTTTAATTATCACACAATAATGTGACGGTCTCATCAGTTTTTTCTCACTTGCTGTCCCTTGCTTAAGGGATGATGTCAGTCACAGCCACATCTCAGGCTCCAGCTGAGATAACATGACCACAACATAAAAGAAAAGAAAAAAAGAAAAAAAGAAAAAGAAAACCCACCTGAACCAAGAACATTATGTTCAGAACCTTACAAAATCATAAGCACAGCAAAAGCAAGAATGAGACAGTCCATATCGGAAAGACTTTTGAATGAACACATGTCTCTTTTTCATACAATATCTAGAGTGAGTGCTTTATGAACCTGACTTAGGAGAAACCCAGTAAAATTCACATCGTTATGATGGAGCAGGGCATAAAATAAACCCTTTTTCTCTAGGGCATAAACTGTGTTTGACGTCCCTAGTTTCCCTTTACTACTTTCTCTCAAAAAAAGCTACTTTGAAAAGAATGGCATTACATTACTTATTTGACAGCCTTTGTTCAGCTTCTCTAATATCAAGCCCCAAGGCTTTGTCTCCACCATAAGCACTGGCTTAACCTTACCCAATAAACCTCACAGTCACAGCCCAAACACAGCCAAGTTCATGCTGCAGCCTGCATTTCCTTTGATTGTCCTCCTCTCAGGCTGTACATTAGAGAAGCCCCAAATATTGCCAAAATGAAAATTTCTCAAGATCACTCCACCATGGAGAAACTTTCCTTCTGTGTGATTGTTGTTGGATCACTAGTATGCAGCTCAGAAATTGTTAAGATTTGGTTTGGTAGAAAGTCTAAAGATCCCAGGGCTCCACCAGTGAGCACATACAGCTGCTTCGAGAAAGCTACTAGTGTTGCCTGCTACCCGTCACTCCCTGCCAAGGACCATGTCTTCCACAGTACTGACTTCCAACTGCCTGACATCCCACATCCCCAGACTGGCTTATGAAAACCATCACCAGGGCATGACTACAGACAGCTTTATTTTAATTTTAATGTTAAGGTAAAGCTGCTTTGGAGGGGCAGAAACTTGCTTGAAACATGCTCAGTCAGTTCCACTGCCAGGAACTGCAAATGCAAGCACATAGTTTAGCCCAAACAGTCACAGTAGCATAACACGCTCATTTACCAGATTCTCTAGCATCATTAAGTGAACTGTAGCACAGACTTGTGTTGCACATCAAACAGCAAGTACAAACCTTCAAAGTAACTAACATGCACAATTAACTGTAAATACTTTATACTGTTAGTTACTCCAGTGATTTTTGGGGTCCTGTAAGTCACTAGTTTTAACACCTTTATCTTCCATTCACATCAATAGTTTCCAAAAATAGGACTGAAAAAAATTACAAATTTTTAAACTGCAAGAGAAGTTCATTCAGATGAAAAGACAGATGTGTACCGCATTTGTTCTCAACCCCATCACTAAAGACAATCTATAATGTAATAGATATTCATTGCAATACAATTTTCCTTTTATACAAAAGAACTTAAAACATCTGGGATACAATTTTATATATGCAGATACCTGCTATTTCTAGAATTAAGATAAGCAACAAAAAGGCAAAAGTGCTATTGTCATAATTTGCTACTTCAGGGTTAACTTTAAAAACAAACAAACCAAAACTAATCTCTTCTGATCAAGCAATTTTTCCATTTCCTTTCCTTGCAATCAGCCTGTAGACCTCTTCCACAATGACAAATGCCCTTTAGATGTTAGGGTAAGTATCTCAATGTCTACATGCAGACAAAAGTCTGCTTGTGTAACTAGTTTAGCATATGCACCGGTGTGCACTCAGTAAAGAGCTTCTGTTTCTGGAAACTAGGTCATTAAGTTGCATTTTGTCTTTTTGTGACACAGTCAGTAACCAAGTCTAAAAGTACTTGCTTGCTCATGTCCACTGCAATTATCCAGCTTCACCTACATTTTGGGTTGGTTTTTCTGTAATTGCACTCTACATTTCTATTTCTCCAGGCTCTGATTTAGCAGATTGTCTCTCAAGGAGGAATTCCCTCAGAACTTTGTTTTCCTTTAAGACACTTGCACTCAATGAGAAGAGGCAGCTGCAGCATTGACTGTAAAACACATGAACAGAATGGTGAGAAAATGAACAAAAGCTTATGTCAAATTCACATTAGCATCTTAATACCATCTTCAGTAACTGCCTCTTAGCAAAGAGAAATATATAGGTCATATAACAGGTTAAAAAGTCTGACCAATTTAGAACCATGATCGAATTCAAAGTTTTTGCACAAATGAGTTACATGTGATCCTTTGGTGGGATGGCAGCTTATTTGGTTCTAAATGAGATTTCTCTGCTCCTACAGTATCAATTATTTACATTTTCTGACAAAAATGGTTTGGACTACGATTGTGATAATATGGAAGATTTAACTAACATTCATAAAAGTAAAGTGTAAACAACATACACTACATCCATTTTGTGCGTATTAACCTGAAAGGCAAATGCAATAGACTCCAGGAAAGGTTAAATCTGGTGCAAATTGTCAGAAGCAAGAAAACTGTAATCCAAGCTGACATCCATTCTTCAGCTCAGCCCTAAGGCTGTGAATATTGTAGCACTTCCAACATCACATCAGGTTCTCAGCACCTTGTACAACTTGGACACAACAAGCTGCTTTCAGATATGCTTGTCAAAGAAAGATTGAATTTTCTTATTATTTCTACTATTTCTCCATAACAAGACTTCCTATCCAGTCTTTTATTGTTTACATTATTAATCCATTTATTTTGTGGTGGCATAAAGCAATAAACAGATATGGCTCTCCCACTTTAAGATCTGATTTTACTTTTGATGAACATCCATGAAGGACCTATACATTCCTTTTCAGTTAAAAAACCAAGCCTCATTTTTACAGATAAACTGTGCGGAGCGATAGCACGATTAGCACACAGAATGTCTACAGCAAAGATGAAAACATGGAAATAGAACATTTCCTCCAGTAATTCCCAACATTTACTGTAATAACTTGCTTTATCTCCCCTTCCATTTTCTTCATTGAGTGTAACATTATGTATAATTAGCCAGACACCAAGTTTATGGATAACAATGTTACTATAATTCTTTTATCTAAGAACTGGCAATTGTTTTCCTAGAGGCTTCTTGCTTCAATTTTTTGGGCTTCTAATCTCTTAACAATGATTCATCCAGCAGATTCTGTTAAAATCATCCACTTTACTCACACAAAGCTTGTCTAAGGAACACTAGCTGCCCCCAACTGCATGGAGGAACAACACAATAATGCATCAATTATATATGGCCAATTACATACTAAACTTCCAATACTGTATAATATATAAACCAACATGAGATTACATTTTCACAACAGCAGGCCTTTCTTAGTGGTAGTCTATAAACCATATTTCTTTTTAACCAACAGGTTGTGATAGAGCTTCGGAGCCCCTGAGAACCATCAGACAAGACACAATCCATTATTTCTATTTATGGAGGGAAACTGCTCTGGAAGTCCTTCTGTTTTTAGTTTGTTTAGGGCCTATTGCTACAGCAGAGCAAACATGCTGTGCTATGTGTTGTCCCTGGAGCCCACAGCTTCAAACTTTCTCCTGAGTCTCCAAAGAGCCGTATCACTCCCATTGCTACAGACAAAAATACATGTTTGTTCTAAATATGATGCAGAATGGAAAGGGACACCTAGTTAGGAATCAGGCCCTCCTTCACCTTTCCAGTGCACTTCTGTGTACACTTGGCAGACATAGAAACACTAAAGAGTTTGTGTGCGTGAAACTTGTTGCACAAGACTTCACAAATTCTTAAAAACAGTGGGATATTGGTTTGGGTGTTTTTTTAAGTTGCTCTTTCTCCTTGTCCCTTACTTTTGTGTAGCAAACTTGTGTCAAGTAATTTTACACACCGTAAGCAGGGAAATACATGCTTTTTTTTCTTCTAGATTATCCATCCAGTAAGCAAAGTTATTTATGACTTTTCACTAATAATTACAAGAGACAACAAATAAGACTCAAGCAGTGGGTCAGAAAAGACAACCAGAGAACATGAGACACCAGCACAAAATGATTCTGAAAAGTAACACACATGAAATCTTTGACACTCTCACCCCTTTACTCACACTTACCATGTTTCTCTGCTCAGTCACACTCACCATGACCAGGATAACTCTGATCTGCATCAGCAACACCCTCAACCTGCAAAAGTCACTGGGTTTATTACTGCAATGAAGAGGGTAAAAGAGAGGACACAGGGAAAGTGTCAAGTAAGGGTAACAAAGAGAACACAGCATATAGCTATTAAGAGCTCCTTAAAATTTATGAGATTTCTACTTTATGGAGAAATAATATTTGTTTTCATCACAAGAAAGATACCCAGTAAGATGAAAATCCTATATCTGAGGCATAAAGTAGAGCATTGCATATATCAGGTGCAACTGGAGTTGAAGCTGACAGAAATGAGGGGGACAACAAAAGAGTTTTTTCAAATACAATAAAGGCAATAGGCAGAATAGAAATATCATTGGCCCATTACATGATAAGGAAGGTCACCTTACAAACAGGGACAGAGACAAGGCAGAGATGTTTAATACTTTCTTTGCCTCTGTCTTCAGTGAGGATGATGGACAAAGGGGGTCTCAGTGCCCTGAGCTGGAGGACCATGACTGCAAGAATGATCAGCTCCCTGTCGAGCCTGCTGCTCCAGCTGAATCCCTACAAATTTATAGGACTTGACAGAATTCACCCCAGAATCCTTAACGAGCTGGCTAGTGTCAGCACAGAGCCTCTCTGCAAGATTTTTGAGCAGTCTTGGCAATCCAGAGAGATCCTAACTGACTGGAAGCTGGTGAATGGTGCCCTGATTTTCAAGGAGGACCACCCCAGAAACTACAGACCTGTAAGTCTCCTTTCAGTGTCTGGTAAAGTTATGACAAAGGTTATTCTGGGAGGTATTGAAAAAAACTTGAAAGACATGAAGCTGTGTGTCATCGGTCACAGCCCACACAGCCTCATGAGATGAAAGTCCTGCTGATCAAACCTGATTTCCTTCTATGACAAGGTAACCCACCTAAGTTGATCAAGGGAAGCCAGTTGATGCAATCTTTTTGGATTTCAGGAAAGCTTTCACAGAATCACAGAATATTCTTATTCAGAAGGGACCCAAAAGGGCCACAGAGTCCAACCCTTAATCCTGTACAGGACCATCCCCAAGAGTAACACTATTGGCCTGAAAGTATCATGCTGTGATACTCTCACAGGATCCTTCTGGACAAAATCTCCAGCACACAGCTGGATAAACACATCATATGTTGGGTGAGCAACTGGCTCATGGGTCAAGCTCAGAGGGTAATAGTGAATGGGGCAACATCTGACTCGTGACCTGTCCCTAGGGGGGTTCCACAGGGCTCCATCCCAGGCCCTGTGCTCTTCAACATCTTCATAAATGACTTGGAACAGGACTGGAAGGGATACTAAGCAAGATGACACAGAACTGGGAGGAGCTACTGACTCCCTGGAAGGCAGCAAGGCCCTGCAGAGAGACCCGGACAATTTAGAGGGCTGGGAAATCACCAACTATATGAAGTTCAACAAGGGAAAGTGCTGGATTCTGCACACAGAACCAGGCAACCCTGGAAGTACGTACAGACTGTGGAAGGAGATTCTGGAAAGAGGTGCCATGGGGACCTGAGAGTTCTGGTCAATGGCAGCTTAAATCTGAGTCAGCAGTGCCCTGCCAGCCAGAAGGGTCAACTGTGTCCTGGGGGACACCAGGCACAGCATCGCCAGCTGGTCGAGGGAAGGGATTGTCCTGTTCTGCTCTGCACTGGAGTGGAGTGGTCTCATCTGCAATATTGTATGCAGTTTTGGGCACCACAAGAAGGATATCAAGCTATTAGAGAGTGTCCAAAGGAGAGCAATGAAGATGGCAAAGGGTCTTGAGGGGAAGCCATTTGAGGAGTGACTGAGGCCACTTGGTCTGTTGAGCCTGGAGAAGAGTAGACTGTGGAGAGACCCCATCACAGTCTACAACTTCCTTGTGAGAGGAAGAGGAGGAGCGGGCACTGATCTCTCTGTGGTGACCAATGACAGGAACTGAGGGAATGTGCTGAATTTGTGTCAGGGGAGGTTTAGATTGGATATTTAGAAGGAGGTTTTATCACCGAGAGGGTGGTTGGCCACTGGAACAGGCTCCCCAAGGAAGCGGTCACAGCACCAAGCCTGACAGTTCAAGAACTGTTCGGATGATACACTCAAGCATGTGGTGTGGTTCTTGGTGATGGTCCTGGGCAGGGCTAAGAGCTGGACTCGATGATCCTTGTGAGCCCCTTACAACTCAGTATATTCTGTGATCTTAAGGATCAGTTGAGCGAAAGAAAATGGACAGAAAAAGCATTTGTTTGATCCTTTGCTTTCCTAGTTGGTGTAATTCTGGGTGCATTCAATATGATATGAAAGGCAGCCATATATTTTTTCAGACAGAGCAGCTCCATTCAACAGTCAGATTTCACACAGGCACTATCCTTGCCCAAATTTACTCTGATAAATATTTAAGGAACTTTCAGTACTACTTTTTTCCACTACATTTTTCAAGGCATCCTATAAATTTTTTTCTTCAGGTGGTTCAACACAGTAGTACACACTTCATGATACATGCATAAAAGGCCATATTTTACCACTGAGCCACCCTCAAAATTAGAAGGCACAAGTTTTAGTTAAATCTCCTTTTATAAAGAGATGAACTACAAGCAATACAATTTTTAAGTAGAAGGTGCTAATGTCATTTTTATCTTCACCAATAAAAGAGAAATAAGAAAATAAAATTTTTAAGTTGTTCAGATAAGGATGTTCCTACCATGATATTAATTTATGAAACTGTCATCCTGTAGTTTTAAATAGTTGCCTTTTTGGCTAGCAAATCATGTAGTTTCTTAACTTTACACTTTTTTGTTTTCTATTTTTCTCTTACATTTGTATAGAGAGGTACAGATTTACATTTAAAAACCTAGAAAACAACCAGAGACTTAATTAGATGTTTTATGAAACCATAAAAATTCAGTGAAACTGTGGAACTATTTATTGATGAATTACAGGTACCAGCACATTAATCTGCATGTGTAAAGCAAGGAACTTCAAAAGTAATAGAAATTCCATACTCCATATCTGGTATTTATGCCAATAAGAAACAGTATAGCTAGCAACTTTCCAAATTCTTTTTCAAGATATCTTCTTTTCAACATAGAAACTTTGACTTTTGGGATGAAACTGGGAAATTTAGTGGAATGGTTTCTATGGGCATGGTTCTGACTTTTCAAAAAGAAGCTGTTTAAGAAATTTGATCTCTACCTTACTCTAAAATCAAGTCAGGCCACAAAATTTTTACATATTTCAAAGGGAAAAAAATAGAGAGAAAAAAAAAAAAAAAAAGAAAAGAAAAAGGGGAAAAGAGATACTGCTAAAAGAACTTCCACTTCATTCTTCTCTTGTCTTGGAAAGCACGTGCTATCATTTGAGTAAGGTGGAAAACTAAGAACAGAATGGGAAAATTTTGGTTATAAAAATAAATCATCATACTAGAAATCAGTCAAATAAAAAATAGTACATCTCAAATCTATTCTTACAAACTGAGAAACAGTTCAAAATACTTTAGAGATTAAGTGAAATATATCTTTAGGAAAGGTTAATAAGTTTTGTTGAAATTCATTGTGAAGCCAACAAAAAGTCTCCCAGAACCTAATTTTAAGATTGTTCCAAGTGAAAAGCTGTTAACTGGTATTGCCTTTTTTTCCAGTTAGCAGGCAATGAATACTAACCAGTGAAAAATACAGAGCACAGGTAGGCAGCATGAATGGTACCCTCTATGCTAACCAGGCAGTCAAAGAGCATCGGACCTGACCAAATTCTCCTGAAAACACTTGGCTGAGTTTTGCTTTGAAAAGAAAACCCTCATTGAACCGAGTTTTGTTCAGGTTAGAATTTTCACATAGCTTTTCCTATTAAAGCATTGCATTTAGCCCTACCACCTAGGGGATATGAAAAGTGTTTTATACAGACTGGAAGCAGGAGAGATGGTAAAGGGAGGAGGCATTTCTACTTTCATTTTCCAAGACAAACTGACTGCTAAATCTGGTTTACTGAGCACCTTTCCATACCAATATATCAGTGGGAAAGGCTACAAAGAGATGCAGAAGCAATCTGACAGATGCCTGTATTGCTAAAGAAGAAAGATAAAAGAAACAATAAAATATGGTCTAGCTTCTGCCCCCTTAGGAGAAGAGGGGCTTCCCTGGAGAGAGTTTGAAAGTCATTGCAAGGCTCAAGTGACAGGGTAGGTGGTGTGGTTTAATCCCAGATGGCAACTAAGCTGCAGGTAGCCATTTGCTTACTCTCACATGAGCAGGATCAGGGAGAGAATCCGAAGAGTAAAAGCGGTAAAACTCATGGGTTGAGTTTGGAATATCCCTTTGGTCAGTATGGGTCAGCGGTCCTGGATCTGTCCCCTCCCAGCTTCTTGTGTAGCCCCAGCCTCCTCAATGGTGGGTGGAGTGAGGAGCAGAAAAGGTCTTGACTCAGTGTAAGAACTGCTCAGCAGTATCTAAAACATCCCTGTGTCATCAACACTGTTTCCAGGCCAGGACAAATCCAAAACACAGTCCCGTATCAACTACTATGAAGAAAATTGGCTCTACCCCAGTCAAAACAAGTACAGCAGGTATGAAAATCGAAATAACATTTTAATGAAAATATTTCAGTGCTAAGAGGTTTGTTTTCTTCTATATGAGGATAAAATGGGTGGTTTTTAAAAAGTTTCAGATAAAGTTAAGGAAAGACTGCTGCAAGACCAGCACTATGCCTTGTATATGTTGTGAAAGGAAGAAATCAGTTCGTAGCTTAAAAGAAGATTCACCAGACATGAGCTATACTTATTTCTTAAAGATTAAATAAAAGGCCTAAATGCAACACATTGCCCATCTCCCATACTTATGCTCCATTAAATAAGAATGCAAAAGGCTGTACAACAGAAGCTAACCCCACTGCAGCTATTCCTTGATAAAGAGTTATTTATGTTACTACTACTAAACATGTCATAAATTAAAGACATTAAGGTACTTATATCTTCCTTTTATATAGATTTCCTTTTATTCTGTCTTGGGTTTCATTGAACAGTTTGTTATGCTTTGGTATTACAGATTTTCTGAATAATAGAAGTAAAGAGAAGTTTCCATAAGTATAAAATGCAGCAAACATGGTTTTAAAATTACATTCTGCACTAATTTCCTTTTTGAAAATAAGATCTGGTTTTCCATTTATCTGCTACACACATTGGTGAATATTATTTGCATCCTGAAATCATGAACAACATAATATTAGTGTTTCATCACTGCTCACTATAGTCAATCACATGCAGTAAAACCTAGTGTCTTTAACAGTCAGATATGACCAATGTCAATGACATTTCCCCAGGATGAATCTGATAAAGTATCTTTATTCTACAAATAGTATTTGAATGCATAAACTGAAATGCATCTGCACAGAACCACAGTTAGATTACTATCTAAAAAATATATCCAAATAGACAAATATTTTAATTAATGGAATAACATTAATTGAGAAATAAATTAGTCATGATACATATGCAATCCACCTGCATGCATAAAACATTAGGAATATTTTAGTAATCAAAACAACCATGTCTGTTTAATAGCTCACTTGTTTCAATTAGAAGAATTTACCACAAAATGGGAAGAGAGCAAGAAAATTCTGGTTTTGTGTACTGTAGTATTTAGTGCTCTGCTAGATCCTCCATTTTTACAGATCTGTATACCCACAAAATTTCTTGATATATTTGCAGCTGTTTTTTGTTTCATATACAATATTCCTGAAGCCAAAGCAAAATAGAGGAGAGTTGTTGGGGTTTGATGTCCTAAAAAAAAAAAAAAAAAAAAAAAAAAAAAAAAGTGCTAGGTGTGTAAACTGGTCTTACAAACTCAGTCTATCTACTGTAATCAAGTACAAGAAGAAATGCTATCACTTTTTTATTATTAATTAAATTCTGAAAATTTGAGAACATTACTAACAGTGACCATATGAATACCTCAACTATTAAGACACATTAGGAATAGCATGTGCACAAGACACTCATCTAGACAGATGACACTCAAATTTCCTGTGAGTTGTATTACTTTAAAGAATATTAGTCTTCATTTTTAATGCCCCATTCTCATGGTTTTAGACTTATTTTCAGTAAAAAGGCCATCACCAACCTATTTGAATGCTCCCTCCCTTTCTGAAGTTGGTATTACCATGGCTTTAAGGCATCAGTGTTAGCTGAGTTGGCTAAAGACTACTCAGGTATGCCTTGGCATGCTGCAGTTGTACTCTCTCTCTGGAGTGCAGACCCAGATATGAAATAAGCAAAATGAACATGCTCCCTACACATCTTGCCTCTAGCTTTTCTCTCCCTAGGAAGTATTTGGATTTAGTTTCCTCCTAATTGCAAGTCAAAATTAATTTTCTTGTGATTCTTACACGAAGGTGGAAGATAATGTAATTTTACACCTATTGCAGGTGATCCTGTGTGTCCAAGAGTGCATTTGTTCAGTTGTCCAGAAAGATTTCAGCCTTATTCAACCTTATCTAGACCTCAGTCATTTTTGCTGTACCAGAGACATGAGTTTTCACTACGTGTGCTATCCCTGAGCACACAGTGGCATTTCTGAACCTGAATACATGGGGCAAATAACATGCAGCATATGAGTTTTCTCACATAGTGTTTGACACAAGAACACACCTTTTTAATTAATTGATGCTAAAATTAGAGGGGAAAGAGGAGAGTGTTTGCTGTGTTGACCTTGTTTCTGTTTATAACAATTCCAAAAGCCATTGACACAATCACTTCAGTGAGATTCTTCCCGTAAAAATATGGTGACGCGCATTCTGAATGCAGGCATGTCTGTTAGACGAAAAATGTGTAATTTTCTTACTGGTCATAATCACAATTCCATTCATATTATAGCACTCTTCCACAGGCTTTTGTATGCCAAACAACCTATATATTAAATTTACATATTATGTATATTTAATATGTACATATTAAGTAAAAAAATGCCAATGTACCCTGGGTTATGTGCAGTTTCACAAAAACTTTAAGGACAAAAATAGGAGTTATACAGGTATATTTCTCCAGCTTGTTTTCATGCCAGAAGGGAATTTTATAGCTGACAGTTAACTTGTTTGAAAGAAGAAATTTTCTATAGCAAGTGTCACCAATTATTCCTACAAGGCTTTGATCAACATTCTTGGTAATACAAAGAAAGATGCAAATCTTCCAATTGCCACACCTCTATTTTCTGAGTGAATGAGGAATAGATTGTTCCAGTTAACAAATGAACAAGAATTGGCAGCAGGTTTCAAGATTAATTCATCTGGCAGTTCTACAGGAGCAGCCATGGAGTGTCTCCTATCACTGTATCCTTTGCTCTAGCCAAAGAAAGACAAGCTGCAAAAAAAATTCCCTCAGATTGCCTTCAGAAATTCAGTAACTTTTTGTGCAGCTTTTATCTTTATACTATGAAAACACTGACAAAGGCAACTAATAATCTAGTTCCAAAGCAAGTCTAAGCTGTACCTGTAACAGACTCTAAATATAATTTAGCTGCCCTTTTATTCCACACACACCCCACACCCCCCTTTCTTGAGCAAACTGCCATTTGCTCAAACTATTCCTCGTTTTCCAGAATTAATGAAGATGCTTTTGCATCTGCTGTAGTGGTGCTCTGAGACAAGGGAGGTAAGTGACTGTACATAAGCACCTGTCTCACAGAAAGAGAAGGATTTCCTCTCTATGGAAAACCCAAAAATGCACCAGAAACAAAACCAAGAGGGCAGTGCTTTTGCAGACTTCTGGCAGTAACTCAGTAACCTTCTATCTCAGTCTTATTTCTTGCAATTCTTTACATAACCAAAGACTGGCAATAAGAAATTCTGGAAAAACACAGGGTGACTTTTGAAGAATATTTTAAGTTGCAATACCAAGAATTAATTTCCTGAAAGGATTAACAATAGCTGCATAGTTTTAAGGAGAAATTATCCACCAAGGCTAAAGAAGAAAGAAGCATGGTTGGTTTTCTTAGCTTTTCAGACTTGTTTTTTCTTATGAAATTGTCCTCTTTGACAAACCTTGGTTAAAATTTTATTTGTTAAAGACAGATAAATGGATCAACAGCCGTTATTATGGGACACGCTGATCTGACTAACATCTAATTAACTCCCAAGATTTATTAGTCTGATTTGGGATCTTATCTACTTCCTCAGTCAACAGTCCAGGACTGCTTGATGCTCGGTTTTCTTTCTAAAGCAATGCTGCCCCCATCTGGAAGTACTACTTGGAATCTACTACCGCTTGCAGCACTTGCTCTATCCATCCTAAAATGTGCTAATCGTATTGATAAAGTTATTTTAAAAAATCTTCCAGTATAACATACTTGAAAAATGCTTCGTGGTTCAAAAAAATTAAATTCAAAATTTGTAGACAAGTGCTTAAACACAGGGATCTGAAAATCAACTTTTCTTTTTTTTTTTTTTACTGAATACTGATTAAGTATATGGTAAATGTACTCTGGAATGTTTTACAGATAAGCAATGTTAAATATATTTTATTCCAAATTTTACTGAAAGCAGATTCTTCAATATCAGAAGCAGGTTGAAAAAGCATAGAATGTAATTACATCTGATAAAATATATATTTGTGTATACGTGTATTATATTTGTGTATATATGTATAAACAGTACAAAGCCATATTTGTTCCCATTTTGTGATCTCTATTAGCATAATACACCAAATTCAATCAATGCATCAATCAAGTCATTCGTGGTCTAAAGAGTTGAGCATTATTCTCCTGTTTTTATTTTCAGTGTATGAGCATAACTCATTAATAGCTGTCATGAACGTTTACCAAACATTTCATCAAGCATTTATCAATTAATAATGTACTTCAATATATGGATCCTAATGTTGCATATGAACCTCATCCTTATTCTTATTTTGCCTTTTTTTTTTTTTTTTTTTTAATCCTCCTTACCTCAACTCAAGAGCCATATACAATATCCACAGAGCTACAGTGAATATCTGTAGAACGTGGTAGATGAAACCCAGACTGGAGTTTTTAAAGTCTCTGTACTGAAATCACATTGAAGATCTGTTATGTTACACCCCACAGTTGTACTAGCAGACAGATAAGATTTCAGAATGCAGGACAGGAGAACAAATGCAATGCAGCATTCATCAGGTCATATCTCAAGTCAGAGAGTTGGTCATACCTGCGCTGTTCCTCCGGTGGCCTGGGCTGCCCCACCACACGGGCAGGAGAGGTTTGCACTGCCCTCCTGTGCCACTCAGACACAAAGCCTGCACATTGCAAATGTCCCAGATCACATACTGAACAACCTACCCCAACTGCCTGCCCTGGCACAAATAAACATTTGGTTTGACAGGTATGAACAAAATATGTAATTGGACCAAGGTCTGTGTCTTTTCCATAGCTATACCTGTTCAAACTAGGATAATCACGCTATGCATTAAGTTGCAAGAGTTCACAAACATGTTTTTTGAAATAACCCATTTATGCACTGAACCAATATTTAGCTACCAGTGTTGAGCACAGTGCATACTGCATGAAGGGCAGTAAATACGGAAAAGGTACAAAAGCATAGCCATCTCTTGTGAAGTGCACACAGAGTGAAAGATCAAACTTGTTACTGCCATGGTCCAGACTATCCCAAATACCTGCAGATTAACAAAATATTCCTTTACCTTAACACCTGAGGTAAATATACAGATTCTGAGGCCATCCAGATACATTTTTTGTAAAACTATTGCCTACTTTTGGCATGTCAAACATCTATTTTCTGATACAGTAAGCTACGACAGAGCTCAGTCTGAGAACAATCTGTCCAAGCTTGTAAGAATATCCACGGATAAAACTAGCAATGTTTTTGTATAAAACAGGACAGCAGAATACTACATCTTGAATATTTTCCTGTGACTAAACCATTGTTAGAACATATCGCTTTTGGGTCTTATGGAAACCTAGCTTTTCATTGCAGTACTAGTTCATTTACTGTTATATTCTAAAATTTACATAAAGTTTATGGCTTTTTTACTAATACTACAATAAATATTTGGTACTGCATTATAAAATAGCAAACAAATGATAATTTTACCTTCTGCTCTGTTCTGCTGTAATTACTTCCCTTAGGAGTACACCTTAGCCTTTTGTCACTTTGATAGCACTGTTATTCTCAGACAGAGACAGCAGAACAGTTAAAGGAGATGGATGTCTATGTAAAAAGCTTTTAATCACAGGTATGAACATATATAAAGCATCAGTGTGATCTTTCTTCCAAATAAGGGATCTGTGGCTTCAGATCAGCCGTATTTTTAAATCTTAAATATGCACAGTGAGAAAACCTGAGCTCTGGCTCCGTTTTAGACTCCTTTAAAAACAAACAAACAAAAACAAACAAACAAAACAAAAAACAAAATCAAAAAACCCACTCAAACTATAATTGAAATCCTCAAAGAGCCAGCACCAACACAGTAAGAGCTGGGAAAGCAGTTTTCCATTATATACAAAGTATATATACCCCTTATCTTATCAATGTGAGGTCAAAATTAATGAGAATATGGATAAAATGTAATAGAATCAATGCCTTTTTCGCTTCTTGCCATTCCTCCTTCCAACAGTCCA
The DNA here is from genome assembly GCA_035583235.1 of Hafferia zeledoni. Classification (NCBI taxonomy): domain Eukaryota; kingdom Metazoa; phylum Chordata; class Aves; order Passeriformes; family Thamnophilidae; genus Hafferia; species Hafferia zeledoni. Next base: position 35,008,716 of record JAWWEV010000134.1, on the reverse strand, counting down.
ATACCATTCACTCTAATATGAATTCTAGTCCAATCTCTACTACTGAATTCTGCTTTGAAGGGGGTAGTGAGGAGAGGAGATAGATGCTTCAGGAGTATTAAATACCACTTGATTGAAGTTTGATACAATAAAATTACATTTTGTTAGCAAAGTAATTATTCCCCCCTTTACCCTCACCTCCCTTAAAGATACTGGAGATCACAAAAAACCACTAGAGCAGGACTGTTGGAATCAAGATAATACTATCAATACAAATTCACTTTCCATACATTGTGTCAATATTCATAATTTAATTACAATAATTATTTTAATCATATCTTCATTTACTAAACAAGATGTAAAGCCTAAAAAGGATAGTGCATAATTAGTACCAATATAAAGTATCTGGGAAATCAAAAGATTCATTCGCAGGAAGTTCATAAAAGCTATCTCCAGATATAGAGTACTTTTTTCCCTGTAAGATTTGTTTCCTTACCTTTTTTTTTTATTCTATACACTGCAGAGATTATTTTAGCATGTAAACATGGATTTTGAATTCTACAAAGAACAAAGGTTTGAAAAAATCTAATTAATCAATTACCCAACTAAACATCACATGATATGATCTGAGACAGTACGTATTAGTCTAATTAGGAACTGTAATATTACACATCAACAAAACTAAGTTTTGCCATTTCTTGGCTTCTGAATCCTTAACTGAGTAACTTTACATTATTTTGAGGTCAACCATGTTGTTAGCATATTAACAAACAAAGATCTAGCTTAACAAGTATTTCACCCTTTCACTGAAAATTTGGCTCATTGACTTCTTGTTTTAATATAATTACTGCTTTCAGGAGAGTCGAGTAGATAAGAGATAGATTTGTTTCAAGTCCGTGTCAATACTGCCACTCATGGACAGAATTTCATCTTGGTTATGACAAATATTTTCAACAATTGTTAATAAACCAAAAGTACTCTGAACAAGAAACTGAGCACTGTAATTACATGCAATTAAACCAACTAAACTGATTTCAATCAATAAATTCAATGTAACTAAATCACCTAATGTCCATGAAAGAAATGCTCCAAAAATACCAGCACTTGGGATCTCAGAATACTCATGTTTTATAACCTTTTGGGTAAGGTCAAGAGGGGGACAGTCTTTGGCATTCTGATTTCTACTCTAGTTCAGTTTCCTAGAAAAAAAAAAAAGTCATTTGTAGCTAATTACCAACCTCAGTCATATCTGTATAGTACTTTTCTTAAAATGTACTTTGAAACACTTCTTAGAAGATGAAATTCAGTATTCATTTTCAGTTTGAACTGAATCCTATAACTAATGTGCATTTATAAGATACAGATTTTTATGACAATGACTTGGTCATTTCTGATTTTACAGTCTCTGAATTAGAAGTTTGATGAAAGGATCTGACTAGACCATTTCAGGTAAGGACTTGCTCCACTATCTGTCATATCCATTATCCTCAAGTGTGTGGACCTTCATCTTGTATTCCTTTTCCCTGGACAGAGGCATTCTGTTATATGTATGGCTGCACAAGACCGAGGATCAAATAAAACTAAAGTCCTTGAGCTTTCTACTGTTTATTAGTAGATTAATTTACTTTCCATTCACTGAACAGTGGAACATGTCTTTGGTGTTACTTCATAGGACTTCTTGATCAATACAGCACTGCTTTTACAAAACAACAAAACTTATGCACAATTTTTTCCAACAACCTAAACTGTAGTAATGTGGGCTTAATGTACAGCTTTTTATGTGTTACTACATGCTATGCAATTAAGCAGCCTAAAGGTGCTTTCTCTAAAAATCAATTTATCATAGTTCAGAATTTGTGACAAAATGTGTTTTCCTTCTGTGTCCCCACAATGAGACAGAAAGTGCTAGGTTAGGCTTCTGGTGGTTTTTTGTTTGTTTGTTTGTTTGTTTGTTTAAAAAAAAAAAAAAAGCCAGAAGAAATAATGATGAAGACATGAAAAATTTAGATTCTAAATATCTATGCAGACTTTTAACGTGTCTCGATGTAGATGATTTGGGGGGAGAAAAGCTGATCAATGGATGCTCCTCATCAGAATCTGAAAGTTTGGAAATCAAATAAAAGGTGACACTTCTGCTGAGTTCCCTGAATCTGCACTTGTGGGATTCTACATTCACATATACTATCACTGTACAAAAAGCATTTGGTGAGCCAGGCTCAGAACTACATTACTACATTATCATATGAGGAGATGAAAGAAACAGTGATATAAAATTCAAGATCCCTTGGCTTTTTCTCATGGGCCAGGAGAAATTTTATCCTAAAGTGGAAACTTTGAAATGTTTAAAGTATCCTAAACTGCACAGCTTCAAACTTGCATCCTAGAAATTAGCTTGATATTTGCCCCTGTAACTGAGTTAACTCATAACTAATATGAGGCCAAAACAGCCTTTAGTCCTGTCCACAGAACTGCCATAACAATTAACATTAATGAAGAGAGGAGAAAAGATTTCACATCTGTCTCTTCATAATTTGCTTGTAACTATCTTGTTTACAGAAGCTGAAGCAGTTAGCTGATTTAGAACTAGAGGATAAAGAAAATTTTGTTGGCTTTTCTTAATAGAAGAATAAAATATGGAAGAAAAGATGTGATGTTTGATATCATTGATAAAATTTTAAAAGATCTTCATTGATATTTAAGAGGAAATAGAGATGAGAAAGGAACTGTATTAGCGCTGTAATATTAGATACCAGTCTTACATATTACATTCTTCAGCATTTTAGGTGAAAGCAATCAAGAAAAACACTCAGTATAATCTTGTGACTATGATTTTTATATATTTTTATTGGGTGCATAAACCAAAATTACTTTTGAAAAGGCAACACAACAGAAGCAGGGAAGGATCTCCATCTGTCAGGCTCTAACTAGCTCTAATCATTCCCTTCTTTGAAAGAAAAAAAGGAGTCCTGATAAAACAGCACGTAAATCAAAGTTGTCAGACAGTCAATGATGCCATCCATATAAAGAGATGTACCTCAGTAGTTTGAATCTGTGATGTCTTGCTTAGCCCATCACACTGTTGTGACTTGGTTCCCCAGTGGATAACGCTCTCTTGGGTTGCTGAAGTTCCAGATACTCCTCTAACATCTCCAGTGGTGAAAAACATGTCCTAATCTATCTAGTGGCCTCAGCCAAGCAGGTTGTGGCAGCCCTCACTGTATCGTATGATCTTGGGTTTTTCAGTATTGTACCAAGAGTGGCCTTACAACCAAGAACCTGGTAACATGTTTTGCAAGAAGCAGCATGTCTGCTGACATCAGAACAGTCCCTGGATGCCCAATATTTTGTAGGGCAAATCATAAGGATCAAACTTTGAGCAAGTCTCAAATCTTACAAAATATTTTCAAAGTTTATCCAAACTTATTTCTCTTGAAATCCATCTCAGAAAATTACTTTCACAAAGCACAGCATCATTACTATTTCTTCATCCCAATCTGATAAAAGGATTGCATGCCTTTCTACCATTACATAACTATTTCCAAAACTTGACTGACTTTTGTCATTGATCCCTCTCCAATTGTCTGTTATGATTCTTGATTAAGATACTCCAAAGTTTGTTGTTCCACTCTCTTTCCTACCTACCACTATTTCTACTTCCAAATACTATAATAGCTAAAGAAAACTCAGTCACAATTGATATAAAAAATACTGTTACTCTACCTACAAGGAAACTAACACAAAGAGAACATCAGAGAAGGAACTAATCTCTCTTGCCCCACAGCTGCCCAGTGTTGCAATGCAGAATGTTGCTCAACATTCAATACCAACATAAATACCAGTTTCAAATAAGCTTGCTTCAAAGAAAAGTCAGCCAGTCAGGAAAGCTAAAAAAATCTGGTACATCTTTCAGGCCCCCTTCTAATGCCACTCATCAGCACTGCTTATGCAGTGTGATGGATTTACTATGTCTCTGATTTGCCTCCCAGCAGATCTTAACCAACTAACAGAGGCTTTCTCCTGGCACAAACCCCACCACTCCACTTTGTTGGAGCCTGTGCAACTGCTGCAATCACACTTTCTGTAATTATACACTTCCATTTTCTTAAGAAAGTCAACAATCAGTCCTAGAACAATATGCAATGCAAATTTTCTCATTTCTTTTTAAGACTATCACTTCCAAGCTGTGCACAGGAAAAGGCAGAATTGTATTTTTTTGCTGACTTTTCACTCCAAGAGTGCATGTTGAGCAGCAAGTCCATTTTAAATGATGTTTTTCAACAGACAGTTGCAGCTTTTCAGTACAGAGTGGCATTTCAAATGTAGGTCAACAGAAGGTAAGAAGGAGAATCACCACTAAGAAATGAAAGTACACTAGATTTTATTCATTGGGATTTCCAGACTGTAGGTAACTGTAAATATGATGTGAAATTATAGAAAATAATGAAAAAAGCATTAAAAGTTTGTGGACTTTAATCAATAAAATTGCTTATACAGGAATGTTTCAGCAATAAAATATCTATTCTATTAAAATGTTTAGCTAGCTACTTTTTTAATCCTTTTTAATAGTCTACTGTCATTCAAACACTTTTTTTTTTTTTTTTTTTTTTTTTTTGGTTGATCTCAGAGAGCTTAATTCATCCTACAGAACAGCAGCATAGAAAAAAGGTTGTCTGCTTCAGGAAATATGAAAAATATTGTCCCTTTCCCTAGGAAAAATTGCAAAATGAGGAGCATTCTCATCAGCTTTCTCCTATGAACAAGTGACAGAAGTTAACCTGCATATTCTACTTCAATTATTTAAGCTAAGAAACCAAATTACTAAGCACAAAAGTCATTAAAAGCAATGTTGAACGCTAGCTACTTAAAGGGACAACATGTGCTATAACACTAGAACAGCAAGATGATTCTGACATGATTCTGGACACCCATACATTTTATAACTACGCTGGAGACAAGCAGCTAAGGAAATGCTCCTTGTGGTCAATGACTTAATGATACTGGTTCACATCCTGGTCTACAGGTTCCCTGATAAACTCGAAATATCATTAAGCATCAGATTTCTATGCCTTGTAAGGAGATAACAGTACCTTTCTCCCTTTTTTTGATTTTTCAATTCAGTGCTATTATCTGAGCGAATACAACCTCTCAATGTATGCCTACAATAGCAGAAAGTTAAAAAATATACAGATGTCCTACCTCTGAATGACACAAAGAAATATATTGTAATGGTTTGAGTACATCTTATTAAGTTCAAGTTCTCTTCCTTGTTATGTTGCATTCACCCATACTGATGTGCTCACTATAAGGTATAACACAGCTAAGCCAGAGCCATCAGGAAATAGCCTTGGCAGTGCTTTGAAGGGGGCATCTGGTCCACATCCTTGTTTGTCCTAAACCAGGACCAAAAATACCTGCCCCATTCCGAGATGCATGCCTAACTGTTGGAATTGATTCTCAATAGATAGCATGGAGGAAGTCCTGCCAGAAATGGATTTGTGAAGAGAATCAACAAGCCACTGATAATGCTTTAACAACTGATGTTTTTAATGTTGTTTGAATGTACAGAATGTCTGTTAGAGCATCTTTTTGCAAAGTCACTGATTCTTCCTCCCAGAATACCCTGTTAACTCAGGGCTCTGGAGGAAGGTTTTGACATCATGTTACATAAACCCCTCTCCTACTGAATGTAAATCCCTGTACTCCCATTGGCCCAGAGACAAACTCCCCTCTTGTCTCTTATTGGTGGGTTTGAATCCCTCCAAAGTCCATATAAACTCCTGACCATGAATAAACTTACTCTTTGTTCTTCTCCCGCTCCAGGTGGTCTCTGTGTGTCCTTCTCAAGGGGCTCCCAGGGACCGCACGGTCAGGGAAGGCGGGGAGCACATTTTCTCCTAGGTTATGGACTAAAACTCCAGGACCAGGAGATCCATTCATACCATTGCATATTGCATGCTTACAACAGACAGCACCAACGAGGTAGAAAGAACCACCAAAAGGATCACCTAACCTCTTACATCCCTCTAAGGGTCCAGAGCTTCCCCAGACAGTCTATCTCTTTGCTTTACACCTCACAACTAGAAAGCTCACCCTGTTGATTAACTTACACTCTTCCCACTGCAATGCAAGTCACAATGAGGAAAAATGGAGTAGCATGTTAAATGGCAGACACATTGGATGAAGCTTTAAATGTGAGCACTTAGCTGAGAATTTTCCACTCAGTGGAAAAACTTCATATAATGTCATTTAAGCAGTCTTAGGTTCACAGCATTCAAAGTCATGCACTCACCATGTTTCACTCCCACTGCATATTTGTAGGCTCCTTGTACACTTACCAACCTGCACTTGCCTGGGCAAAAATCAAAAATTCAAAAAAAATAAGATAATTCAGTCCTCAGAATTTACTAAAGAAATAACTAGAATTGTTCAGTAGTAAAACAGTAATATAAACTTATGCTACAGATAGACCTTCGTCTCAATTCAGCTATGAACTTCAATGCATTTTGAAAAAAATGGTCATGAAAAAAAATATTCATTTAGAAATTTTTACTGGAGCAGCTCAGAATCAAATGAGTCTGCTCAGACTCCAAATACTGCAGAACAGATGCTGAGAGAGACATCCTTCATCAATGTTTCTGTAAAGGAGACTGTTGACAACTAGAATGTTTTTCCGTGTGAGGTGGAATGAATTATTAAATCCAGAAAGTGTTTGTTGCTTCTCTTCAGGAAGAACTAATCTAAATTATCATGGATGGTAAAAAACTGGCAGTCCAAAAAGAACTTAATAAGCCCCAGAATTTTAGCCAAAAAGGAACAACAAAAGGTATACAGACAGAACTTGAATCTTGCTGTGGAAAAAAAAAAATGTAGCTAACACTGATTCTGGCAGTTTTAGTATGTGTTTTATATTAAAGTCAGTGCAATTCTTGCAGGTACCAGACATTTGAGTATATAGTTGTTGTACGCAATTGTTGGCAGTATTTTTGTTGGTTTTAAAGCAGAATTAGATTTAGCACTATTCCCAGCTCAGTTCTTATAGAAGCTGTATGGCAAATGGGCTCTCAGTGTGGAAACATAAAACCTACAACTTTGTATGTAGCAACTTTAATTCACACAAAGCCAAAAATCAATTTTTAATTAGTGAAATAGCTTGAGAAATCATGTTCTTATACTATGTTTTTGATCCTGTGGAAGTTAGGAAAAATACCATAGACTTCAAAGTAAATAAGATTGAACTTGGCATCCTCAAGCCCTTTCCCAACTAACTTATCTAAGGCTGTGTCTCAATGAGGCAAAAACTCAATGTGCTCTTTTAGACATGTTTATTCAGCTGAATGGGTGTGATATGATAGAAAAGTACTGTTTAGGAGCTGGCTAGAAAACCTAAAGCCACATTAGCTGACCTGACTAAAAAGGAGACTATTTAATCACATTCAGTTCATTCCATTTTGCTCACAAGATTGAAGGGCAGACACCTATTTGTTTATGAAAAAATACCCTAACTGTTCAACAGTGGTTCATTCACTAGAAAAGAGACAGAAACACAGCACAGAAAGCTGTTACTTATATATTGTATCCAGAAAGCTATTCTAGCTTTCTATACATCTGTGCATTTTTTTTCATCAGCATTTCACAGTGCACAGCAAAACTCAAGCTGTGTTGAATGAGGGAACCTGTGGATTATTCATAATTGTGGCTAAAGACAATTCCCTGCACTTTTAAAGCCACAAATATGGCTTTGCTCAGAGTTAGTGGACTACTTTTATATCTCCATTTTGGATCAGGGATTTAAGGAGTAGTAATTTCACAAAAAGTAATATTTTAAGATACAAATAAGAAGAAATTAAGTAAAATAAGTAATCATAATATTCCCCATCTGGCAACAAAGACTCAGTGTTCTTCTATTTGCAGTTAAATACTCAGCAATTTTTTGCAGGATGAGCTACCTGACTTGGAGGAGGAACCACATATAAGGGGCAAAAAGTCTTTTTGGGAATACATATTTTAGGTAATTCAGACCAAATAAAAATAATAAATGATGAAGAAGCAAAGAAAGCGTACACTGGCTCCTGCCATTTTTCTGGATCCACATGTACCAGCTGTACTTTCTCAGAATATTGTTTTGCAAAAGACAGAATTGCTTATCTTTAACTTTCTCTAATCCACTAAGAAGGACAAGAAACAGTAAGCAAAAGCTTGAAAAAAGAGCATGCTTTAGTAGCTAAGACACTAAGGAAAGGATCAGCACTGGTCCTAGAAGCCTGAGCAATTAAGACATTCCATTTCCCTACTGATGCAGGAAGGAGAGTACAGGGAGTGTAGGTAGCAGGGGTCAGACAGGAGATTGTGTTGGAACAGATCTAAACCACAGTAGTGAGCCCAAATACTACATATGGATGCTAAATACAGGTGTCTGGTGAGAATTTTTTCTGTTTACTCATCCCCTTGGAGACCTGGATACAAGGCAAATAAACCTTTTGTGGGGAGAGAGAGGGAGGAAAATAAAAAGCTTAAAACTCTAACATTCAAGTTCAAGATCACCAAATACCTTTGGTGATAAAAAAGAAAAAACAACAAACCAGATATACTTTAATTAAAGAGACACTGAAATTAAGGTTTAAGTTAAAGTCTCTTTGGAAAAGAAAAAAAAAATCACAGATCACTGGGGAAAATAGTGTCCCCTGTACTTCTGTGACTGAAATCTAAGGGCATGCTTTGGGAATGCAAAAAGAAAAAGAGTGTATAGAAACTGCAAAACCACAGAAAGGACAAGTTATGATGCTATTTGAAAACAATCATCATGGGGTTATTTTGCTTCTGGTTGGGTTTGGGGTTTTAGTTGTGTTTTTTTTTTTTTTTTTTTACAAAAAAACCCTCTGAAGGACACATAACACTGGGAACACTCAAAAGACTATGAATTTAATAATCCTGCCCTAATGTTGTCCCTCCTTTTCCAATATATTTTAGAGAAAAGTGGGAACCAGACCATAGACAATTAATGTCAGCATTAAAATTAGTTTCTCTATTTATAACTGTCACATTAAAAACAACAAAATACAAAAAGGGGAGGGGGGAGAGGAGTTCAAAAGAAAAGAAAGAGTTTGCTTCTTCCCATCCGCCTTTTCAATCTCTAAGAAGAAAAATTGTAACAAATAACTGAAAATCTTTAGGAAAAAAACAGTGTGGTTCATGAAGCGAAGGGACACAACTTTTTCCCCTGGAGTCAAGCAGGACTGTGGTCAAGGCACACTGAATTGAGTCACCTAAGGCTTTATCCCCAGCTTTGCTAGAGACATTCATGCACTGATGCCAAGGCAATTATTTCATCCATCCATTCCTATTCATAATTCAAGCTATTCAGTAGAGTCTGCTACAGGAAAGGTTCAAGTCCTGTGCTACAAAAATGAACCTGCAGCAGTTAGAGCTGGTGTGAGATGAATATAGACTGTGGTTTAGAGGGAGGGAAGGGAGGGAGGGAAGGAGGGAGGGAGGGAGGGACGGACGGAGGGAGGGAGGGAGGGAAGGAAGGAGGGAGGGAGG
>JAWWEV010000134.1:34903398-34996250 GCA_035583235.1 Hafferia zeledoni | reverse complement strand
CCCCTCCCAGTTTCTAGAAGGTTCCATCCCCGAGGGCTTAAATAGCCCTCCATCTTGTTAATAAAGCAGATCAGCCCGGTGGATCCCAGGTGTTCGTGTCGTCTGTGTCCCTTCCTTGGGGAACGTGGGGAGGGCGAACCTGACCTGAGGCCGAAGCAGCCGCCTTCCACCAGGCTCAGTAGGCGGTCCACGAACCCCCGTCGCTGGTCTGGTCCCGATCCCAGAGACCAAGACTGCGGCAAAAGATTAAACATGAAGCCCTGATCTTAATGCTCTTAATTGCAAATGCACTGAGGTCCCTGTAATCATGCACCTGTGCATATTTACAATACAGTCACACAACTGACAAATATGAAACTCTCAGCAATGTAAGACCTACAAATAAAAACAGAAAGAGGATAAAAGAAAAATATACATAAACCTGGCTAGGCTCTGCACAGCACATAAGGAAAAAGGTTGAGATATACCAAGGCAGAGTGGACACAAGAGGATGTTTGGGGAGCATGGCTGCACATTATCTCCCAAACGTGAAGTTTCTTTCACATAGCCTGTCCCTCAAACTCAGTCAAGGTTGTTAATTATGTTTAACTGAGAAGCAGTAACTGTAGCAGACTAAAACATTGGGCTGCCTAGTACTTCTTAAACACACATTCAATGCAAGCTCATTCAGCCTTAACACATTACCGGCTCAGAACAGATAGATGAGATAGCTCAGGGTACATTGAATACCTGACAAATTCTCTGCCTAAGTGGCTGCTGTATAATAGCCTCTATGAGTATTTCACTAGACATGCCACTGTCTGTATCAGTTCTCATACCAGGTGTTAGGGGTTTTTTTAAGTATTCACCCATATTGTTCAGAATTTGAGACATCACATGCCACAACCATGTCACAAACGACTCAACAAATCCTTTCACACACACACAGGAAAAATGTAATTTAAGTGGTTATAGCATGGGAAAATAAGTCTTTTATACCTGAGCTGACAACTTTGATCCAAATTTTAATTTTACCAAATTAGGTCTAACTAAACTCACCTTGGTGCTGCAAGAGTAAAGCAGTTATAACTTTGACTCCATGTTCCTCTAATGACACTGGTATGTTTTGAAAAGTATTGTTCTGCTTGAAAACTTGCCACTGTTTCATGGGATGCAGAGGGCCTAGGTCATAATTTACTAAGGATCCTCCCTGAAGTTACAAAATAGCATTTCAGCAGAAGACACAGTGCTGCCTAGAGAATAAATTGAAACTAAATAACCTGAATCCATTTCTCAAAGCAACTGTTCCCATTTCAAGGCTGGTGAAACTGAAAAATACTGAGCAATGTGTGAAAAATACAAAAGTTTTATAGTAAGTCAGATTTGCTGGGACCTGCCATTTGTTTGCTGATAACATTCCTTCTCTTTTTTTATAAACTGACTGTTCTATTTTTTTGCCTGCCTATCCACCTATATTTTGTATAGTGCTCCTTTTGTAGTGCTTAGCATCTTTTATTATTAAAGTCAGCTGTGGAACATAAAAGGTGCTATAAGCATATAGTGTTAGATATTCAGAATAAAAAACCAAAAACACAACCAACAGGAAAAAAAAAAGTAAAAAGAAAGGAATGCAGATGATACCCAGGAAAAACTATACATAACACATCATCAGGGGGTGGAGGAAAGGAGCATGAAGAGAGAGGAAAAAAAAAGTCAAGGACCCCTGTAAAAATTTCTAAGCTTTCAGGTACTATATTCCAGTCAGAGGAAATACATGTGTTCACCACAGAATGACCTCAACCTTCTCCCAAATGCTTACTTCACCCTCACGTTCTGAGGAAGAATATGGTCCATAGATACTGTTACTATTATATGACTGTACCTTATGCATTTTAGCTCTTGTGTAAAGGTCATAACATACCTAAGTAATGAACAAACAACAACAACAACAACCAAAAAAAAAAAAAACCAACCACTTGCTTGTCAATTTGACCTCATGACTAACTGATAAGTGGGAAGGATAGTTCTAATTTTCTGGGTGAGTTCTTTTTAGCAGTTTTTGTACTATGAGCATAGTTCTGCTTTGACTGAGATTATATTTGACCATCAGGACTTGATCTCTGTGAGTGGTCTCCAATCCCAGTGCCACGCAAGAGGAGCACAAAGTTGCCTTGTTCCCCATCACATCTCAGTTTGCATCCAGACAGAATGCCAAGCTGTGTACCCAAAAGCCACCAAAACAGGACTAGAAGAACTGAACCACAAGTTGCAATACACAGCACTTTGGCTGTGCAGAGCATGTAACCAGTGAACTACAGTAAATTGGTGAAAGACTATGGATTTAGTCTCAAAGTTTAGCAGATTCTTCAGTTTACATTTTTTATAATGACCCACTGGAGTGCTCAGGCTTGCAACACTCACAGAAGACAAAGAATTTTTTTTCTGCACCTTCTTTTGGAAGATGTGAAATAGGTCTTCACCTGGTTTATATCCTGGATGATTTCTGTGCATTTTAGTTGTCTATTCAGGTATGCTGCCAGGTTCATCATTAGTGTACCTCCACACATGAGGAGCATTGTTGATATATTCCTATTCCTTTTTTTTCTTGGAAGACAAAAGCTCACATTTAGAATTTCTTTTTATTACACACTGACACAAAAAAAAAAAAAAAAAAAAAATTAAAGAGATGTTAGTTTTATACTAGGCTCTTAGAGGCAGTGAATCTGCAGCTGTTCACAACCATATCAGCAATAAAGTGCATCAACTGTCCTCTTAAGAGATTTGATGTTTTTGTCATGATCTATTGCAGAATTTTATGTCAGTTGGATACTGCAGCAAAGCACTGCCTTGTTGGATGTATTGCTGCTAGATGCTTTGAAGAGCAGAATTAGAACAGTGAATATGACCTCATGTCAGAGGGGTGCCTACGACAATATCTTCAGGCAAAGGGCTCCAATCATTATAAGGCACCAAAGGAAACAACTACTGCAATTCAAAGAGCTGAAACTCTTCCGAGCATACCTGAAAGCGACAGCCATCCTAAAGCATGACAGATTATCAGTACCCTTTGTTCTATTCTTCCCTTCAATATGAAATTAAATACCATGAGATCTAGAGCTGGCAGAAAGCCAAGACCAACTTCAATGGAGGTAGCTAAGAGCAACATTGCTTGGATTCATATAAGGCCAGCACAGATAATCTGTCCTACTCATCCCTGTGGAAGCAATGAGCAGGAAATAAGAAAATTTCCCTATTCTGACAGCAGAGTAGAAAGGCACAAAGTTATATCTTTGTCTGCAATTTGAATTAGTATCACCAAATGTAAATAATTTTTATCCTTTCATTTACCCACACGTGCAATTCCAGAATAAGGAAACAACAAAACACAGGGGAACACAGTAAAACACTTCTCTGTCTAATGATGTAAATGAACCACTCTGTGTCACTTTTAAAAATTTTTACTATTTGTCATAGAACGTCATATTAAATACTGTTCAGATTACTGGAACAAAATCTCTGCATTGGAAAAGTAGAAGGATCTGAAACAGAAACAAAAATGGCAATCACAGGGCAGCGGACACAAACAAACCAAAACTGCGCTCCACATGTGGAGACATGTCTTGATTCTAGGTAATCCTCTGATTTTCTGACCATAAAAGATGTAAACTGAATTTCCAAACTGAACTACTTGAGGCTGGTGCACACTTTCTGATCAGTTTCTAAATATCTCCCTTAGACCTTGATTCCCCAATTTCAATTTCTGCACTGTATTAATCAAGGAATTATTCCAATAGCATTCCAACACTAAATATCTTTGAAAAAAGTCAGTGACAAAATTGTCAGATGTCAAGTTATTTAGCTGTCACAATTTCATAATGCCACTGATACAAAACTGAAGTCAGCAACTTACGATTCTCAAAAAAATGCTTTCCCCAGACATACTATCAAAAGATTTACAGCACATATGACAGTAAAACTTAAGAAAGGATGGCTAACCACCCCTTGAGTCTAAAAGAGTAAGCAACATCTAGTGATTACAGGGACTTTTAAACCACTCAGTCCTTTGAATATTTATTTTAGTACAGCAGAAAAGATCTGTTTTGTTCTTTAGAAAAACTCAAAATATACTGTTATCCAAACTAGTCTTCACATACTTAGATACCACTTAAACTATCTCCATATTATAACTAATTGACTATTATAAGTTCTGAGAATACACACTCACTTTAAGAAACATAAAGTCAGATATTTTGAGTCAGTTCTGCCCTTGAGGTTTTCAGTAAGACATCTGTTGAACCAAATACACTTCCTTAAAATACCCTGATGCTGCTTGTTCTTACAGTCCAAGCAATTATGCTGCTATCAGTCATGCAGTATGGGTAGGAGACAGGAGATGCTTCATGGTAATTTATTAATTGATTAGACTTCTCTGAAGCATTAGGACTTTTGGATCTCCTCAGAAAGTGGAAAAATCTGCTGTACTTCCATTTCTGTACAGACTAGTAGAAAATAGAAATGGTGTACTTTGAAACTTCCCCTATATATAGCACTTTATTTAGAGATACATCAAAAAGGTTTTGCAGAAAACATACTCCTTTTTCCCTGCCTTAGGTATAGATTTCTTAATTTCAGCATTACTGAGCCCAGCAAGCTTGCCCTCAAAGTTATATTATGTACAACAGAGAGGATATCACATACTTGGATGATTTCATTCAGAAAGTGCTTTCCCACTGCTCACTACTTGCAACTCCGTAGATTTCATTTTCAGTTCACACATTTCTTTAATGAGACAATAATATGCCTTGGATAAAGTACGTAGAAAATGAAACTCAGGCTTTTAAGCATTTTATACACCTTCAGAATACTGCATACTCATTTGGTGTCCGTGGAAAAGCAATGCTGCTTTGTTTGATACCCTTAAAATAGCAGACCCATCAAAGTAAAGACTTACAACCTGCAAACTGCTTTCCTGACAAAAACCCTTGGTTTCATCTAACTTTCTGCTTTCAGTGCAAAGGCAGAATAATCTCTTTCATTTTCCCTTGTTTTTAAGCCAGTTAGCCCATTCATCTTTGCTCAGAAAACAATCAAAATCAGGAAAACTTATCTGTCTGTTGTATTTGATGAGTTAAGGGGATCAATTATACCACCTTGTGAATATTGTCAGTAATCAATTTGCCCAACAGAGACCAAATAAAAAAACGTTTCAAAACTGGGCTCAATATAAGTATGGCCTCTGATCTATATATAGTGGCCAAGATGACTCCTTCACACTACTTTCTTAGGCACCAACTCCCTGAAGCATGAAAACAGACTCAAGACCCTGCCTTAAATTTTAAAACAAAAAAAAAAAAGCTAATAGAAGATAATAATAAAATATATCCCAGAACATGTCGTGCACTGGTGTTTGCTGCAATTGTCTGAAACACAGAAAACACAGAGCATGTTTCTGCTTCACATCTTACATAGCTGGTTTTGACCCTCCACCAAACCACAGGGTCATATATCAAGTGTAATTGTTACAATTTTTTAATATCTTATGGTAGGGGGTTTGGCCAAAATGCATTCAGAGTTCAAGACTCATGTTTCAGGGAAACTCAAAGCTTCAGGCTGAGCTACAGCATTGCAATGCCTGAGGAGTCACAGAATCACAGAGCAATCTTCAGCCCTGCACAGGACCATCCCCAAGAGTCACACCATGTTCCTGAGAGTATCATCCAAGCACTTCTTGAACTCTATCAGGCTTGGTGCTGTGACCACTTGTCTGGGGAGAACCTCTTTCTAATATTTAACCTAAACCTCCCCTGACACAACTTCAGGCCATGCCCTCAGGTTCTGTCACTGGTCACCACAGAGAAATCAGTGCCTGTCCCTTCTCTTTCTTTCACAAGGAAGTTGTAACTGCAATGAGGTCTCCCCTCACTCTCCTGTTCTCCAGGCTCAACCGACCAAGTGACCTCAGCTCCTTCTCATACGGCTTCCCCTCAAGGACCTGCATCATCTTCATTGCCCTCTTTGGACACTCTCCAATAGCTTAATACTTTTCTCACATTGTGGCACCCAAAACTGCACAGAATATTCAGATAAGGCTGCCCCAGTGCAGAGCAGAGCAGGACAATCACCTCCCTCGACCAGCTGAGGATGCTGTGCCTGATGCCCCCCAGGACATGGTTGGCCCTCCTGGCTGCCAGGGCACTGCTGACTCAGACTCAACTTGCCATTGACCAGGACCCCCAGGTACCTTTTCATGGCACTGCTTTCTAGCATTTTATTCCACAGTCTGTACCTGTATCCATGTGCAGAATCCAGCACTTTCCCTTGTTGAACTTCATAATGTTGGTGGTTTCCCAGCCCTCTAAATTGTCCAGGTCTCTCTGCAGGGCCTCCCCGCCTTCCAGGGAGGCAATAGCTCCTCCCAGTTGTGTCATCTTCAAACTTGCTTAGTATCCCTTCCAGTCCTGTGTCCAAGTCATTTATGAAGATGTTGAAGAGCACAGGGCCCGAGATGGAGCCCTGTGGAACCCCACTAGGGACAGATCAAATCATCCCTCCAGACAAATGACTGGCAGCAGAAACACAAGAATCTACAGGATAAGAGGGGGAAGTTGAGCAAACAGACTCTGCCTGAAAACATCCAAAGCATCTGGCTGTTCTAACCCATTTCAATGAGATATTCATATCGTAATCATGATTTCACCAAGACAGTCAAACAACTCCTTTCAGAACAGGATATACTAGAAGGGATCTAGTTGTGCACCCCAAAACTGCCCTTCGCACTAAACCCACAACAATAAGTTGGGGAAAAAAAAAATCAGTGGAATCACTCAAAACCGCTGCCTCCAAACAAAATTTATAACTGTAGTGCAGCCTGCCAGAATTAGCTCCTAAATTTTCCGGTCTTTCCATTTTTACTAATCTGTAAAGTGGGGGTCATCATTCTGCCAACCATGTGAGAAAAGATTTATTCATGTCTGTGATGTTACAGGAGTGAAAGACAAATAACTCTGAAGAGACATTTCTTTTACCATAGCTATGGGGGCATTTCCTGCATTCTCATAGCTTTTACTTTAAATTAAGAAGTAGCTATATTTTACAGTAACTATGACTGTCAGTTGTATGAGTTACACTTTTAATAGCAACTCTAACGGTAACAACTCCTCTAAAAAGACCTTATCTTTTTTCTCTCTAGAGTAGCTCATCTTAGCCATATAACAAATAGCTCTGAGCAGAAACAAATGATCTATAGATTTGCATCTCACGACTTATTAATATTTTTAACTGAATTCTACTAAAACAAGGCAAAGTTTATACAGAATGGTAATACCTTATTAGATCAAGTGATACCACTGAAAGAGTAGCACAGTTCTGAGCAAACAAGCCTTATTCAAGAGAATAAAGAATCCGATAAGAAGAGCATGCTTTGCTGGGGATTATACTCCTAACTTTTAATAAAGCACATGATCTAAAAATGTTAGGTCATTATTAATAATTTCTTCTTATGAATTCTGTTGTAAAAAACAGGGCTGACATGACACTGAGAACTCTCAGTGCCCTGGAACATAAAAGGATGTTTTCATTGCTTAGCTACTTTATTTCATGAAATTTTAAGGCAATCATTATCTTCTAGCTCTTCACCCTGAGAAACAATTTGGTCAAAATTCTGGTTACCTTAGGACTGCAGGTCAAAGGAAATCCCATACAACCCCCAGACAGGGAAAAGTACTCAAGGCTGGATCTATTACCACAAATATAAGTCAAAAGTGTTACTACCTGTAACATTTCCAAGTCAATTATAGAATTAGAATCTGTACCTAAGCACGTAAAATTTCACAACTCAGATTACAATTCAGATATTACAAGCATGTAAAAAACAACCTACAGTATAAGGTACTTCATTCTTAATATCAGCAGAAAATAACTAAAGTAACTAAAATCAGTGGTAAGCTTCCCAACACTTTAATTCTATAGACAGTTGGGTCTGATTCAATGCTGTTAAATCAGCAAATATGATTTTTGGTTTTGGCTGAGTCAGGACTACAGGATTCAGTTCTTCACCACCAAAAGTGGCATTTTGAAAAATGATGTTAGTTTGGTTTGCAACCTCAGCTGACACAGGAAAATGCTAAGATGAATTACTAACAATTCTGCATGAGCTCTGGACAGGATGATGCAAAATGCTGAAACAACCCCAGCAACAAGAAGTGGCCCAGGAGCAAACAGAGCAAAATCATCCCCTGTAGTCCATAAGTGATTAACTGTCTGCTCTGATAAAACAGGGAAACTCTTTCAGTGCCAGGTATTTTCTTTAGAAACAAAATCCAAAACTTAACACTCTTGAACAGAGTCTGCCTAATCTTCATTACTGCAGTCCATGAGAATAGGTATGTCTTTAAGGCACAATGACAGCTAAACAAGGACATTGCAGCATGATCAATCCAGGAAAAAAAAATTAAATATTTTAATGTGATTTTGAGTACAACCAGGCACCAGTTCAAGGCAACAAATAGGTAGGTTTCTCCTTAGAATATCTTGTGTAGCAAAGTGAGATAGAAAGGAATTTTTTCCTTTTATCTTTTCATGTTGTAGATTTAACTATCAGATGTAGACATTCGGATAAATGTAGCAACCCTCCTGCTAGATCACACCAATAAAAAGAATAGTCTTGAAAGAACCAAAGGGCATCAAGAGGGGATGAAAAATTAATCAAGCTTATAGTACCAGTGAATCCTAGCTGATTCTTAGGGTCAAAAGAAAAACAGCAGCTCTGTATATTCAGAAGACACACAGCAATGTAGATAGGACTTTGACAGGAAGTTAAAAAATAATGTCATTGTTTATCCAATATCCACTTTTAGTGGTCAGATTAGGTACACTTTTACCTAATAACAGTAAGTGAAAAAATTTTCTCTAAGTTTTTCGAACAGGACTGGAAATTTTAGAACTAAGCCACAATGTGTCCTTTCTAAGAATATCCCAAATATTATGTTTTGTTCTTAGATGTACTGAAATTTGTATAGTCTGTTTTCCCAGCACTTTAATTTACCTTCAGTGAACACAGGACTTTTCCTTGCCTCACTTGTTTCACACAAATTAAACAAACTATTTGGAGTTCAATTTGTTGTTGGGTGTTAAAATAAAACAAACAAAAGGAAAAGTGAGGCATCATTAATTATGTAAATAGGAGCTGCAGCTCTTGGATTTTTATTTCAACTATAAAACCAAACAGCTGTAATATTATCATAGCAAGTATTCTTCTGTCATCAGGTAGGAATTTATGTATCTCCTCATGTGCAGAAACAGGACTGCACTGTTCTTTCAGTGGTATCACAAAAAAGGCACAAAAATTCCAGATCATGGCCAAGAATTCAGTAAGGCACAGATCTTCATTATTCAGCATGTCTATTCAGGGTCTCAACCCTTTCTACAATACATATTATGCAAAAACAAAGCAAGGCATGGTGACAACACAAACAGTTTGGGTTTTTTCCTCTCATCATGGGAAAAAAGAATAATCAAGAAAGCAAGAAATCATACAGACAAAAAGGGATTTCTTTACATGTGTTCCAGGACTACAGGCAATTTTTTATTGCCACATTTAGAGCTGTCAATGGCAGGGAAATTAGGTCTCCTCTAGACATTGTACATCAGCTGGATTCAAGCAGATCAGTAGACAGGTACCTCATGTCAAGATAAAAAGTTTCAACTGAATGAACTGGCAAATGAGAAGCTCAACAAACTGGTGAACTAAAAGCTCAGACTGAAGCCTGGTAGATTTTCTATCCATATGAATAAAATACATCATAATTGCTACCACGAACTCTAAATCAATATGAACAGGTTGGTGTGCTCCACAGCACACCAAATACCTTGTTTCCTTCATCATTCAGATGGTAGACCTTGCTAGAAAGGCTTCTCAATTTCCCTTCTCAGAAAGTATTCCCACATCCACAAAGTTCAGACACATTCTCTAATAAGGTATCAATCCCTTAATGAGCAAGGTAAAAAGTTCTAACAGACCTGTGTTTGCATCTGTGCCATATGCCCTTATATTTTCCTTTATTACTGAGTCATCATGCAGTATTGCCACTTCAATACTACTCTCCCTTACATTATCCTTGATTTTATTGCCTTAATACATCTGTTTTAATCATTAATCATTAGAGATTATTTCTCCCCCAGCTACGCTATTACATAGTCAAGGGTCACCCAACTTTTCCCAGTCCCGCTTCTTTCCTGTCCACTTCACTTCCCTAAAAGTGAACAAAAGCACTAAAAAGCCACTTCATTAACTGAAGTAATTTTACAATAGCTTGCAATGCTGCCTTGCCCCACTATCTCAGTTATTTTTTCAGGATGCAGCTTTATAAAGCAAGCATGATTCGAGTATTGTGTGCACCCTAGCTGTGAGAACTGGCTGGCTGGAGTGGACGACCAGGCATAAGTACATAAGCAGGTTTTGTCTCAAACATTCTGACTGTGGCAACAGGAAAGTTGTGATTGGATTGGAAGAGAGGGACTTGCAGAGGTGGGGCAGCTCTGTCCTGAGCCAACTTCCTTTTTTGCCTTGAGCCTCGTGCTCAGGGCACCTGCATCAAGAGAAGGGTTGAGTCCCAAGCATCTAACTAAAAGGAGCTCTAGGACCACCACAGACCCCCAGTTCCCCCTGAGTCACTTCCTGGAGGGCTCTAAAGGACTGACCATGCATGCATGAACAATATGGCATAAGAGGTGTGCACCAGGTAAACTATAAAAGTGGATCCACCCTGTGCTCGCTCTCTTTTGTCCACCACATCCAAACCATTCTCAGTGTCAGGGAGGATGAAGGATCTGAGGACTGGTGATCTTTTTCTCTCTCTTTTCCATCTTTATTTCTCTCCTCTTTTGTTTTATACTGGAAAGTGCAGCAATTGTATCCTACCCCTTACTCCATACTTGAAGTTTGTTATGGGAGTTGGGAGTTTGTTAATTATGGGAGTTGGGAGTTTAAGTTAGTTATAGAAGTTGGGAGCTTTTTAGCCAACATTTCTATGACTAATCAGTTGCTGAAGTTAAAGTGATTATACAATAAAGCATGAGAGTTGCCTGACACATGGACTAGTGTCTGTGCTCAGCCTCATGAGAATTTACAATGATCATCACTCCCACTTTCAGGTCACAACAGCTGGTCAAGCTGTTACAGATTTTGCTCATTCAATACTGTATCAGAAAACTCAATAGCCTCAGACCAAGGGACTTTTTTTTCCCCAATCCCTGAATCTACCTGATCCTTGATTAACAACTCAGATGTGTCTCTGGTACCCAGCTAATGGTTTGCAGTGCTCTCCTCCTGAAAGCCCAGGGCAGAAGAGAGTTGCAGTGTTAAATGGAGGGAACTGAGGTTTAAAAACAAAACTGCATCAGTTTTAAATGACACGGTGCATGTGCATTATTTATCTTTATCATCTCCAAACTCTCAGAGCCCATCTGCTGGAAACATAGCAGTGAATTCAAGTAGCAAACTGGAGCCAGATCAAATTTTCCAAGTATCATTTGTCTATCCAGAATACTTCAGCCTTTATTCGGCCTTTAAAAAGTTAAGTAGTGGTTTTGAAGTCCTTTGCTTCTACAAAACACACTCACATAGATCAAAACAAAGCAATCTCTCTCGTGGTGTGAATGCAACTTGAACATACCACTCAGAATATCCATCACTAATATAGCTCCACAGCTTCAATTCTAACACTATCAGCAAAAACATTCATTTCTCATTGAATGCAGTTTTTAAAAACTAGTAAAACAAGTTCTAAAAAACTTGACTGGATTCCCTGTTCTCATGAACAAGTTTGTACAACTAATTCTAAGCCCATACATGACCTGAAAGACTCTAAGTATTCAGCCATTCTTGCCAGAAAAGGAGACTCTTGGGACAGGTTGAATATGTTGTAGTTTTACACTAATGAGATACAGGGATAGCTGAGGTCCACCTGCTTGGGAAGCACATTTCCCAAAGTGTCAATTTTATCTATTTACTGCAATGCGACTTCACCTGTTAAAGAAACAGGCTAAAAGAGAAACGTTCAGAGCCAGGTCAGTGATCAGAACTGAAGAGTCAGAAACAAAGGTGAAAATTCCTCTGGTAAAGGAGATAAGGGGAATATCTACATGAAGAATCTTCACTATAAATTTTAAAAAGACACACTTAAGGTCCAAGATTGTCCAGGAGTTGTATCTGATCTCTGCAGAACCACAGAAGACAGACTGGGAACAGCTTCATTTGGCAGCCGGCTAGCTCAAAAACAAACAAACAAAACACACAAAAGAAAAACCCACTTCAGACTTAATCCTGAGACACAAGTAGCTTCTAAACAAACTATTTTTAGTGCTCTGAATCTATTCCAACATCGAGTTAATGAGAAGAGCTTTGCAACGCGCTATAGAGTGGAGTGCACATCCCCAGCACTCCAGTCCTGAGGAAGAATTGATTCTGAGCAGGTCCACATTTACAGGATCTGGCACCCCAGGGAAGATCTCCATTCAGTGGTAACTCTGCACTGAACAGCAGAACAGGGAAAGAGTTTAAGGAAGAAGGTTTAATTAAAACATGAGTATGTAAATCAAAGCACACCTTTGCTTCTTCTGGACCCTAACCCTATATCTCTCAATTTGCAAGGTATGAGTGACACGCCAACTGAGAATGAACTAACCTATGAGAGCTAAGATATAGAGCTACAAATAGAGATTCACACAAGTCCTAAAAATTATGATAAATAATTGTATCAGTTCTCTGCTACAGCATCTTTTCTTGAAGGGACTGATGAAGTGAAAATCCATTCCTCAGAGGCATTATCCCCCTTATTAGTCCTATCCTGCTATCGCTAGCCAAAACCACACCCAACAAGAACCCTCCACACAAAAGCAAATCTTCATCATAACCATAATCATAACCCAACCCTTCATTTTACTAGCCTTCTCAGCCCTAGAACTGATACTATTCTACATTGTATTTGAAGCAACCCTAATCCCTACCCTCATTTTAGTAACACGTTGAGGTAGTCAACCAGAACGTTTAACTGCCAGTATCTACCTACTATTCTACACACTAATCAGCTCTTACTCTTACCAGTTGCCATCCTCCACCTACATACCCAAACAGGCACCCTACACCTAACAATAATAAAACTCTCATTCCCCCCATTAACCATATCATGAACAGGTATCGTAACCAGCCTAGCCCTTCTCCTGGCTTTTATAGTAAAAGACGCCCTCTACAGCTTACATCTCTGACTTCCTAAAGCCCATGTAGAAGCACCAATTGCAGGATCAATACTACTAGCTTCACTCCTACTAAAACTAGGTGGCTATGGCATTATACGAATTTCCATCTTATTAGACTCCATCTCTAATCACCTCCACTACCCATTTCTTACCCTAGCCATATGAGGTGCACTAATAACTAGCTTAATTTGCCTCTGCCAAATCAACTTAAAATCCCTCATCGCCTATTCCTCTGTAAGCCACATAGGCCTCATCATTGCCACAGCAATAATCCAGACTCACTGACCATACTCTGGTATCAAAACTCTGGTACCAAAAAGGGCTGAGGAAAACATGGATTGCTATTAACTTCAGACCTTACTGTCTCTGTAGAAGTAGCTTTAACTTACACCAATATTGAAAATTATTCCATTGTTCTGGCATAGGACTACAAGTTTATCTCTGAGGTTTGGTGAGGATTTTTAACTCTTGGAAATAAAAACAACAACAGAAAACCAAGAACCAAACAAACAAAAATAATCCCCACCACAAAAAATGAACAGTATCTTTGTAATGGAGTTTCTAAACATTAGAATGACTTTTGCCATTTCTCAAATCTGCATGGCAGCAAAAGGTCACAGGCTGGCTCCAGTTCACCTGTATGTAACAAAATAATGTGACTCAGAACAGAAAAGCTCAGCTTAAAGGTCACAACAAAATCTATTTTTCTTCTCTGTATTATTATATAGAATATTTCCTTAGAGTCACATTCCACTCTACAGCAGAGTGAGTGGGTTTACCAAATGTACCAAGGTAACATATTGTACATGCCATTTTCTAAACACTATCATTTTTGCTCTTTTGGAGTGGGGGTACGTAGGACAAAACTTAAGAATTAAAAAAAAAAAAAAAAAAAAAAAAAAAAAATTGATAGAAAAGTACCAGAACACTTAAGTATGCCAAATATTACAGCAAACTGAATCAACACCCACGAACATCAGATGTCGTCACTTTAAAAGCTTTAGGGAAGCAATATACATAGTCGTGGTTGGACTATTTTTAATAAAAATCAGTCAATAATTATAAGAAGGAGTTATTGCATCATCTGTTCCCAGGCCTAAACAAAATTTCTAGATGCTATACAAGATAAAACCAATTTTTTTTTTTTTTGCTTTTTCTTATCTTCTCATTAAAAGAGTATGGAAGTGTGAGGCTTTCTTCCTCCTCTCATCCTGTAAAATAGATCTGTTTGGCATGGATTGTGATTCAGCCCCTTCTGTGCAGTGTAGACAGAGGAAGTCTCAGACCACAACCACCATGATGTCAGGTACTCTATGAAAAAAGAGCACATGTATGACAAGCATATGTCCATATGTATCACCAGAAAGATCCACATCAAACACAAGTGGTAAAAAGAGCAAACAAAAAAGACACACTGAGAAGACTCTGATAAAGCAGCGGGAATAGGGCAGGGAGTGGGGGGTGGTGGTGTCATGTCTGGTAGAGATAAAACACCTTTTATTAAGAAGTAATGACCTTCACAAGCTGTGACATAATCTACAAAATATTTCAGGGCAATTTGAAGAATCACAATAACTGAAATTTTGTACTGCAAAAAGCCTGTTAGTCAAGAATATAATTTTACTGAAGAAAAATCAAAGTGTGGTGTCTGAGCTTTCACCTTTCTTATCTAAATTAAAAATAACAAACACAGATCTTGCTGTGGGCATGTAACATTGTAAACTCACACCAAAACGTGAGAGTACTGATGCACAGCACTACTACATGCAGAAATGTACACAATAAAAGCTACATGACCAGTCTCTAACTGAAGAAGAATGTAGGCTTGATTTTTTTTTTTTTAATTATCCATAACCCATAAAGAAACCAGAATCTAACCTGGAGTTAATCTTGGAATAAATGTAAATGATATAAAATAAAATCAACATTAGCTCCATCAAAGATATTTTAGATTGCCTGAGTTTTTGTTTCCAGGCAACTATTACTGATTAAAACAACTGGTAGTTTTGCTTTAAAGGTGAGAAGTAAATAATATCAAAGCTTTTCTTCCTTGACTGTTTTACAATTTTCATTTTATGGGCATCAACAGTTCTTATTCAGAAACAAATCTACTATTTATCTAACTTGGAACATGTATGCCTACAAATCTGGACATATTTGTCTTTTCTAGCTAAACGAGTAGCCAACCTACTCAACTGTATAACTTTTGCTCGCTTGAAGATTTTAACAAATCAAGAACAATTACTATACTTGCAATCCACTAACTTTTTCCCACGCTTAGAGTGTAGATCCTTATTTACCTATGAAATTAATGTTCCAGAAAACAGTCAATTTTAAAACATGATGGATGGGAAATAGGACAACTGACAATAGAAACATCCAGCTAAAGGCAGTGAGAGTTTTTTCCGTGTAGTTTTCTGCTCAGCTATAAGATATACACACATTGCATCTCTTTAAGGAAGATGAAATGAAAAGCAAATAGTTCTCTTCCTTCTCACACTTAGAAAGGATCAGCAAAAACTGATTTGCCTCTTTGCACACATTGTACTCAGCTCTATTTAGCATCATGCCATCTGGGCCTAATTTTTTTTCCTTCTGACATCAACAAGCTTCATAATGCAAAGTAAATTTCCTTTAATGCTAAGGCTAGATTAAGAAGAATAAGCAGGCCAGCATGTTTTTCCACATTTAGACAGCCAGATGAAATCCTACTCATCTTCATCACACACTACTGAAGAGTCAAGATTTTCCTACAGAGGCTCAATGTACTAAAAGAAAAAACAGATGCAATATTTAAGCATTCTTGTACAGTCAACAGAGGGTAACTTTCAAAATCAGCAACTGTCAGCAAATAAGCAAATAATTGTCCCAGCTCCTTTGATATTTACATAGAGTAAGCTATTCCCTTTACTGTTTGTTTTGGGTTTTTTTTAAATAAGAAAACAATCAGAGTTTAGATCTCAGTCTGTACAACACTACACAGGACTTATTCTATCCTCTCTCATGATCAGCACTTCTTATCAGCAGTTTTGTGAGCATTTCATAAAAGAAAGGTACCAGCAAAACACCATCATGTTGTCAAGCCATTAGCTTCTAGCAGAGCTCTGCCAGCTTCCAAGGTTATAGCATTTTTGATTATTGCCTGAAGTTTGTTTTCACATATAGAACAGACTTATGAAGACAATATTTAAGATCTTTTATGTTCACTATAAGACTATTTTTGTGTTGCTTACAACTGCACATACTTTAACTGCTTGTGTCAATCTCTGCATTCTTGTCTGTATTTTATTTATTTCAAGAAAAAAAGTGCAATCACTGCCAAAGCTAAGATGCTTTCCCCCATTAAAATTTTGACATCAATATTCAATATTTCAATCACATATGATCTTGCAGCCAAGACCCGCAATAACACAGTAACAGACCACTTAGACAAACATACAGCCTTTGTCTCTACCATTTGCACACTTTGAAAATAAAAAATCTCCAGAGATTTGGGATCAAAATTTTGATAGATGCCACTTGCACCAAACTATTTCAACATACAGATGATTGGGAATTTCTTTACAACTGTAGTTGTGAGCTGAAGTGAAGCAAAGAACTAGAACTGAGAACACTGAGAATTTTAACATCACAGTCAAAGAAACTGACTGAACCAGCACTTACAGAAACACTTTTATGCATACTCCTGCTGTGGAATAAATGTGTGAGCTAAGGCTTGGCTATCTGAAAAACAGTAACAAAACACACCCCACACTTTAGCTGCATGTATGAAAGTTCAAAGTTTTGCACAAAGGGCAAACACTGAGAATCCCCTGTCTATCATCTCTTCCCTTCGCTTACTGAAAGGAATCTCTCTTCAACAATTCCACTCATCAGATGACAAGAGAAAAACAATCACTCTCAAAGGTCAGTTCCAAGCCCTTTTGTTTAAACTGAAGACAGAGCAGCAAACAGCATCATTCAGAGCCTGCATACTGGATGTAAGGATAAAATACCTTATCTGGAAGATTTATGGTGAGGAGATTAGAGCTTGTTTTGCTTAAGAAAGCTTTCCTGCCTAAGAAGCAGCACCCTTCTCTCATAGTTTGGATGTTCTCTTCTCCTGCACTCCAGAAGAGGCTTTCAGGCTCTCTCTCTAGTGTAAGGAGAGAGAAACCCTCACAGACATGTTAAAGGCATTCGAGGAGGGCAAAGGGGACCAGCACAGATAAAAGCACAAGGGAGAACAGAGGGGTGTGTCTTTCTCAGATCCAATGTTCAAAGAACTATTAAGATTTTCTTCATTAAGTCTAGTCTTGTCAACTTCGGAATAAATTTTCCTGAAATCTTTCCACTGCCTAGCATTTTGGGAGTACCTGCATGTCATCTTACTTTACACTGGATGAGAAACAAAGTTCCCAAGGGCACCAAGCCTATTTGATATGGTCCAGATACCAAAACTGGCATATTTCTAGACAACATTCTTTTTAGTTACGAAATGGTTTACTCTAGAAAATATTTTCTATTTCTCAATATATGATACATGCAAGGCTTGAATACCAAGCAAAAACAGTCTCCTCCCACCATTAAATAATCCTCTCAAAGAGTTCTTCCCAACACCAAGCAATTGTTCTCTGACAGTTCCAACAATTTCTAGAGCATTATTAATAATATAGCAGCACTCTGTGTTCGACATCACTATGACTTTTCTTTCAGTGTTTTATCTTTTCTAGTGGCATGATATCTTTGCTAATACACACATGATTTATGACATTTCTGAAAAGGAATACCTTTCCTTCATGAAAACAAGGTCTGTAGAAAGACATGCTTTTTTTTTTTTCCACAATAAATCATCTTATATACCTCTTTCTTAACCAAATAACCATTCTGTGCACCCTACCTTTCAGCAGAGATTCTTACCTGTTCAGGCCAGAAACAAGTTTTCTCAAGGATTCACTCTTTGCCCCTAACTCCTTGCTCTTGTTAAAATTTGGGGATTACTGACAAACATAGCAAAACACCTACAGAAAGGTAAAATTTACTAACAACACAAGGTTTTGTGCACTGTTATCAAAGAAAAGTAGTAAACATTTAAAATGATAGGAAACTTGTTAAGCATTACAAGAGAAAAGAAGTTTGCTAAGAGGAGGATGTATCTTAGCTGACTTATTTCATGACTGAAACGGCTGTGAATATGGCCTGGAATTCTATCCATTGCAATGCCAAGGTTAAAAGCACAATGAGCTGCAAAATACATACTAAGCAAACTGACAATGCATTTCAAACGGAGTCATTCTTTACTTGCTCCAAAACCCTACTTAGGCAGAAATTACTGCTGTTAAGATTTATATCTGCAAATACCAGTATTTGTACAAATCAAAAGTGGGAACGATACAAGGATGGTTGCATCAGCATAATGCCATCTAAAATTATCACAGTCACAACTGCTCTGAACACCTGGAGCACATTAAAATTAGTAGTGTAGCGGCTGTCATCTTTGGCATACAAATAACAGAAAAAAAGGGAAAAAACAGGTTGCTTATTTCTCCACATTTTCAAATATACATTGATGAAAATAGGGCCATTATGAATCCAAGATTAAAAACATTTTAATGGTAAGGTTTGAAGGATGAAAAAGCCAACTGAAATCAAAGAGAAGAAACGGAGTTGAAGGCAGCATGCTAAAAGCTCAAGTGAGTTTCTTCTAACTGTAAACCACACCAATTTATTATAATAAAATTGACAAACAGTAATACAGTATTTTTCATTCATAAGCTGAAAAATTCACAGGAAAGCTTTCTCAGCTGATAACAATAGCATTCTCTCGTGAAACTACATATGGAATATTTTCATTTGAGGTTATTTAGTGCTGTTTTTAACATTCAAGGTGATAGTTCTTTGTTGTGGTACGGAACACCTTAAGATCTTGCAGTCAATGTGTCACCTCAGAGCCATAGGCGGGGGATCACTATCAGCTAAATCACTTATGGATTTTGTTAAGAGGTAAGGAGTTAAAATTAAGGGAAATAGAGACAAACCTAAATAATCTAACTTGACAAAGAAGGAACAGACACCTGAGGATGTACTACTGGTACATAAAGGCATACATAAAGCCTTCCTGGTGATCACAGAAGGTGAAACCACACTACAGAAAAGCAATAATCATGACTTCTGTCAGCTGTGATCCTACTTGAAAGGCTGTATGTGGATCTGACTATTCACCACCAGTAACATACTGAGAAAGTGATTTGTAGGGAAAGATTAGGAGTTAAACACATGGATTTTTTTTTTTCTAACAGTGAAGAGGAAGTACATCCATGAATATTTGATAGATGCAACTTCTAAGGAGGAGATCTATCTAGTGTGACACACAAGAATTAGAAGTAAAATGATGAAGACCAGGATAGAGAAATTTTTGTAAGAACTCCCTTATTGAGGTCTTCCCTCAGTTAAATAATTCTATTGTGTAAACACAAGTTTCAAAAGTGTGTTGCAGTGAGCATTTTCACTTTGTCAGAGATACAGACTGGCTGATAATATGGGTATTTCTCCCAGGGCCCTAGATAACTCTGCTTAAGTTTGAAGCGACAAGCAACAGTTGATGGATCAAGGGAAATTGTGCATGACCTATTCTGCTGTCTCCTTGCCTTTTCTTCACATATATCCAACTACCTTAGTTGCTGGTCTTGCACATTCCTTTATATGCACATCTATGGCTGCTGCTTCTACCTCTGATCTATAAACAACGGACAGAGACACTGGTACTGATATGTGGAACAACAGCACATGTACGTGCCTCCCTGCAGAACAAATCAATGCACATGTGTTAAATCACTTAGTAGCAGTGACAAAGGCTTGTAAACTGTGAAGGAGCAGAAAAAAAAATAATCTACACACAATGACTGTGAACCATAAGCACTGACTACTAGGAATCCATCAACAGAACTAGCAGTGCCACATTAATGCACCTTTGCTAGGCTTTTGATGTTTCCATGTGCATTTGCACATGTTGGATTCCAAACGCAGAGCAGAACTTGCATCACTCTTGATACTTGTACCCCTAATGATGGACCTCATTGACAGAACTGGGTATGTCACAAGCCAAGTACAGATAAGTAGCAGATACTACAGCTGGTGTTCATAGATACGTCCTTATAACATCATAGGCTTTTTACCCCAATTGCAACCACAGCAACACTGGTAATTCTTAGGCAAGTGTACTTTGAAATCTTTGTTGGGAAAAGGGAGCTCTTGAGAAAGACAGAAGTTCACTGTCAAATAAGATTATTTTTCAAACAACATTGCTGGACCTGTCACTCTTGATTTGTACAATGCCAGGGTAACAATATATAGAAAAACTTCCAAAAAAAATCCTAGTTGCACAGAGACTCTTAAGAGAAATGTTTTTCAATTTGTGTTCCACATCACTCCAAGTGACTGCTACTAATGAACAGAAAAATAAGAGAGAACCTTTAATCAATATTAAAATATACCTGCTTTTTCCAAAAAAAAAAACTCACAACCATCATATTCAAGAGTTAAAGTTTGTTAAACAAGTTATCCAAAGTGGCCCTCTTAAAGGCCTGTGTTCCCTAACATATGTATAAAATATTTCTTTGGGTTTTTTTCCCCACAAATGATAACTGAGTGGTCAGATAGCACAAAAATAAAAGGAGCAATTTAAAAGGCAAAACAATTAGAGATATGGCACTGCTGTTCAACTCAGCTCTGGTTGGTGATCCCTTTTCCTCAAAAACAACATTTCAAAACCAATGTATGTTTTGGCATGTAGCTACATTCATATTCACTGATACATAAACCCTGATAAAACTACAGAAATATTGCAATTCACTCATTTCAGGTACTGAGATGCAAGCCTACAAAATCAAGACAATTCCCTAACTGTGCTAAAGGGTTTTCCAGTTTAATCTTATGCCTCATGCACATATCAAGTAGGTATCTTGGTGTTTCCAGTTCTGTAAGTAGACACAAAAATTATGTTAGAATTTTTTTTACTTTGTGGTTTATGTGTATTATCTTAGCGTATATTTCAGTAACATCCACAGATTCCTGTGAAGATTTATGGAATATAGGTGTTTTAGAAAGTACCTCTAAGAAAACCAACAAACCAACCAAAAAAAAAAACAAACCAAAACCACAAACACACACGCAGGAGAGCAAACAAACAAACAATGACACCAACACATAACCCTATTACAGTTTAAAAATTTGGTTTATGAAATGGTAAAAAACCCCAAACAATTCTGAAAAGATGTGTCTACTAAAAAATTGTTAAACTCTATAGTGATGCCAAAAAATTACTCTACAACACATAGAAAACACTGGGAAACCTGTTGCCCCCTCTGTGTAAAGGGTAGCCAGCTAGGGTGTTGTACAAACTCAATTAGTGAAACAAATTATAATATATTAGATATATAAAAAGAATGGTATTTTTATGTACTGCAAAATAAATTAATGAGGCTTACTGTCACAGCAGTTCAGTGAAATAAATAGTTCCATAAACATTATCAAAACTGGATATGAATATGATTCAATGTCTGCAGAGACCCCCTATGGGACTTGTGAAAGCATAACATGTCTGGCCCAATCGCTACTCAGAGTTGATAGAAGTTACAAGAACTACTAAGATGTTTTAAGTTCCTTCTTAGGAAATTCATGCCTTTTTCCTTATGAGTTGCATTATAGGAAGCACACTACTAAATTAATTATTAATGGCAAGACACTTCCCTCCAGTGCTGCTATAATAAGAAATTGTAAAGCACAGTCCATCTGAAAATGTGTGTTACTTTCTTTCCTGGTAGGCTTGCTCTTCATAGCTGTTTTACACTTAAAGGCAAAACACAGACAGTGTCTTCCTCAATGTTAATGTGATAAAGGAAGGTGGGGAACATAGTCCTTCCATTTCCCATTTCCCACTTCCCCACCTTATACAGTGATCAGTTTGGAAAACCTGCCCTTTACAGGCATCTACAGACACATACAAAAGTAAAAAGAAACAAGTCTGCAGCCTTCTGCTTGAATTCCAAAGCAGGTTTAGGGCATCAGGTTGCAAACTCTCAAAGAGGCATTTTCTTCACTACTCCTGGAAAGTAGATACTGTACAGATAAACAGACTTCAGAAACTGGCACAGAGAATGTCTGAAGCTAGTGCCCTCATTCTTGCCACCCAAGAAGTCTTTTAACAGTTGATTCTTTAGTAAAATTTGTCCTTAATATACTTTTTAAAAAAATGTAGGAATTCTCTGGTGAATTTTACTGGCCAGAAATGTAAGACTTCTCTTCAATGCTATTATTACTCTGAAATAAGATGACAGGGTAGAAAAATGTCTCTAAAATGAAGAGACTCGCATTTGACAGATGGACGACTCATTGGGTAAGGAATTGGCTGAATGGTCACACTCAAAGAGTTGAGGTCAATGACTCAATGTCCAAGCAGTGACCAGTGATGAGTGGCACTCCTCAGAGGTCAGTATTGGAGCTGGTGCTGTTTAACATC
Organism: Hafferia zeledoni; assembly: GCA_035583235.1. NCBI lineage: Eukaryota > Metazoa > Chordata > Aves > Passeriformes > Thamnophilidae > Hafferia > Hafferia zeledoni. The sequence goes on along the minus strand of JAWWEV010000134.1, from coordinate 34,973,521 downwards.
TTTGTCAGCGATACTGATATCAGGATTCAGTGCACCCTCATGTGGTAAGGACATGCTGGAAGGAAGGGATGCAATCCAGAGGGACCTTGGCAGGCTTGAGAGGTAAGCCCATGCGAATCTCATGAAGTTCAACAGGTCCTGCACCTGGGTTGGGGCAATCCCAAGCACAAGTATAGGCTGGGTAGAAAATAGACCAAAAGGAGCCCTCAGGAGAAGGACCTGAGGGTGCTGGATGATGACAAGCTTGTGATGACCCAGCAACACATGCCTGCAGTTTTGAAAGCCAACCATATCCTGGGGTGACTCCCAAAAAGTGCTACCAGCATGTTGAGGGAGGTAATCCTGCCTCTCTACTTGGCTCTTGTGAGACCCCACCTGTGGAGTATTGTGTCCAGCCCTGGGGCCCCCAGCACAGGAAGGACCTGTTGGAGTGAATCCAGAGAGGGGCCTACAAGGGACTTGGAGAGGGGCTTTTTACAAGGCCATGGAGTGATAGGACAAGGGAAATGGCTTCCAACTGAGAGATGTCAGGTTTAGATAGGATATTAGGAAGAAATTCTTTACTGTGAGGGTGGTGAGGCACTGGAACAGGCTACCCAGAGAGGCAGTGGATGCCCCATCCCTGAAAGTGTTTAAGGGTAGGCTGGATGGGGCTTTGAGCAATTTGGTTTTGTGGAAGGCATCCCTGTCCATGGCAATGGGGTTGGAACTAGATGATCTTTAAGGTCCCTTCCAACTCAAACCATTCTATAATGGTTATCTAGTAAAAGAAAAAGGCAGAAAGGTTCTATTCCAGCAGAGTTGAAGGTTTCTATATATATTCAATATGTTTTTATTTGAAATTATGACTTTATTTATAAGTGTATGACTAAGCCTATGTGCAGGATCAGGTGATGACTGATTCTGCAAGCCCTTGACTATAAATACAAATCTTACATTAACTTTAGCAGTGTAGTGCAGAAGCTCACTGTTTTTAATGATTTATTTTTCTCACAACCAAAATTAACAAGAGATAACATGCAGACCCCCACATATCAGCAAAAATCTTTAAGGGGAAACCATGTTTAAGATTAATATTTAAATCAAATCAAACATATTTTATACATGACATTCCTATTTCTTGAGAGTTCCAGAAAATCAGAAGGAACCTCTAAGACTTGGAAAATCCATGTATGAAGTCCTGTCCTTGTCAATGGAGTATATAAACAGAACTTTATGTATTATATAGGCAAATTAAATTACATTAATTTAAAACATTATATTATTTTTCCTATTACAAAGACAAGGTTACTCTGCCCTACCTTTTGTAAACTATTCACCTTGAGAAGTTACAGGATAACATCAAGTCTGAAGATAACTTTCAGAAGGTGCAGTCCCACAATTTCAAGTCACATTTAAAAATCCAAGGATTTTCAAAGAGAAAGGACAGATTCAAGACTCAAACTAACATCTGTAATTTAAGTAGGAGAAAAGGGCTTGGAGTATGCTGACATTTTAATTTCAGGGACAGAATAGATTCAGTCTATAGTGTGATTATCTAGGATCTGAATACAAGTGCTACTATGGTCAAGACAATGGTATAGAACAGAAGAGACAAAAACACAAGAAGAGACTGAAGCTACTTCAGGGGTCAGACAGTCTGTGTTATTGTGCAACTTAGACTTTAAAATCTATAGATATCAACACAGCTACTTGCTTAACAGAAGAGAAGCAAGTGGAACTGTATTTGACACTTGAGTTTTAAGTTTGTTCCTATTGCATTCTAGTCAGGTATGCACTTTGTCATTTAATATTGATTCAATTTCTTTACCTGAGCATAGACCCCAAGGTACTTTACTTCTGTCTATGTTAAATTACCTGTCTTACTGTTATCCAAAACATAGTCCCATCCACAATGATAAGAGTTCCCTCATAAAGAATAACAAGTTTTCACATTCACTGGGATCTTCTAACCCACTGTTCACTTTCCTCTGACGAAAATCCTAGGGCAGGGCCTTGGAGTGTTTCTCTGCACTTAGACCCTGTAGGAAACAAACTGGACTATGAACTACAAGAACAATCTCTAAAACGGACCTCTGAGGAGGACCGTGCTGGGAAGAAGCCCAGATCTGACCAGCTCCAAACATGAGAGACTTGTTGTGGGAGTTTGAAAGCTACATGTTTTACTGTACGCGTTCTAGTTCAAAAGGTTTTATTGTCACTCCTCCTGCAGTGTATTCTGCCTGAGGCTTTGTCCCCTACGAGTCATCGATTAGGCGCGGGGACTGTCTCCCTGGTCGGGGCTGTGCTGCCCAGGGGCATCCCCTCCCCATGCTGCAAATGCAGCCACCACTGCGGCTGCTGCTGCTGCCAAGTGGCATAAGCCGGGACCCGCCAGGGCTATCCTCAGTGGGTCCGGGCCAGGATGGCCCCGTTTTGGAATTGCCTCTGCCTCCAGTTGCTGATGCAGGTGCCGGTGCCGCACCCGCCCCTCCTATGCATTTCCGCCTCTGACCTAACCCCATTGTTTATCTCAGGCGCCTATCCCCAATCCCTTGGTTCCCACTGGGTTTGATCCTTCCGTTTCCCCTATTGGCTAGCCGAGTGCCCAAGTCACTCCCGTCCCCTGTCCAAGTTCCAGCACCTTCCCCTTAGAATCCTATAAAAGCCTAGTGATTTTTGCAGTAAAGTGTTTTCGTCATGAGTCTCTCTGAGTGAACAGACCTCTCTCTCACTCCCCAGCTCAGAGGGACCTGCAGGAACTGTCTCCTACCACTCAGTGCTGTATAAGACCCTACCTCACACAGTGCTCCTGCCCTCAGGTTTTCATAGGAAAGAAATGTGGGCATGCAGATGAGAGGCAACAGCATTAATCAGCCACATCCCCGAAGTAAAATACTGGGGGAATCATGGCTGAAAAGCATGTTAGCCAACAAACTTGCCTCTCCAGGTTGGACTTTGCCTACAGTCTGTAAAGTACAGAAGCAGATTCTATGCCTCAGAGGAAGCTGCGTCTTTAACAACCCCAAGATGAATTGATAATTCACCTCCTTTCAGGGGTTTTACTTTAACAGAAGTACACAAAAGAGGGAAAAGCAAAAAACCTCTCTGCCTCAAATCATCGGCCCAAGACAGCTTGCATCTGGGCTTCTCTGGACCATGCCTAGGTCCCAGGCCTTCTGCTTCAGCCATCCCCACAGCTAAAAAAACATTTATAAGAACATTCTAGCATTTTGAAAGTGCCATACTTCCCTAACCTTTAGCTTTTAAAGTGCATGTGTATATATGTAGAATATTTTAATATAAATAAAATACATATTGAGAAACATCTGGCATCAAAATAATATCCTTAATGTTAATTAGTGAAGTCAACTTCACACAGTAGTTTGTTTCCATTCTGACTTACTCAAACTGTGGTGAAAATTTCTGATCTTATCTGAACCCTAAAACCCAGTTTTACTGTGTTACTGTTATTCCCCTGGTAGCACTGATATTATTTATGTCAAAGTTAGGAATTTCAGCATGATGCTAAAAAGCCTCTGACACAAGGTTTCAAAACTCACTTGTGGAACATTTACAAATTGTCACATGCCTCTGTATATGGACAATGTCTTTTCATAGAAGTCAATTCAAAACAAAATTTGCATTTAAGCATGTTAACTCAGATAAAGAAGAAACATGCTGCTTTGCTAGCAATTGAGAATTAACCAAGTCCAGCCACCTCAGATTGAATCCGACTAAAGTGAACCTCTCTTTTGAAGCATCTAAAAAGCAACTGGAAATGTTACGTTCTTGTCCTCTAAAACCAAAAATAAGACAACTGCTAAATCATTATTCTCTCCACACACCACAACAACACAACTGTAGTTCTGAGCAGGCTAGGTATCATTTTTGTGAAACTATTATGTTTGTGAATTCATAATGGTTTATTGACTTGTCCCTGACTTCTCTTTAATTCCGTTATCTGTGGAAAAATATTTGCTTATAATTTAATGGTAAAATGAGTTTTTCAATAATGAAGACAAGTGAAAACATAAGGGAGGAAGTCACATGGAGCTAGGGGCTTAATTGAAGAGTCTCTTAGTACAGGAAGGTTTTTCCCCTGAAATACTACTTGCTGAATATACTGCCTTCTTTTGTGCTGATAAAAACAAGGCCCCTCTGCATAATGTTGTAATACTTGGACTCCTATAAGTAGCTGAGCAGCTGCTACCCTCATTAAATTAAAGACAGCAGCAAAAAGTAATCAATCTTAATATGTACAGTGATGAGCTCTGAATAAATTGTTAACTGTCTAACTAGATGTTGATTTTATGTTTCTCCTGTGATTCTGCATGCCTTCCTTAATCTTGTGACAGACATGAAGCACAGGAGACCAGGAAACTGTCACCCTAGGATATGTTGAAACAAATCTCACTAAATTCAGATTGGTTTATTTTATATGTTATAGAAAGCACTTTCTGAAGGAGGAGAAACATCTCCATCATATTTGTAACAATACCCCATTTTACAGTTCTACAATGCAAATTTCTTTTGACTGCAGCAACCTGTACTATACTTCAAACTTGCATGGCAAGTATATTTTTTTCTTATTGCTATGGCACATTACAAGTTAGTGTAAATTAACACAGATAAGTGACCAATTTAGACATTTAATATAATGAGACTATGAGCATCTTGGCTTTAAATGAGGTCAAAAAATGTGAAAAATGCAATTGGCATGTAAACAGGTTTTCCTGCATGAGATACATATTCTTCCAAAGGTATCAGATATTATTCAGGACATATCCTGGGGTGAAATGTGACATCTTAAGCCAATTTCTGTCAGTTTCATTGGGCTAGGGATTTTACCACCATGATACCTGCCTGTAAAAAATAGTCAAACTGCGTGTACATCATCTATTTATCAACAAGCAGAAGACAGAGAAGGAAAGGGAAAAGATTAATAGTGACCATTTAGCAGTGTTTGTAGTGACAAACTTCTATCCATGTGCAACATGAAAATGGTAGAATCATTGGGATTCAAAGAGTAGCAAGAGCACTCAACTGTTCAAAGTCTTCATGTAAAACTCACATCAATGTCATAAGCCCTTTGCCACACTGACTTGTAGCCAACCCAAAGGAATACAATGACAATCACACTGAGTACATCTGTGCACAGAACAGATAATGGGAGAGGGATGAATGGTTTAGCCCTTTAGAACTAGGAAAAAAATCTTCAGTCTTAAGAGACACAGGTGCACCAGATCAAATATTAATTGAATTCAAATACTTTGTTCTTTGCAAAGGACCTAGACATAGCAATGCTTACACCTGTGGTACTCAATTTTTAAGCATCTTGAAACTGCAATAAATCACACAAGCCCCAAGGGCTTTTTATGTTCCTCCCTTAATAACACAAGTGGCAATTACAAATATATAGGAAGGATTAACAAATCTCCTCACACAGACCAGACTGTCAAAAAAGCAAAATAGATACCTTTACCCTAAACCTACTTAGGAGTGCAATTCAGGCATCTTGTTTACACATTCCTAAAAAAAAAAAAAAATTAGAAAAAAAAAAAAAAAGTGGCCTTCTGCACTTGAAATCCACAATCTTTAATAGTGAATTATGCTTTGAAACAGTTCAAACAAAAAAACCCATGCAACTCTCTTCATTTGAAGTACAGCTGACAGGTGGTCTAGCTGCTGAACTGCTATAACAATACAGATTGCAGGGATTTTTCTTACCCATCAATTGCTACAAAATACAAACCTCTTCAATGAAGCTCTTTCAGTTTGGGACATATCAGCTTCTGCAAGACCAAACGTAGAAGAGCACACCTGAGTGTAAGACACCAGGTCAGTTGACATTAGGTCTGAACCACCCTGCGCAGGGGCATCTCCACAGGAGCCACGGGGCTGGGCTGGCAGTCAAGGAAGGGCTGTCTAGTAACCCACCCACACCACTGGAGCCTCAAAGTAGCTGTGACACCCCTCACTTTGGCTAAGGGGACAGGGAGTGATCAATGAACCAAAGGTTTCGCCTGGAGTGGCCACAGTGACCAGAGCAGATGAAGAGGCAGCACAAGGTCTCCATGGTGGGCTCTGGCCTGTTCTCTTTGAGGCCATCAACGTGTGACCTTCTGAGGGGTAACTATGTTCTTTCTCCCCTCTTTTTCTTTCTTTATTCTTCTCTGAAACTCTGTTCTTTTCTTCCTCTGGTGGATAACTTAAATGCTTATTTTCTGTAATTTGTGGGTACATAATTTAAGTTGCATGGAGTTTATGTTTGCTGGGTGTAAGAATTGTTCCTTACTATAGCAATGCTTCCTAAACCTGTTAATCTGTTGTAAGGCTTCTGTGAAGACTCATGTTACCTTTGTAAAACCCTTTTTGCCAAAAAGCCTGTTTTCTCACCAAATTAAAAGAAATCTCTTAGAGGATAATATGCAGTTATTCTCCAGATGTTAATTCAGGGTTACCAAACAACCAATGGCTTTGAAAAGTTCATGTAGGCAAAATCTCTTGAAGCCTGAAATTAAGATGTAACACCAAGTACTACTGATTAGGCAGCTGAGTTCCAGTTCCTGCTTCAGTGCGTGCTTGTGTTTCACTAACAAGGATCTATATAACCCTCCATCTACAAACAATAACAAACAAAAACATCTGGTCTGTGCACAGCAAACTGTACTATTCAGAGATGAACAGCTTCAAACTGGGGGGGAAAGGAGGGGGGGACCAAAAAACACCAAACAAATCCAAAAAAACCCAACCAGACAACAACAACAAACCACATTCAGGTCACAAAACATCTGTAACACTGCAGTCAGGAACTTTCACTGAGAAAGGCAATGGGATTTTGTTCTCCAGTATTCCAGAACATGCCAGCCGCTTCACAGAAAGAAGCATTGGTTCTGAACTACAGCCACAAAATCCTATCACAATCTGGGGCTAGACAGCCCTAAAAGGGGTAATAATACAAGTAGCATTATTTTTTCAATATTTTAGAAATGCCCAAACATTACTAAGTAACCAATAATAAGCCTCGTGGTATTGGTTTCTTCAAAGGACTCAGTAAAGCAGAAAAAAAATACTTCATCCATAATCAAGTGTCCAGAGTTGGGAAAATTTGGGCTGCATATCCCATGGTACCTATAACAAGTAAAGTAATGCATTTGGTGGAAAAAATGCAGTGTTTGACAGAAATGGCTATGTTGAATGAGATCAATATGAAGTAGTTGTGTAAGTTGTATAACCCCGGAATAATGAATACAGTGTAGCTTACCATCTCTGGCTCCAGATCAGGAGCATCTGGTTTTCAACTAAACATCAAGACACAGGAAAATATATGACTTCATCAGAAATCAGATAAAACCAGATTTTTCTAGTCAATTCATTGCATCAGTCTTCTGTAAAGCATCAAGATCTTTTCTCTCACTGTGAACAAGCCACTGTTTTGACAACCTTTTTAGACATGCTGAGAAGCATTTTTTAAATAGCAAGGACATTTTAATTGTGGATGACATGAATCAACTATGTGAAAGAACAGCTGCATCTTCAGATGACACAAAGGAAAGCGTGATCTGGATGCAAAGTACAATAAAAGAATGTTTGATACTCCATTTACTACTTTTCTTCAAGCTCTACCTTCAAAACTAAACAAACCCAAAAAAGTTCACAAAAGATAGAAAAGCAATATGGTGTTAGGGAGGAAGCTTTTTTGTGCATCTAAAGCCTATGTTAACCTCTTTCAAAGATTACCTAAAAAGTGAGCTGTTTTCTCTTTATTGTGAACCACACTGCATCACTGAAGTCAGGGATGAGAGAACTCAATGTTAAATTACTCTGATTTCATGAGCCTAAAACCTGAGAGTTCTCATTGTATGCTTTATAATTGGAAGCAAACACTGGAATCTAAACAGCTATGAAATTCAGCCTCTGCAGCTTAGGTATTAATTATTCTTGTACAACTATTACTTGTGTCTTATACAAAAGATCTCAAATACAGGAGGAGACCTCAAGAACTTAGACAGAAAATGAACTACAAAGCATACCTGGGACACAAGAACTGACATGCAGCCTCTGGCATGCTGCCATCAATTGTAATTAGTGCTTGGTACTTCAGATACCACAACAAATGCCAAATAAGAAGTTAATGTATGCACTTCAACTACTGTTCTGTACTGTGCAACACTGTTGTTGCAGCCACTGCAGACACCACCCTCTTCTAGGCAGAAAAGTGACATAAAGCCATCATCATCCCATCTTTGACAAGTTATTAAGATACAGGAGAGGATACAATTTCTAAAACTGACAGGATCTTTAAAAGCTGTTCTTGCATGTACTACAGTACAATGCAAGTGAGAGCACTTCTGAAAACTCAGCACTGCCAGTTCAGTCTGCTCTGGGAGCTGACATATGTCTATGATCACAGTACAGCCAACAGTTGTCTGGTGAATAAAAGAAACATAAACCAGTTCAGAGATATGAAAAGAAGTGTTACTAAAGATGTGTTAATTTAAACTACCAGAAAAAGTTCATATAAGCTTAAAAGAAGAAAGGAAAACTGTTTAGAAAATTCACAAACCTCACCAGAATAGAAGATTCTTAGGTGACTTTTCCTAAACCAAGACATTGTTAGAAAAGTCAGTTCACAAAACAGAAAATACAAGAGAGAAATGGCAAAATTTTGAAAGCGTCTTTGTCAGGAAGGGCAGTTATATGAAATCCAAAGTTCAAAAACAAACTTCAGTTTTGTCAGTTGTGCATTTTTTAGGGGAAAAGTATGAAATAGCTCCAGAGCTAAAGGAAAGTAGTTTGCACAACAACATTTCAATTAGGATGAGGTAGTTTATCCTCTTTTCTATTGGAAACTTTCAAAATACTCTTACCTCACACAAATCTCTAATTTTTTCTATAACATTGAATTCTCCACATAGAAACAGACATGAAGTAAGCCAGCATTTTAATTATTTTATTTATTGAAACCTTACTGTCAGTTTTGCAGGAACTTGTAAAACCAAGATTACACTTGGATAGAGAAAAGTCAATTGATGATCAAAGGGGAATTTCTCAGTGGAAAGCAGAGAGGCTAACATGACTAAAAAATATACATAGGACTACCCTTGGTCCATCTTCTAGGAACACTGAAAAATAGAGTCGTAAAGAGCTGACAGGGCACTAGTGGAAAAACACTTTCTGTACTGTTGCGCAAGTCTTGTCTAAAATGTTCAATATACAATCAGTTTCTAAATTCATTCAGGCTGACACAAGTGCCTTCACAGATCCATAATCTGTTTACAGCTGATTTTCAAACCCAGAAAAATATATTATTGCTATAGTCTGTACGAATATTATTTAGCAACCAAAAATCTTCATGAGCTATCACATCAAATTTTCAAAGCAGCTTCTTCCAATAACAATCTATTTTTTCCACTAGAAATTAGTTTCCAGTGCAAATCTCAGCACCCTTTTCCACCTATGCATTCATATAGCAAAATTCAGTTAGGCTGAATATGCATTTTCTGCAATTTCTTCTCATGGGACGAAACACAAATTAAAAGTGTAGGGAAAACATTAGATTAGACCTCAGTTCTCTGAATATTTAGCACCATAACGTTCTCTGCCTTGAAACTGTTATTTTCAGGTTGGGGAAAGAAGCTTCTGCCTTAAACTTTAAGAAGCTTCCCTTAAGTGAGGGCAATTGTGTCCAAAAGATCTGCTTCCACCAAGGCTAGTCCTATCAGTTCCTTAGAGCAGGAATGAAAATCCTATTAGTTGGCTTATGCCTTTCAGAGCTTCAAAAGGTATTCTTTGAAGCTGAAGAAAAACTTCAAGTGACCAGTCATGCAAAAAAAACTTTTCAAAGAGCAGGTTATTATGCAATACTACATTCATCCAGATATTCTGTAAAATGGGAAATAACCAAAGATGCCAGGGGATCAAGGAATATACCAGTGAAGTTAAGACTTGTCCCACCTCTGCTTCAATATAACAGCTTTTGCTAAGTAAGCAGGTGTGCTCCACTGGATTGCTTCCCTCTGAACCGTCCAGCGTTCCACAGCTCACTTTCAGGCTTTAAAATTTGTCATCAAGCCCATATCTACTTTGATACTCCATGGATTTCAAGGCCTCTCTGCTACCTTCTGCAAGATTCATTTAATATTCAGTTCCAGAATTACAGAGTATGCTCACTGCTGCTGCAAAAGACAAAGAATAATTAGAACTAGTCAGGCTTTCAGGTTGTCTCAGTGATACCCAAGCATATCTGTAAATGTCATGGTGAATCACGCTGAAATATTATGTGACAAAATCCCTCCCTTTTGTCTATCTACAAAGAGCAAGTAAACCCAAAATATATCAAAATCTGCAGCCATTTAATACTATAGAAAATAAAAACCAGAGTCACCAAACCAAGAAGTGGGATTTAGGGGCTGGAGTAGAGAATGTTAAAATTGTAAGTTTCATATGAAACTAAGTTCAAAATCTTGATGCAGCTTTATCCAAATCAAAGACTTCATTTGACATGATACTGCTAGATTACAGAGGAAGTTTGGTAAAAATTAGGTTTCATGTAGGTAATCAAAAAACCTTCAACAAACTACAGCAACATCTAAGTAAATATGAAGATGGGGTATAAGATATATTATTATAAACAGGTCAAAATACGGAGGGTATTTGGATACTGGCACAGGCTCCCCAGGGCAATGGTCACAGCACCAAGCCTGACAGAGTTCAAAAAGCATTTGGATGATGCTCTTAGGCACATGGTGTGACTCTTGGGGGTGGTCCTGTGCAAGGCCAGGAGCTGGACTCAATGATCCTTGTGGGTCCCTTCCAACTCAGCATATTCTGTGATTCTGTAATATTTCTATTTTAAAACTGCTGTTAATTTTCATTTTGAGTGAGAAAAATATTTCAAAGCATTTGACAGTGGATCTCCTTTAAGAAAAAAGCATAACAATACATAACATAGACATCCTATTCCTCTCAACTCCAGTACTCACATTTATTTCCACTCACTGTTGCCCAAACCCCAAATGTCTAAAAGGAGATGTTTGCAGCTCCTCACCTATATCTCTCTCTGCCATTTGATCCTCAATCCTTCCCCTACTACAAGCTCACAGCCTGATATACACAGTATAGAATTTTCAGCTACAGAATTTTCTCAGGAGTATTTCACCACCTAGAAACTAGATGGTTTAGTGTCAAGACTCATATCATAGAAATCAGAAGGTGACCAACAGTTGGAGAATGCTTAAGCATGCCATCCGATAGGAAATCCTCAGCACAGAACTTCTACTGTCTTTCATGAACAGGTAGCCCTGAATCAGACACATGCTTCCCTCTTGGAGTCATCGGGGTTTTGTAGCATGAAGTAGAGAAAATTTCAAAGCTCCTTCAGTATGGCAGTTTAGTTTTCTAGTGATTTGAACAGAAAAATTAAAAATCCTTAGGACTCATGGATACTACCCTAAAATGTAGAACAAGACAGGTATCAACACATGGGCAAATTCCAAGAATACTAAATAAGGTGATTAGTTTTCTAAATAATACTTTTATATATTTCCATCATCCCAACCTCTCTCCCTATGGTGTGTGTAGTCAGAGCAGAGCTGGTATCTGCTGAAGTTAGGCAAGCAGGCTAATACAAGTCCAGTTTCAGCTGGAACTACCTGCATGGGCAATGTACAGCCATCCTAAAAGCAAAAGCACATTCATTTAAATCCTGATCCCAGCTACTTCAGGGAAGCACAGAATATGCATCTATCTTTCCAAACAGCTCCCTGTCTCATGCTCATATGATAATCACTCTTAAGAATTCCTGCACTATCATTTACAGGCAATATTGCGCTACAAGGTCTTCTACATACAAGCACACCCAACAGACTATTTCCTCTGTCTTTCTGCCCAGCTCATGACACAGCAGATGTAGCATTAGCCAGAATTACTCTAAAAACATGGCCTGGTTGTATAAACAGTTACTTATTTTCTGTGCCTCTGAGAAATTAATGCAATTCAGACATATTCTATAGGTGAAGATAAACTGTATTATTATGCCATCTGTTGAATTTGTGTTGTGAATATTCTTGTTTTCTACATTTAATTCCATTGTTCTAGAGTTCATCTTACTTGTACCAATCTCTGCCTCACTTTTAGTAATTAATCAGACTAATTTATATAACTTAATTCCTGAGGAGTTAACTTTCAGAGTTTAATTGCTGACAGCTTTAGAAAAGCACTCTCTAAACCCATTTTAAAAGAGGTGATTTATAGCGTGAATGCAAACAGGGAACAAAACAAAAGCAATTGCAGAGCTAAGAGCTTTGGATGAATGCTAAAAGGCCATTAAAATGCTGTTCATAGTCTATATGATACAGTCAATTTTATCATTCTTTCTGTGAACACAATCATTTCCTCTGAATATGCTGACAGAGAGGTACAAGTCCAAGAACTGTTGGTGCTTGCAGAACTGTTTATCATTTTTGAATTTAGTGGCACATGAAAAAACACAGAAAGCTAGTGTGCTTTACAAATCAAAGTCCTGAAAATGAACTTGGCTGAGGCTGTCTCTCTGAGGATTTTGAATCATGCCCTATGTAAGCCAGAAGGAAAAAGGAGAAGGAACTTGCCTAGGACATAGACACTGAACTGAAAAAAAAAAAAATACATTGAACAAATATAGCACAATCTAGACTCACTTGACACGAGAATAAAGCTGTTTTACAAAGTGAAAGGGAAGAGTTCAACATCAGAAGAAACTGGCTGTACTATTTAAAAATAATATAAAACTGTCCCTCCTAGAACTTTTATTGTTTGATGATAAATTAATATAACCCCATTCAATCATAATCCATCATCACTAAAGAAGCATTTTCAAGATTACCAGACCTGTAGAACTCATGATTTTGCTTTCATCTGTGCTGTTATTCTGAGAGATAATACATCATCCTGATTGTCCTATGAAAGTTACATTATGCATTACACATAACAATATTATACATAGCTGCAGCAAAACACTTTGTCACTGCCTAAGAAACAGTTCAGTTTAAGGAAAAAAAATGAAAAAAACCCAACAACAAAGAAAAAACCTACCCAAAACCACAACACACACATGACATTTGGTACAAAGCTACGCGTAGACAGCAAAATATACCCTGGTTATAACTCAAATATTTTGGTTAAGGATCCCCTCTGAAATGAGAGGAGATTTCGGATTTGCTTTAACTAGGGAGCTGTTCCATGTAATATGAAAGAACATGACACAAAAGGAAACAAAATGAGACATAAGTTCAAGGAACTAATGACAGAGCTGTAGGTACAAGAGAAAAGCAGCAATGAGAAACAAGAGACTGAGGAACGAAGAGTCTGAAAGGGAAAGGAAGAAAAAAAAATGAGATGATGCCCAAGGATTCTACAGCTCTTCAGAATTCAGGCAAACATGAATATATTTCATGAAAAAGGATCACCTTGACCACCTGCAAGGATAAAAGCCTAGGAACTGCAGCAACAATGCATAATTTTCACTCTTGGAATTGCTGGGCTCAGCATTTATTTGAATAAGGATTACAGTGTTGAAAAAGGTGCATAATTAATACAGACTTTGCTTCAACCTGAATTAACAGATGAGCATTATTAGAACAAGAGCACATTTAGAAATTTCAGTAGGAAAGAGCAGCCAGATGTAGCAATTGTCCACAGAAGAGAAACCCGGTGCTTTGAGCTTGTTCTGAAAATGTTCTCATTTAGGAGAGAGAAATGGAGAAAAAAAATGAGAGATGGTCTAAGGAAAAAATTAATAATACACAGAGTACCCCTGAAGCACCCCATAAACAAATGGCAGTCACACTATTTGTTCTCCCCATTCCTGCCTAGTCAGGGGTTTTAATTTCTTCAAGTATGTTGCAGAACATTTATCCCTTGTTAGAGATTAACTTATTCACAACACTATAGTCTCTTTACATCAAAGGACAGACATTGCAGCTTCTGGAGCTTCTCATCTATTTTAGTTTTGAATCTCAAAGGCATTGGCCAACAGCAAGGTAAGTATAACATGCTAAACACAGCAATACAATATGTCAAAACAAACATACTAGAACAGTAGCCCCTAGTGAAGTTAGGCAGAAGATGGAATTGGTCCATTCAGTAAGTTTCTACAAATACAAAACGTTTTTTCCACAAGTTTTCCTAAATTTTTAAAGAGTCCTAGTTACATGCAACAATTGTGAAGTATAACAAGCTAAGACTGGATATTATGGAACACATAACACAGGAAAGAATTTTCATGCTTCAAAGGCAAAGGCTACGTCAGGCAATTTCCCCAGATGCTCATCTATTCCAAGTGACAGAAGCACCTTCAGGCTTCTTTAGGAATTCTGTATCCCCTCTGAAGCTATGTAATGACCCCAGGCAGATAAGCACTGATATCAGGATCTTGCTTATCCACATCTGCTCTGATAATATATGATAACAGATGTCTGTTCTCAGAAGAGACAATGTCCCTTTTACTACAGATGTGATTTGAACATGAACTGAAGAAATGTAGCTTTTAAGAACAAAACCTAGTGGAACAGAAGCATAATTCTATTGCAACTGCTTATGTCTTAGAGTAGGATACAGAAGAATAGTCTGAATTGATTTTTATGTTTATAGAAGCAAGGCTAAGGAATGAAAACTTCATAAATAAATGCCCAACTTACTCTCATGACAAAAGGCCAAATTCTAATCAAGAATTAACAACAAAAAAGTATCTTCATCAGTTTGAAGACAACTAGATGCAAAACCAGTAAATTCTTTCATGTTAACTAGACAAACTTCAAAATACACAAACACAACACATCTCTAGTACCAGTTGTCACCACAACTGAGAAGTATATTTTCTCCAAGCAATGACAAAAATGGAGCAACAATTTCCCTTTTCCATTACCTCATTCTGCCTTTAAGATCATTTTTTTTCATGCCACCCTTGCACCACATAAACATGTGACCTTGATAGGAACATGCAAGGCCACAGGAGAAAAACTCTTTTCCCTGCACTAAATGAAAATGGATAATAAAGGCTGAGCCCAGGGAATAACATATGTTGCAAATAAAAGTGAGTACCCACTTCCTGGGAGATTTACACAATAGAGTTCACACGTCAGCAACTGTTTGACTATAATATAAATTCAAATTGACAAGAGTGAGGTATTATGGAACAGCATTTATCTTGAGATTGTCAGGACAAGTCATTTCATTTCTTATGATTCATTTCATTTATATGTTAGTGTATTAACTGGATACATTATTGATCTTTGCTCCATCCAATTTCAGCTTCTATAGCATGGACAAAGGGATCTGAAAAATATCACTCCTGGTTTTGGTTGCTTTTTTGTGGGGAGGGGGGGGCTGAGGGGGGAGCTGGGGCGGGGAGGGGGTTGCTGTTGGTTTGGGTTTTTTTAAAGCACATGAGTGTCTGATGCATGTCTAAGAGAAACATCTCACTGTATTAGAAATCCTATCAAAGGAAAACATTCTGTTACAATCAACTGCTTTTGAGAAATGCTACTGTGAAAGTCAGCTTTTCTAGACTTGTACTAGAATCTAGAAAAGTGTTTTTCTAGATACTGTACTCTCCTCTCTGTTTGACTGAATAAAAAGGCAAAGATGGAGGTGATGATGACAGTCCTGGAACACTAAAAAATAATTTTTTTAAAAAAAAAAAAAAAAGGCTGTCACAGAGACTGCTACATATCAGGGTGAAACCACCCTTCAAGCGGAGGACTGCTTCAAACACACAAACCACAGCTGTCACTCTGCAAAACTGCAGGTCTTCCACTCTAAGACAGTATCATTTGACAGCTGCTACAAATATTATGAATATCATAGGTGTTCTGTTGCTTTCATCTGACAGTCTGAAGCATAATGAGCCAGCTATTACAGAAACAATATAAATTAAAAAAAAAAAAAATTAAAAAAAAAACAGAGAAAGGATATAACAACATGAGCAACAGCAGAAAGCATGTCCTCAACTCTGAGGCTGTCAACAAGCATGAAAAACATACAGGTGAGACTATGCTGCTATTTAATTTTATTTGGATAGGCAGCAGGGTTTGCAATTGTTTGAGAATAAATCTTCACTGTTCCCTAAACCCTTTCCCATTTTTGAAACGTATCAAGTTTTAAAACTCTGGGTAAAGATAAAGGTTTTACTCTGCAGTTGCCTCAAAAGAGAGGGAGAGGAGCAAATGGCAGCATTCTATTTGTTTTGCAGTAGCTCTGATTAGGGTCCAGCAAGTTCAGGGTCCCACTGAAAAGGGCATTGCATAAAGGAACAATAGAAGTGTTATTTTCCCAAGAGCTTTACAGTGAAAACAGACAAAATGTCAGGAATCACTCAATCTGTAAGCCAAGGGACAACTAACATCACATCTCTTCCACTAGTTCTCTCTAGAGCCAAGACTCTCCTCACAGTTTTAGCTTCCCCCAGGAACACGAGGTACTTCTGATCTCTACAGTAACTGTGTCAGTGGATGTTCACATCCTAGATTCAAACTGTTCTGCACTGCTGAGATCTTCCTGATCTCGGTGGCTGCTGCACACCAGTTATGGCTTGCTGCATACCGGGGATGTTCTGCAAACACAAAGGTACTGCCAAAGTCAGCATTTTTCCTGGGGAAGGCAGACGTTGGAAGAAACAATTTGCTTCTGATGTTTAAAATGGCTAATCTCACACTTCTCCATTTCCCGGTCTTATGCGATTTTCTCATGGGCAGCCATTCCAATTTGTCACGTTAAAATTCCCACCTTCACACCATTAAGACTATTTTGACAGCGATACTTCCCCAACCAGCACAAAGCATTACTGGCCGAAATCTAACCCGTTCTCTGAAACGCAGGTAGCCAAGCTGTTAAAGCAGAAATCCTTAATTTCGAGTTTCAAAAACTCCCCGCAGTGAAGCAATTACAGTCGAATAAAATATGGCAATGTGATTTTATCTGGAATCCCTATTCCTCCCGAGCTCGCTGCCCGGACACGCGGTGCGTACGCGCCATCCTGCGGCCACCGCGCGCCGGTGCGAGCCCGGCTTTGCCGAGACGGCCAAGCATCATTTGGACCACCACCGTCGAGTTTTTAACCGTTCCGGAGCAGCTGTGCCCCCCACTAGGTCCTCTGCAGACAGTACCAAGTTTTTCATACTCACATTTAATCCATGTGACATGATCACGTCAAAGAGAGCTCTCAAAACTTACAGAACAAACATTCTATAAAACTAAAACCAGTTACAGTTTCCCAGGCTTTATCGCAGCTTTTTAGAGAGATTTACACTTTAGACTGGAGTTGATACAGTTGCAAGAACAGCATCTCAGTTAAATTTTGGTGTTTACTGTCTCAATGCTTTGTGTTACAACACAGTAACAATGTTCACCTAGTCTCCCTCGTCTTAAAATTGTTTTAGGCCTTTTTATTCTGTTGTTGATTGTTTTTTAACACTTAACTGGACACAGCTTAGCGTCAGTGTGCAGAGATTTTAGAAAGAGGTAGTAGAGCTTCAAATGACAGGAGACATTTCTCATTAAGAGCAACCATGTGCCTTACCGATGCTTCATGAATTATGCAAGACTTGCAGCAAATCATCATTGTTCTAAGTGTGCATATAATAAACAAAGACAGCAAAGATACAACTCCTTACACAGTAAGAAAACAGAACACTCAACTTGTGGTTGCTAAGGAAAATAAACAGTGATGCAAATATCTGCCATATGAATCCAGCTGGGATAAGCATCGAAACAATTGTACACTTTTTTTTAAAATTTTTTTTTCAGTTGGATGACACTATAACTGGCTACGGGACCCAACAAAGTCCACCAAAGAATATGAAAAACCTTCTTTCAACTTCTCTAGACATTTATCTGTGCCACAAACTGCAACACTGAACAGCGGGGAAGTGAAAAAACAAAATCACACAAAAAGCAGCTCAGACTCAATCAGTTTTTCACAGCCCAGAACCCCACAGAAATCCAGTTTGTCTCCACTTTTTATTTCACATATACCCATCTTTTATTTTTTTCTGTACATCACATTATGAGAAGGTAATTACTTAAATTAGAAATTCTTCAGGTCATTCAAGTTAATAAAATTTGATTTTCAGTGTAAAACCATTCAGACACCAACTAAACAAACAACCCTTCCTCACTACACCACAAACAGGGTAAGAACTCCGTTTTTATTTCTATTTCAATCTACTCCATCTAATTATGGAGCCTTGCAGCAGGTCCAAACACTGCACCAAGTGATCCAAATTAAAAAGGAAGAAAGGCATCTTGTTAAGGCATCTCATCTTTTTTTCTAGAGCCATTTTGCTTTCATACCTCAGCTTTGCCTTTGGTAAATTTTACAAGGTGCCAGTTAAAAAGTGCTTTGAGCACTGGCCACCTTAAAGCCTAGAAATGCTCCAGTTCTCATCTCATCCAGCATTTTTACTCTCTTGCCTCCAAGCTATCTACAAAGACCTATACGCTTCAAAGACTACTTTAGACCTAGATCCCTTTATACCTAAATCCTAGATTGTAGTTCCAATTTGCACTTAGGAGCAAGGGCCATGGCAGCCCCAAAATTCTGAAGTCAAAAGCCACGACTAGAAAATTCCACCATGTCTTTTGCACCTTCCTAAGTAGCAGCTACAGCCAGATGTATTGCACAAATAACAGCATGTGACACCCAGCAAAGAGGCGACATGTCACACACCACATCTTGCTTTTCCTTGCACTGATCCCACTCATCTGTGGGGGGAAAGAAATATTTTCAGATGTCCCACTTCAAATTTTAGTTTACATACTGTTTTCTTTTATGAGCAGAATTTTTATTGGAAACATGATAAAGTGTGTTAGAGGGTAAGTGTGACCAGCAGGTTGAGGAAGGTGATTGTGCCCCTCTATTTCATTCTCATTAGACTCCACCTGCAGTACTGCACCCAGCCCTGCAGTCCCCTACATAGCAAGGGCGTCGACCTGTTGGAGTAAGTGCAGAGGAGGTCCCAAGAGCTGGAGCACCTCCCTGTAGTAGACCGGCGCTAGTGAAGTCGCAGACATCGACACGATGCACCAGGCAAACTCAACTTTATTCAAATTACAACAACATATATAACCTCAGGTAACCCCGCCTCGGGGGGCTACTGTCTGACCCCATTGGTTCAGGCTGCTCTTTTGTACATATAAGGTAAAGTCTGAGACCCCTTGCAGGGAGAGGTTTTGGCTTGTTGTTGTTTTGCAGGTAAAGTCCAGAATCTTCCAGACCCATCCAGGGGCTGGGCGGCAACACCTCCCCTATGGAGGGAGATGAGCTGACAGAGTCAGGGTTGTTCAGCCTGGAGAAGACTCTGGGGAGACCTTAAAGGAGACTTCCAGCTCCTGAAGAGGGCCTACAAGAGAGCTGGAGAGGGACTTTTTACAAATGCATAGGACAAGGGGAAGCAGCTTCAAACTGAGAGAGGGTAGGTTTAGGGTAGATGGTAGGAACAAATTCTTCACTGTGAGGTTAATGACACTGCCACAGGCTTCCCTGAGAAGTTGTGGATGCCCCATCCCCGTTAGTGTTCAAGGTCAGGCTGGAAAAGCCTCTGAGCAACCTGGTCCAGTGCAAGGTGTCCCTGCCCAAGGCAGCGAGGTTGGAAATAGATCTTTGAGGTCCCTTCCAGCCCAAACCATTCTGTGATTCTCCTGGCGCTCGGCCCTGCCCGTACCCCGGGGCTGCCCAGCGCGGCTGCCCCCGCCTCTCTCCGCACCCCGGGGCTCCAGCCCTCCCTTCACGGGCAGGACACAGGAGGCACCAGCGTGGGCCCCGCACGGGCCGGCGCTCGGCCCCGCTCCGCCAGACGCCGCCGAGCCGCTGCTGCGGCCGCACCGCCCAGGGCCGGGGCCGAGGCTGCGCTCCCGCCCCGGGGCCGGCCCTGCGCCGCACATGCCCACAGCGGGGCCGCCCCGCGCCCTTCCCCGGTAGGTGCTGCGGCCGCCGCCGCCTCTCGGGACAGCGCGGGCAGCGGGGCGGGAGCGTAGGAGGCCCTGGGGGCTCCATCCTCGCCCCGGGGAGAGACCGGGCAGCTGTGGGGTGGGTGTCCGGGCTGCTCGGGAACCACCGCGGGGAGGGCGGCCAAGCCCCCGCACTATCCCCTAAAACACGGCCGGAGCCAGCCCCTGTGTGTCGCCAGCAGCGCCTCTG
This sequence comes from Hafferia zeledoni, assembly GCA_035583235.1. NCBI lineage: Eukaryota > Metazoa > Chordata > Aves > Passeriformes > Thamnophilidae > Hafferia > Hafferia zeledoni. The sequence goes on along the minus strand of JAWWEV010000134.1, from coordinate 34,953,363 downwards.
CTGGCGGCACGGGCTGCGGGTGAGCGGAGCTGAGAGATATTTTTGGAAAGCATGAGAGTTTTTTTTAAAGCAGCCCTGCTCATTTCTAGTAACTGCTGACACATGCGTGTTGCTGTTTGCCTGTCCATTTAATTCCTATGCTTTGCTTTCCTTTCCTTCGGAGATGGCTTCCTGGGGCCTTTCCAGGCCTTGAGGCTTCTGCCGGACTGTAGTTCACTATCCACTGAATCTCCGTGGGCACCAGAGAAAAGCAGGGGAAACACTCATCAGGTACATTTGAAAGACATTCTGAATTAGCCTTTCTAAAAAACCCCCATGTCTAACTTGACAAGTGTTGTGACTTATAGTGACGGCTTGCAATCGTAAAGGCATTTCAAATGCAGTGCTTAATACAGCTAAATAAAGCTGAATCCCCATGAAATAAAAAAGAGCTGATGGTTGTTTAAGATCCATCAAATCTTCAAATTTGTAATCTGCCTTTAAAACTCCACAGCCGACAGTAAAGAGAAGAGAAAGGGTTTTTTTCCCTGTTTACTGCCATATGGAAAAATTCCCCAGGTCAAAGCTGCACTGCTATTTGTGTTTATCAGAACAGCAGCATCTGACCTAATCTGTCTGTGCAGCTGTCATTGGGAGGCTATGACAGAAGCTGAGACTATGAAGTTGAAACATTTGCCTTCAATTCCAAAAAGGCAAATGAATTCCAATGCTAATTTTAACCTGATTAAGTCGACGTTTAATTTATGATGGAGCACATCTATGGAGAGGAGGAATTGGAAACAATACTTGTGGGAAATGCACATACCAAAAGCACACTGCAGTTGCTATTACCTTTTCTAGTTTCATGTCCAACTAATTACTCTTTCCATGTAGCTATGAATTACTCTCGGTTCATCACCACTGTGAGTGCAGCAAGAAAAGCATCTCCAATTAGACTCCTGAGTGAGTACATGTCTATTCTTCCCAGTTTCTTAATTTCTTCTGTGTTCTGGTCTTTGCTGGGGTATCATGACTTAAAGACTTAAAAAGATTTGAAAGAAAACCACACTGTAAGCTGACAAGTAAGGCCACATAAATGCTTTGACTTTGTCAAGCTGAGATGTCAAACACGTGTTTAGAAAAATAAAGTGAATAGCCTGGAACCATTTCAGAAACTCATCCAGACAGAAGAATTTGTATTATCACTACAACAAATGTCTGAAAAATCTCTGAACCAAGGCTTTTGGCACAGTTTGCTGCTGGGTTTACACTGGTTGTCCAGAAACAATCAACTGCTAATGACTTGAAATTCAATCCCAGCATACTGTTTCCACCTAGCTTTCCTGTATCCTGTTTATGTCCATAAATTCCTCACCACCCCTTCAGTATAACTACAATTTCCTTTTCCATATTACACGATCTTTAGGCTACCACAATACAGTCTTTATGTGACAGATGGAAAAGGTTAACTGCCTACTTGTTTACTCAATTGAAACCTACAGAGACCTTACAGAACTCGAGCATGAGACATACATCACTAGACTAGTTAAGCCTTCGGGGGTCAATTTCCTCTCTTGGTAAGGGACTGGCATTTGCTGTTCTACTTAAAATGTTTCATACAGGTACAGGTAAGTCAAGTAATTCACTCTCTCTTGCAAGTTGATACACGTCATAGCACAAATATTAAGTGGCACAGTTCCTGCAGAAAGACACATTCAGACTGCAGTTTTGATGACAAAGTAAATCTCCCTTTACCAGGCCAAATGTCAAAGGCATAACCCATTTTGTTGAACTAACTGATAAGAATTAACTCCGCATGTTCAAGTTTGCTAATAAGTACTGGAGAATAAATTTGATAACAGGAGGCTTTAAGCCAAATCTGGTGTCATCTGTCCTCTCATATCTGATGTTGAATTGTCAAGCCAGCATGAATGCCATGTTGTGAGCTCTCAGATTTAATGCAGTCAGTCAAGTGCTCTTGCTAGATTAAAGTCCAGTCTGCACTGCGTAGATTGGATCTGAATGATTGTGAAGCTCTGGCTTTAAAGCAAGATTTAAGATTTTCTTCATACTGAATTATTTATACAATGGCATTATTTAGTGGCCTCTGCCACTAAAACAGGGCTGCCAGAAATGTTTCCACTCCCTTATAGAAAAGCTGTAATCATCTGTCGGCAAAGCTGCACTACTGCCACATCAGCTGAAGTGAGACTGAACGAAAAACAAAGCCAGTCATTTCAAGTCAGTCTAAAGAGATCATTCCGATTTTAAATTCTTGAAGCTCAAAAGACATCAGTCACAGAAGTTTTAATAGTAGAACAGTCCAGATTGTTTTAAAAGAAATTATAAATAGCTTTTGTAACTTCAAATTATTTTTTCTTTTATTCTGTCCTGCATGTCCCTCCCTGCCTCCCCAAATACCTTTTTAATCCAAGCAGGAAGGTGAGTTTAAGAAGAATTATCCTTTTTAGTTCACGGTAGTTAAAGTAAAAAAATGGAACACATTTGTCTGGGCTGTTATATATTTACTAAAGGATAGGATCTGAATTGCAATAATCAATTTGTAACCACAGTGTTTTCCTTTTAATCTAGCTGAATTGATGCAGAAGTCTCCTCCATCTCTCATCTCTCTGGCTGGAGGGGCACCAAATCCTAACCTTTTTCCCTTTAAGAGAGCAACTGTTGACATTGGACATGGAACTCCTATTGAGATTGGGGAAGATTTGATGAAGAGAGCTCTTCAGTATTCAGCATCAGCAGGGTATCTGTCATAGCTGCTTGCACTTCAAGATACCAGAATCAAAGGATCATAATATTGTTTATTATTGCATTAAAACACCTGTGTTTTTAATAGCTGTTTGTAAACCCCTTTTTTCCAAAAACAAGTTCTTTCAAAAAACCAGGCGTTTTTCAATTTGTCTCACTATTTATATTTCAGTTCAAGTGGAAAATTTTGTCAAGAGTAATGTGAAAAACAAAACAAAAAACCTAACCCCCCAATCCTAGCAATTCTCAAGTTAGAGCATTTCCTGGCTGTTAATATTTAAGAACCCAGGGTCCCAAATCAGATATTAATTAAAAGGTACTGCTTTACAATACATGGTTTCCACCTTCTGGAGTATTTCTTTTCATTTGGCACCATATGCTAAAGTCAGTATGTCCAACTTGTGGTAGTTGAGACATTTGTAGTTTTGTCATTCTTGGTACAAAAAGTGCATATTGCTGCATTACTTTAGCGCTCATGTGAGCGCCCCAGCAGACAGCACTACGACAGGCTTAGGACAGGTTTGAAAAAATGCTTGAGTACCTACGGAGACTCACAGGGCATTAATCAATTAAGACTTTTCTTAAGATTTAAATGAACCCAGCCATTTGTGAACATACTACAAGATCTTAAGACTTTTTTTTAAAAAAAATCTGTTTCAGAAATCCTTATAATCTGCAGCCCCATTACTAGCAGCATCTCATTTTCATAATTTGATAAAGCAGTCATAAAAATCACATCTAAGTGTATCTGTGTGACAGCTGAAGTCAGACTCAGGACTGCATGCTACGTTTGGCACTGATTTAGAGGAGCAGCCCAGCTTTCACCTATATAAGATGTTAGATGCACTTTCTTATTCATGTTTCAGGATTCCAGAGCTGTTGTCCTGGCTAAAAGATTTCCAGCGGAGCCTACATGATCCCCCCACAGCCAATTACAGTCCTGAGCAAGGACAAATGGAAGTGTGTGTCACAACTGGCAGCCAGGAAGGCTTGTGTAAAGTAAGATCAAAAGCTTCATATGTTAAAAGCATTTCATTCAGCGAGATGTTTATTCCCCCATCAATTCAGTTGTATTCAGCATTAAGTCCAACTCTATAACTATATGCAAGGTACTTTGTTAAATAAATGTCTGACAGTATTATCAATACAAGATAATGGAACTGAAATAAAATTGGTGTGGCATTCTAGTCTGTCAGAACTGTGTCAATGTTCCAGTAGCCAAAGAGCCTCTCAGAAAATATGCTATAAGGTAACATTTCATGTAACTCAAGTAGTGCAGTAATAAGTACATAGATGCATTACTTGCTTTACCATAATTCTGTTCTAAATATGTTTCTTCTTTTTACTTCCTGTTTTTTATAACTTCTTGAAATAAGTACCCTTTCAAGTCCACTCTCACTGCTGTTTAGTTGAGCCTTTCTGTAACTTATACAGTAGAAACAGTGCTTCAGAGCACTCTTTCCGTGTCAATTTGGTATTCCCTAGTTGATTACCTAGCTTAATTTGGCTCTAAAGCAGATTTTTCATCTCTTCATTGCTTTTCTCACAGACAGGATAATTAAATGGTTAGGGAATTACTAATATCTAATCAAGATTTTTAATCCTACGAAGTAGTCAGAAGTATGAAGCACATGTACAAGAATGTAACACTTTCTAAAATACTCTTTTCTTTTGCAGGTGTTCGAAATGCTCATTAATCCTGGAGACAACATCCTTTTGGATGCACCCACATACTCTGGGACACTAGCAGCTGTAAGCATTCATTTTAGCTACAAAACATTGTGAATGTTACCTTTGAACTAAACAGCAATTTAGTACCTGATCTGCAGTCTTATACACGCTGTCTGCTTTTACCATAAAAACATAGCTAAGAATGAAGATTTTGGAGTTCAACTCTAAATATTCATAAATATTAATTCATAGAAGGTTTCCCTCTAAAAGTTCTATAAAATTTATTCCAAATTCCTCTTCCAAATCTGAGTTCATTCAAGGGCTAAGGTCACATATGATTGGATTGGAAAGAAAAGCTATTAGGATCTATTTGGATTGATGCAAAAATTTTTAATAAGTGGGTGTTTTAACATGTCAGTGCATTCACCTGAAATATTTCATGGTCAGATTCTAAAACAGCTATAAATAGTATAAGATTAGAATAGGCCTGACACATCCATAGATGAGAATGAATGAATGAATTAGTCAGAATATACAAAAGAAGCAAAGTTTACTTCTGAAAAGTAACTTAATCACTATAAAATTAAATGTTTGCCCAAAATGCTTAAGAGCTGGAAGAAGTGTTAGAATAAATAATACAGTACAATTTCAGTCTAGTCTCTCTTTGCATCTAAAGAAATTCTGTTATTGTTTGCTGTGCTAAATTTAAATATACAATGTCTAATCATCTGTACTTTGTTAGGAATGTATTTTGACAATGCAGCAGCTTTTGTTTTTACTTAAAAATGCAGAACACTACATGGTACAAATTGAAATTCCACAGAGGAGAGACGGCAATCTTTTTCATTGGTATTTTACCTATATTTTTTCATGCTGTTGTCAATATGTCATTGCAGTAGCATCATTTCATTCTTCTTTGTGTTGCTGAATATATCTGTTGGGAATGTATTCTTTGCTCTTTGCCAATGAAGGGTAGCTTAAAGTTCTGGCACTTCACTGAAGTAGAGTGTAAATTGTCAGTAGGAAGCAAAGTTGTTATGAACTTAACTGTTTGTGGTGACAGTGTAAGGAATCCTGAGAAAACACAGTTCAAATTCACAAAATCCCCTTCTGCTTGCAAAACCACATGTGATTTCTTACAGAAAATCAGCAAATGAACATAGGAGTTAGCCATTTCTTCTCAATTTGCTTAATAGGGCAAATAAAGAGTAATGTGGTAAGTTTGACAAGCATGACAGCAAAGTCAGGTAACCTTTCTCTTGACTCATGAGCAAATGGAATTTGAGACAGCTATAAAATCAGAAAGATAGTCTTTGTATTGATACTTTACAATGCCAATGCCAAAAGGAAGACCTTTGAATTACACTATTGTAACAGTTTTGTTCTTTCTATCAACAGTTGAGACCCTTGGGTTGTAATATAATTAATGTTCCTAGTGACCAACATGGCATTATTCCAAAAGCTTTAAAAGAAATTCTGTCTACTTGGAGCTCAGATGATGTGAAAAATCGTAGCCATCACCTTCCCAAATTTCTGTACACTATTCCAAATGGATGCAACCCAACTGGCAACTCCCTGACCACAGAGCGCAAGAAGGAGATTTACCAGGTACATAGCTGGGGTTTTATGAACCTTGTAGGTGTAAATGGATAAATGTCAGTCTCATTTCAGTTGAGGATAACCCAGGTGTGGCATTTGAGCCCATTATTGGTCCAGTAGACATTCCTCCTAGAACTTGTTTCTAGGAGAATCACTTTCATGACCACTCTCCAGAGGTGGACCATGCATTAGATAACTTGCGTTTCAGTAGTAGCCTATTGCTGGCTGCTGCCTTTTTATTGTGGGCTTCTCACTGGACTTACTGCAAGCTGCCTGCACAGTTTGAATGCTACATGGAACAGAGCTCCAGTTACATATGTGGGTCCTTGTACTACAGGTACTGTGTTTACTCTTATGATTGCATCATGTCTAAATTGGGCACTTGAAAGCTTCTCATGATGGTGCCTTGTACATAATGAATGATCAATCAATAGGATCATAATATGGTCCTGGTAAAAAAAAAAAAAAAAACAAAAAAAAACAAAAAAACAACCAAACAAAAGAACACAACTGAATGAATTTACAATGTCTTTACCTTTTAACAAATCTTTACATTTTATTCATTTCTTTAGATTGCAAGAAAATATGATTTCCTCATAATAGAAGATGATCCTTACTACTTTCTTCAGTTTGAAAAGGTAATTTGTCTTCTATAGTCCCTAGTAACATCTTATTTTCTGGTTCAGGAGACAACTAAGGTTTGAGCATGGATCTTGCCCCTTCTTCATTGTCCTACCAAGGTAGTTATAGGCCTCACAGTCTGGGCTCCTTTCAGTCATTGTCCCCTTTGTGACATTTTATGTCCTACTAATCAGTGGTTCAAATTTCCTTCTGTAGTCAGAAAATAACAGATTGTGTATCCAAAGCAAAGCAAATGTGTCACTGTAGCAGCTCTTGAAAACTGCAGACTCCTAATGTTCCTTTCAGGCCAATCTCTTCTTTCATTCAGCAGAAGACTGCCAACTGTCCATCTACTATACCCCATTTTTACCCTTTGCCTTTCAGAGAACTCAAGTATTCTCCCAGGTACCACAGAGAGTGGTACTGGATAGGCTGCTCCCCTTCTTCATGTAAATTTTCCCAAAATTTGACACGTGAATCTGCGGTTCCACAGTCTGCAAAACTATCTAACTTCAGAAATAAAAACTGCTCTTCAAAGCTGTAAAACATCAGTAGAAGCTAAAGTTCAGTATTTTCTATTTTGAAATACATTTTTATGGGAGGAGGCAATAAAACATTTTCACTTACTCATTGAATAGCAGTGTGTGGCTTTGTTAGAGCATAGCTGAGAAGGTGTAAAACCAGAATTCTTGACAAGGAAAAAGTGTGCTGAACTCAGATCATCACAATTTGGCTGTATCTTATTTCATTTTTGAATATACCAATTCAAAAAGCTACAGGGCTCCATTTTAGAAATTACAGTAGCTGTTTATTCCACCAAGAAATCTTGACAGAAAAATCATTATTTCTCTCTCCTTATGGCATCATTCCAAAACTTCAACTGAGCACTTGTATGCTGAACAGTGGGCTAAGTAAGCATCGAAAAATAACAAAGCTGATTTCTTGAAGACTTTCATAGAATATTGAAATCACATCTCAGACAGCTAGCCTAAATAATCACTTATCAGCAAGTTACCATAATGTTTTCCTTGGAATACATATCTGTAAAATATTTGCTATCAAAATATTTTCTAAGAAATGAATTGTGTCTTCATAGTAAAGAAACTAATTCCATCATAGTCTTTACTAGCATCTTGAATTTTATGTTTTATTTTTATTCCAAGCCATGGGCTCCAACTTTCCTCTCAATGGATGTGGATGGCCGAGTTATCAGGACTGACTCTTTCTCTAAAATTCTCTCATCTGGGTAAGGCCAGCTGCAGACTGCTTAGCATTGCCTATTCAGTTAAGGCACAAGACATACAAAATGATCGGGCATATCATTGTAGCTTTTCATCTAAAAATTACCCACTTCTGGATGAACTTCTGCATCCCCAACTTTTCACAGTCTGCTCACTTTTCATGTCATCTCTTGGCAGTCATTCAACTCCAGGTTCTGTTCCTCTTCTGATACTAATAGTTAAGCCTCTGCCCCCAGGCAGCCCATTCTTGCAGATACTGTCTAGGCAGACAGATGCTGGATTCCAGCTCTGTTCCTAGGAGCTTTCCTCTCTTCTTTTTCCATTTCCTTTTCTATCTCTTACCATTTCTGTAGATACTCCCTGAACTTTTAATACCAAAAAGAAATGATGGCATTCTTCACGAGCTATTCATAAGGTTATATTGATATCTAGCCTTACGGTTCTTTAAGGTTGTTTCCACCTGCCTGAAAAAACTGAGGTGACTGTTTTCCATTTCACACAAGTCAATGTATATGATTTTTAACTTGATTTTGTTTATTATCCAAATAGATATAAATAATTAATGTGAATTCTGCACTGAAACCTGGTGGATTATAACCCCATCCCTGAGAAAGTAAGGAGGCAACAGGATGCCATGTGTGATTGCACTTTCAGAAGTGACACTGCAAAATGGGATGACGCAATGTTATCTTTACCAAAGACACATATGAGCTTACTGCTATTTTTCTTCAAATAGAAACTTTTGCCAACTTGTGTAAAGATGGGTAACAAGAAATGAAGTATAAATAACAATCTAGTTCATCAATCTAAATTAATTTCTTACGCAGTACTGAAAGGGAGTGAAAGAGTAAAGACATTTGCCATTTCTCATCTGTTTGTCATAAAGCCTAAGCATTCCTGATTTTTCATTATGTGAAAACATATTTTTCCCTCCCTTTGATTCATATAATCTTTGTGGTTGCAGAGGAAAGCTTAAAAACACAGAATACGTCCTGAAGCCTCATACCTAAGAAGCTACTATAAGCATTAAAGCCCCCTCTATGTCATTATTTGAGTACTTTGATACTCAGCATCTAAATTGCATAAGCCTGAGGCTTCGGGCAGTAGTAAGATACAGATAAACCTAAATGCATAAGAGATCCTTACACTCTCAATGAAATGGTTACCCGTTTTCCCACATTCAACGCACACAAAGTATTAGCACATTTCATTTCTGTAATGACATTTTTCTTTTTTGTTTTGTAGGTTAAGAATAGGGTTTCTGACAGGTCCCAAGCCTCTTATTGACAGAGTTGTTCTACACATTCAGGTTTCAACAATGCACACCAGCACTTTCACACAGGCAAGTACAAAACCGCCAACTGAACTGTATTTAGAAAAGACAAAACATTCCAAGTTATAAGAAATCACAAGTGAATAGCTTTACACTTTCACAGTTGCTCTGCACTTTTGCAGTTTTGTTTATGTACATTCATTTTCAATTCTGGCAAAGGAAGAGAGATCACCATAGAACTTAAAAGCAGAGCTAGAAGGTTGTCTCAGTCCACGGGTAGCACAACTAATATCCCCTAACCCTCAGGTTGCAAGAGTCTAGATTTGAAATACTTTATATCTCTTCTTGGTAAATTCATTTGAAAAACGTCAATATAAAGCATAATTTGGAAGAAGCACTCATTTATTATTTTTTTCATTCTACTTTGCAATTAGAACAATACTGGCAGCTCACAAATACATTACAAAGAAGCCTACCAAGTACAGTCCCTTTATGTTTAGTGATAAGAAAAGGAGACATTGAACATGTCTAAGTATGGCTTCCATCATCCAGCTCCATTAGTTCGTCACAGAGGCACTATTAAAGCGGAGAGGCTGATATGGACTGGAAGGTAAAGCAATATACATTGCCTTCCATTTTATCCCTGATTACCATATTTAGCTCACCATTCGTTCTTCCCTTGTCCCACCCCAACTTCCAAATACTGCAATGATCCTTGGAGACACCAGTAACATGGACTATAATGGCCTGTTGCTGTTGGCACCTCTGTTTATAAAGGGCTCCAAGAGACACCGCATGCAATTTCATGCCTGGGGAATTTTGAATAGTGCATCTAGCTATGTATCTTTTGATGACTGTGGAGCAATCCTGTTTAAAATACGGTATTGATGATGTGTTTTATTTCTTTAGATTATGATATCACAGCTGCTTCAGCAATGGGGACAAAAAGGTTTCTTGGAGCATATAGACAGGTAGGCTCACATCATATGCTGATGTTCTGCTACTGTCGTTCTGCTACCTACATCAAACACTCTTTGCAGTAAACAAGTCAGAGGAGGTGCATCAGTATTAGAGCAAATAGATAAGGCAGGTCACCGAAACTGTCAAGCTTGTACAGGAGCCCTGAAGAAACTCTGTGAAGTTGCAGATGTGCAGTGCTGGGCATGTCTCCTACAACTACAGGCAGACAATCCACCAGTCCACTGGCACAGACATTATGCAGCTCCCATCTGAAGAGAACTCGAGAGGATCCTGGAAGTTTTATCTCAGTGAATAAAGTAGTAGGGTCTATGGCAGAAGCTAAGATCACTGAGCACAGAATTTATTGAGAAAGAAGAAGCATAGCTTCTATAAATGGAGTTCTTGCCTCACCAAGTCAGCAGGGATTCATCCTCTAACATCCTCATTGAAAAACTTCCAGAGAGCAGTGAGGTTCATCTACACACACCAAACAGTGCTGTCTTCACCACTCTTGGAGGCAGAATGCTGGGCTACAGTTTAACTTAGCAAGGCATTTCTTAAATACTGACCGACACACATTTGTTTTTCATCTATTATGAAGAGGAGTATAGTTTCTTTTGAATATCAGTGCCTCACTTTAGATGCTATACTTGGATGTCGTTAGAGCCCCAACCTTCCTACTTCAGTAGGAGTGCGCTACACTCTGCAAAGGCCTGTAACAGGAATGTGAGCAAAGCACGCAAGAAATTCATGTATCTCGCTGTAACATCCAACTCTATTCTCTAAGCACCTATCTGATGTTCATATTGTAAACACTAGTATTTAAAAGCAAAAAAACCCAGACACACCAGCACTAGCATTGCCTCATTTTAAGAATTAAGAACAAGTTAAGGTAAGTTTCACAGAGAAACTTGGACCACACTCTACCTCAACTTTCAGCAGTTCCAAAAAAAATCCCAAACACATCTCTTCACTTACCTTGCTTTTGCAGGGTAAAGGCAGCCTTGTTCAAACCAGAAGGCTGTTCTTCCTCTTGAACTAATGAAATTAGGAGTGCAGTAGCTGATAGGCTTTAAAACCTGAATGCAATTGTCAGGTGACTTACTGATGAGGCCTCACAGCTGACTGGAGTCTCTTCCAGGTGATTTCATTAGTACAAGGTTGAGTTGTTAGGTCACACTTTTGAGTAGGAATTGGCCTGTTGTTTGGAGCAGCTACGTCTTTGGGGAAAGCTTGTGTTACTAATGCTTGTAATTTATTCCAACATGTAAGCAAAATGGTAACAGAAAAAAAAGTACAACAGAATTTACAATTTTGGTAAAAACTGCACAAGTGAGATTTTCCATTTCATTCAGAGTGTAGCAATAAGTATAGTTGAGTCCCGAAGCTGTATAAGCCTCTGGTCGTGGTGGAGTTTGTCTGTCATCTGTACATCCAGAAATCAAAGCTATAGGTTCAGGGAAAAATCTGTATTTTATTTATAAAATACAAATGTAAAATATGCAAATTACTAAGGATGTTTTCTCTTCAGAGATGGGAACACATTTGCATCTGATTTATGAACTCCATGTCAGACATTTCTCTTGTGTCTCTCATAGCACAGCTGTGTTACTCTATGTGAACAAAACATAACTTGTCCATGTTGAAACCTGGGTTAGGGGCATTTTCTCCAGTAAAAGATTGAATTACTTGAAAATTTTACTTAAAGTGTAAAGGAGATACGTTCAAAAGTTTAGAAAAGGGGAAGCTGTCCAATAGTTATGATAAGTTTATCATATGATTTGCTTTTTATCAAATGCCACTGTGTACTTGTTAACACAAATTCAACCCAAATGCACAAACATCATGACTATGCATATGCATATGCATATGTTTAAATCCTCAGTTTTCTTCAGTATGTGGGTTTTATGCAGTTTCATTGCTAACAAGACTTGTATCTACTGATATGATATAATAGACAGAATAGGTATAATATATAAAACATTTCCATGATTTATGTAAAGCTTAAGAAGCAGCCACACAGAGACTTCTTCTGTCTATTTGATGAGTGCTTTGTTGGAGGTGTGCTCTGATGCATGTACAAAGTTTCATACACACAGTATAGTGTGTTGTGCCCACCTAGGATATGATTATATTTCTATTAAATGTGCACTTAGGTAATTCAAGTAGAAAAGTTTTGTTTCTGCCTTTGGAAACAAATGGGATCTGAAACTCTATGAGTTCATGACTTTCAATCAATCATTTGCTTTCAGAGTGGTGGATTTCTACAGGACCCAACGGAATGCAATGCTCATTGCTGCTGACAAGTGGTTAAAAGGTCAGAGTGCAACAGAGATAATTACATAATTCTTTTGTAGCTATTTATCATCTTTGTGCTAAAGAAAAATCACTTAGGTTCATCTCTTGACTGAAGGGACAGATAAGCACTATAAGCAAATAAAATGACATTAAATATGAAGTTTAGGATAAATTATTGCTGCTGTTTTTATGCTTTTCTGGTGGGACAAGGAGATAGGAAAAAATCTTACCACATTCTGTATAAAGCAGTTTTTAAAAGAGCATGTATTTCACTTCATTATGTCCATATACATTTTCTGTTTAAAATCTCTGTCTTTAAAAAAATCTCAGAAATAGTGACCTTAATTTAAATGACGATACAATCACTGTAGCAGTAGTGATCATATTTTTTAACCATAAGTCAATTTCAGATGTCCCCTTTTGTAGTTAACCACCGAGCACAGGAAGACAATGGAGTTCCACTTAGTCGCTCATTCCTTTTAGTCAAAGTGGAATCAGCAATAACTGCTAAGAAGTACCACCTGTCCTAGGTGGTACTTCTATGGGATATGGGTACTTGGGCACAACACAATCATTAATGTACTTACTTTTGCTAGTTCCACATAATTCATATATATTTCTACATTGTTCTGAACAACCACGATTGCTGACCTACACAGGCCCTCTTTGTCCCAATTCCCCAAGTTCCAAAACAGTGCATAGCACTGGGCTACTGGAAAGTATATTGTGAGAATATAAGCTGTAAAAGACTGCAGGGTCTTCATGTTTTCTGGTAAAAGAAGCTGTAATATTATGGAAGACAGACTTTTATTTTGTAGATATGTAATGGTAAAATACATTAAGGGAGATCTGGAGAAGAAAATGTCAGGTAAAATAAATAGTTTTTTTAAAAATATGTTCAAAACCACATAAAGCATTCAAAGTAAAGAAAAGATACACAGTAGGTCTGCAGATAAATCTTCTCTAAGTCTTCCCATCTCGTCATATCATCGGTTCTCCTTTTCTTTGGGAAAAAATCGATAATCGTTGTAACTTAAAACAGTTTTGTGCCATATTAAGAAAAACTTCATCAGAAAAATTGTTTTAGATTGTTTACTTGTTCTGAAAGTAATCAACAAATATAGTTTGCTAATGTTTGGGATTTCTGTAATTCAGAGGAATCACTTTCACAAAAAGTACTGAGGTTACCAGCACAAATGCAGTAAGCCCTCACAGATAGGAGGCAAGTGGCAGCCTGGCTCTGTGATCTGCATTCTCTTGTCGTTCATTGGAGCAACAAACACACAACATCACTGAATCTGTGTTGTCAAGGTGGGCCATAAGTTTCTTCCTTGATTCCATTTTCTTTCTCTCTCTTTCTCTCCAGACTTGGCAGAATGGTACCCTCCTGCTGCTGGCATGTTCTTATGGATCAAAATTAAGGGTATTTCTGATACACAGCAGCTGATAATGGAAAAAGCTTTGCAGAAAGAAGTATGACCTATGTTTTAATGGCTTATGATCTTAAAATGAACAGTGGGAAGGATAAAATATCTATCCATGCATATGTACACACATAAAAAAGCAGGATAACTTGTCATGCACCATCATTGAATCTGCAATTCAGCATTGTGGCATAGTTACTCATTAACAAAGTATTATCCTGTCTATATTCAGATGTTGATATTTAATCCATTTACTTAAATTTAAACCATTATAACATACAGTACAATACATCCTCTATGATATATATATATATATATATATATATATATATATATATATATATATATATCAAAGAATCACGGAATATGCTGAATTGGAAGGGCCCCACAAGGAGCATTGAGTCCAACCCTTAGCCCTGCACAGGATCATCCCTAAGAGTCACACCATGTGCCGGAAAGCATCATACAAACACTTCTTGAACTCTGGCAGGTTTGGTGCTGTGACCTCTTGCCTGGGGAGCCTGTTCCAGTGCCCAAACACCAGCTGGGTGAAGAACTTTTTCCTGATATCCAAACTAAACCCCCGCTGACACAACTTCAGGCCATTCCCTTGGGTTCTGTCACTGATCAACACAGAGAAGAGATCAGTGCCTGTCCCTCCCCTTCCGCTCACAAGGAAGTTGTAACTGTGGTGAGGTCTCCCCTCAGTCTCCCCCAGACTGAACAAACCAAGTGCCCTCAGCTGCTCCTCATACAGCTTCCCCTCAAGGCCCTTCACCATCTTCATTGTCCATATATGCAGCTATACATATGATGGCTGTTGACTACATCTTTTTAGTAAGAGAAATTAAGTATGGTTTTATTTCTACAATTTATAAGCCCCAGAACTGTGTACTGAGTAAGCTACAGCCCATCTCACTGGTGCTTCTAAACATTGTGATAAGTCCGACCCGGTAACCAAAACCTAAACCCCTTTGATTTTGTTGTGAAAAGTCTCCTCATTTTGAAGAGAAGAAATACATTATGCCATGATCTAATGCACTGAGCCTTCTCAAATGTAATTTAACATAGAGTTTTAAAAATGCAGAAATGGTAATAACTTGATGGCTAATCAATTTTTCTTAGGTATTACTGGTTCCTGGAGGAGCATTCAATATCGATGGTTCGGAGCCAAGCTCTTATGTCAGAGCCTCCTTCTCTCTGTCTTCTCCTGCTCAGATGGATCTGGTAACTGAGATATACTTCGGGGTTTTTTTTACTTTCTTAGAAAGACAGTTTGTTACACAGTAATGCTCCCTTATTTTTACATACTGCTCCTTAGGTTTTCTTGAATGTTAGTGTAGATTTTTTAGTCCTTAGGTGATTAAGCAGTACTTATGAAGCAGTATCAGTTGTTTCTTAAGCAAGATATTCATTCAAATGACCTGAAAGCTACAAAATTTTTAGAGCCACTTAAAATTTTTCTGTGTATCTCATACATGCAGAGCGCCACAACTAAACCTCCCAGATATTATTTGTAAATGCTTTGGTGAAGTCAGAGTAAGTTCTGTTATTTGCATTAGCATTAAGCATTAGCAGGCATTATGAATCTTTTATTTTCCACACTTTTCATTCCCAAGATTTGAGACCAAATTACATGTTTTCTTTTGTGTGTATGTTGTCAATCCTTTGTAAGAAAGAATATTGTTTTTCTTTTATACAATTTACATAAATGTATTTTATTTCTCAGAAACTAGTCTTTTATATGTTTTAGGAGCATTTTTTATGTTATTTGGCTCTATCTTAAAATCAGTGGGAAGAAAGACAGGAGACGTTTATTTGTGCAGATTTAATACTCATTTGATTTAGGTCCTTGAAACAGTTCAGTATTTGTAGTTATATTTTCAGTTGTGAAGGTTTGTAATAGCCAAGCACTTCTATTGCCTTTGTATTTCTTCTGTATTTCTTTCTTTTTTGTAAAAATAACTCATAACCATACTATTGACAGTCAAATTGTATCTTTTATTGTGCTTCCCCACACAACTGTATTTCCTTTTCTTTCCCTTTTGGAGTCTCTAGGCCATTATATTAAGTTAAAAGAGATACTCTTCCAGGGATCACTACTTGTATTAGAAGTTCCATATGAACTCCAAATCACCTTTGAACATCAGTATATGTATTTTTCTGTCTCAGAAAACTCTTCCTTTTATTTTCTATCAGGGAATTGGAAGCTTTATCCAGTCAAAGCTCATACATGGTTTTATAAAAGGAAAACAGAGAATATCAGCAGAAATTTGCATTATAAAATACCTTCTGTGTATAGTTATGGCAGTTTTAGTAGCTTTCCATATTTGATGTGTTGTCTGTTTATGTAATGCTGAAATATAACTGTGAGTCATGTTTGTGTCGTTTCAGGCCTTCCAGAGACTGGCTGACCTTATAAAAGAATCTTTGTGAAAAAGCTAAATAGAGCTCTTGCAGCAATCAAAATCATCTCTAGAAAATATTTTTTAACATTTGGATTTCATCAGAACACTTTATAAGCAAGCACAATACAGTGGCTGATTTGTTAGATATTTTCAGCTAAAAAAAGACAAAAAATGAACGTAAAAACCAATTTGCCTAATTTATTTTGACAGGACATTGCATTGCTAAATTTGTTACAATTCAGAAAAATATAAAATACTCAAAACCAAAATGTTCTATCTCTTTTCAAATCTATGGCTTTGTTAGATTTGAATTAATTTTTTTTCTGACTTTGGTTTTACATATAGGTTGGGAAACAAAAAAAATCAGTTGCTTAGGAAGTGGCACTTGAGGTGGTCTTAGACACTATTACTTAATCTCAGCTGATACATTCCTCCAATATCTTATGTTGGAATTGTTTAGTGTGTCACTTTCCTTCTTGTCCTACTTATGGGATGGCATCTGGTTTTGAGGATTTCACAGTCAGTATTGAATTTTACAAAAGTTTTGACAGATAAAACTGATATAAGGATGTTAAAAAAACCTAAAACTTATCCAGCAAAATAAGGTTATGATTACAAATAAAACTGTATGGCCTGAGGTCCCTTGCAGATTGCTTGGGCTTTGCAGCTCATTCTCTAATTTGTAAAAGGTTTCCTGATTGCTGGCTTTTACTCCAGTCTGTGACTAATGGCTATATACCCATGCAAGAAAATCTCTGCTTTGCGAAGGAACGTAGATGTGCTAATGGAACTGCTCTTGGTTAGTCAATCAGATGTGTTCTTGAACAGGGGGTGTAAGTGATTGAAAATGGGACATGGAAATTCCAGAATACAATAAACATGACCCAAAATCCTGGGACAGGCCAATGGTATTCGACCTTTGTTAATGCTTGATTTTTTTTTTTGGATGAAACTGCAAGAAAGTCTTTTAAGTTCATTATTAACCAAATGCAGAGACAGTTCAAAGTTCTACGTAAATCAAGGAACAGAAATACCTTCATGTTAATTTTTTCCAGAACACATCACAGTATATTCACTTGTAATATCAATCTATATCTGATTTAATATAAGTTGAAAATAAAAGGAAAATATAATTTTGAAGGCATTCTCCTAATTCTGTACAGCTGTAGAGAATCTTCTGCTGCAGTCAGTTTTATTAACATATTTCTGGGATATTCATTCTCAAAAAAAGTGAGCAAGACTTCTCCCTTGGTAGCATCTGAGCTTTGCAGAGTTACACAGTAGTTTCTATAATCCTTATAAGAAGTGAGGTACAGCGTGGTATTCCTGGGAGCAATGTTGAATAATGAAAATATATCTTTGCATTTTTCATTCAGAAGGATTACATTTCAAACACTGCAGTTGTTCTGTTCCTATCTAAGACACAATCTAGAGTGGGCTGCTCAAAATCTGTTATTAAATAATACAGAAAACAAGACAGATTAGGCCATGCACCATTACAGCTTAGTGGAGTTCTTTTAAAATGGATCACAATCCAGATTGCAACAGCAGGACCCAAAGTAATGTGGATCTGTAGGTTACAAGATTTTAAAATACAAGGTTCCACACAGAAACAATTTTTAAAAGATGAAGCTTAAAATGAAACTTGTATTCTTAATTTAGAGGACAATGCCCCAAAACTAAACCAAATGTTTGCAACAAAAACTCTACAAACTCTTGGACACCCACACTGACTGATGCTCTGGGACTGACATTCAATTAGATGAAATAATTCTCTGCATGCGCACAGTTCAACATAAAAACTGTCTGATTGTATACACACATACATTCTCTCTTCTACTGAATTCCCCATCTTCTACTGAATTCCCCATGAAACCCCCTTCTTTCCTCAATTATTCATTAATCACAGCTGTGCTGAAGGTATCTCATGAAAGCAAAGAGGGATATTTTCTTTCAGATCATTGACCTGCGTGATCCTAGAATTTGTAAATGCAATTCATGCATAATAAATGGAATTATGTTGAAGTTATTATTAATAATTCCATAATCCCATGGAAGAACTGTTCCCCCTTGATGCATCTGTGAAATTCACAAAGCAGAAGCGTTGCATGAGTGGATGTGTGGAACTACACGTGCACACATGATGTGTGTGGCATGGGTTGGGATTTGTGTCCCTTGTACAGCAGAAGGGTCTGGGTCATGTACAGGGGCTATTTGCCCAGAATTTCTGTGTGGTTTTCATCTGCCAAAAGCATGAAAATCCAGTGGAACCAAAGTGTAGGTGCAAGAGAACGGGCAGCTGAATGACCACTCAGAAATGAGTCTGGAGCTCCGGCCTGCCTGAAGCTGCCCACGTTGGGCAGTTCTGCAGCACTGCTGCAGCCTCTTCCATACCTGCCCACAACCTAGGACATCACAGGATGTGCTTACCACACCAAGCCCTTTTGTTCCTCTGTATCCTCTCTTAGCCGACGGTAGATGGTGCCACTTGCATCAGATGGCTTAAACCCAGCTATGAATGAGAGAGGTTATTCGCCTTGGATGGATGAAACAGAAAGGGTAACCCAAAACTTTCATTTGCCACATCATTTCTTTCAATGTGAATCTGTTGCACACTCTTTTCCTTTTGTCTCTGAGTAGTTTCCTCCAGGAATTTTTAATCATAGTGAATTCTCTCCCGGGAGACCAGAAACCATGCATTAAGAGATTCAGCAAAACAGCATGTGCATATAGGATTTGACTGCTATTGTTCAGTTTGCATTAATTTAATTGTAGCTTCTTCATCACAGTCAGGGGAAAAAAACAAACTTTCTCTGAATTAAATTAGCTGATAGCAAAACCAGCTAATATGCTGCAAATGGAAGTGCATTTTCCTTACATTCAACTAAATTAACATTTAGATCTCTGAAAATTAAGAGGTCTATTATTCAATACATCACCAGTATAAGCTTGCTTAATAGTATTTTGATTATGTTTTTCTAATTCAGGTTTGGCTGAATGACAATATGACAAAAGTATTTGACAATAACAAAAACATTTACCTAAGAACTAAAGTCATATAAATTAGGAACTAGTTATATTTATCAGAAAACTGACTACTTTGTGTTACTCTGTTTAAACTTTCCTTCTGGATACCTTTAGGAACTCTTTATTTTTACTCTCAAGAAGAATTATGTTACTCAGTGATGGTACTTTTATCAAGCATATTACAATGGCAATCTTTTATGGCCACCTTTATTTCCCTGCCTAGCAATTCTGTGACAACTCACAGATGTTAGTTTCCTCATAATAGATGTAAAAAGAGGGCTTTTAGAAAGCCACATGTACAGGTTATTCAGGGACTTAACTCTGTGGGTATCAGTCATGTTTGCAAATGCTGTTTACTATGGATAAGAGTCCCAGGGACTTAAGAGTTTCGAAGCCAGAGGAAATAATCATCACCTTTATAAGGAAGGCCATACATTTTCATTACCTCTGAGAAAGATATTTTATCTTGGTTTAAAGGCTTGAAATGATGGAAAACCCACCAGAACAATCTATTGGGTTAAAGAGCCCTTCATTACATGGCATTCTCTCCAGTCATGTTGCTTGTATTAATTGAGCTATTTCCCTAAAGCCAAAAGGAAGGGATAAAAGGATATATCTCAAAAGTCTGGACCTGTATTCCTAATTAATGAGTTTTCAAGAGACTCTCTGTAAGTCTCCCCAAAATCTATACTAATTAAGGAAAAGACATTTCCTTTTTAGACAAGAAGGTTTTGTAAAGTAGGTAAGACAGTGCGTGGGAAAGACACCAGTGAAAATAGTTTCTGTACTGGCAAATTACCCTTCGCTCTCTGGTGTCAAAAATAAGGAAATCACATTTTAGCTTTTTCTGACTATCATAAACAACATAGACATCTGATGCTAGGAGCATTTTATTTTAAAAGGCCATTGGATCCACCTGTTTTGAATCCTGACAGTTTAGGCCTTGGGCTATTTTGTAAAAGTAGGATTCAGAAAACATATTTGGAATTCCTTAGCTGTAGTACCAAAGCCATGAACATGGGACAGGGTAAAACATCTGTACAGTCCCCTAAATCTTGCTAAAAGTAAAACTGATTTGCAGAGTGAGTAAAGTATTTAGGAAGGTGAAGTCCTATGGATTATTTTTGTATATTAAACTCCTGAGTGACCAAGTTAGTTTTTTAAAATGGAACTAAAATTCCTAAGACCATTACATGGTTTTGATAAAACCTGTACAAAAACTTTCATGATTCAGAACTGTAAGGGCAAGGTGAAATCTTTGTCAGGTTCTTGCGAGCTTCCTAAATGAAATGTTGCAATTCTGTGACCACACATACACCCACACGTTGCCTCTGAGGTCTAATAACAGTGGAAAAGGTATTTACAAACAGTTTGATAGTGAGCTCTGACCTTTCTCCCACTTTTAAAGTATTGGTGATGCTCAGGACAAATGAAAGGAGAAGGATAACTCTGGAGCAAACCCCACCACCAGAGGAGGAAAGGAGAACAAAGCATATAAGAAAAGTCTAGTGACAACAGATAAGAAGAAGTCTTCCCCAAAGCTACATAAATTTTTGAGAGAGCCCTGCTCTGCTAGAGGTGGTTCTAACACTCATTCACAGTTGTAAGCACATTTTCTGATTGTGAAGTGGCCTTCTTTCTCAAGGGACTAAACATTTTACTTCTCTAAATTTTGTGTAACATTGTATATTAAGAATGATAAACATCAGGCTAAAACAATCACATATTATTATGTTACTACTGACATTTTGACGAATGTCTTAGAAAATACTTTCTCTGTTCCACAGGCTATAATAGAATTCTTCTAATAGATTCACTAACAACTTTGCCTCTAAACTTGGCATTTAATAGCTGTCACAGGTTGCTACTAGTAACAGCTTCACAGACCACAGAAGATACAATGCAGTGTGATGAATGAGCTGCACGAATGTTTTGCCCCTGCCAAAGACTGAAACCTGCAAAAAACCCTGTTCTCTTGCTCTTATGCAGCACTGTTAATTCAGAAAATCAGAACTCTTCCATATATGAAACACTTTCCTTAAAGGATGTATAAAACAGTCTAGGCACTGCAGCGTGGAAAGAGGTTGAAGGTATTCAAGACAGATTTATAAAACCAGCAACAGCACAGGCAAAACTCCAAGAGAGTAGTTGTGCACTGTTCTCAGAGCAGAAAAAGTAGTGGGGATTGAACCAGTAGATGCTGATGGGACAGGAAACTGCTACGTACACCATAACATTACATATGACTTTGTGTGGGCCAAATACACAGCTGGATCTGAAAAAGGGATTAAACACAATGATTGAGAACTAGTCTATAATAGACTATTAAACACAATGATCTGCATGGTCCATAATGGAGTTCCTAATCCAGTGATTGCCTGAATGGCAAAGGAGCTCAAAGGTTCACTAAATATTTCTCCCTTTTTTTGTGTTCTTGTCTGGGCCATTGACAGAGACATTACACTGGACCAAAAAAAATGGTTCTAAATTAATATGGCAACACAGGTGTTTCTGTTAGCTTGTCTCTCTGTTTTTAGCAAGGACTGTTCAGTCAAGATAGATTATTGCATAGGAATTTAGTGACAGTGAGAATTGAAATCTAGGGCCAAGCTGTAGAGCAATCCTCAATTCATGCACAGGCACCGTGTCCGTTTACTGCTAAGTTCAGGCTTTTCTTTAGGTCACATTTTTTTCCAGTCTTGGCTTGGCTTCCAGGTGCCCAGCTTAAGCCAGTGGCACATTATCATGCAGAGTCTACATAAAATATCTCATTTTCCCACTCTAACTGCAGTTGAATACAGATAGAATGAACAGCTGTATCAGAACAACAGGTTGGTTACGTACCAAAGAGAAAAAAATCCTGATGTTGTTGCCACGTAGGCAGAGCATGTAAAAGGGTTTTACCTGGATTTCCTGCTTCTTTCTGAGTAACTTCAAATGAGTGCCTTTGGTCTCTATATCCTCATGGGGATAAAGATAGTTAGCATCCTTTGTAAGGAACTTTGATATCCAGTGATGCTATTGACATTTCCAGGTATTTACATCATCAAATTAGTAAAACCTGATGAAAAATGCAAATTTATTTGAGATTATTTTTTTCATAGCTGCAAAATGTTAGTTTCTTATAGAGCAAGATCATCCATTTCATCTTTTGTGATTCAGAGGTACATCTTTTCTGAATTTACTAGTATTCAGAGGTGAAGAAGAAAGGGCAGGATAAGAGTATACATCCTGTCTTTATGAATCTAAACTAGTAGCTCTTGTATTATTTCCATGTTAGAAGGTCATGTCTCCAGTCACTCTGAGGACAGGGAGAAAGAGAGGCTCATCTGGATCAGGAAGCTTCATTGCTCTGAGTCACTGGCTTCACTGATGACAATTGCCCCATCTCCTTCCACCAAGGACACAGAGGCCTAGGAAGACAGTCTCCTGACCCAGCCTCCCACACTGCAGAGTTATGAATGCAGAAAGTGAGATGCATTTGAAGTGATCCTGTGTTAAATAAGGCAGCTGGATGCTACATGCCTTCTAACTTGCCAGTGGTTCCAACATTCTTAAGCAGACTGATTTTGAAGTGGGATTTACTCTAGAAGTCTTGCCATGGCAGAGCATCACCATTGTCACTGAATCATAGTGCCTGTCATTTCTAGATCCCTCATAAGCAACTCCTAAAAAGCCTTCCCTTGCCTTTCCTTCCCTCCCCATGCCTTCCCTCAGTTCACACACCCTCTCCCTCACTGTTCTACAAGTTCCAGCATCAACTGCATTCCTCTCTCACAGGCCTCTTGTTTTCCATTAGGAGCTAAAGCAGCCCAAGCCTCCCTGATTAAAACTGTTGCAAGAGCTGCTCCTATAGTGTTTTCATTTCAATTTTATTGGAAGCATAGGGCAGGAAATTGGGAAAAAACATCAAAACAGTAATTATGAGGGGTTATTAATATTTATAGAGCTTTTAAAACTGGCTTGTTTACTAGATGTGCCTCTGGGAACTCATCTACACAAACGTCAATTTATGAAGGCCACAATGTACATTTCTTTGTCTGAATTATTCACATTAGTCAATACAATTAATCTTCTCAATAGTTGAGGTCTAAAATTGGGTCATATGAATTGTATTTCTAAGGTTTATTTTTTCCTTCTTTGGCAGTGACTCACTTCAGTAGAGAGGACTATATTTTAGCTACCAAAGGCGCTATGAAAAAAATCTCATCTTCCAAAGTTCTTTTCATGGCATTACATTCTTAATGTTTCAAGTCACACTGGATCTCCTATTAGAGATCTGTGTTAGTGATAGCCCAATAGAAGTTTTTGGAAATGAATGAATTTTTTGTTTGTTTGTTTTCTTCATTTATGAAAGCAGATAATAGTGGTAGGTTTGGTGTTAATATGACTAACTCTTTAATAACTTTATTTTTCCCTTCGTGTCTTAGGGACCAATATTTCTGTGAGTGGAAGCTGAGGGCCTAATATATCTGCTATTTTTCCTCCTGGATAGGCATTACTCCAGAACAGTGATGAGGAAATAACTCCACAGTGTGCAGAGAGCTGTGGTTCCCAGCACTCTGTAATATCCTTCTCACAGGTGTAACTGTATTCCAGTCACATTGTTAAGCTCATACACTCAACCAGTCATCTTTGCAATTGAAGGTACCTTTTTATAGCAGACCTAAAGAGTTTACTTTTCTACTTAGCTGAGATTTATTAAAAATAAAATTGGGCCTTTTATCTGATCCCAACGCCCTGATTATCAGCACAGTTCTATGAATGCAGACCTCAGAGTGTATCTTGGCACTTTTACACAGATGAGCATCAATGTGCCTTTCCTTTCTCTGCATTCCAGCTCTGCTTTCTTGCATGAGACTGAACAGGAGCTGGGTTATAGGGCTGTCAAAAGCAGGACATGAGGAAACAAGATTTTGCCAGTAAAGGCAAACTTTAAAGGAGAAAAACTTTTTATATTAAGTCTTGTCAGCATTAAGAATATGGTTCATGCCACCTGTGTGAGAAGAGCATGAATATGTAGAACCTTGGGGTGTTCATATTAAAAGATAAAACGGGCTAGAAAGCAATGAATGATTTCAAACTAAAATGTCATTCATCACTCCAGTGAAGACGTGGAAAGATAAAATATTTCAGCAAGTCTGCAGGTGGTAATATTTAGGTAGAGCTTAGCCCATAGGGTACTATCCTGCCTCTCAAAATGTAGACAAGATCACTAACTGAGAAAGCAGCATTCAAATCATTAAGCAGCAATAATGATGCTTCTTTCATATCCCAGCTTCTTCAGACATAAAAATGAGGCTTCCTAAAGAATGCAGGTAAGTGATGGGTTGGTTTTATTATACAGAATATTGATTTTCCGTTGCTGAACCCAGCATAGACAAAGTAACAATAAATATGGCATAGTGCTGCTGAATATGAACTGCCCTGGGTGAACAGATGCATCTGATAATGTTTTTCAGTAGAAGGTGTTTCTAT
The DNA here is from genome assembly GCA_035583235.1 of Hafferia zeledoni. Lineage (NCBI taxonomy): Eukaryota > Metazoa > Chordata > Aves > Passeriformes > Thamnophilidae > Hafferia > Hafferia zeledoni. Next base: position 34,928,618 of record JAWWEV010000134.1, on the reverse strand, counting down.
TTATTTTGTGTTCTGGGGCCCTATTTTTTCACTCAGTCTTATCAGCAAAATAAGATTTATTTTCTCCACCAGACAGTACCAAACCAGGTCTGGTTTGCTTTGGTTTGAGGTGGTAATAAGTCAATTGCTGCAACAGCTATTACTTCAGAAAAGTGGTTTTGCACATGTGTATTATTTGCCTTTATTATTCACTGAAATATGCACCAATCTACTTGAAGGACCACCTCATTCCAGGGGCTTTTCAAGTTAACTTACAAGCAGGTGCCACTTTTTTAAATTCTTATTCTTATCATCTGTTAATATCTAACAGCATGTTTTTTTAACCAGAATGAACTTCAAGACCCAAGTTCAATATTTACAAAATAAGTGGTCCTTTATCAGCACATATCACTGTATCCAGCCCAAGGATTATGTTGTTTTGCTATCTAGTTTATACAGACAGGTGAAGCAGAATGAAAAAATGATCAAGATAAGAGTGATGGTAATCAGGGAAACAGAAAACATAATTAAATTATTGGAAAGCTTACAAAACATAGAGCAGAACAGTAGTACCCGTTACAGTAGTTCTACCGCAGAAATGGGTAAGATGTTTTTTGCCAATTAATTTTTGAGTGATGAATCAGGTTTATTAAAAACAAAGGAGTAATCCTATTAACAAGAGAGCAATCATCCTATTGAGAAAGAATAAGAACAGAACAGCGGGAGCAGAGAGCATCCAGGTGATAGGAAGCTTTAGAAACCTCACCAGTGAACCACAGTCAATCTTGTAAAGCCCTAAGTGAGGCCATGCAGGGTCTTTTTCATTAGACTGTTGAAGGGGAAAGATATGCACTTTTTAAGCTGTGTAGCAAATGAATATGGATTTAATTCCAGTTTTAATTCTCCAGAATATTTCCACGAAATTTAGCAAATGCCTTCATAAACTTAAGGACTGGACACATAATAAAGCAATAGACCTTATTCCAGCTAGAAAGCAATACACAGGATATCCAAAAAAATAATCCAGATTTCTGTACCCTAAATCTTTTTCTTACTTTCCCAGCAGAAATTAAAATTATCCCTTTTTGCAGTTCTCATGGAGACCTATAGCCTTGCACTTCTTGATAAAGCAAGATGGAGAGACCAATTCAGTACAGAGCGGGTTTATAATGTATAATCTAGTTTAAATTGCACCACATCGTAAGACATGAAAATCCATCTTTTTCCTCCAACACAAAAGGTAGCCTAGATACAAACCACAGCGAAGACTCAGCCTCCGAACAATGAGAGACTGCAGCTGGCACTCCTGAGTGCTCAAGTTTCTTCAGTAAGGTCATGGACAGACTGGGAAATTTTGCTTCTATAAATTTTGTTGACTTTCAGTTTCTGATAATACTAAGTGAGAGCACACTGAACTCTGGCATTGTGCCACAAGAGACTATTTAATTCTGACAGCCAAACCCTGCAGTTTGCTGAGTCACAGAAAACGTGCAGTGGCAAATCTGTGTAAATGAAAGGCACCTTTTGTCAATGACAAATTTGTAATGTACTTTTGACCAGACTTCAGTTTGTTTTCTGTACTTCCTACAGGGAAATATAATCAGAATATAACTCAGATAGAAAAATACTGGTTCTGCATGTGAAGCTCTTTGGAAACCTTCCAGTTTGCCTGGCTTGTAACCATTCCTCAGTTTCCCTAGTGACTGTATGGTGAAGGAATAAAACGGCTCCAGGAGAAATATAATTTAACTCCACTGGTTCTTCTTGCACTGTATCAGTATGCTTCAGTGAAATGAAGAAAATGTAGAATATAGCTACTTTTTAAATACATTTTCCTTTTTGCTTGCAAGGCTTTGATTTCCTTATGACAGGGGGTGACCCAAATTATATTCTTCAGTAGGAATAGGTAAGTACTTGCTTCTGGATTTTGGCATTCTTGTCATGAACTATTTTTCTGTCACAATGAACAATATATTTTCATCTGCCCCAATTAAAACACTCAAATAGTAACTCATATTGAAAGAATTATTTGCTTTAAATATATTTTGGCCCTTAGAGGCCATCCAGGCTGTCATTCACCACTGGTCAAATCTGAGCCCACAAAACCCATTTATTCCAATGCAAGAGTGAAACATATACAATCATATATACCATTGGATGTTTTGGGTTGGAAGAGATCCTCAAGATCATCTAGTTCCAACTCTTCTGCCGTGGGTAGGGACACAGCTCACTAGACCAGGTTGCTCAGAGCCCCATCCAGCCTGGCCTTCAACATTCCAGCAATGGGGCATCCACAACGTCTCTGGGCAACCTGTGCTAGTGACTCACCACCATCACAGTAAAGAATTTCTTCCTAATATCTAGTCTAAACCTACTCTCTTTCAATTTAAAGCCATTGACCCTTGTCCTATAACTTCATGTCCTTGTAAAAAGTCCCTCTCCAGCTCTCTTCTAGCTCCCCTTTAAGTACTGGAAGGGTACTATGGGTTCTCTCTAGAGCCCTCTCTCCTCCAGGCTGAACAGCCAAAACTCTCTCAGCCAGTCTCCATAGGAGAGGTGCTCCAGCCCCCTGATCAGCTTCGTGGCCCTCTTCTGGACTTGCTCTATCCTGTCCATATCCATCTTATGTCGTGGGCCCCAGACCTGGATGCAATACTCCAAGCAGAGAGCCCTCAGCCTGCTGGCCATGCTTCTTCTGATGCAGCCCAGGACACAACTGGCTTTCAGGGTTGCATGTGCACGTTGCTGGCAGTGCACAGTGTTGAGCTTCTTGTCATCCAACACACTCAATTCCTTCTCTTCAAGACTCTCAATCCATTCTCTGCTCAGCCTGTACTTGTGCTTGGGATTACCCCAACCCAGGTGCAAGACCTTGCACTTGGACTTGTTGAACTGCATGATTTTGTATGAGCCCACCTCTCAAGCCTGTCAAGATCCCTCTGGACTACATCCCTTCCCTCCAGCATGTCAACTGCACCACTCAACTCAGTGTCATCGTTGAACTTACTGTGGGTGCGCTCAATCCCACTGTCCATGTCACTGACAAAGTTAAACAGCACCAGTCACAATCCCAACCCTTGAAGAACACCAGTTGTCACTTGGACAAATATATGTGCAAACTCAAGAGCTGATTAAACTCACTGGTGCTCATCTCTGCAAAGTACAACTTCTGCAGGGACCTGTGCAGAGAAAAGTAGTGGGTGTTGATTTATCAGGCTGGCTTGACAATTCTGCTGGTTAACACAGTAGTCACCTGGAGCATTTCCTGTAGTTCCAGCAGTGCACTTGACAGTACATAAGGGATGGTGAATGCACCACTCCCTTCCTCAAAGATTCTAGAAGGTAAAGTTGGCCAGGGTAGCTAAAGAAGAAATTCCATATACTCATCACTGAATATGCCTTAAAACTCATTTTCCCTGGAGGTCTGTTCCCACAAACATTAGCTCAGCATGGTGAGATTGTTCAATTCTGCACCTAACACTCCACAAAGATACAAAGTCAAAAAGGTTACCTCCTTACACTATCCCAGAAAAGCCATTCAAGTTGTTTTTGTGCCATCTAGGCAATTTTAAAAAGAATATTGAAAACCTAAGACACTATCTTTTCTCTCTATGACCATTGGTGGTAATTGGTCAGGTTTAATTCTTTTTCCAAAATCATCTCTGCTGGAGAAGCACAACTTAAAAATGTTTTCTTATATTACCAATTTCCAGAACATGGTCATGATTTCTGTACTATTCAAATGAGCAAAAAGCCTCAAGTTTTCAACAGTCTGTGCTGAAAATTTGTTTTAGATCTGGAATCTCCTGTGCTGTATAAAAGCAAGCCTCTAGCAACATGCTTGAGATCAGTGGAGAAACAGTGCTTCATTACACAGGTCTGAGGACCTCTTCCTTCTCTCCCTGACACCACACTCCTGAGCAGTGTGGTCTTTGCAGTGCTTCAAAGTAGTGTGGGTTATTCTGGCAGTCCTTCTCCTTTACAAGTCCTTGAGGAATCAAGTACTATTCTTTCTCGATTCACCTATGAGTGACCACAAAGTGGCCTCTTACGGATTACACTTTAAAAAACAAAATCTGTAGATTTGTGATTCCTTTGGGTGGGGCTTGTCCTTGGCAAGATGGCTTTATATTATAAAGGAAAATGTTTAACAGGCACCACACCTCAGTCTATCAATAAAGCCTTACACTTCACATGCATGATAAATCCTCCTTAACTTCTTCCTTAATTTGAATTTGTAATGATTAATGATAAAGCAAGTTAAGGCAGGGCTACTTCACTTAATTTGCTTATGACATAATAGGAGACAATAATTTAACGCACAAAGATCCACTTGTCACAAGTGCAGTGACTCATCAACTTCCCTAAACATTATGAAGTCCACCTAACGGATTCTGATGAAACAAAACTGCAGCAGATTATACATTTGGTTTTGATGCTTTTTCCTTATATTTTTGCACAACATCAGAAAAAAAGTATGGGAAAGTACCTGTCTTCAGGTAAGACAGGTGAACTGTCCCATACCAGGTCTCACAAGCCCAGATGGATACAACATGTTGGCAGACTCAGAAAAGCATTTTATTCCAAGTTCATCTTTACAAAAAATGGTACATTTACCCCAAATTTTAAATTTTTATTCTACAGTTTGGAACACTGAGACACAAAAATAACAACTTGTCCAAGGTTCCTGAGGAAGCCTGTGATAAAGATGGAAACTTAGACCTTTTGACTTCCAGTTCTCTAATGCAGCCATGAGACCTTCCTTTGCCATGTATTCAGAGAGGCATTTTATAGACCAAAGTCTACCACAACTTACACGTACAGAACAACAGAATTGTACTGTACAACAGAATTTCACATGGCCTGTTATTTTTGTTTTGGGTAACACTATAAGAAACAGCTATTGCCCAGGGGTTGTACAGCTCAATCACCAGATGCCAGCAGGCTGGACAGTTGCTCTAGTGACTGGACAATAGTTAGATGCACTCCTCAGTTACCATTAGTCAGCCATCAACTTTGTTCTTTTTTTAAAGCTTTCATGAAAAAAAAAAAAATCAGTACTTTGGAAAAACATAGTCAGAAAAAGCCCCACCAAGGCTAGCACTTAAAATTGATTTCCAATGAAATTATGGTAGAACATGACAGGGAGGGTAGTTAGGAATGTCGTTTCTGTGACTGACTTATGTCTTTGCTGTTCTTTGAAATCAAGAGCATTGATTTTTTTATGCTTTTACTTGGGTTTGCTTCCAGCATCCTGGGATTCCCTGGGGCCCAGAAGGATACAATGCTTGACACACAGGCAAATTGCTGAAAGGTCAATGTGTTCAGTGCACATTGGTAGCATCTGTGCTGCTATTATATTTGCCAAGATCCAAGCAAATTCAAAGAAGAAAATCATATTTGAAGAGCATTTTACCTAAAGTTTTTCAGTCTCCTGAAAAATACCCATCATTGCTAACTTTTTATTATACATTTGTGCAGAGACAGTCCACGTGAGCTAAAACAGGCTTGCATCTGAGTTTTTCCACACTTTGTTTTGCAAACTCTGTTCTAGGTACAAGTCTAGTTTTTCTCCTAACCTATTGACACCATCCAGATCCACATGTACAAGCATTACAGTAACACAGTCTGGCACTGACACCCAACCTAGTCTGGCCAGCTCCGTGTAACCAACTCAACAGCAAGACTTACTGGCACTAGCAGTGGCAAATCCCAGCTTCTACCAAACACTAAGACTGATCTCCCCACCCTTGCACTTAAGCCCCAGAGCAAAAGGTGGCTCAGAAACCAAGTTTGGCATAATTTCTTAAGTCACTCTGAAACAAATCATCACCTTAGCATTGACTCAACATAAATCCCAACCTAACCTCCTCCCTTTCACAGTGGAATTCCCTAGCCTGCCCCCAACCTGCCAGCTGAAACACAGGACAGCAGCTCTATTTCCCCTGGCAGGCACTGTCCTTTGCCCCAGAGCTCTGTGAATTACAGCTCACCTCGAGCTCCAGTTTTGCACCTCACTTCTTTTCCCCAAAAATGATTTTGCCCCATATCTCTTCTGGGCCAGATAGAAATTACAAGTAGAATTATGCTGGAGTTCAGATTACTTTTAGATTTTCATAAATCAGTTTTACTAACGCCTAAACTTCATTCCAGCCAAAGCTAATCATAACCTAAAAACTGCTTTAGGATCTCAACATAAACACAGCTCAGTGCTTTATGCCTGAAGTCTGAAAACCTTCTCCAGTAACATGTTATGAATTCAAGCTTTGCCCTTTTTCTTTTATCTCTGGAGGTCAAACCCTTTACCTACTGTGTTACCTAATCTCCCATCTCAGAGGTCATCTCCCAATGACACTGGCTCATACCATCTCTCAGTTTAATTTAAGAGGCCCTGCTAGTTATATGACTTCACAAATTTACATAAACAATCTCTGATTCTATGCAAAATCTGTTTATTGTCAGAAGGACAGATAATCTTAATTTGGAAATTAATATACAGCTACAAGAACCAGCCTTTCATACCTGCCTATCTTATTAAGGCAGAAGCAGTGCCAAGAGAACTTCAAGCATGTTAAAATGCTCAGAGCTTGACAAGAATCAAAGATCTTCTTTGAATTTCTATGAAAATTAACTTATTTTCCTTGCAGTAGAGATACAGTGATGTTTTAGAGATGAGACAATGTCTGCTGTGCACAAGTACTGTCTCATATTACTCTGGATGCCACATTTCCACTGACATTATAGCATTAGAACACATTATTGACTAACTTAAAAGTAATAATTGGAAAGGTTTTATGTAGCAGGAGTATCATGATCTGATAACAAATTGCCTTTTGTTTTATTTTCTTCCTACATTTAACCAGACTAAATGTTATCTAAGAGCAACTGGTAATAGCTGCAAATGTAATCCATTAACAACAGCTTTGAACCACATAATCAAATGAGGGAAAGAGGTGATGCAGCCTCTGCCTGTCTTTGGAAATGAGAATCTGCATATGTACACTTACACACACACAAACCCAAACAACATAGGAAAGGTTCCCATTAGCATAATCATCCCTGGATTTAAACTTACAGATCACACTCACTGTAACACCTCACTAGGCTACCAGGAATTGGCTTGGCAGAGAAGCTTCTCTTCACCTGGAGCACAAAGTCACACCTGCACAGAAACACAGTGACACTGAGGAAGAGGCAGACAATAAAGACTACACACAGATGAACTCCAGGACGATTTTCACATCTTTCTGAACATGGGAGTTAGGGAGATTTCAGTTGGGAGCCCATCCTGAAAGGTACACCCTGCCATGGATCTTCAGAAAAATGTGACCTGGTCAGAGACAAACAGCAGAGCCAGGTTGTCAAAGATTCTAAGTGATACCTGCAGTTTTCCCAAAAGCATTCAGAGCAGTGTGCAAGCAGGAGCCAGGACATGTAAACCCATCAGTCTGCAGTGCCCACTAAGCTGGCAACTCCTCTGAGGCAGGAATGTCTCAGCAATCCAGAGGCAAATCGCCCTCGGCTCTGCCAAGGGGTGTCCTGCTGTCTGTCAGAAGCCAGCCACTGGAAGCAGTTCCAGTGAAATCCCTTGCTTAGTGAGGATGTAAAAGATTTTCTGAGCACTTCCAAGAGTGGGAGCCTTTCAGAGAGAGCAGCAGCTGAAGGGACCAAACTTTGGAGTGATGGAAGTGACAGTGCTCTGCTACATTCACCTCTCCCTGGATAAGTCTTGGCTTTCAGACAAAGCTTAAAATAGAAGGTAATTAGAACTATTTTTTTTCAAATCCAGATTACTGGTTTTGGCAGTCAAAATTATCCGTAACACAACTCCCCACATCTTGTGCAGGAAAGAAGTTTTGTGTCTGTCCTGCTGCCTTGGAGCCAAGAGCTGCCTGCCTCAGAGTAGGTCTGAGTGATAAACAATGTGCCAAATGCACAGCTAAGGCAATAGGCTTCTGCTTTGTAGACTATGAGCTTGCATACCAGCAGCATAGTAAAGACTACAGTGGGTTCATTTCCTTTAGGGAAATGTTTTTTCAACTGGTAACTGTAAAGATAATCACTGACTGTGGAGGAAATAAGCTATGCAAGGCAAGCCTTGCTAAAACTTCTGAACTTTCCATTTTAAGAACTTCTTTAAATATTAAAACAATTTAAAAAGATTTCATACTGCATGAAACAACTCTGCAGTTCAGAGTTGCATTCACAGCACCATTTTTCTCAAAGGTAATTATACAGGACATGTATGTTCCCAGGAAGTTGTTTTGTTATGCTGCCTGTTTTATTTAAACACTAATTGTCATGCAAAATTGACCTGTTAATCTGGACTTCCCACAAAACACTTTAGGTTCTTTGACAATGAGCAGAAAATGGATAAGAATGAGGGAATAATTAGTATTCAAACAGCTGCATATGCTGATAATGAAAAAATTGACTCTGTCAATGAACCCACAGCCCACCACTTGTGTGAAAACAGAGAAAAGCAAATGAAGTCAGCAGGCCTCCCGCTGAAAGGTGCCAGCTGCCAGTGGGCTGTCTGGAAAGAACATTTTTTCAAGAGAGCTACAGCTTTCACAGTGAAATACAAAGCAAATTGGTACCATGACTTGCTTCAAATATAATGACTTAGCAGCAGGCACAGATCACATGATGAAATGATGGAAAGTGGCAATGAACCACACTGCACAGAAAAGGATCAAATTAGTGTGATCATTACCAGTGCAAATGAAGACAGCATTCCTGCATTTCTCTACCTTTTCTGCCAGTATAAATCTGGTAGTAATGGAGGATAATTATACTTTTAAAATTATTTTAAATTATTTAATTTAAAACAGGCATTGATTAGGCTATGCTGAACTACATACATCACTGATTTGGAATTATCATTGATTGACAAAAGGAAACCTACCCCAAGGTCCAAAAAAAGAGAGAGTTGCTTGGTCATAACATAAAACATGGTTGTAAAAAAATTATATAGTAAATTACCATTGTAGATGAAATCTTGCCCATCTTGAAGCTACTTTCAGTGTAACAGTGTTGGAGAGCTACAGGATCAATAAAACATTGATTTTATATCTTTTCTTTTGCCAGGCTAGGCAGAGAACTGTCTTTCCACTGGAATGGTTTTGTGGATTACAATTAAGGAAACCTTCAAAACACAACAGCTGATCATGGAAGAAGCCACAGAGAGAGGAGTGAGTATAAACTATCCACTCAGGGGAAAAAAATACTCTGTAAGAAGTTTTGGCTGTGTTGTGAGTTTTTGATGGTTTGAATAAACTGTGAGTCAAGTGATATTTTCTGTCAGAAAACAAAATTTCAGAGCTGTGAAGGGGAAATCACATGGTTACTATGATGATTGGATCTGGTCAATTATTTGCACATCAGTTCCTCTGGGAATGTAATATAATAAAATTTTATTAAATGAGATGGACAGAGGATCTCCACAAAAAGAAATGCTTGTCTCCTCAGGATGTACAAATGGCAAGATGGATGAATCTTTGTACCAATGTCAAGATTGGTACCAATTGCAAGATTAGCAAGACTAGGGTTTGAACCTTCAGCAGTTTTAGTTTCTACACTAGAAAATGTAGAACAGAAGAAGCATGAATATAATATTATAAGGACACCATCAACCAGGAGGACCTGAGGGACCACACTCTCCTATACAAATATTCTGTCTCCAACTGAGCATTTCCACCAGTTTCTTTCAGTCCCAGTGAAACCTGGCCTGCACCTTAGGTATAAGTATGAAATATGTATTTACACAGTATAGAGAATTTTAAATGGTGTAAGCTTGTTGGGTTTTTAAGCCCCAAAATTGCCAATTACCTTTCTTTTAAGAATACTTGTGTACAGCATGCAATTTACAAGCCTTATGCCAAAAAATCCCAAAAGGAACCTAAAAAAATCCAAACCCTTTAGAAATCCAAACCCTTTAAAAAATCCAAACCTTTCTAAATGGCAACAGACTCGGTTTTCTTTCCATATTCAATTTTTTGTTCTAACATCAATTATACTAATTATCAAGCCATTGACTTTTTTTCCAGAACAAACCCAGACACGTATTTCCAATCCTTATGGTAACTGTGGAACACTTTTCAATTAGCAGAAAGGACTTCAGAGGAAGTTTCTAGGTCTGCAGTACATTCTCCTCCATGAGAGTGTTGGCAAGAGAAATTCATGCAGTAACCAAAATGGCACCTCACTCTTTCTCCATTGCTGAATAGGAATGGTACTTGCACAGAATAGTAAAACCCTTAGTTATTTCTGTTAATAATTGTATGGGTTATTTGTCAGAATATAGCCCAAAACACTTGCAATTATTTATCTGATGCTCTGCAAGGCTCAGATTAAGTTTCTGACCCAAGGAGGCATAATCTCCACAGATGGTGGAGAAGGGATAGCCCTTATACCTAATCTTGTTGGAAAAAATAGGAGTGTTGTGAGGGAAACCAATGATGATGACTAAGATACTTAATTTTCATCCAGCTGAATCCTGTCAAATCCTCATCACACTTGTTTGTCTTCACTTGCAAATCATTTGTTTTAAAAAACTGATGAGTACCCAGGCGTATAAACTGATACTTAGCAGCAGTTGCACTGCACTGCTCTCAAATATTTACACCCATTTTCCAGTCATCTGGCAACTGAAATGCAATTAACAACTTTGGTTTTATGTCCCCACTGGAGATGGCTTGCACATCCATCACAAATGCATTCATTTACTACAAATTTGCTCTTTGGATTTAACTCATTTAAATGAAGAAATCATATCCTATCTCAGTTCCTGTTAGCCATGATCCCTTCTGCCTATCAGCCTAGAGGGCCTGTGATAACCCTTCTGTTAGCTATTTATATTCTACCATCACACTGAACTTTGTCATGACATTATAGCCAATGCTGTTCACTTTGAGCCTGGATCAGTGTAATTCCAGGAGAGAGGAAGGAGATTCCAGATAGCCGTGAACCAGCTAACAAAAACTCTCAAAAGCCTAAAGCTGGTATGTGATCCTGAATGTCAGTAATTAATTGAAGTCACAAAGACCTAAGAAGTCGTATCCTGAAAAAAGTCAAACTCAGCATTGCTTCTGCTTGTTGGAGACTACCATAGTATTAGAATTCTAGATAATACACAATGTAGGAATTTTCACAACATGCCCATCACTTAGATAAAGTCTTCATTTCACAGTTGGGAGCTTAGGGAGCAAAATCCAGAGTAGATTATAATTATTGTTCACTTCTAGGAGCAATGCCTCTTTGCTGCACCAAGGATCTGCAGCCTCGTGACTGAGCAAATGATGGCTACAGGGAACACATCCCCAATTAGCAATGGTGGTTTGCCATGAAAGCAGCAGGTGAGACACTAACATCACAGTGGAGATGTGCATAAAGGCTCCTTAGTCAGGCATGGCACTGTTCTAGCAAGGCTTTCTGTCTCTGAGGACTAAACTCTGCTTGGTAGGACTGAATTCTAAAGACTGTCAGGCAGCTATTACAGCTCATATGAACACTGGCTCACCTTTCTTCTGGCATAGAAATACCCTGAATATACTTACTGGCCCTCACCTTGTGGGGAAGGTGCAAGATTAAAGTGGTGAGTAGTAGCCGAGTGAAGACACTGGAGATCTCAGCAGTTCCAGCTGTGTAGGTGCCAATGGACTCATAGACCTTCACACAGTCATCTCAGGCAGACAATGGATTTGCCTACACTCACCAATACCAACCTGAGTACCAAAAAAGCAAGATAATGGCACAGGATTAGCTTTCCCTCTACCCAATAGGCCCATCAAAACACCACACATCTTTATCCCCTGACTAATATACGGTTATTTCCATTATTTATAAGCAATTAAATTCATTGTTATCATAGTGATAAAATCAAAATTGTTAGTGCCTGGCAGTCCTTGGATTAGCGATCCCAGCTCCCGGTCCCAGTGTCACTCCTGGAAAGATGACAGGACTTTAAGAAGCAGTGGAATGGAAGCACCGCATTGAGGCGAAATGCCTTCTTTCATAGGGTTAGGATGGAACTTTCTGGAAATATGGCTGGGGCCTGGATGCCTGTTGGTGGAGAACAGGATTGAAAAACGCACCAATAACAGGCACAGGAATTCAACAACTATCCAATAGGGGATTGTGTAAATGCACCAATAGCAGGTGTAGGGATTCAACAACTGACCAATAGGAGATTGCATAAACGCACCAATAGCAGTCATAGGGATTCAACAACTACCCAATAGGGTATCGCATCCAACAGCCAATCAGAGTTTGAAGCTGTGACAGAGGTTGGAATGCAGCCCTGAGAGGTTCAGGGAACAAAAACCTGGGTAGGATCTCTAAAGGAAAAAACTAATAACTAGGACTCTGAATAACCATTACCGAACAGGAAAAAACACAACACAATACATAACACAAAAAACATTCATTAAACTGTCGCAGTGCATTGATCTTCTTCAAGGCATTGATCTTCTTCAACCCTAATGGTTCAAGGCAGTCCTTCTTGCTATAAATCCATTGCTGGTAAAACCTCTTCCACTGATAGTAGGATTGCCATTCTACTACAAGTGCCTGGGAACCTTGACCTATGCAGATTATTGCTGAAAAGTTCTCTAACTGTCTTGCTGCAAACAGTACAGTGCAGGTGAGATGAGCAGGACAGAACCAGTACTGGGTGCCTGAAGTATCAAGCTCTGTTGCTCAGAAGGTGCAGAACAAGATCACGCATCTGCCCAAGACCAGAGAGCAAATGCAACATAGCAAATCAGATCGGTTTTCCTGATATCCTTCAGTGTTTCCCTATATCTTTCTTCAGAGCTGAACCATCTGTGTCTTGCTCTTATATGATTTGTGTGTCTCAGCAGACAGTTTTCAGAGACTTTGTTGTGTTTGCTGCTTACAGATGTTGAAGACTGTCTCAGGGAAGTAAAAGTGCTGCCCATTTCTCCCCCACTCCTTCAGACAGATTATAGGGTTCATTTCAGAGCAGGGTCATCTCAGACACTGACAAGTTGCTGCATTAAAGTGTAAATTCTGAAGCCAAATAATCAGCCTATATGCCATGCTAAACAAGTGAGTCAAGTCAATCATGACTTGAGAGAACAAAGGCTTGAAGTCAAGTGGAATGGCATGGAGGGGAGCAAAATGGAATGTTTGCCTGGGGCTTTGAACATGTGACATGACACTACTCTCCAAAGTTCCTTACTAGCACAGTATTCCAGCACGATATGAGCAGTCAGTATGCTAATTGCAGATATTTGGATTAAGTCAACTCCAGCTTTTTACTGTATTTTCAACATCAAGATTTGAGGACACTCAGAAACTGAGAGAGAAATTACATGAAGAGATCAAAACAAAACCCTCTTGTGAAATGGCACTTTTTGAAACCTGCATTTATTAATGCATGGAAATTGTGGCTCTAATTTTACTCAGACACTGAAAAAAAGGTAACACCTTACCTTCAGTAACTATCAAGAATTTCACAGTAACTCCAAATAACTCAGGTTAGAGGTGTATAAACTGTAGCTCAGGCCAAAAAGTTTAAGCAATTTGCTCAAGGCTACCCTGCACCTTACTGAGAACCCAGGAGTTCAGAGGTTTGTAACACTAAAGTGGCTGCATAAACCTAGCGGCTTCATATCCTTTTTCTAGCACTCTGAGATGCTGAAATATGAAAGACTAGACCCAAAATGATGACTTCTATATTCCCCATGTAGAGTCTGAGAGCAGTCTGCAGTCACCCAGCTGCACCTCTACATATGTCCACACAGGACTTCAGCAAATCTGATGCTTTAGCCTTGCATTCCAAAGGGAAGTGTCGCCAAAGTTAAACCTCTTTCACAGTACAGAAGGTGCTTCAAAAGAAAATGTTAATTTTAAAAAGGTCTTCAAAAACTATTTAAATGTCAAACAAGTAACAGGAAATCCCTACTCAAGATGAACTGACTTTGATTTATTTTTATAAGAATGAATGACATTTGAGTCAATAACCATTTAAATTTTGTATTTTAAAAGTCTCCATGGACTTTAAAATGAATAGTTTTACAGCTAATTCATTTTACCACCAATTTATATTTTCCAAATAAAATAAGAACACTTTATTTACAATACATGTTGATTTCCTATCTATTTTTTTAAATAGGTGTAACATCAAATAATTCTCTCACTGTTTAAACTATGTTGATTTTATGAGTCGTGTTGTACATATGTTAAGTTGCTTTATGGAATCTGATATTTTGTAGCAGTTCATAAATTAGCTTTCTAAAGTGATTAAGCTGTTCTCTGGACTCCAGAAATAAACTCCTCAAGCAAAATGTCATATTTTTCATCAAACAATAAACAACAACAGTGGAAACACTTTATCTTTCCAAAGCTGCAAATAATTTCAACAACCGCTTGTCATCAGTACATGAACTAAATATATATCATGGAAAGAGAAACCAATTACCCAGAAATCAAGTACAGTGAAAAGGCAGACATGTGCTACTCTAGCTGTTTCAATTTTCTTGAATTACCTATGTCCTTGAAATGCACAGCTACATCTGGCACCAAACACCTGGTGAGGATAGCTTGAAAATATGTGCCTGAACAGAACTGTGTGAGATGCCTCAACACAGGTCACACCAGCTGGGTTTATCTAAGATGACTCTTGGCTTGTAAGTGCATGAAAAATGGAGAAAAGAGCATCTCAGAGGGTGGGTACTGCCCCTGCCTCTGCACTGCTTTCCTCCAGAGCATCACCACGATAAGTGAGAACTGACACCATTCTCCTCTTCAGACTGGAGGGACAACTCACCAGTGCTAAAGGTGATGAGTATTTGGCATGATTGAAAGTAGAAGGCATAATAGAATTCTACAGAATGCATAAGAAACACCCACTGTTCTGCCCACTGGAGTTATTGTGATTTCCCTTTCCCAGCCATGTTCAGTGGAATCACAGCAGCCATTCCCGGCTTTGCAGCAGGAAGGGTTGCTGCTGGGCAAATGGATTCTCTGCTCTTTTCTTCCTGTTTTTCAAATATGTTTAGTACATCTGTTGTTCTGAAACAGTTTTCCACAAACATATTTTACTCTACAAATATTAATATTTTGGCAGACTGTGAGTCTTGGAATTTCTTGAAATTTCATTTATTTTAGTAGATGATATCACTTTCTCTCTCCTAGGTAATGTGTCAGTATCTGTTTAGATTTCTCCTGGAGTGTCTCATTAATGCAAGCTTGGGAACAATGAACGTAGGCAGTAAAATCAATCTGTGTTGTAGACAAAAGGAAAGTTTTATAATGCATAAATATCTCAGCCCTGTGAAAAGGAAGAAGCAGTTTTAATGAGCTCTTAAAAACTATCCAAAGGAAAAAGGAGGTATATACACACACAAAAAAACATGTTCTGCATAGGGTAGACAGTAGCTGCTCTTTCAGATGAAATGCAGGGGAGGTGGAAGAGATTTTTCCTACTACTGCCCCGTACATGATCACGATGTGACAGGAGAAGCTAACCCAGAATATTTTTGGTTCCCTTTAGGATCTAGCCGTGACTGAAATTGTCCCGCTTTTGAACAAGAAATACTTCAGTGTAATACCCAGAGATGTATTGTAGCTGGCGGAAAAAATAACCCAACCCACATCATTTGGTTGACTGCATGAAAGAGACATGATATTCACAGAAAGATAGAGCAACGTCACAGTACCTTATCCCACCCCATCCCGCCCATCTCTCATCCTAAGGATAAGCAGTTCTAGTTCAGTGCTGGAGCAAAAAATTAGAACTTATTTCAATGGCAGTCACCCAAAATATCCTTCTTTCTTGTCTTCTGATAATGAATAGCTCAAGCAGTTCCTGTGCCCTCTCCCTGTAAAACTACCCCTGTTAATGCCTACTGCAAAGATTCTTCTGTAAAGCCCAGAGCCTGACCCCATTGGTCCCATCTGTGATGCAGCACCTACTGCAGCTCATCCCATTTCACTCCTAGATAAATGATATCCTGTCTCTGGGGCTTTCAAACCTTGCCACCTAAAACTGCCATCTATTATAGTGTAGGAGACAATCCTCCACAAAACTAAATAACCTAAAATGGTTTTGCACTTAAAAGTATTTCACAGAATCACAGTAAGCCTATGATTGTGCCAAATCTCCTCCCTTCTAATATATGGTGGGAATAAATTATTTTTTCAACAAAAGTAAAACTGGAATACTATTAACACCCAGACAATGTGCTAGTACCAATTACTTTTCTCTTTTGATATCTGGAAGTAATATCAACCCTATTCAAGACCTTTCCATGAGGATGTGAGCTATAAAACGACAATATTAATAGAGAGTAGATAACAATTTTGGTCTTTTCTACTATCAAAGAGAAAGTTACATAATTTCCTCCATAATAGAAATGTCTCCTATCAAGAAATATCACTTCTTTTGAAAAATAGTACGGGAAGGAAAGAAAGCACTAATGAGACTTCGTTTACATCTATGCCATTATACAATAATCTTTAAAATTAATCACCTATTGTATCTTGCTTTTTAATCTAGTCTTAAAACCAAAACTGCAGCAGATACTTAATATACCTCATTTTCAAAGCTGTTTCCTCTGAAAAATCATGCTGGAGAAACTTCTTCTTGCTAATGGGAAGGTGCCAGGTTTGCTAGGCCAGTTGTTTTAGGTATAGCTACAATGCTGGCACATCTAACCTAGCTCCTTCTGCAGGGAGCTGCATCCAGTGACACAGACAAGATGCCTGTAAGTCTCACCAAGGACTATGTCCTGCTCAGCACAGATGAAGTTGCTGTTGGGTTTATTTGCTGGGACTGAACATTGTGCAACACATATGGCTGTATCTGAGCTGGTGAAGTTGCCTATATCATGTTGAGTGGTACAGACCCCTGTACAGACAGTTTTAGCTGTGAATCTCTGCATTGCAGCTCACTAAAGAGGGACATAACCTTCAGTCCTTGCAAACTAATGCCAGATGATCTGTGAATCCCTTCAACTGTTTTATGGGACAAATTTTGCTTTACTGTTCTTCTTTGGGTTTTGTTTCCCTCTCTTTCAAAGGAGATAATTCCTCTTGATCTTCAGACTGACTTTTATACAAGGCTACAAGCTTAATTTTGGGGGGAAAAAAAAATAAAAAATCTTGTGGAATAACTAAAATAAAACTCATCCACAAAGAGGGTATAGGAAGAAAGGTATAGGAAGAGCATGACATGGAGTGGGTCTGGGATCATTAATGATACCAGCTCTGATGCCTTCAAGGCAAGATGCTCCCAGAAGCACAAACATCAGTATATGTCTGACCATGTTACAAAAAGTTCTTTGCACTTCTCAACTACACATATACACAAGACAAGAAAAGCATGAGCTCTGAAAACCAAGAAGAGCCCTCATCTTCTACTAGACTCAGTATTTCCAGATACCAGCAGTCTAGCAGTAACTTCCAGAGAAGAGGACAAAATTGGGCCAGGTGGCCCCACAGACTACTTCACAGCATCACCTGCAAGCAGATTGGCAACCATAGAAACATGCACAGCTCCTTCAGCACAGCTGGTCTATTACAGTTGGTCTATCCAGATGCTTGCTTCTTTCTTCTCTCCAGATGAGTACCTCGTAATCTTGAGGATCCAGATACCCACTCAACTAGGAATCGGACACAAATGTGAAAAATCTCCAGGCCAACAAAGGAACTGTGCACTCCCTGACTGTCCACCGAACCTCCAAGCTTTCCAGTCATGCAGGGAACCGTGAAGCCAGGGGACTCCCCAGCCATCCTTCCCAGTCCTGGGACACCACCCAAAAGGTAACTGGAGGATGAGAGATTTGAAAACTTTTGATGGAGAAAATGTTGACTGTCTGAGAGGGAAAAGAAAAGCACTCATTTGCTACATATTTAATCACTTTCCATGTAACTCAGTATCTGTGCATTCCTGATGCATGTTTCCCCTGAACAACAGGATGTTTCACAGTAGGGGTGGCCTTTGCTGTAGCTAAAATGTGTAGACATCCCCACCCCAATTTTACAGACAAAAATCATTACTAAATACTTTCCAGTAGATGGCAGGGTTACGTTGTGACAAAGCTGAAAGTCTAAATTGAAAGTGCTCCTGCATAAAGGTTCAAGTATCATTTAAGTATATTTAAATAGCAGGATGAACTGATATATCTGAAGAGGCATAAATACACAGTGTATTAACTAATCTAATGTACATTGGAAATGTTACATTTTAAAGTAATGAAATCTTAAAGCTCAACATAATATTAAAAATGAACTTTGTTAAAAATGAGCTTCATTTAGACACCTGTTTATATCACAGAACTGACATGACAGAAAACACAGTATTTAATGTGAGAATCCATTAGAGTTGCCAACTGTAGAATATAGTCATGGGAAAAGCAAAAATCTCTTGCAAATATTACTGAAAGTGATCAATAAAAGTGGCTTTCGGGACGAAAATCAATTCAGCTGGATAGTGAAGTGTTTGCCTCTTTCTGGGGACTGAGCAAAAATAAGCACCCCAAAAAGGGAATCCTGTACTGCTTCTGTCAGTCAGAAATCCTGACCTCAGCAGGTGGAGAACAGCTTTGCAGGTTGGGACTCACCTTAGAAATACCCAGGAGGAATGCCTGAGAATGTCAGAAATGTTTTTTTTAACTTGCCAGGAATCAAATATCTCAGTCCAATACGACTTAATAATAACAGGCTACAAATGGATGAGGTTTCAGATTCTTAAAACTACAGTTCTCTGAATCTACTTTTCCAGTCAGAGCTGTAAGATGTGCCCCACTGTATTTCAAACACTTAAAATCATTCACATCACTTCCCTCATAGGTGTCCCAAGGTTGTATAGGGTTGTAGCCACCTTGAATGACAGCTGGATTTCCATGTGGTAGATATGTGATCATTCTGCTTGTGTCAACACTGTCTGAGATCATTTGGGGACAACTGCTAATGTCAAACCCCTGCACACTGCGGGTAAATAGAAACAGCTGCAGGAAAAAGTACTACTCTACATTTTATATGGTTTACTTTAGCAAAAAATATTCAGACATCAGACACTCACTACTTCTAATTTGGTGTTTGCCAGCTTTGGCTTGACTCACTGAAATTACCCACATACTAAATTTCACTGTTCTACTGTGGAATTAGGTGATTAATTGAAATACTACAGTTTTCCATAAAAAGAGGTTACATGCTTTCTTTTCTGAATATCTAATAAGAAAATGCATGAGTTGACAACACATTGGGCTTCTGAAAGCAGAAAGGCCCAGCCTGGCACACCTTCTGTGTCAAGACAAATTCTGCATTTATAGCACATTTATTGCATTCATTTTAGTGCCTCTCAGCAGTGCTACTCAACTGCAGACCATGCTGAAAAACCGAATTCTTATTCCTCATGATAAGCAGTATCTTCAAAGTCACATTTCCTACTCCTTCCTGCAATAATATACTCAGCTTCCTCCAGTAAGTGTATAGTCTCCCTAAGGAACACAGTTTCAGACTACATCATGGAAAACAGTTTCAGGTTTTGGTTTTATGTTATAAAATCCTTAATAGTTTGTTGTCTTTTTGGTGTTGTTTTCACATATTAATGCATGATTACTATATATTCCTTTAAAGTTTCCCACATCCTATAGCCACCTTATTGATGATTCACACCTATTGCTTCACCTTGTTTCTTAAAGCATTTGCTTCACAAAAAATACAAAACCAAAAAGGAATAAAAACAGTATCCACTGATGTTCTAAAACCCTATTGTATTTTTGCAGCTGGATAAATACACAAAGGTTGACACATTTCTAAAACATGGACTCTGGTGAGAGTGCAACATAAATGGTAATATTAACATAATCATCTTTAGTTTTTTCCCCCAAGAATAACATAGCTCTAACTGCTACAAAATCACATGTCTTTCCTCCCCCTTTCAGCCTCATGAATAATTTGGCTCATCTTTCTCGCTGACATAAACACTGGATCTTGCTGAAGGTCACACAGCATTCCCAGTATCTTTTCATTCAGGTGCAATTCAGCACTGTATTCTGTGGCTCATATTACTGCACATTCACGACATGCAGTTCTAGATTGTTTCCATGGTGGTGTAAGGCCTTATAGTCAGTCCATGTGGTGAAGGGTAAACACTGATTTTTCCAAAGATAATTAGTGGTGAAGATTTTTTTTTATTGCCCTATCTCAGTTTATTCAGCTTGAGAGCTATGGGCCAGGCAGGTCAGCAAAGGCGATTAGAGAAGTGATCATTGTTTCATACAATAGAAAGTTGAAATAAGTAAGATTATTTTGTAAGAAAGGAAAATAATTAAAGAATCTGAGGCATCTGACATTATTAAGGTAACTGTTCTTAGGCCTTTGGCTCACCAAGTGTCACCACTAATCCATTTGTCATCCAGTATTTCTGTCTACAAACAAGAGCCCTCTTAGGCTTTGACAGAGAGATGAAACTCTTCTATGCCTGGCTCAACAATTTCATTTCCAGCCTTGAGCTTCATCTCATCAGACGAAGAAATATTCTGTCTCCAGTTTTCCTTAGCTAGAAGGAAATGCATAGGAAATCATGAGGCAAGGAAGTGGTATGGGGTGCAGAAAAAGAAAGGAACCAAAACTCCTCTATCTGTAAGAAGTGTTCTAAGTTATCCTTAGCTTACATTTAGAAAGTTTTGTGCTGGACAAAGGGATGGAGACAAAACATTTGAACTCAGTTTTCCGTAACTTCTTTGTGGAATTTCCCCTTCAGATCACAAGAGATGTAGATGTCACCTTCTCCTCAGCTGCCAATAATTTATGCAGACATATCTGCCCTTGCCTTAGCTTATCAACACTAGATTTTCTGAAGCACATATCACTGAAGAGCCTGAACAACACCACTTTCCACACAACTACAAGCATATGTAGAAACTGTTCACACTCATGTAGAACATGGCAGAGACCCCTACATCAAGAGAACATACTGGAAATCCAGGAGAACCTCAATAAGGAAATTAAACCAGAAAAGATATGCAGTTAATTTCAAGAAGAATCATACATGCAGTTGAATAAAATAATGATATAGTGACCACATAATCAGTGGGTTTGTTTCATTTATGGACTGTGTCTAGGACACAGCTCAGGAAGGAGTTTCCCTCAAAAATGAGTGACAAAAATGGATTGCTGCAGAGAAAGTCATCCTCAAACAAGCTGAGAATATTTCCTCCTTTGGGAGGAGCAAAGAGAGAAGTCACAGTAAAGCTATAAAAACAAGTTACTTTTGTAGCCCCACGTCTTAAAAGACAAGGAGGAAAAAAATTTCCTTGGTCGTTCCTGTTTACCTGAGGATAAAAAAGGAACCCCCAACAAAACCAGAAAGTAAACAAATTCAGAAATGCAGAAGGGAAATAGTTAGCACTACATGGTATGATGAGGTACAAATAGAAAACACCAAAAGTTTATCAGCTTCATGCCTAATGTTTTTTAAATTATTTTGAGTCATTTTGAAAAGTAGGGAGGAGAAACAAGAACAAAACATAAGCCACAATGCTTTGGGGCACAATTCAAAGATATTTCTCAAAGGACTGATACAAAGCAAGGTACCAAAAGAAGTCTGTCCTTGCTGCAAGCATGCATGCTGGTTAAAATAAATTAATAAATAAAGTACTTTGAATAGATGCCAGCTGCATGGTTCCAGGTAGGAATGCCTATTCCCTCCTGTGACACTTCCTCCCACACCAGTCTGGCACATTTGGTAAAGGGCAGGAGTTCCAAGGACTACATGATTTCTCCATCTCCACACCCCAGCCAAGATCGGCTGCAAGCCTTTCACTTGTCCACATGTTTCACAAAAGACAGGATGCTACTCAACAAAGAAAGCAGTGCTGTTCTATTCTGGAATTGCAGTCTTTCAGATGGGAATAATGTGATTATAGTGACTAAATTAACAATCTCGGGTGACAGACACAACTAAAACTAAAATACAGCTCATATTTCTAAAAAACAATTTAATTGAGTTAGTATAGCATGCTGAATATATATGTATCCTAATAAAGAAAGTTACCATTTCCTCACTAGTATTCATGCAAGATCTAATTACACTCAGGTCTAGAAATTTTAAAAAAGAAAGAAAAGAGTAACATCACCATACTGAAACAAGATAATTCTTGTTATCAAGATTTCCTTTCTACTTTATGAGAAATATGGCAAGCTAATTTCTAAGTGGGATATCCTCTCATGTATCTATGTTGACTGGCATATTAATACAGCTGGTTTGCTAAAAACATCCTTTTCTCTTTTGTTTTCTTTCTCAGCTGTTCCCATATCCCGCTCCACCTAGTGGATGGAGGGACTGTAATTACAAAAAAAGTACAATATAATCTTATATTAGACTTTTAACAGCATGATTACAAGGCTTCCCTGATTATGCTGTTCAGATAAAACTATTAGCAATACCAAAGTTCTGTTTGCTCTAAGATAAAAGGCCGCCTCTTATTAAATGACGTTATGGTTTTATGGGGTAGAATCAGCTCACTGAGGCACTAAGTATAAAATGTCAGGGTTTGTCTATCTCCAGCATGCATTATCAAAAAAATAACAACACTGCCAATTTTATCACTTTCATCTGTATATAATAATTTGAGCTCAGGTAAATTAGGGAGTTTTTATAGCTTGACTAGAGCTAGAGTACACATCCAGACGACCTGCTGAAATCAGTGTGCCAGTCCTCTGCATGCAGCTGCTACAAGCACTACTGGAAGGTGGGATGGAGAAAGACCTCACAAAATCCACACACTCACTTAACAGACTGGGATTTCAGATGTTGCTCCAGGCTGGATAAAG
Organism: Hafferia zeledoni; assembly: GCA_035583235.1. Lineage (NCBI taxonomy): Eukaryota > Metazoa > Chordata > Aves > Passeriformes > Thamnophilidae > Hafferia > Hafferia zeledoni. The sequence goes on along the minus strand of JAWWEV010000134.1, from coordinate 34,905,830 downwards.
CAGGAATTTGAAGCCAGCTCTCCTCTCTCCCAGAGACCCTACGCACCAAAGATATCAACCTTAGCCACCAGAGTGCAGGCAGTTCAGAAAGTTTGCCAAACTTGCCACATTTAAGGCATAAATGATATACCAGGTGGGGATACCTAATGCTGGAAGCAAGGTCCAAGATTGGCCGTTTCAAGCTCTAGGCAAGGCACTCATCTGCTGGAAGGTAGTTTCTTGCTGGTCTTCAGGAGTTTATGGTCAGCTAGAGGCTGTGTGCCACAGGTGTTAGAACAGGCCTTTACAGCTCAGCTGTCTTCCTCAGGCAACACATTGACTGCAAGAGCGGGAGAAGAGGAAGGAAGAAAGGGGCATGGAGGAAACATTGAAATCAAGGAAGTTGTGCAGGATAACCACTGCTTTAACTGCTTGCTCTCTACCTATTGCAGTCCACGAAGAAACAGCTACATCTTCCAGCTGAGTTACCACCAGAACAGCTACAGGGAATAAAAGGATAAGCATGGGCCACACCAACACAGGAGATTGTGATCTCCCAGGAACGGGCATAGAACAGGCAATGTGCTGGCTGTCTCCAGCAACACAGGCTTATGTTCACAAAAACCTGAGGAGACTGAAAGGGTAGCCCCTTTCAGAAGGAAGGATATGTGACTTTTTCAAATACAATAATCTGGAAGATCATTGTATGTGTGTGAGATGATTTTCTCTTGTCTTACACACAAATCTGACAGGCACTCAGAGAGAGGCAGAGTGCTACCTGACTTAAAAGGGGTTTGTAAGACTGGGGACTCAGCTATCTAACTGCTCCATCATTAACTGATAAATAAATGCTGCTTGATTGTGTTCAAAAACAGTGCTTCAAGATGGGAAGGAAAAACTAGTACACAGTAAGTGGGGCAAGCTAGCACAAATTGCAAGTCAGTGGCAAGCAAAAACCTGTGACCTAAACAGCTCCTCCCATCAAGAAAATGTTTTGCTGGAAGAGTGGATAAATAAGAAACACAGTCCTTGACCTATTCCCTTAGTTTGCACCTGGTTCTGCCCAAATTTGACAATATGAGATGCATCTTCCCCACTGTCTTCCAATTTCTGCATACTGAAGACATTGAACATACAAAGCCCTGGCTGTCAGAAGCCTTGTCTTACCAGTGCCTGCACCACTCCCAGGCACTGGATTCATCTGTGTCCAACTGCTGTAGCCATCCCTGCACTTCTTACATGCAAGGTAGTGGGACCAGATGCCCAGGCTCTCATCATGACAAGCTCAGCTCCCTGGAGTGGGTCTGCTTCTCTGTTTCTGGATCCTTTGTTGCTATGCCTCTTCAGTTTTCCCTGGACAGGCTGGAGATCCGCTTCGATGTGCACCACAGTGTGCCCTCCCGTGCACCTCCCCCTGAGATGACACAGAGTCCTAATCCATGCTTTTCTGGCGGTTTCAGCAAATGTTCTCTCATCTTACTTCATCCCTGGAAGCAATTAGAGAAGAGGCCCTGAAGACCAAGGTCAAAGCCTGGCTATAGAGGACTACAAACATCTGGAAACATAAACCTCCATGGTTTAACCCACTGGCTTTGCTACTCAGCTGAAGGTCGCCCTGCATGCTCTTCTGATGCCACAAGGTCAGGGAGGAGGCAAGGGACAGTGGCAAAGGACAGCACCAGCACACACTGGGTCCCTGCCAGACTCATGCCTGGGGCTGTCCACATACGTCCCAATCCATTTTTTTGGCCGCTGCACAGCCTGCACAGGTAGCGCTAACCACATTCAAGCAGTTTTGCTCAAACTCCAAGGCAGCTTTGCCCTGTGGTGACAACACTTTAGACAACTGCAGAGTCAGTGCCAGCTTCCCACAGGCTGAGACCTCCTCAGACTGAGTTTAAACTATAGTTGGGTGCTGCAATCCCGTCAGGAATAAAGCCCTGCGGGGACCTCACGTGTGCCATTCCTCTGAAGCGCGGCACTTGGATTCTCAAAATACTCTAGGCGGGCTGGGGTGTTACCCCTTTCCTGCAGCACTTGCTCCCGCAAGTGCCTCTGAGAAGGGATGCGATGACCGGGGTGCGCATCCAGCCGGCCGGGGGTGTGCCAGCCGCCACCGGGAAGGGCTCCCGACGGACCGCAGGCTTTGCATGGGCACAAGGGGCTCGAACCCCCAGCACCCCCGCGCCTTTCCCGCAGCGGCTCCGCGCCGCCCGTCCGTTCCAAGCCCCGCCGCCGCGCCTCCAGCCGCCGCACGGCCCCGGCCCCGCTCCGGCCCCGCACCCGCGGGCTCTGCCGCCCCCCACGCGACCCGCGGGCGCCGGGGCCGCCCCCCGGCCCGGCCCCGGGCATGCTCAGTGCCGCCCTGACCTACTTTCCCCGCCGGAGCCGGCAGCGGCGGGACCGCAGCGCACGGCACGGCACGGCACGGCACGGCACGGCACGGCACGGCA